>JADQWA010000613.1:130000-834480 GCA_018344505.1 Nebria ingens riversi | reverse complement strand
ATATATATATATATATGTTTTTTTCAAATGACTTTTTCACTTGCGGAATAAAAGATACTGCAGTGTTTTATATAAAAATTGTAATTGAACAACATGGCAAGAGTATCCCAATATCTAAATAGTTCTGGTGAGAAGATTTGAGTAAAATGATTATTTTAGATGAAATTAGTGCAAACTAAATGATGTATCTATATATGTATGTATTATGAGAGTGCGCGAGATTTGTACATGTATTTATTTTTCATATGAAATAATGTAAATATAAATATATATGTTTGTGTGAAAATGTATGTGTATGCTTATGTGGCGTGTGTGTGTTTGTCTAATTATGTATGTGATAAGTTAGTTGAGTACGACGGGATGTTGGGCCGACCGGGACGCAGCACGGCGAACGTCTCCCGCGGTTCACAATGCTCTCTCTTCGTCTGGTGTCTTAACTTCATAATTCATATTACAACTATAATTACTTTGTAGTTTTTAGATTCATTTCATCATTTTTACAAACACATATAGAAGTATGTATATCATTGTTTCAATATAATGTACAGTTTTCAACGGCTACACATCGAGGAGTTTCAAAACATGGAATAGGATCATTTACATATTTTTTATTTTTTTTAAAGATAAAATTATTATATACGATTTAAATTTCAGAATGAAAGCGTTATTTTATCACAGTGGTAGTCATTGCTCCATATTTATTAATCATATTTATATGTAATGAGACGTGCATTTGACTTATCCGGTGTTTAGCTGCTGCGTGGACACAATAAACCGAATTTAACTTACTATTTAGATAAATGCATTGAATGCATTTCACTTACTTACTTACGTACATAGAAATATCAAAAAAGACAGAGCGTGCCTTTGCAACAGCCAATCTGACACTGGAAACGTCGTATGCCACCCGACTCAGTATAAATAGACGTTAGACATTTGAATTCCTAACAAGAATTTAACAACGGACATGAATATTGAGAAAAAAAATCAATTATTTTACATTATATTTATATATATATATATATACCTATATGTACCTATATTTAGTATTTATCATCTATGTATTAATATACCTATTCAATGTGTATGTATATGTATATATTCATTCTATCTTATAGAATTTTTCATTTTTAATTATAATATATAATATATATATATTTATAGTTTTAGTATTTCAATAATATATCTATATCTTATATATAATATGTATCTATATATGAATCTATATGGATGCTGTAGTTTAATGTATAATAGAATATGTTTGATGATCACTTTGTGTACAACGAATATGATGAGATGTGCCGGCCAGACTGTCCCGATTGTCGTCGTTTTGTGTTTGTTTATTTGTTTGTTTGTTTGTGATTGGTGCATAATCAGTCAATTGCTATAGATGGCTGGTCGATTAAATTAGTTAATGTCGGTAAAGCGCGCTAGGTGCACCACGGTACTGCATATTACGTATCCGCCGAGTGACACACACGTGATAGCAGCACACGTAGGCTAAACATCACTTAAACAGAATTCTCCTAAACGCTCTTCGGAAATCCTTGTTGAAAATGGTGTAGATGACGGGATTCAACGCTGAGTTCATATACCCTAACCAGAACGCCGTCGCAAACGCAATGCCCGGTATGTCAATCGTAAGACGCAATATGTACATGAAAAAGAACGGCAGCCAACAAGCGATAAACGAACCCATTATAAGTCCAAGTATGAGAGTAGCTCGTTTTTCTTTTTTCCGCGCGATTCGCCGCTTCTCGCGTTCTGGATCTCGAGGTTTCACTACCCTCGGCACCACGGGCTGTTCGTGATGGTGTCTTTCACTACCGCCAGCGCCGTTACCACTCGATGCCGCCGCAGCTGCTCGGGCCGCTTCCTCGGAACGACGTTGTTTTGAACTTGAACTTTTCTTGCCGAATATCGGCTGGCAGAGTCTTAATTTCAAGGGTTTGACAACGGCGCACCGACTTACGACACCCGAATCTGAGCTACTTGGATCGAACTCGCTCACCATATCTGTATCAATACCAACAGAAGGTTGACGAGCACGTGCCAAAGCGGCCGCTTGCTGTTGCAACTCACCATTCACCGATAGGGTCGAACCTCGGAACTGGCTTTGTTGTACTGGACTACGAACTCCTCCCGTTGCGAACACCTACATAATACATACATACATACATGACAATACATATGCACATTATAATATTATTTTATTTGGAAATATATGTATATAATACATATATGTACTCCTATATTCCTTTATGAGTGTATATCGCGTAGTTAGATTTTCAGTAAAAAAGTTACAAATCTATGTAAAACTCAGTAAATGCGTTCAATTGATACCTACCTCAATAGTTGGACAACCAACAATAAAGACTCATTGCTAATTTAGTCTAAAATCATACTCAATTTCGATTTCTTAAAATTTTATCTTGATACTCTTTGTTCCAAACAATGAATTGTTTTAGTTATTGACCAGTTCTAAAATTGCGGGTCGCAAATAAACCTGCAATGAATTATGTTCCTATCATGTAGGATTTACTCAGACATTGTCTCCATCATTGAACGCACCTATAGTATTTTAGCTGTATACGTACCTTTAATGTGTCTTTCGACTCATTCGCTTCGGCGAGAATTTCGGCGGCATCGCTGCACGTGGAGATGTCCGAGGCGAAGTCACACGTTACCGTGGGTATGGCGATAGGCTGTGGATGCGACTCGATGGTCGCTATCTGCCGCTCCGGGTCCCGCGGCGACTGGTTGCTGTTTCGGTCGATGGAGCCCGAACCGGCCGGTTGCGCCTGACCCTTGCCAGCGGCCGGCGCTGCCGTCGTGAAACTCGTAACGGCGTCCTGGGGTGGTCGCCGTGGTGGTTTCCGTATGCCCCTCCTAGCACGCGCCTTCGCCGCGAAGTATATGCGAATATATACGAATACCATTATACAACTGGGGATGTAAAAGGACCCCAGGGCCGAGTACAGCACGTATCCAACTTCTTCGCTCAACTGTAACGATAATTAAACATTTATTAGTTATGCTCTACTGTCTGTCTGTATCTGCCTAGTGTAATTATTTTTATTGCTGTTTGCTTTTAGTTAATGTTTGTTTAAACAGTACAGTTATTGTTCAAGTATCATTTTATTGCAACATGAGGGATGTATGTACCTAGTATATATTTGCACTCGATTTCAACTTTAGAAATTTAAATTGAGATTATTATAATACATAACACTCGCATAGTAATATGAAACTTGCGATTGCAAACAGATGTAACAGCGTATCTACGAAAGTCACGTCGATTATCCTTATGGAAAAATATACCGCTGCAGAACTGATAAGTGAAAACTTATCCTTTAATTCGCTAATATAGTTTATCGTATAAAGATCGAATTATATTACTTCATTTACGCATATGTTTTGCTGGCTCTTACACTGTGGTAGGAAATAATGTAGGTACGATTTTTATTCATAAAATACAATCAAACATTTTTCAATTGTATAGTAAGTAACGTTGTGCTTGTTGGTTTTATTGCAGTTCATCTATATTTATCTGTTATCTCTGTAAACATATATGCTGCAAATATAAAATTGCAGCTTTTCCACGCTACAATATGAATTCAATTTATATAACTAAAATATATCTCTTTTATAGATAAAAGGAAAAATCTATTGATAGAAATCCTAAAAATAACACCAACAATATTGAATCTGAATTTCCGTGTATTCAGTGTGACAGTACACGAATGTCGTTTATATACGTAATCTATTTTTCATATTTGTTTGTCTGTACAGTTTGAAAGTTGTACTTTGTGAGACAGACTATTCATTATTCAAAAGTTCAGTTCGAAAATAGTATAGGCAACTTTAATGTTGTTTACATTTAAATCATGTTAACTCGCATTGTGGCTATTATTTGTACGTATGTGACACATATTTAGACAATGAGTGACCCTTGAACAACATACAAGCACACTCAAAGATTCAACAAACGTTCTGGTCACACTATAAACATTACATTATCCGCAGGATTTTCCACGAGCTTTTGACGTCACCGGAAGATTTATAGCATGAGAAACATATAACGCGACGAAAAATAAAAATTATCTTATATATACGTACATATATAAAATTGCGACTCTTCAAGCTCTAACTTTGCCATTGTACTCCATGGCTTTTCATTTATTCTATTAACTTATTAGGTGTGCTTATTTATTTCTATTTTATCTAATTTTAAATAATAAAAAGTCTAGAATAAAAATCTCCAGATACAAAAAATAAACAACAATATGTAAGAGTTCATGTGCGGTTGTGCCGATTCAAATCAGCAAATGTGAACATTGATACTGATATTTGCCTACACGTTCTGGCATTGAATTTTCTCCGTGACGTGGAACACTGCCATACAATGTACAGTTGGAGGGAATTTGTTATTGAATATGGTGTGTGGTCGTGGTTAGAGCTTTGTTCTGCTTCTGCTAGGACTACGTTAAAAATAGACCAACACACTAATGGCTTTCAGTGTAATGAACTGCAAATGATTTACACAAAAATCCCATTGTTTTACCGCTACAATTTTCATTTTACTTCAGCGAGCTACTCTTTGTGTGTTCTGATGACAAGAGTGGAAAAGTATGTTGTATTATCTGAAATTATTAATTTAGGTAAAACTGATTTATTTTGTGAGCTTCTCGTATTTACCATCTAGTAAATTGTTTTTATTTATAGTAGTAAGACGAATTTATATTATTATTTATTATTAACACATTTAAAGCTCGTCTTACACGAGCATAATGTTGGTGTCTATTTTGGGTCTAATTTATCTTGTTCTCAAATACAATTTAATTTTGTATATGAATTCCTGTAGCATATGCTACCACGTTAACTCATATGTATGTGATGTGAGACCTTCTCTAGTCAATTAAATTATACGTCAAAAATGACGTAATTACGGTAAAACGTAAATAAGAAAAAAAATATTTCTTCTAATTCAATTAAAATATACCAATTTCCTTAATATATATCTTTATAAACTTATATATTTTAAATACCATTTTAACAATATTAATTACCTAGAAATATTTGATATTAGTAAAATGTATGAAAAATATACTTAAATTGCGCATGTAATATAATGAAAGTCTTATTTTTTTTATCTCGTGATAATAAAAATTTATGCTTTGCTATCGATAAGATCAAAGAACACATTTTATATGAGTTTTATCACTCGCAATTTTCTACTGTCGCTAGAAAATATCAGTAAGATGTTTCTGCAACAAAATATACTAGAAGCGAATTGCCCCAAGCAAGCTTATACCAATATTATCAGTTTTAATTCCTATGGTAATCTAACCCTTAATTCAATCTCTTTTCGTATTTCTTTCTGTTCGTGTGTTATTATCTTTTCATTCTACCCTAAGGATTCTAGAGTGTGTTTGTTTCATTTATATGGTTAGTATTTGAAATTAATTTCTTTGCTTAAAAAGTTATTTTATTTTTAAATTGTAACAGTTGCTGTGAACAAAATTAAAATTATTTTCTAAATTATAAAGTATCCTAAATCATGTGATGCCAGATATCAATATAGCTCAAAATAATAAGACATACTTTATTTACAATTTCAAAGGAAGGACAAAATAAGAATACAGCATGATTTTTTATTGTATTTAATAATGATAGTTAATCTTTTGTTTTAAAACATGAAAATTGGTATGAATATTTACAAATTTGAATTTAATAATTATCTATATAAACCTTAAAATAAGAATATTGACTAACGTCAACACAGTTTTTATGATGACAGAACATCTTAAACCAGTTAGTTAAAAAGTATATTCTCAATTTTTTTCTCGAAAATCAAGAAACTGCTTGGTGGTTAGTTGGTCTTGTTCATAGAATCTTTATAATAGCATAATATATCATTTATATTGGTCTTAAAGCCTAAATGTCTCTATTTGTCTCGAGATACGATTTCAAATTCGCAGCACACTAAAATAGGATCACTAAAATAAATCAAATGGTATTATACGAATGTGACACGTATAAAATAAACTGCGAACAATAAAGTCATATTTCATCATATAGATTTTGTTCGGTGTAACTTATATTAAGTATTTTGGTATACATTAGTCTATGATTATGTTTTAAATGGGGCAGAATTTAATATGGGAATGACAATGAATGTTTTAGAACAATAAAACAATTGTATGAATTTGGCTTTTGTTTGTGCACCAATTTTTTAAAGCTGCTACAAATCAATTATATTGTCATAATAGAACATAAATGAATTTAAAATCAGTAATAATTGATTTCACAAATATAGTTCGTGCTTTATTTTATATTTAAACATACATAATTGATTTTCATTAAAGTCTGATTGGATAATTATTTTTTAGAAACGTTAAATAATTTAATTATACTATAGTTTTTGTTGTTGTTCTTGTTGTCTTCTATGAATAAATATGAACGAATTGAAATAGATTTGAATAATTCAGTTTTTGGATAAATATGTACTTTGTATGCTGAAATTACAGTATATTTTATGACAATCATACATATATTTCTTTTTCTGATAGAAATTTGAATTATTCATTAACAGTTCGTTATACATTATTTAACGTTACGGCAAAAATTGTACATTTTAAAATTTAATGCGATTTTGCATAAATTTGATCAAAATAACACCACACGAAACAGCTAAACAATACAGCATAAATAAATAAATTTATTTCGACATCATAATAGTTGTAATAGCCGATCAACAAGAATATTTTCTAATAAAATTTTAGTTTTTAACAAAAAAATAATTTTCTCTTCTCACTTTCGCACTTTAGTTGTTTCCGAAATATCAAAAATCATTACTTCCGGTTAAGATTGATTACTTCACTCCTTATTAGATATGCTCATGTTTCTTAAGATATATAGGATGTATTAAGTTCGTGTATAATATCACGTTTTAAAAAATACATTTACGAAAAACTGCTAAAAGGTTTTCTCGATGTTGCGTTAGTGTGCAAATTTTAATGCCTTGGGTTTTGTTTACGAGTCTTCTGCGCAGCAAAGTTCGTAAGGTTCACATTGCACTTACTATATTTTTATATCGTCATAACTGGATGCAAGGTGAATAAAATACCGTCACGCCGCGACGGGGTAAACCCTGAACAAACGGGATCACAGGGTAAAATGTTATTTTGCTATAAAACAAATTTATAACTCTTTGTGACATGTTGCTACCATTTCTTTGAACCTTTACAAACTCACTTAAATATGATATGGATATGGTAGTTATTTAGAGTTTATAGGTTATCGATCAATAATGTATGTAATATTGAAATTGATTGATTTATTATACAAACAGGTATTGGTATAAGTGCAGCGAAAATTATAATAAACACATTTTATGTTAAGAACCTTTATACTTGAAGACAAACTATTCAAGTATTTAGTTAACTATGCTAAATTTATATTATTTAAAAGTTATCGCTCTAGAAATATAAATTAGATACTTTTTTGGAACCCTATTACTCCAGAAGTTTAGCATGCTCATATTATGTGTGTTAAAATTCAGAGAACTCATTATTCAACTAAAAATTATACTGGGTATATATATATATATATATATATATATAGTATATATATATATATATATATATATATATATATATATATATATATATATATAGATAACATTTAATTAGTTTCCTTCTAAATCACACTTCTTCATAAAATCTGTTTTGGATTATAGAGATGTGTTTATAGATTTAGGATAATAAAAACTTTTTGAATTATCTTTCATAGTGCTGTTAAAGTATAATTTCTATTAAAGTTTAGTAACCAAATATTCATTTAATATTCAGGAACCGCATTGAATTTATAAATGTTTTACAGTCGCGTTATGTAGAAGAGCTATTGACCAGAACGGTGGTGAAGACAAGCCTGGTGTCTGCCTATAAGTCTAGCAGAATTTTGGCACGATGATGGCAGCCGGATGCGTGTTGCGTACATTCTAGTTCAAGCGAAATTGAACCGTAATCCCCCAGCGCAGTTTGAATCAAATAACATATTTATGTGTTCCGTTTTATACACTTTCGGAATTGCCAATTTGAAAGTTTACGTACTATACCGGATTCCACTTAAATATAAGGATTTAAGTTATAATCTCTTCATTTTAAATTCAGTTGCAAGCGAAACAGGCTTATAATTGAAATACTTGGCCAAAGTATCTTTTTTTTCTGGTTATAATTTCAGCACGATGTGCCATACTATAAGTTCTTTTTCTCAGAGAGAATAGAATTCTAAAAATTTTATTTCTATAACTACATATATCATGAGAAGATTGTTTACTTAACTCACAACGTTGAAATACTAAAGTTTTATATTTTAGGATTTTGAAATTAATTCCTTAACTACAAACAAATGAAAATTAATATTTTCAATATTCCAACTCATACTCCCTTGATATTAATTTACTAATTCGTAAAGAACACGGTAGTAAAATACTATAATCTAGAAAAGCAATGAAAGTTCATATTAACAACCTTTTAGTCATAATTCAAATTTATCCGTACAAAATAATAATGTCAAGTCAAACATCAAAGCATAGTCTGAAAAACTATGCGGCTTAGAATTTGTCGGGAATATATGGTGAAAAATACGAAATTATGTTGTACTTTAGAGCGTGCAGAGGAAGGTCATAGTACAATATTTAATACACAAGGAAGCGACGGAAGCGTAGAGCACGTAGAGTATCAGAATCCACTATGATGGCGTATACTTGCGACGCCGCGTCGCGCCGGTAGCGTAGGTAACGTTTGGCCATAACATTATCCGGGTCGCATGCCATCGTAGCGTGGAATGCCGTTGCAATGAATAGCTTTTCGTCGACACGGGCACGGCGTTATAGTGATGCTTCTGTTCTGTCTTTTGCTCGGAGTCCGTAGTGCGGTTATTGTGATACACTGAGAATACCTCGGCGCGAAATTCTCTCCCCTAACCGAGCTTTTTCTATTAGCTTTCGAATGTGCAGGTTTAATTTCATCTAATCACTCGCTTCAGCATATAAATGCGAATGCGCTGATGGTTTTGTACTAAGCGAAACGAAAACAGCTTGAACTTGGTAATAATTTGAAAAATAATTGTTCTTTGTAGGTTTACACATATGGAACAAAAAAATCATTTTAAACATGATTTTTGTGAATGTAGAAAAGATTGTAATTCAATTTGTATAAATATATATTTAAAGAAAGCTTTTTTCACTTTGTAATAATTAAATTTAAAAAACGAAAACCACTAATATCAAGTTAAAACATAAAATCTACCTATCTAAAGATTATATTGATGAAATCATCCTGTTGGTATAGTATTATAGTAATAAGGTGAATTTTCGCGTGGCTTCTTTTATGTCGATAATAACAGCGATCAAGTCTGAAATTGGAAAGCAAGGTGATGTCAATCAAAACACCAAAACAAAAGAGAAAACGCTCTTGAGCCGTAACGTATAGATGTTAGGGTAGGTACACGGGTATACCTATATAGTGACATCGGTATTGTTCTCTTTGGGAAGGTTCGGCGACAGCTTTAATAATTTTCGGATATTGAGAAAATGTTACTTCCAGTGTTTTTATACGGTTTTCCTTTATACGCAGTATGCGCGCACGTGCTTGCACGTGGAATTGAAGAAGAGTAGAGGGTAGATCAGGTTGGATTACTCGAGTTTCCAGTATACGTATATGTATTCAAGGCATTATATTATGTGAATTTGTGAATAGAATAATATGTACGTATGTATGTATGTACGTATAAACCCTATTACAGAGTATACGCTATATAAGCTCACACTCTACTAATCTGTTCAACTTTATATCACATAACGTTTAGATAATTTCATGCCTTACGTTATGTGTAAATAAAGGCACTGGGTGTGCATGATGCCAGAATAACGCGTGTACAAAAAAAAACAGATTAAATGCACACATAAAAAGTTGTTCACTCTGTCCTGTCCGACGCGTGCTATTCTCCCAGTGCTCTGTGGCTTGGCTGCGGCAATGTCACCTCTTATCGTGGACGTCGTCTCTGTGACTAGAATGCTTATCCACGCCCGTGGTACTGTAAATTAATTATACCTACTTTAACGCTCAACCACTGAAATGGTTAAACTTATGAATGGTCTCCATTTTCATTGCCTTGTGCCTTAAATGCAACCCCAACATCGTTCCTTGTTTTAAACCTATATGTATAATATATATATATATATATATATATATATATATATATATATATATATATATACTATATATATATATATATATATATATATATATATATATATATATATATATATATATATATATATATATATTGCAGTAATAGGAAAGCAGAAATCAAATGTGTATCTTGGAAATTAAATTGATCACAGAACGAAAAGGACAACAAACCACGTGAAAAAATACGATGAAAGTTAATTGGTTATAATCAAGGGTGCAATTAAATTACTTCTATTTCTACAAATTTGTTTCGCTTAATTATTATAATCAATTATAAGAAAAATGTCTAACCTGTAGAGATATCATTCGAAAGAATTTTACTATCGAAATATTATAGCAGAATAGTTTCACTGACTAACCGTAAAATTGTTAACGAGAACAATAATTATTGCTGATAACCATGAACATTGATTTATTTTTATTATACAACTCTTCATGTATATGTATGACGGTTTTAATTATGATTTCTGTGCACTATTGATAATCCTGGAATGGCGTATTTGATAGGCATATATTTCATTTTCAAATATTTCATCGAAGCAAATTAATATATGATCCAATAGCGACGATATGATTTTCAAAGTAGGTATGTACAATTATTTTGTTTGACATGGAAATGAAAAAAATAGTCTTAAATTTGGCGAGAATTAAAAAAACTGTAATGCAACTCTAGAACTGCAATGTTAAAGTATCCTGCAGTAGCGAAAGAGTCGCAACTTTCTTGCTTACCTCAAGAGAAGAATTAAAGTCCAATGGTCCATAAAAGTTACTGTCGTAGCTACGGAGGTCGTTGTTAGCTGGCAGCGAGCATCATTTTAAACCGAAGATAGTGTTAAATTAATCGTCCGTTTTAATGTAGACTTGCAGATTCATTTACAGAGTAAGTCAAGTTGAAAAAACATTTAGCGACTATTGACTGAAGTACTCGGCAGTGTACTCTCATTCTACGGACATGGGTGTGGATATCTGTAGGATTTTTTTAAATTCTAAGTACACTTCCTTCTATGTTAATGTCGTTTTTAGATCTAAAAAGAAATAATGTGCAAACTACTGCTGCAATGTGAAAACAATTAATGTTAATGTGAAAACAAATGAATATTTAAACTAAGTTTTTTATGTATAACCAGGATTTGCTATAGGTACTATGTAATTTGATAGGTTCTATAACCTATTTATAGGCGCTACAGTATATAGAATATTTATATAAGATAGAAAATAACACCAGTATACTGATAATAATTTTATTTTTTAAATATTTGAAGAAATATTGATTAGAATCATTAATATGAATTATAATTTATATAAATTAACAAGTTTATGAATACTTGACATCAAATTTGATATCCTAATGTATTGCCCAGCTTTAATAACCAACAATATTTATTTTATAGGTTGGATTATATTAGCGTCATTAAATTTGCATTTTGCTCTTAAATTGTGGAGTCATATTGTAAAGTGCCAGTCATCGCACGCCATGTACATTTTACAAGTTACGGATATTTCCATTTTTGATTAAAACTTGTAGTATATAGGAACAACTGTAAAGAAATAGTCGATATTCTTAATCGTAAAATGTGCGCTTTCTTAACAAACGTAAAGTTAAGCAGTTAATATTATCAATTAAAAATATCCAATTGTATTTGGTGAGAAATAATATCAACGGTGTAACACTGATAATTCTGAAAAAGAAATTTAATTGTAGAACATTTCTACGGTCATTGGTAAACTTTGGATTTTAATATTGACTATCATCATTCTCATTTAAAAATTAATAGAGGCACATTGTTTAATTTAAGTGATACCAATTCGCAATACTGTGTAGTGTGCTTACTTTGAATTACTATCTTGGCTGTATTCCGTATCATTGAGTATGTAGTTAAACTTGGAAGTTATATTTGTGTGGGTGTGCGGTGGCTTTCGCCGGTGTAGGATCATCATTTTCCATTCCGAACGCATGGCATGCCTGGAAACTGGCTAGAATTCCACAGCTATGTCAATTTGTATTCAACAATTATTCTGGCGTACCAAGTTATGTGGATTGTTACGACAAATGACGTGCGGACGGGAAGAACTGACGATGTGAAATCTTCATTTCCATATTCGGTCTGCTGATTTTTCCTCGTTCCAAATTATTTTTATAGCCGGTATTTTATTTTAATTGGATTTTCAAACGGCTTTGGTTTATGATTTTTTCGTAAAAACTCATATGCGACTTCAGAATTAATAAATAACATTTAAAATTGGTTGCAATACAGCAAGTGAGATTCACTTTTGAAGGAGTTTGCAAATAAAATAAATATATCATAATGTTAGCGCGATTTCTTAATTAAGAACGTTACAGAATTCAATTAAATAAATAACTACTTTATAACGAGCAACCGTGGGAATGAACACATTCAAAGTAACGTTATTGAAAATAATTAAATTATAGTAATATATTAAATGGTGAACCCTTGTTCTCGAGACTATAAAATTCTCTCCTTGAATAGGAAAACAAATGATTAAGATATTCGTTCTTCAACTAAACAAATTATGTATGTTATTAACAATATATATTGTGTATATTGATTGTGAAAATGTGTCACAAATAGTTGAAAAAGCAATGAATTTAGAAATTACTTATTATAGAATTTCGATATCATAAATATATTATTAATAAATTTTATCCTTGAGTACTGATCCAATAAAAATATATTACCTTCATTTCTAGACTCTTGCAATACAATATAATAATAAAAAAGAATTAATGCCGAACAATAAATATCAATAATTTAATGTTTTGGAGTGTTTATCTCGTAAATATTGCTAAAGAAGGTCTTTGTTCTTATTCTTTCTTTATCTTATGTCATTGAAAAAGTTGTTTGCCATCTTGAACGTAAACATGTTGACATTGTTCCAGAAGATTTTGACAGGCATTGCAGAGAATTCAACGTGACGATGTCTTCTCTGTGTGTTATTCATGAAAAGTTGAATTATTCTCGTTTTGCAAAGTAGAATGTAAACCACATTTCTCGACAAGTTATACGTATATATGTAACTATTTATATAAAGACAAGAATTTACTATACTAAGCTATGCTTCAGCACACGAAACTAATTAAATAAAACTAACAAATTATAAACAGAAATGCTTAAGCAAAAGTTTCAAATAGTTTATTTCCTATCGCAATAATTAGAAGAAAAAAAAAACTTATCAGCCACGTTCATATAACTGTCATTTTTCAAAGTGATTTTATCGATGTTTAAAATGATGCTCACTACAAACTGTAATTAATAACACTCTGAAAAAAACTATCAATTAATTCTGGTCGAAAGAGAAATAGATATTGTTAGAGTGACAGCACGTAAACAGAACAGTGCAAGCGAGGTCTGTGACCGCCGCAACCGCGTACACTATCGTATCAAGCCACCTGTATCCATCGAGTTTTCCATCGCGTGTTTACACCGTATGCGAGACTTGTTACTTCATTAATTCAGAGATCAATCAAATTTATCTTTGTATCCGTCCCATTACAATCAGATAGTTAATAACGACAGCGGGCGCTATTTACTTTCGCAACATAGTGCCTTGAATCCCAGTAGGGTCAATCTACTAAACCATCGCTCGTTTCGTATATTCCCCAAGTGAATTTACCGCCTGCTTCCGACCCCCGTACTTGGTTAAATTTAACGGAAAATTACCTCATCAATTCTTTGTGTCAATATTTGTCTTATCTTTGCTTTAATGCCAATAGGGAATTCGCCGCTGCCATAGTTTCTCATGATGGTCGTTGTGGTCATGCCTCGAATAATGTACGGCTGCTCTCGTCTGGACGGTGGTAATTTTATTATACCCTCACATACTTCCTATAAGGTACCTATTTACGAACCAACGGCCGTTTTCCTAAATATATTCTATTTACTTTTACGCCACTAATTTAGTTGGAAATCTTGTGAATTATGTTATTCATTAGCAGTTAAGTAAACTTGGAGTTATCTCAAGTATTTCATACAATACATGGTTCATTTATTTTACAAATTTATATTTAGTAAGTTATTTACGAAACAATTATTGGAAACAGGATTTTTTTTTTCGGAGCAGGCACATATCATTTATAGACTGTTTTTATTTATTTATCTATATGAATAGATGCATGTAACCATCATGTTGTAATGAAGTTATTACTTAATCATTTCATTTTCAATTAGCCTACATATACATCAAAAGAATATTATATTGTGTATAAGGATAATGGAATATTCTTTGTAGGAAACACGTGCAGTGTGTTAAATTGAATCAGGTAATTATAACTTGTTTGGAAACAAAATTGTTTATATTGTTTTCTAAATGATTAAACTTTAATCGTTGGCATATCTTAATTACAACTCCACAATAATAGATCGTGACTTGTAAATAATTTATGGAAATTGACGGAAGCACCATGCAGTTTTCGTAACAGCAGTATATATAGTTGTCCTGTGCAGTTTCCTACAACTTTAATTTATAACGCGAGAAAGAAAGGAAGTGTGATACAGTAGCAACGATGTTGGCAATCTAACGAACTATAACAACCATACAAAGTTTAGCTATTATACATTTAGAGTTCAATGCAACTGAAACACTGAGCTAGTATTTCATTAATTTAAACTTACTTTTCACACCCTTATACCAAGAATAGTTTTCAATTAGAAATATCTGCTGCATCTGCAAATCGTTCACATTTTCAAACTGAAAAAAGGATAAGCATTGTATGTAGTAGAGTACCGTCTATATGAATGTAGGGCACAGGAAAATTTATCTGGGGTTCAGTATATTCCCTGATAGTATGTATTTATGTTGTACATTTAACTACATTTGCTTAGAATTAGTATTATATAGGTACAGACACTCCACTCTCAATAATGAATATGGTATTAAGAGGAATATATTCTTGAAGTGGGTACATAATAGTATCTGTAAGGCAATTCAATATTAGCTATGCTGAAAGATTTAAGCTAACTGATTATGAATATTTGGAATGCATAGCACAAGCGAATGCTTTCATATTGTATATATGGATCAAGTTAATAGGGTCTTTGTAAAGGCAGTACACCCAGTACCTTATTTTCCATCAGATAATCGCCAACTTCAAAGACATTGAAACGGCCCGAAGTCCATCCCCCATGAACTGTGTTTATGTTATTCTCCAGAGTAACTATATCTACTATACACTTTGATTATGTTGTGTCGTCCTGGCTTATGACCACAACCCCCTTAACAGCCACACGTTATTTCAATGTTTCATCGGCACGTGCTATAGTACTTTGCTATATATTTGAAACGTTATTATATGAATATCAAGTTTTCGGGTTGCATTTCAAACATTTATAACACACTTGTGGTTTTTCATACATTTATGTAAACATTCATTGCAGTTTTCGCTGTTTCGAAAATGGTCTTTGAAAATATTGAGAAATATATAATAAATTCAAAAGCAACAAAGATATTTCATAAATTTAAGATGTATTGTTCTAAACTGAATGACAAAATTACATTTTTGGTTGCTTTTTGTTAAAGCAATTGAAGAAAACTTAATAAATTTAACAATTTAATAGCCAGTCGCATACAACAAAAATGTTCAAAATAAGTTACATTTGGATGGTGAAGTTTTACGAAAATAATAGGCGGGTTCCTTACTTACAAAATTACGTGAGGTGCAATATAATTTTCAAATTAACTAATTTCTAAAACATAGACAACCATCCACATGTAAGTGAATTACTGTAAAGATTCATTAACTCAATCAAATGTTTACTGGAAGAAAGTTTTGAATCTTTGCACTTACGAACTTTGCTTCGATTTGTTAATTGATGAAACAAAAGCTTCAAGGTATAGTGTGATATTTTATCAAAGTAATCCATGTGGTGATAGCAACATCCTATGTACATAATACATACATACATTTAGGAAACATAACATGTGTTTAAATAAACTATACAAAACATGTTTTCGCGTTTAGAGAAATGTTCGTCATATACTATTTTAAGGTGTTTTGCTAGTTTTTGTGAAATTCTACAAGTGATATCTATTTAAAATTATGTGAATATTGCATTTTTCAATGTTAACTGCATATTTCAACATTACTCAAACTCATGTTTTATCCATCAATGGTTCGGTAAAATATATAGTTTTTTAAACTTTCAAGGATTCCCATAAGTCATTTATTGTGTTAAAAATATATTTCAATTATTATATAATATTAAATTAATTGAGTAAACATTTTTTAGCTGAGAATATATGATTTCTTAATAGTGTTTTGATTAATATGAGAACATTTTTTAATTACTGTAGCCCAAATGTATATTCCTATAGTAATTCTTTAAATTGTTTAAATATTTATGAATTTATTTAACATGTGTGTACTTAATAAATATAGGATATTGTATGACAACATTTGCAAGTGGTTATTTTTTTAGGTTTAGAGTTGAACTTGAACTTCGTTTCTGTCGTATTCATTTTCGTCCACCTAGAAGTTTGGCAAACTTTGTTCGACTGTCAGATTTGTTTTATCTTTCGACGGTACTGTTTACTTACGAATAACTATGCAAAAGACGGCAGATAAATTGCTACTATTGAATTTGGTTTTTGACAGTTTATGAAATACATTTGATATTTATTATTTATTAGAATTAAAAATTGGATGTACATTTACAGTATGCATTTTTATAGATAAAAGTACATATCTGTTCCACTAGCACACTTCTTATTTGATATTCCCTTTAATTTATTTGATAGATACACTGAGGACAGAAATCCAGAGAGATAGAGAAAGAGGGATTTTTAAACGCACGAGTTGTGTAGTGGCAATGTTAATTGCTTCGTTATCTACAAACTTGGTAAGGCCGTGGGGACGACGCGACGATTCGACCGAGTTGATTTCCGCTACTTGCTCGCGGTCACCACCATTTCTGAACGATTTTATTGTCCCTGAAACGATGCGATACGACAATCATTCTATATTGGTCCACCTACTTAACTTTAGATTACTCGAAAACAACGACTTGCTGTTTCTTTTGTTCTCCACACAAACCTTAATAGAAATTGAAAGACATCCAAAACAGCGCAGTCCTTATTTTCAGTTAAATAATCTTTACTGCCCAATCAATGCTAACCTTGGATACTCTGTGCACGGGATTTTGGCTAGAAGGGAGTACTGCTCATTTTAGTTAACAGTTATTAACCCGCCCGGCATCATGTTGCTGTTCAGCAACAAACTAGTATTCACCTCATAATTTTAGCATGATAAACACGTTCTAATAATAGCTTTACTCCGCTTTAATTAGCTTGAATTTATTTGATATTGTCCAGTGTTGGCGTAGGGTTATACGAAACTACTTTGTGCAGACTCAAAATGAAACCTAATGCACTTCTATCAGATTAAATGAAAGGTTTAGAAATGCAATTTTAATTGAAAATAACCATTCGCACAATTCGGTTCGAAGATTGTAATAGGTATAATTTATTATGATTATAAGCAGTGATCTTTAGTACTGTGTATATATAAAATCAATGAATTTGTATATTTGGAGAACTAAAATTATATTTGGCTTAAGTCAATATTATTAAGAATAATATTAGCTTGTAATAATTCGTAGGTTTTTTCAATGGTAATAACTGGTCATTTTTCACTTAATCATTGTAAACATAGGAAGTGTATTTAAACTCACAGCTTGTACGTAGTATATTTCATGTCAAGCCGACGAGATAAAGTTGTCAGATCTCACGCCATTGTGACTGTTTTAAGACAGCGATTTTCGCAGAATTTGATGTGAAGAGCGTTGCAATTACTTAAATAATTACCCTTTGCGAATTGCGTCAACTCAACTTTAAAACCGGAAACTTATAGAAATAATGTGCGCACATTTTCTGTTCTGGCTGCATGCTCCTACATCACTTTTGTTACTTTTAACACAAGCTTAGATATTTTGAAATATGGAAATTACTGTGTAATACTGCACATAAGCTGCCTGGATTCTGTTCTTATTATTTAGGTATTGTGTGAAGAAATATGGTAAATTATTCTTTTATATTTATACGGGTACTTCATAAGAATTTACATATTTATAATCTTCATATTATTCAATTTCAAACAAAACTTGACTTATTCTTTTCATCTTTTTTATTTTATTACTTATAACTTATAATATAAGAGGTCACACCCCACCTATTACATAGCTAAGAGTTTTTTTTCTATTGAAATAGTAGTTTTTTTTCAAATTTTATATGTTAGGCAAAGCTCAATATTAAATATTTGATTATATATTAAGTGTGTTACTCTAAAAGTAGAAAAATAAATAAAATGCAATTTAAGGTTAAAATATGCAAAATATATGTAATCCCAGAAAACGAATCTAAAATTGTAATTGTAATTATTTGTTTTTGCTAATTAATACTTATGGAAAAAGAAGCGTAGATTAAGAAACACGTGTTTTATAGAGAATTTTTTAATATGAATCGCAAATAAGTTTTTTTCATAAAATAAATGTGAAGATGCTTCTTCCGTTTTAGTAGCATTATTAGGGTAAAGTCTACGAGCAATATGCTGCTAATGAGACAATTTTTTTTATATCTTAAACGAAATGTATCAAATAAATGAATAGAGATTACTGAAAAAAGATGGATAGGTTTTCAACGCTAATATATCGTCTGGATATAATTATCTTCTAATTAATCATCTTATCGCAATAACGCTCTCGCCTTCTCTTGCACACACAGAAAATAAACTAAAATCCCGAGAATGGAATACACGGCGCCACTTCACTGAATAATGTAGTCGTTAGTTTGACAGTTTGCAAATCAAATGATAATGAATTGCATTACGTAATCAGTTTAAGATCATTTGGACTGAATTTGCCGAGAGGATCTTATTATGAAACGCGTAATCCAACTTCTCGTATCCCATGTTTCCAGTTTACGTGTACGCGTTCGTATCGTAGTACAATGGCGAAAACAAAAACTTGCATTCAAGCCGCATGCGCAAACGCCTGCGTTCCTGCTGCCTACAAAATTACGCAACGGCTGCTGCTGCTTGGTCTCTGTCTGTCTTTCAGTTTCAGTGACATTGCTCCAACACTCGAATTGCTTCTTCTGTTTGGCTCCACTCAAGGACAAACAAATATATATGCAAAAAATGGAAATCAGTTTCTTTTTCATTGTCGAACGCCAACTGTTAAGATCCTCTTGGGCCATCTCTATGCAAATTGAAAATAGTGCAATTTGTATTTTAGAACTTTCAATTTCGGAATTGTAGTCCTGAAGCATCTTGCCAGACATCTTTTATACAATATGGCACGTTTAAATAGGATTGAATTGCCTGGGTTATTATTTTAAATTGTTATTAAATCTGGTGCTGTAACAGTATAAAATAAGTTCTCGCCAAATTCTACCACCATAGCGTATATTTTTCATAGATATCCGTATTTATTTTACAACAAAGAATGCTTGGAATTGCTAGGTAATATTATACATTTTTACGAGTTAAAATCTACTGATATAAACCGAAAACTCATCTATTGCATTGTTATTTTTTCGCTTTCGTGTGACTGGTGGTGGTGCCAAGATATTCAAATATATTCTGGAGAAGTTTTAATTTTCTCCGAAGTCAGCTAGATACAGTTTAGTTTCCCAGGAGACAAAATTTGAAAGTTACGATTCGCAATGCTGTAAATTGGTTTCGTTTGCATTACAAAGAGTAATTCCGGTGCTGGTCATAAAATTGGATATATTTATATATTTTATTTTTGTTTTCTTTGCTGGATGTACAAAATGCGCTCGTATATTTCTCTTTCGTTTCGCTGTAACAACGTAGGTAGTCGCCATTGTTTCCACTTTACTAGCGTCATGTTATTCATCCGCATACACAAACATTAATTACTTTAATTGTCTTTATTCACTGTTAAGGACTAAAGTCTATAAAATTTTACTTCGTCTTGTTTATTACTATTAACGAAATGGACTTGAGTATATTCTTTGTTTCACGGCAGAATTGATGTAATTACATTTTCGCATTTTCACGCTTTTCATAAAAAAATATGTTGTACAATAATGATCTTGAATTCGTCGTAAATAAACCTTATCCATTTCAAAGCTAAAAATATTATTCATTTATGATTGCTTTCCGACTACATATTATTCACTATCATACATAAGAAAAAATATTTGTTTTAACTTTGACTTTGAACTAAGATTACGAAAATATTTTTGAAAACAATTGAATGAGGTATAAAACACATTAATTTTAAAACAATATTACAAATGATTCGTAGCATAAGAAAAAGAAAACTGGAAGATGGTTACCAAGATTAGTAATGCATTCTCCGTAACGGCTTTATGAATTAGCGTTCTTCAATAATGGTGTATATAAAATTATAAAAGGCAAACAAATGCAGTAAGGCTGTTGTATTGATTTACTTATGTATGATGCGTGTGGCGCATATATAGGCGTACCGAATGGTCGTAGTATGTATAATATAATAACAAGTCAAATATTATATATGAATAATATCTTGTAAATAAAATAAATTTTAAAATAGATCGTATACATTCATAACAATAATTAACTCAACTAGAAGAATGTTAATGTTTTCAGGACCAAGATCCGAAGAAAAGTTAATATTTCTCTTGCAACATTTAATAATGAACACAAAGCAATTTGTATATTTAGCTCTTATTATAATTAAAATCAAATTGAAGTTAACGTTGTAGCTGAACAGCCTGCCTTTGGTATTATTCATTAATTTAAACTTGTTATTATTTCATTAGTGGAATGTAACGAGTAATAATAAATTCTTTAATTTTCTGATCACAAAACGAATTACACGAATTCAATATTCCTTGCTTCAATGCGGGAATAGTTGTCTAGGTGGTTTATAAATAAATATTTAAGTTGGTCATTCTTTTACATTACATTATTTTTTCGACTGATTTTATATATTTTTGACAAACTACGGAATTGTTGAAACTTGGTTTCGCACTAGGATTTTACTAACAATAAGCAAAGATCTGTGATCGGAAATGCTATCAAATTGACTCGCCCTGTGATGGACCTAATAAGATAATTCTTCGCTACCGTGTGCGTTAATTGTAATTCAAATGCACGCATCCCAAAGCAAAAAAGAGAAAGAGACGTGCGGTTAGAATGCAATGGAAGATACATACGAAATTCAATTAACCACTTAAAGATATTAGATTCGCGAAGCCGAGTTGAAGCAAACAAGCTACCACAAGGTTGTGCACCGCGTCGATCAGTAAACATCGAGAGAGGAGTCTGTATGTCCTCTTGTGGTTCATAGAGCATCTGATGGTACTACCAGGATAAATAGCATATATATATACAACACGTTTCGATTTCGTATACAATGACACATCCAGCATTTTAAATTGGAGAGATGTTCAGCATTGTTTAAACTAAAATTATAAATTTATATGATTTAACATTAGATAAATTATTCCATGATATTTAAAGGTGGTTTGATTTATAATTATCTTTATCTGAAATCAAATTATGAGAGTTTCAAATAGTTATGTTTGATATATAATTACATATTCCTATAACATTTCTGATAATTCAATAAAATATTTTTACCTTTCCAATGACCACACACTCAACAATAGGATTGTAGACCTTTATTGTTTACTTAGCATAACTATAATCTATATAAATTGTTGATGTAGAAGACCGACCATGCGCATTCTACGCAAACAGAAACCTGCTGAAAGATAACCTAGTTATAAGTCGAGGAAACTTAACATCCCAAATATTATCTAATTTGTATGTGTATACTCAGGAGTACGGGTTTTGTAATTTCACATTGCTGTAGAAGCATTACAAAGTTATATTATTTTATTTCAGCTGGCTAGAGGGGGACAGGTTATTGTACTATATATAATTACGATAGAATCATCAACCATGTCGAACTAAGATCACTGCTGATTTTGAATTAAATTAGGTCCTTTTATAATATAAATGTATTCGCTGCGGACGACAAAAGAAACAACAAAGTAGCCTCGATCCATGACCCGTAGTCAGTGTGTCGACACTGATTTTATTCAAGGAAAAGTGTCCCAAAACACAAAAAACAAACATTATAATATGATTAACCACATAATTTTTAGGCTCTGACCTGGTTTTCGCGCGTTATTTAATGCTATGAATATTCATTTAACATTTGGAATTCATTTTAGTTCCCTTTTGTTTAGTACGAAATTATGAATTTTATTGCTCGATATTCCGTACTGAATTTAAAGCATCAGTGTTCGAGATGAAAATTATATTCGGCTGTCAAGTTTCTATATTCATAATTTCATTCAATGTTTTTTTACGTGAAGTAGAAAATTTGTTCTAGTGAGTCAATAAAATTTTAATATGCATTAAATTAAATCATATTTTAATCTACATATATTGAATTAACAATAACTTTCTTCTTTAAAAGTGCTTTATACAGCATTGCCAACAGTCATTCTTTGTTTGTGGGTAACAGAAGTAATTTGAAATCAAATCCGAGTCAATATGTGCACTGGCTTTCTGTTGCTGTCGTACAGAACAGCAAGACACGGTAAACAACCGTAAGCTTATATACGTAAGACCGTAAGAATAGAGGATTTTGTAAAGTGTCGTGAACTTTGTATATATGTTGGTTAAATATTTATTACATGTAACCTAAATATATATATTGTAAGAGTGCAAAGAATTTTATCTCAATAAAAGCAATACATCATTTAGCAGGAAACATTAGCGAATCAGATTGATATGAAATATGATTTAATACGATGCGACTATTAGCGGGTGTCTTTGGTTAATATAATTCGGCAAACTTGTAATTGATATAATTGAGTTATCCAGGAAATGTTAGCGGAATTGAAATGTCAACACTTCGTAAACTTATCAATGTATATCTCATCCAACTAGTATAAGAAAAAAATTTAAATGACGTGATCTTTGACAAACTTCTAGATAGATTTAAAATTTATTTTCAAAGTTTTGCATCGCTAAATTTGAAGAAATATCCCACAAATGAAATATGAACTTATCAACAGTATTTAGAAGGAATTCGTTTAAAAAATACAAATATGGATAGTCAAAATGGAGTGAATATACAAGCGCACTTTCCAATTAGTGGATATCGATAAGACTGATTAAGTTAAAACACACAAATTTGTCCAATATACCAGCATTTTTTATGATTAATTATTTTTTAAATAATCTGCGAAACCTATTACCTAATTTTTCAATAAATATATAACTAAAAGTTACATTTTAATTATTATTAAAGACGAACTTAATAAATAATATATGTAATTGATATTCATCTAAATTTATTGTTATTGGTAAAAGCATTATATTACTCGAAATTGTGTTTGTACATATATTGCAACACAATATTTGTTTTTTTGTTTGTGTGAAGGCACCTCACTTTCACAAGGACTAACAATCTTTTTCCTCGTTTCTTCTTGTTTATTTAACCATAAAGGGACTCAGAGCCTAAAAGTACTAAGTCCCGGGTATTGTGGTTACTTCCTGACGTACTCGGCGTACACTTTAAACTTTCACGATTGTTTTATTTACCCGAAGGTAACTACTATTCCCCAAGCTGTAAGTGCCTTTCTTTCCCAATATACATATAGCAGCGCCAAGAGGACCGCTTTAGTAACTATTTCTTTGCAAATAATAAAATTAAAATAACGTGTAAAAAAGTTTCAGAAAAATAGTTATTTTGTAAAATATTACTTAACCATGCATAGTACCATTTTTAATGATCAGTTTGCCATATTGAGTTATAAACATATCGAATAACTTGTATTGTGATGTTTCTTTGACCAATGCTGTGAATTTCTTACAAAAACCTTTATTATAGGTACTAATTTTTTTTTATTAAAATAATATGTCTTAAACTGAATAATAAAAATACATAGAATTCATATGAAAAAAAACTATTTACATGATGAGCCGAAAATAACTGAAACATCTCAAAGTGTGCATCAAAACGCAGAAGAGAATACATGTTTCTTATCTATTGTATAACCAAATACAAAAGTTTCAAATAATAAAGAGAACGCAACTCTTGGTTTTCTTTATCATTGTCCGTATTTCCTTTTTGATGAGCGTTTTGCAATTTAAGTTTCTTCAGATGCCGAAACAAAGGGTCATTTACCTTCTGAAAACCTGTTTTTTATTGATGTTTATCACAAATAGAAATAACACGATTGAAATAATCGTACAGCAGATTTCTGGGGTAGCAAAAGAGACTAAAAATAGAAAAATTGAGTACAGATTGTTCAAATTAGATTAAAAGTTTAATTATCTGGCACTAAACGAACTTCAAAATAACATAAATATAACAATTGTTACAGTTCTTCTTTTCGGTCTACTTATATTTATGCCTTCAAGTAATTCAAATAAAATCTATTATTGGTCAATTTATCTTTATGATCACTATTATGATATCAACCAATTAACGAACATTTGTTGCTGAAGAAGGCGTGAGATCTAACTGTCTTCTACCCAATACATTTCAAGGAATAAGATACAATGCGAATTTATTTTATTTAAATAAACTTTTATTTTTTGCTCTCAGACAATGAAATTTTACATAAATTTCAGAGAGGTTAAAGTATAGTGGTGGGAAATAGAAAACCCTGATATTTTCTTTTATTCAAATGTAAGTTCCACTTTATTATTCGAATATATTTGTTCCAACAACAGTGTTGCGACGCCCTATCACATAAAACTTAGTTAAATTAAAACCGAGTGAAGAATGTTGACAGGATGAGTTTTATGGCCCTGACTACAGCATGCGAAAACCCATTTCACAGAGCTACCGTCTTGCGTTTAGCTGGAAATATTGATTTTATAATGTTAATAGATACATCATGTATATATCATTACATAGATAGACGATAATCCGCTATAATTTGCCGAATATCGTACGCCATATGGTGCAACTAATCTTATTGGTAAATATTTACGAAAACACTCCTATAAATCATTAAATGTACGTGATTACTCATCACTGATTTCGTATATTGAAGTGACTACTACGAAATCTATAGCAATAGGAACAATAATTTAATAATAGTTATTGGTTTTTCTGCGAAAGGAAAGAATATTATCTACAGCAAAATTAAATTTTAAAAAAATATAGGGTTTTATTATTATAAACATATTTTCCAGCTACAAATTATATAGAATGAAGCAAGAGATTTTTCCTGGAATGCGATGCCAATTCCTATTTTATGTTAATGTTTTATACTTTTTTTCCGCCTTTTAGTTAATTTTTTTTTGCTTACTTTCCATAAAGAATATCACGATACTCTTGACTTGGAAGATATTGTTTTCGCTTCATATGTCAAAAACATACTACTCTAATCCACCCGTCTAGCAAGAAATCTGTATGAATAAGTAAAAATTGTTGATAAATGATCAGATTAAATTTGCAATTTATAAATTTCAAAGAATCTCATTTCTATCTTTTGTGTTATATTTATTGATACCGAAGAAAGACTATATTTTAATTAAAATATTGATTTGACAATGCAGAAAACCGTTTTTCAATATCTATATAATTTAAAATATGTGATATTGGTAAATATATCTCTTTCTAAAATAGTATTGCGCATGCGTTACACATGTATTTCCGTCAAGCATGACGTTTGTATTAGGATATAAGTCTGCTTTACGTCCGGGACCCGGACATACGATGAATTCTGGTTTACATACATTTGCACTCTACGCGCACAGGAACCGTAAAATTATAATAAAAATATATATACCGATGTGGTCTATAGCTCTATGAACAGTGGAAAACTATTATCTTGATGCTCTATCAATGCTTTCAAAACGAATAACCTACTTACACGTACCGTACATGTATTTGACCTTTATCTGATAAATCGTTTGAACCTTTTAGCAGTGCCGCAATGAAAATCAAAAAGTTATAGTCTTCACACAATTGAACGTGGTTGCTGACCTCACAAGCTTACCGTATCTAGTTTATTAGTAACAATAAACGTATAATACGCAACAGATGTCCAAGGATATGAGAAAATTGTAAAAATAAAAAGGGACACGATGACAACTGTAAGATTATGTTTTGAGATATATTGAAAGAAACATATTTTAGTTGTGTTATTGTGGAAATTGGGACACAATGGACAACTTGTTTTATTTAAAACAATCAAATATTCTATATAATTCCACTTTATTTTTTATTTCTTTTAGTGTTTAACTGATTTGCAATTAGCTGTACATTTTACAAGCAGTGAAATGTAAATATATAAGTTTGCATTACAAAGCTTAATTTACCAAATATTAAATGTAATATCTATATAGCTAAACGATGTATACACATACTAAAACAATCAACAATTAACAAGTAAACAATTATATTGGATTCGCTGAGAGGATTCACAATAATATTGGTAATGCAAATTTTTACTGCCAGCTAAACCGACCATATGGAAAACAAATTTCAATTCCGGGTTTGGTTAGTACATTTGCTTGCAACTGTGAATAAGTAAACAAACAGAAATACTAAATATGTCAGGTTTATCATTATCGGAAAAATTTGAATCTATATTATGTTGGTACAAGTGTAATTTAAACATCATAAATATTTGTATTTGTATTTATATGGTTCAGTTGAATTGAAATTAGCTATAGCGTTAAATATGAAGATCAACAACCAAAATACGACAAACCAACAATAAGCGATAATTGGATGAAATATTTTTATTCGAAAATTATAACAATAAATTATTTTGTATAAAATGATTTGTTACTTTGGAATTTTTTCATTCCATCGAAAGCATGATTAATTTAGACACTGTTTGACTAGTTTTTAATTGAATTTCGTCACTAAATCCTTGTAGGTTTTAATGCGAAATTTAGAAAAGAATAGAATGATTTTTAATAAATCTATATGTTTTGACCCTCATATATTATAAAGAATAACTTTCTCGTTAGCTTAAATAGCAGCTTATATGATATTTTTCCGAAAGCTAGCGTTTTTCAATTTTGCACAATAACAAAACATAAAAATAGCTCATGCTTGATATGCAAAATATAAGTGCTCTGTTTAACTTTTACTACAACTATTTTCTTGTGTCGAAAACATGCATAATACATTTTATGTGCTGACAGACACGACGAAGAAGAAAAATAAAACAAACTTTCATTTCAGTCAGTTTCCGGCACGCCGCCACGGCGTTGGCACTAGTGTTGATGCGCGAAAGTTGTCAAATTCGTCATACCGCATCACCCTAATAATATTCTGTGGCCCGATTCTGGTTGCCTCTAAAAAATTTATAGGTTCGCCAAGTAAAATATTTCTGTTAAGTGTATGGTTTTGAGTGTTTAGGTCCGTTAGGATTTTGATCCGATTATTATATCGTAAGCTTTTTCGGAGCCTGGGGTTGTTTCGTAACATTATTATAAAGCACTGCGTGATCCTTTCTATAGTCTTGTTGTATATACATACGACCACACATATATGTTTGCATACAGAAATGCATAAACACACTTACAAACACACGTATACACAGTGAATCTATCCAATATTGGAATACGTATATGATGTTATTCATTTATGCAAACTAAGCCACATCCAATGTGACATCACTTGTGTGGTTTATGTTTTATATTCTGCCCGGCCTTTTCCGTTCACAATGCATTTATATTCGCGAAGTTATAAAATGTATGCTGTTGTTTTCGGTTCTACTAGAAATGAAATTAACCTAGATGCCCCATATTTGGAACCACCCATATTTGTATACTTTAATCTATACATGAATACATTTCATTATTTGAACCTACGTCAGGCTAAAGCTAGAGTGTCTACTATAAGCTTGGATATACATGGACACATTTTAGAGCTTGTTTGCATTGGGATAACTATAGGTATATGCGTCCTAAACGTATTATGTGCGAGTAGCAAGTATTTGTGTGTACATACAATGTACTGATGATGCCCTTTCGATAGTACCTACACCGGCCACTAGAAAATTGTTCCTGTAATGAATATGTGCGGAGTGCTGTTTGTGACAGTTAAGTTAGAAACTCATATAAAATGCTTATATCCTTTGCATCAAGTTTCCTATTATTTGTAAAATAATTGGAAATAAAATTTGCCAGAGAGTTCATTTGTGTTGTTATGTATTCATCTGGGAGCCAAGTAAAGTGAAACCGGAAGCAATAGGTAGGCGTGTTGCGTGATTTGATAACAAGAAGGGAAATGCATATGTATACTACTACGTTCACGCATTCTTATTAGGAATATCAAGTAGAATTGTTGATTGTTGTCTAAGCATGCAACAGTTTTTTATTTAAAAGTATAACGAGGAACTAGCAAAACAAGCCATCTCGTGTCAAGAATATAATCTTCTAAGTAAATTTTGATTCGAAGAATTGTTTCTCATTGTTTTACGATTTCTGAGCATAATACCGCAGGTGCATATAATTATAGGTATTTTCGGAAATAGAAAAACTATTTTTAGGAACATTCATTCAAACATGGTAACGTGTTCTGATTCACTTATGCCCGGTTTCACCAACGTCAGTTAAATTTATTCTTAAGTTAAATAAAAGGTTAAACTGACAGCAATGTTATTTTTCCATAAGGAATGTCAGTTTGATTCGATAGTGTTTATTTTAACTAAGGAATAAATTTAACTGAGGTTGGTGAAACCGGGCTTTAGTGTCGCATATTATTTTTTATTTATCTAAGAATACATCGAAATATTAACTAGACTGCCAAGCAAATATTAATTATTAACGCCTATTAATAATTGAAATAAATATTTCAATATGAAATATATTCGTGAATAAATTTATAATAAAAACATTAACAGTATTGCAATTGCAGACACTGGTCTTACACGAGTATTATTGCTATCCACAGTACATTTAAATACATAGATCTCATTGAAATGCACTTACAGTGAACACGAACATAAAATAGTTATATTGCTGGATGGTAATGGAATACAATGCGTGTGCTAGTAGTAGTGGATCAATAAAAAAGATAATAGACTACTTCTTCCACGAATTTTATATACAAAATTCATTCCGTTCAATTCACATTTACTAAAAGTTTATTATCAAAGTATTTCACTGCATATATTTATATTATAAACAATAAATTTAGCGAACTACTAAATAAACATTTATAGATTAGAATATAATGATTCCGAACATGAATCAAACACAATATAGCAAAACAAAATAACGAAATTGTTATAGATGATTCTATTTCAAATAAATACAATTGTTACTTTCTTATACGAAGTATAAGTAAGTTTAGTAATCATGAAAATTTTCGAACTTCTTCTTTTAAATAATCCTTTCACCAATGCGCTAAAAGGTGAAATAAACATTTATTTTGAAAATACAAATGTTGGTATTCATAACAGTGTGCTTGCTAAAATAACAATATCTAATGGATCTTTTAATAGCAATGTATGTTTTAAATAATGGCATGCCATTCGGTTATGATATTGTTATTTTTGTAACGACAATGCAATGCAATTTTATTTAAGTTATTTCTATCTATAAACGATGAACAGAAATTAAATATAGTATTATATAGGAATTCTTTAAATAATTGATATTGTTTACCATGGCAAAATAAATCTATAATATTTGAATGAGTGATAACTTTTATCAAATGTGGTCATAATCTGTGTATGCATATTTGAAAATGTTTGTGATTATACTATGTATTCCACATCAACAGAATGCTAATACTACGTCAGCACCGCACACAATATGAATGTCGAAAATTGAATTGTCAAGCAAAAACGCAGTTCAAATAATGTCGACAGTTCCGCGTGGCATGTGTATTTCAAATACGCTATAGGTATCTAGTGTACCGTGATGGTGTGTGGTACGTATTTAAATATATGTAAATAATTTTTGTTAGTATGCATGTGTGAATACTGCATGGTCAAAGATTTATAATTAACAAACTTTGATGTCACAAAATGCGAATGAATTCAAAAATAAAAATGCACTACACATTTATGATTATGTTCTATTTTACTAAGAATTATAATGCAATGTCAAATGGGAATTCACTGTTCGACGTAATCATTATATGCAAATTCAAGTGGTATTGTGGAAATAGAATTACTCGTTGGCATCTTGTCAGTGAATTATTGTGAACACATTATTTATGTATAAAATTAAGTGAAATTACACTGCACGCTCCTTAACATTTACCACAATAAATGGGTGAGAAAATTACATACAATTATTCTGAATTTGGTTTTGGCATATTAGATCTTGTGTACCGAGGGAATATTGCATTAGGTATATTACTTTACATACATTTAATTCTTATTAAAAAATTGGAACTGCTTAGAAAATACTTTAATTAACTGCAGCAAGTATGTAGAAATTGAAAAGAGCCTCTCGTCAAACTATTTTGTATTCATTTTATATTTATTTAAAATTCAAAGCCAACGCAATTCTGCAGGGAGATCCAAGGTATGGCTAAAAACATGTTGACAATATTGAATTTCTTCACCTACACGTTGTGGGCTATCGGGTAAACGTGAGATGATTTAAATTTCGTTCGTAGGTTGTATAGGTGTGCCAAAACGTGAGCTGAGTGGTTCACTAAATTGATTTTTAAGAGTATAAACAAACAATAATTTATCATGTGTGGCTTGTTTCCTTGTTCTTACACATAATATATTATGAGATATATTTTCCATCACTTTAAAAATACATTTCAGTAATGTGGGTCATAACAACTTATTTAGATTTATAAATATAGACAGAAGTTTAAAAAATATATACATACGTAAAAATGTTTGGATAAGCACCAAATAAACGAAGTATGCTAACAAATAAATGTTATAGTTCTTTTCCAAACGTGTTGATATCGTAAAATATATAATAAATTTAAATGAAATGTGTAAAGATAGAGTTGAATGGAGATTGATGCAAAAAAAGGATTAATTCTATAAATAAATTAGCTTAGGATTTAGCAACATTTAAATATTATATTATGGATCGAACCTTGCACATAATGTTGAAGAAACAAGAGATTTGGATACAAAGGCACGCTCACAACCCTTTTAAAATATTTATAAAACACAATGGGGGAATTTAAGATAAGTTATACAAACAACAAGTGTTTTTCAACCTTCAAATTTTATCTTTTAGTATTTACATAAACATTTTCTTTCATTTTCTTTTGAAGTTTTTAGTTTATCTATACTTATTTATTTATGCGGTTCACTCATTATATAGGAATACGTTTTTGTTTTGCTTATTCATCCAGAATATATATATATATATATTTGTTTGATGTTGTTGAAATAAATATTTTTTTATATGTATATATAATATTTTTAATTATCTAATGCAAATATTTTTGTCGTAATGCTTTAATATTATCCTTTTAAACATTTATTTTTATACAGAATTTCGAATATCAGAGAATTTACAAACCTATATCATAAATTTTGTTTAATAGAGGATTAAGAAGTTTTATTGTACTAGGTTTAACATAAAAGTACCATTTAGCAATACAGATGAAGCATATATTAAACGTTCAACCTGTTTTATTTGAAACTAGTTTAGGTAACACGAGTAAAATTAGATGTTAAAAATCAGTGCGCCATTTTAGCCGGAAGCAGATAAACAAAACGATAAATAGCAGAGGTAACGTTTGCAGATGAATACAAATTGAATCGGGAATGGCATTGTAGGTCTGTGTTGCCAGAGGGGTCGAGTATGTGTGCCAAAGTCCTATAGGGTTTCATTTGGCTTTTGCTCAGGTGCTTGAATGTAACGGCCGTTATAAATTTCACAGAGATGTTGCGAGTATCGAGTGAGAACTTGAGGCGTATCTTACCCAATCTGAGCTGATGCTGTCGACATGCATATATGTCGGCTGAAGCTTCAGTAGATATCAGTAAACCATAGATGGCTTTACTACGATTTTACCACGCACTGATTCTTCATATGTATATGAGATACCGTGCCGAATATGGGAAACAATTATTGCTAAAACACAACAATAGAAAATCATTCAAATAAATGTTTATACACGCATGAAATAACTTTTGGAAATGCATCTTTCAAATTAAGTATTCAAAGGGAATTATTCTCTGCAAACATAATTTGTTCTAGTGCATTCCAAATGTGAATATCATTTCTTTTAAAATAGCTTTTTTACAGTTATATATCTTCATTAGTTTATCATTTATCTTACTTACGATTTGAATCAATATACCATTCATCAATTCCAAATATTTAATATTACAATTTTCCGCTATATATTTAGCTTTATAATAAAAAGTTATTCAAAACTAACTTAAATTTGAAATCGACAAACAGTTGCCTAATTTAGATTTATTATAGTCAGATTGCTAGATAATATTATGCAAGTTTCAATGTTTATAAATCACAAGTTAAAAACAGTAAATGATTGCTCGCACATGCGAATTGGAGTGACATACTTTAAAAAGCATTTACCCTCTAGGTATCTATGCTTTAGCGACTGATAAATGAAATCAACTCATGTCACTCTCGTACTGTTTAGAGATGAAAGACTGTCGTTGTCAGTTAGCTTTTCAGTTGTTCGTTTGGCATGTTATATCAGTGTGTTTGTAGAAAAATATACTACTAAAAATCATATAAACTCTTTGTTCGTCTTGCACAAGTAGCATACAAAGGATTTTACTAATTGCAATGTATTTAGTACTATTACAACCACAAACGAAAACTTTACAGAAACGGCTTGTTTTCCATTATTTTTGAAACAAGAATAAACATTGTCGGGCTATAAATCTCTATAAAGCATTTCTCCTTTTCAAATAGAGTGTTTTCAGTCCCTTGAGACATGATTGGTCCATTTTTTGAATTATTGATAAGAGAACGTAAACTAGGTTATTTGTTTGTTTTATCGGTTAATTTGTTAGTACTTCCTGCATATTTTGTTCAATTCCACAAGTTGGATAAACTCGCATATAAATAACAAAAACAAAATAAAATAATTTTAAAAATCTGTTTCATTTTGACTTTGCATAAAATGTACTGGTCCGTGATTATTTATATTAATTAGAATGTACTTATAAAATCTGAAGTATAGGTGAAAGAAATTGAATTTATTAGTGAAAACTATAAAAAATTAAAACCCTAAATATATTTTGTATACCTACATAGTTGGAAACACTCCGACATTGTCAATTATAATTTTAGCAGCATTTCGTTTTTAGATGAAAGATACTGCAATGCTCGCACCATCAGTGTGTTGGCACTGCGACTCCCAACGCTGAATATTAATATGAAATGATAAGAGGAAATTCATTTTAGAGTATATAAATTATAGAAGTAAAAACGCGTTTTATAAAATTCTGTCAGTTATTGAGACCCCATACTAAAAGTGGAATAAATGAGTCAATTTATTACAGGTACCTTTTTTAATCTACAGTAATTTATAATCTAAGAACAAGTAGATACCGTGAGAAAAATTACAAAAAAATTACCTAGATGAGATTATACTAAAGTTGGCTTAATTTAAAGACTAAAAAATATTACACACCCAAAGAAAATTACAAGAAAGAGCAATCTTTCTTACAGGGAATGTTTTATAAGAAAATTGTATTACCTATCTAAGTCTACAGAATCATAACTGTCATTTTGAGTAATGGAGAATGGAGCAAGAGTAAGGAAAGATGTCCTCGAAATTAATTCGTAGATGACAATGACTAGCATAGAAACGGATTTTTTTATGGAAAATGAATAGAAAATGCTCTAGTTTGCTCCAACAGATTTATGTTTTATCAATATTAAAAGAGATTAGTTATTAAAAAAAAAATGTTTTATGTCAATTTGTATTTTTCCAACTTTGTATTTTTCAGAGTGGATGTTATTTTCAGAATATTTAATAAATTCTTTATACCGACGTTTCATTTTTAAATGTTTCATAATATATATATATATATATATATATATATATATATATATATATTTTTTTTTTTTTTTTTTTTTTTTCAGGTTGCAGATTATGGTTTTGTTTATACAGATTAAAAAGTTTCTTTTTGCTAATATTTGTTTTCCATTCTGGCTAGAAGTGCACTAATGGAAATTAAATATATATATACATATATATATATATATATATATATATATATATATATATATATATATATTTATATATATATATATATATATATTATATATATATATATATATATATATATATATATTAAATGTGTAGTTGGTATATTCTACGATTTACAACAGGTGTATGGATTGTGGTAGATTAGCGGAGGCGACGAAATTACTAAGAAACGAAACCAAAGAGCGATTAAGAGGTGAATTTATGTGGGGGTTAGGGTGACTGGCAATGAAACGGCAATTGTTGGCGGGGTATCCGGCACAGGCACTGGAATGGGTTACCCACACCTGTGAGTACACGAGCCATAGCGTGCCCGGAAACGCTTCCGGACCTCGATGTCGGTGTGACGTCGAGATTGCAAACTGATTGAGCTAGTGGTACCGGTTTACGTTGCCTCCACCCCATAGGTAGTTTGCTCAAACTACATACACACACACGTTGCTCTCTTGTTTTCTCTTTGACCAATTTTAATATCAACCGCTCTTATCACATACTCCCACATGGTATGACAGTTTACACTGACAGACTATGAAGCACAATATTGTGCTTTTATGATTCAATAGAAAAGGTATCTTTTAACCTAAATAAATGTATCTGAATATTACACGTTTAAAAAGTACTCATTTTATTCGTCATAACATGGTATATACTAATAATAAAATATAACTTATTATTGCATTAGACGGAAGCTTTTAAATTTTAAATGAATATTGACTTATATACCATTTCATGAAAGATCCATTCAATTGATATTATTTTAATTTCATCTGTTGCTTTTCTGTGACGAATCAATCGCGTGCGAATGCATCATTATAATGCTGTTCAATTATTTACTTATAAATGACAACATAACTATTTTAGTAGGTTTATTCTTCATGAATTTTGTTTGTGTCAATTTAACGTGACCTTTGTTAAAATAATCATTGATATATAATCTACATATATTTTTATTTGTTCTCATTATTAATTAAAACAATAAAATTCTGAACAAATAGATATGAATCGTGAATTATTTTATGGTTATTAATGATAATTTTTTTTAAATGCTGTAATAGGTGATTGATCTGATATTACATACTAAAATAAAAATACGCATATGTTATATACGCAGAGAATAGATTAATACATACTATTGCATAAAAAAAAACATCTCTGCAGTGTTAGACTTTCTTATTTGTAGTAGGTACATTATATATATATATATATATATATATATATATATATATATATATATATATATATATATATATATATATATATATAAAATATTTTTCAATATCTCAGATGATATGAAATAGTATTTATGAGAAAGAAAAAAATAATGTTTTGCCATTTCCAAATTCAAGTTGAAAAATTTTAATATATAAAACAAGTTTTAGACGCATATAAATTGACTTAAAAATCAATAAAGTTTCAACTATACGACAACGATATCTTTTTATATAAAGATAGGTACTTGAAAGTGTCGGTTATAAATTACGGTTATAAGAATAAATTACATATTTTTATTGAAGTGTGTAGTATAAATGGAGTCAGAATAAATTTACACTATAATTTCGCAAATACGAAATTGAATAATTATGTAATCAAAATAAATAACAATTTTGTTTGATAGCGTAGTTAGTTTGTGTTATCATATAATATACGTAAATGTAAATGTACGATTTAAATTTTTATCTAAAGTGAATTGTCGAATCACACGCTATATTAATTTGTCGGCCAAACAGACCAGAAATAGAAATATAATTTTAAATTTATTTCATGAAAACTGCAAATGTGCTCTGTTCATCTACATGAAAATGGGTGAAATCAATATTTAAGAATACTTCGGATGCATTAGGAATGTTTGCTAGAAATTTGAATATTTCCAAGTTCGCGAGATAATGTGTGTACAATGGAATGCTTGTGCCTTACTTGAAAGTAGCAAACGTAGAGGGTGCATAAAAAGTGAGTCTGTTGGGGATAAAGATATTTTTGAGAGAAATAGGCAGTATTTTTGGAACGGCAGATTTGGAAATGCATATGTCTTAACTCGTAGAGTATCCCTTCTAAAACGCAGGCGCGTCTATAAAGTAGAAGAAATGGTATTTTGATAGGCGACAATTTATATATAGTTTTCAAGCACGCCAGTGTAAATTATTGACTTACTTTGCTGAACGTATTGTAATAATGATTTAATTTGAACAATAATATACTATCGTTCGTCTGTTCTGAGAATGTGTATTATAAACGTATGAATATAATGTAGCGAAATACAATTAGCTAAAAGCTTATTTCCGTTTAAACTCTCCATAACAAATAAAATACAAACACTTTCTGTAAACAACGGCTGGAAATTTTGCCAATAACGGTTGACGATTCACTTTTCAAGAACTGCGTACTTTTTCTTGTAATGCGGAAGAATTTAAATCTATGAAAAATTTGGATTGGTGCCAAGGTTAGAGTTTGCAAATATAGTTTATGTTTGATTCGAGCAGAATAATATAAATACACGTTTTAAAAACTGCGGAAGTGAACCAAGTTTGTTTATTTTGAAATCAATTTCTTTGATATGTTTATTTAATATACTAGGTAGTTATTGGGCAGTTAACGTTAATTTTACATCTTATTAATTTGGCAAAAAGATTCATTTGTTTATTTTTTTCAACATACATCACAGATCTGTTTGCTTGTTTAAGTAATTGTATTGAAAGATTCATTAGGTAGATTAAATCTCGTATGTTCTGCTAATTACAATAACAGCTGACTGAACATAATGTCGGTATTTTACAAGTATATATAAATATATATATATATATATATATATATATATATATATATATATATATATATATATTTAGAATACAATATCTAAAAATAACTTGCCAACTGGAAGACTACATATTCAATAACGTAAAGTTTAGTGAAACTTATGTTAAGAGTAATGTTTGTGAGGAAAAGCAAGATTCCATAGAATCTCAGCAGAAAATGTATGATATTGAATAGTTCGACAGTTGAATGCAATTGCATTTTCGTTACACTTGTGCTGGAATAATGCATTACACATATCGATTCAATATTATATAACACATAATCGTGACACATCAAATTGTACTTTTGAACAGTGCACTCCAATAACAGTAATAGTGTGTTTTATTTTTACGACTAGAAATATTTACTTAAAAAGTTATAGATACAAATAAGAAATATGTCAAAAAGTAGTCATTCTGCTAGAAAGTGAAAAGAACAAAAAATGAAGAGTAGAAGTCAGCCAAATTCTGAACAAAATAATTAACTTGCTATTTATACGTATATATTATTTAAATTTGCTGAACACACTATTTAGTTTGATTACCTGGAATAAATATAATTACATTATTCCATGCCTAATATCTTGGCGTAGAGTGAAACTACAGTGGTGTACTGATTGTTCAAACTGTCTACACGCAATTTAGGACCCGGCAGTTCTGCGCAATTATCTAGCACATCAAAGTGATTTCACGGCAAATTACAGAAACAGAAATTAAGTTGGCAGTCATGGCGAGCTTTCTCAGTTCACTGTACGTTAGTAAACAATATAGTCTTATTGTAACATTAATGAATGAGTAATAGCATTACCGTAATAAGGCATTTAACTAGCTGTACTTTTTAGCGTTTTTGAAAAAAAGATAATTGGAATAAATTTACAGAATTGAACATGTTTATGAAATATTGTACTTTGACACAATTTGTGGTGAAATTACACGAAAGCCAACAGCGCTGCTGGGATTGATACAAATCTCAAAATGAATAATTATCCCATTGAACTAGTGCATCATTTTCTCAAATCCAGTAAATTAAATTTGTACAGTTGATTGTCTGAAACAAATGAATACTATCCTAATCATAAAGATTTGTGATTTTTTACTCTTTTGCTTAAATTTGTATAATAATGTAGCCATTTTGATTGACACTATAGCTTAAGGCCATAATTTTTAGTTATAGGAAATATAAGTAAATAAATGCATCATTGTTGTTTTTACTTAGATTGAGGGTTGCTACATTTGTAGAATCCCTAATAAATCGTTGGGAATGGCTCAAATAAATTTTATGAGAATTTTGTGAGGTTTATCTTGTTGTTGAAAGTAAATGGAGATGGAAGAGATGGTGGAGAATGAGAAAGGAGGATATAACCGAAGTGGCGGGTGCGTGCGTGCGTGTTGTTGGTCGCGTAGAGCACGCACCAAATACTACGCATCCATCACGTAACGGTTTTGTTGTTGTTGATAATACGTTTTACCTGTTAAATACATCGGGCACATGTGTTACCAACTATCCGATTCCTAGTAGAGCTCTATACCGGCAACGAGTGTGCGTATCAAATTTCGCGTCGGTTCTATTTAGCGGCATAATCAATCAAGCGGCTTTAGTGTTTTGGAATCCATCTCGTTGAAACGCGTAGTGTCGTTAAAGCGTTAGAGGTCGATGTGTTTTGACATCAGATCAGTTTGACACACTATACTATATTCCACAAAACTTTTGCAACATCATGAGGAACCATGATGAACAATAAAATATCTTTGCATTACATACCAAATAAAATTAATTGTTGTCAAATATTAATGCAATTTACTCCTACAGTCAAAATAATCAATACAAGTATTACTAGGAATCACAGGATGTAAATATAATTCTACAAAGGTTATTCTATGTAATGTATATCTTATGGACATAGTTCGTTTGCGTATGTCACAACTAAGGAAGGGGATAAATGGGAGTGATTCTTGACGCTCAAGCGATGCATTTGCATAGGGATTGCTAAACTAAGGTGACAACCTCTTCGGGAAGGTACTTATTCTACTTCACTAAATAGCGAAGAGCCGCCGCCGACTACTATATACCTACTGACAATATACTGTCTTGTCTACCATCATCAGTGAAGTTCAGAGACAACAGTGCTGTCAAGGTGCAAGAACACTTTTGGGGACTGGTTCTCGTGGTCAGATTGGTCCCATACTTGTGTGACCAAAACTTGGCTCGTAATTAAACTAGCTGCTGTTATGCTGTGTACTTTTCTCATCATTTTTAGAACTGTTATTGTTAAATGTAAATGTTTAATTTCGTTGTTGTCCTGATATGTGAAAAAATTGTATTGCATGTCTGCGATAATTATTGTTTTAAAAGCAATAAGTAATAGACATAATTGTTGATCGCAGATGTTATAGTTACAAACATTTATAACAAAATGAAATATAACGCAGTTTAAAATCTATCTGAAGATTATATGCATAGCGTAGGTACATCAAAATAAATTTTCAATCATTTGTTATATTTGTTCGTCTGGCCTAGTTGCACTCAAGTCGTAAACTCAGAAGTCACTGTAAACTCCTGTACTAAGTCGCTCCGTTGAGATGCTTAACTAAATGTTTCCAAGTACCCTTTGTTCCCAGTAAAACAACACTATGGAGAATTATTATATGGTATATCCTTGTTGGCGAGCGCTATTCCACCAACGCGTGCTTTTGTCTGATGTGGTAAGGAGTAAGCGTTAATACGTCAGCAACATGATGGTAATATTGCACAAAGCCTAGATCATATGAAATATCACACATCAATCACATGTGAGCCACTATTCTTTGTGGGAATAGATATGAAGACCACGGTTTAGGTATAAACAAAAGTTGAAGAACGATATCTAGAAGGCTAATTATTTTTCATATTTATATATAATATCAAGCCTGAACATACAGTTCGTGAAAACAACAATCATTTGAATCTAGAATATATATATATTTTTTAAACTCAACTTGCTTTTAGTTATTAGAAGTAATTACAAAATATGGTTAAAATGAATTTTGTTAATTCTGGGTATTTATGAATTTTCATTCTTATATTATATTCGTAGAAGATATACTGAAAAGAACGAGCTACAAACTTGAGGCCAGTAAAACCGTAGAGCACTGACACGAACTATGCATTTGTCTCAAAGTAATAAACAAACGTGACGTCTTTTCATATCTGCACTATCATCATCACCAAACAACGCGAGCGCATTCTCTTGTCTTCAGAAAAAGAATGAAAATAACACCGAAATTATGTCACATTCTGTACAACCCACCATGCACCATCAACGTCACAAAATGGAAAATGATTCATGTTACGAGGTTGCTACGTGTACGATTATAAATGGAAACGCCATACTTCATTATGCTTCATAAAACATACGAATACAAACTGAATTTTGAACAGTCGTTAAACAAATTTATTTTTGAGTCGATGAAAAGTGCTAAGCGGTTGACCATATTTATAAATACAAAGCGTGGTCCAAAATATAAAAAAGTCTTTATATATGTTTTTGTTAAATTCAGAATATATTTTTATTTAAATAAATTTACTACAAATTAGAAATACCAGACATTTGTTTTATAATAACATAGAAAATAGTGGTTTATACATACCAATATACGTAGAGAGGGAAATGATATTACGTTTTGGTTTGTTTTCAAAATGTAAGAATACATTTGGTATAAATACAAATTAACTTTTTAAAGCTAACTTTATATCTCAAAATCTATATAAAATAAATGTTTATCTTGAAGTAAACAGTTTGTAGTCTAGTCTGGAAATTTGTTCTATTCCAATTCAATTATTCATGTCAGTTGGGAAGTTTTTCTAAAGTAATAACATAGATATTCCTTCATAGAACTTTTGTATAAATTTGTGTTGATTTCACATATGTTAGCAAAATCAATGCATTGGACTTTTGAAGCTGGTAACAAGAAAAATTTAGTAATTGTAGCTGAAGTGATAATATTTCTATGTAAATGTATTTAATTGTTTTCCATGCAGTTGTAACAAAATCACTTCAGCTAAAGTAATAAATAATTTGGCCGATAGCTTGTGTTATCAACTTGTTTTGAAACTCGTTTAATGTTCACAAATCAATTTAAATTGCATTACATTTGGAATCAAATTACGTTTTACAGGGGAATCAAAGTATTTGGTTTGAAATTGATATCGTATTATAAAATTAATTAGGAAAGTTAATAATAAAATGTGTAATTAGAAATATATTTTCATTTTAAAATGGCATATTTAAATATGTACAAAAACAATGCGAATGAAATTAACTATTATTTATTAAATTTTAATTATCTTTTCTCAATGTAACTTTATTAATTATTAAAAACAAGTGTTTCTGCAGAAAATTGAATTTTCTTAATCTGAAATAGTAATTTCCTGCTATTTTCATTATGTATAACAAATACTAGAGGAAGTATATTTATACTCAATTTGTAGAAGAACTGCAGCTTATCTTTCCGTTATGCGAAATACTTAATAAACAAATGTTGTTTGATTTCCTGTTACGTTCAGGATAACTTTTATTTCTTCTTTTTGATAAAGTAGAAGTTATTCTGCGATATAGACCTGTTGAAAAATTCATGCCTCTAAGGAGATTCTGTCCGTTGCCCTTGATACTAGGGAAAATCAAAGAAATTTCTTACTCTTGAAGGATTCTCGTTATATATTTATTTTATGCAATATGTTATATATATATATATATATATAGTATATATATATATATATATATATATATATATATATATATATATATATATATATATATATATATATATATATATATATATATATTTGTTGTTAGTTAGTTATAGTAAAAATTCACAATTTGTTTTGAGATGAAAAGGTTGTGTTGGAATCAGATCACGAGCAATATACAGTGAACGTGTAGCAGTTAATTCCATTTCCCTACTCCACCCTTCATTATTGGATGGACCATTTATGAAATATGCTTTGATAATGTGCACTTCATCGGTGAATTGTTCGGATACGAATTCTATAGATATTATAACTATGTTATGTTAAAACATTTAAGAGTATATTGGAATTTAACATTTTTCAAACGCACCAATTAATTTTGTTTGTCCAAAATCCATAAACATACATTTTTAAAGAAGCTATACATGAAGGAGACTTGATAAAAGAAGTTAATGTTAGAACGTAACTGTACTTTTTGTCTATAATACCGTTAAGAGGAAAACTTAGTTCAACATCTATCTTAAGTTTTAGCGACATTATTTGACAAGAAAAGACAAAGAGGGAAAATATATGAGATAATTTTGTGTGAAATAGACGATGTTTACTGACTACGCGAACGTGAGAAGGGAGTTTAGTGTGAAACTGCAAATAAATACTTTTAACGCAGTGCATTATAACTCCAAACAACATTTCTCAGTTTGTTTTAAAGTTTCCGCTGTTTTTTCTTAGTTTATTTTTCAAATAAGTTTCAACTTGGCAATTTGTTTTTTTTAATATTGTTACATTCTTGTACAATATAATCTTGAAAAATTGAAATTGGTTTCTTATTTCATTTTAAAATAAATACGTACTTACATTATCAAAAGTTATGGTTTGTGATCAAGCGTTCTAACATGTAACATAAAAATACATGTTACAAAACATAAGAATAATTTTATTAAATACTAAAGCGACAATTGATAATAATAATAATTTTTAATATATTGAATATTTACCGAGACTCATTCTTTCATTTGCTTCCAGAAAAAAAATTGATGTCATTTCGAATAATAATTCAATGCACTTTATGAAATTGGTTTAGCAAATAAATCACAAATATTTACTTACATTTTTCAACACAAGATAATATATCATATATTCTTATTTTATTTCAAAACCACTATCAATCATTTCTATTATTTGTAACAGTTCCATAAATTATATATTCAAAACAACAAAATATTGTTAGATCAATATGGCACATAATAGAAGTTTGTCTGTGCAGATTTAGTTAATTTCATCTCATGTACTATTCAAATGATTATCATTTGTAATTGAAAGAAAATACAAGCTCCAACACACATCATGGTTTACTAGATTTAAGCTGTGAACCTACGAATGTAAATCATAGTCGTTTTGTATCCATAATTCCAAACATTTTAATTATGCAATTTGAGCTTTGAAATATTATATGGGCTATGTCTGCGCGTTCTTAGTTTTAATATTTCATGTATTTTAAGTATTTCACTGGCTACATTTCTATATTTACGATCTCAACAACACGCTGACTGGAGAAGTGAGTGAAGTATGTAAAAATAGATTCTGAGCGACGGGTCCTTGTGACGCTTACAGTTTTTGTAAAAGATGTTTGTTTATTTGAGCTAGTTAATTTGCTCGCTACAGCTACTCGTGTCAGAAACATATGATTTTATGAAGTTACGTGATGTTAATATAATTATAACATAGTTAAACATACGCAAATTTTTTGTTAATTTCGACCAATTATTTTTAAAAAAAATCACGTTCTAATAAACGCTACATAAACTATAGGGCAAATAAGTATCTAATTTTTTTTTTGGGGATATTTCCTGATTTTGTTTCTAGCTTACTAATCTAAATAGATAATACTGTTCAAACGCAATTTTGGTTGTACAATAATATATTAATACCATTTCTAGCCAAATTAATGATCTATTTGACATAAACGTTTGGGCTGATTGAATAGTTTGTTTTAATTAGTCAAAACCACAGAAACCAAAATTGACGGATTTCAATCGTTGTTCTGAAATGCATATGCGTAAACCAGTGATTTGTACGTTCGTGTGTGTGTGTGTGTATGTATCGAAATATTTACTCTAAATTTGTGATGCAACATTATCAGAATAAACACATATTTCACACGAAATCCTCTCTGCCACTTATTGATTTACCAACTAAGCATCAAAAATGTTGGAACGTGAGGAAAATTATTTAGCAAATTTCGAATACGACCACAAACGGTACTATTTCAAACTGTGGAAATAAATGAAATGAAAACTCATTAGCGCTCATAGTCTGCCATGACGTATTATAATAAACCACATGTTCCGCACTCATTCCGATTTAACAGGCGCAATTACATAACGCACATTTAGCATTTCCGCTTAGCTTATTACGCTAGTCAATACTAACATACCAACTATACCCATTTAATGTTTGTACATGTACATATGTGCACTACTTCGTTCTCATATGCATAGTGTTAAATTTAAAAATCTATATTCCTATTATAAAAGAATGTAATTGAAATAGTAGACGTCAGTAGACTTTGTTTCACACTAATACGAATTAAACATTATTGCTTCCATGTAGTTTTAAACAAAAAAATAATGCGTGCGTTAGATCTCTAAATGGTGTAACCGCAAATCGGTGCTAACTTTAAAATCCAACATAAAATTCTTTTGAAATACAAATACGCAAAGCACCCTCGTACAAAAGTATTTTTGTACAGCATAAACCCGTTGTACTAACAGTGATACCATTTCGGGAATTACGCTCTGAATAAAATGCTATGCAAATAAAAAGTAAATGTTGCTTTGAATAAACTCTCTGATATTTTAAACATTAAACTAATATTACTACTATAAAATATTTAAGTGCACTGCATATTATATACCTAGTTTATTGAAAATCACAAATTGTAAATCATAAATAATGTTATTGAAGTTTTCCAAAAAACACTTGTAGATATTCATATTGATGAAACTATTTTCGCATGCGAATTATATTGGTATCGTAGAATAAAGCGACATTTCTCCAATTATTTATTTAATGTTCAAATGCAGTTTATTATCTAAATAATTACATAGTTAACTGGGAGTAAAGTATACATAAAATGTCCATCTGGAATCTTTGGCAAAAGTCAACCTCAGTTGTATAGTATTTTAATATCGAGTTATAATTCCTATAATCTTTAAGGGTGGTTTAAATGTAAGCTTTTTAATTCCAGTATTTCTAATATGTTTTATTGAAGTTAAATTTAATTTAAGTTGAAGGTTTTTTTGTGCTTTTATATAGGTATTATAGCAAATGTCTAATAAAGAAGACTGTCACAAGTGATATGTTGTTTGTTGATATTCCAATTCTTTAAAATATATACGAAGTAAGAAATATGTTTCCGAAGTGGAATATATTGGGTTTTCCCTTATAAGCCTGTTCCCGAATTTCAGATATGCAGTCTTTCTTACAATTTTAAACACGTCACATTTTGATGTCCCCAGGGGATATTGGTTCGCTTCGTAAGATTTTTATAGGCAAAATCAAATTTTATTTTTATATACACTTTTCTGGCAGTGTAAATGTGCACACACACACTTAAACTCGCCCCTCCCATATATCTATCTTCGCAATGCACCAGCATCAGTTTATGGGTTCGATGCGAAGATATGAAGTTTATATGGCAATTTCGTATATATACTAGAATACAAAATGCAAATGCTCCTATAAATAATAATATTGGTAGGGACTTCTTTCACTCGCAAACAGAAACCAGTCCTAAATAAACAATGATATATGTGCTGAAAAGACCAGAATAAAAAAATGTTCGTTCTCAATATTTAAAAAAAAATTACATATTGATACCAAATGAATTATATGGTACTTATCTTTATACTATTCGACTAATCTAAAACGCACATACAATCATCTCTTTAGATGTTTACCAGTAATATCTATCATTCGCTTCCATTTAATATTAGTGATAGATGCATGACAGTGCACTATATATTTTTTAATACGTGGTAATTTTTTTATATATTGTAGAATTTTTATTAAAAAAATTTAAATTAATAAACGATTTCACTGCTTTTATATAACGCTTGACTACGTGATTATAATGAAACTTGGTGTAACAAGAGGATGGAAATAAATATCTGGGATAAGAATTCTGACAGAGAGAAATAATTTCTTAGACGGCAATTTATGTATTGATATTACAAGCGTAAAAAAATTATACGCACAGATGTGAATTTTGTTCAATTTGAAAATTAAATTTTAAAAGTTATAACTGAGGTTTTCTTAGTGCGGCAATACGTTGTATTTATGATTTTGTATGTCAGTAAATTAGTTCGTGAAATACACTCTGCGTTTATTACCTGCTTGTTTAACGAAAAACGAAGAAAAAAGTTTTCTTTTGCCATAGTGCTACAGACACAATTACTCCTTGTCTACTCGAAGTTTTACAGTTAAAATTGCATTTTACCAAGTCTTAAACTGGATTCGCTCGCGTCGGATCAGCTCCGATCAGTGTGCTGGTTTTATTACAAAGTTTAAGCACGGTAATTAATCGAAAACACAAGTGCAGATTTCTTATCTAGACTGAAGCACAAAAAGTGTTTTTTGCCGTTTTTATTTTGGTTTTTATATTTAAAGAACTACTAAGAATGTCAATTTTACCTAATCGCTAATTTTCACCGACTGTTAGCTCAGGCACCATATTGTATCGACTATGGTTTTAATTACAAAATTTTGCAGTGGGTCGCACTGAACTTTCTTATACGTAGTAGATTGATTTTGTTTAGATAAGAAGGATATTAAAATATAAAATTTTAAGCATTCAAGAATATATAATTATTCATTATTTTTAGTTTTCAAATAAACTTAAAACTTAACAAAATATTTATTTATTATATTTTTAATAGTTTACTAACTTTTGAAACCCTATTTCGTAAAATCTATTTGTGACAATATACGTTAAATGTCAAATTCCAAATTATTTCAAAAATAGGTTTAATTATCTTAACTTACTGCATTAGGATTTTATGGAATAATGTTTAATTGTGTTAATCCGTATCATATCTATTTAAATACAATACAAATGATTGTATTGTAAATTTGTTTGCAGTCAATAATCCAGTTTCAACAATTGCATGATCAGTGTTACAGTAAATACAGCAGTGATAATTATATTCAATATTTTGGTTGTGGATTCATTAATTTGATATTCAAAATTAACCAATCAAAACTATAAGCTTAACTACAAATATACCGCATTAGTATATAATAAAAATTGTGTATACAAAAAAAAACAATATTTATAAAAGAAATATTAATAGCCTAAAATATAATTTTATACAAGTATAACTAATATAGTAAGAAATTATTTTATTCAATTTTTAAAATAAATTTGTATTCTGAACATAAAGTGTAGACATAGGTAAAATGTATTTTGAATACGAAAAAAATCTAAAATAAATAATTGAGAAAAATATCAATAGCGCTAAAAAGGCAGTTCTGTTCATTTGTCAAGTTGGGAAATTTAAAATAAAATACCAGTACCTATATAATTTTATTCAATTTTTAAAATTTATTTGTATTGTTTGAATGGAAAATATAGATTTGGATAAAAGCAATGAAAATTAATTCAAAAAATCGGCAATATATCTCAATTTACTTCTTTATACAATTCAATCACGTTATTCAAACTCATCAAACCTTTAATAATGTTCTTTTATTCCGTTTGTTTTTCGACTTTCAGGCAACGCATTCTCCACCAAATTAATCGATTTATTTCAAGAACGACCCAGCAGTTCCATACGATTCTCATCACCATATTTCATTTAATTAAAAATTCTATTGAATTTTAATTGGATTCTTTCATTTTCCCTGCGCCACAAAAACAAATAGTTAATACGAATCCTTTGTATTACACTGCATTAGGTAACCTTGTTCGTCACATTATTTACTTCTGTTTCGCTAATCTTCATGAATATTACACGACTAAAGCTACGGTTCGTGTACTGGCCACCAACGTACAATGACTTTTAACTTTAGCATTTTAAAATTTGCATACAGAGTTAAAAAATAAATAAATAATTACTCACAAGCAGAGCTATTTTTGCATACAACTTTTTGGAGAGACAGTCAACAATGTATATTAATTGCGAGGAGAGTTTTTTTTTTTTCTTAAAATGAATGCTAATTTTCATGTAGGTTATTGAGGATAAATAAATAAATATATATATATATATATATATATATATATATATATATATATCTAACTCAGAGAGAAGAAGCATAATGGCTATAGAAGACGAAAAAGTACAGCAGTTTCCGTTGTTATGAAAAAAAATCGTTTAAAGTCAAGTACACACAATGTAACAAAAAAAAAAGGAATTTACCAACATAAATATTATATTTTGTCATAATATATCTTTCTATCCCTTTTTACCAATATTTCTGTCTGTATTGAAATTGATACCGTTTTTGTCACATGTCATCTATTGATTAATTTATATTGCGGAACATGAATAATGGTGTGTGCCGTTACAAAATTATACGTTGAATAATGTAATTAATAATTGTTGGCGCTAATTAAGTTCATCGAAAACGAAAATGAACCCATAGGGGTACTGTAACAGTGGCTAAACTGGTCCAAATATTATTTTCGTTGTCACTTTAGAATAAATATATTAAAATATTATAAGGGCTCTTTTATCCAGCGAAAAGACAAATGGGAAGCTTTGTAAATGCAAGCATTTATGTATATTATGATAACGGCAAAAGCGAACGTGAAGATACTCAATAAAATATATATTTTGTAAGCGCTCAGTAGGTAACAAACATTTCCACTGCGGGTGGTTCGCATCCGAAGCTCGTAATACAAGTCATGATCACTAAACCACTAGTGATGAACATAAAACCTACGGTTTTTCTTTCCGTGACACTTCAGCCTCTTTTATCAGAAATACCCAGTAAAATTGAAATGAATTCAAGCAGAAAACACCTAAATTCGGTTCAAATACGATACAACCAAACTGGGAGCTTTGTGACAAATTGTGAATGCCATTGTGAACAAATGTTGCGAATGGTTCACTTACAACGATGCTATAGATAAATACCTGTATCTGATGTGGTCTTTTTAAATAGAAATATAATAGAATTAATTATTAAAACAAAAAAACATATTAAAAATGATTGAACCGGCACAATTCAGATTGGTGAACCATCTAATGTTAGAAATAATTAAGAAACTGCCTCTTTGCAAATTTGGTAATCTAGTTGTGCCTCTTCTTTGGATTAAGATAAAAAGAAATCGTGTCAATCTACTGTAAACCATGATTGCTGGAACGTGGGTCTTATGAGAGTCCTTTTTTTTTTGGAGGACCAGCATTATACACCTTTTCTTATTGGCCAATTTCATGTGAGACTGGCTGACTTTCTTTTATCTTAAGGAATTGAGGTTAAATATTCATGATTAAGCGCTTGGAAGGGTTGGAAATGTCATTTTCAGTTTAATAAATATCTAATTAGAATGAAATATTTTCGGGGAAATGGATTTTTTCAATATACTAATGTTTTCTATTTCTCTTATTTTTGAAAAATCAAATAATTATTTAATGTAATAATAGTTTAGACATTTTCTATATATATATATATATATATCTAGAAAATAACAAAAGTAATAAAAAATATATTAACTATATCTATAAAGAAAGGTTAAACATAATTTACAAAAAAAGAATACTACCCCAAATATATTAAACTATTAGAAAATATTTCCGCTGACAGCCATTTATATCAGGATTGCCACGTTAGTAAATAAACTTTGTAATGTTTGCTGATGTGTTTTTATTTTTCGATCTTAAAACCTCATAAATTGGCGTGACATCTGATACAATTTATCATATTTACCAAAAACCGTTTTGTTAATAACTCACGTATTTCGGAAGAGTGAATTCACTTTAGTACCGGATAGACATGATTGATATAACGTTGCTGCTTACTCAGCACCCCATGCTCGTGGCTGCGTAAACCCTGTTACATTAATCATATACATTTTCAATAGAAATTAACGTAATTTATCTAGGCGTTTAATATAATAAAACCAAATATTTTTCTGTTGTGTCAAATCAGTAACCTCTTGTGTGAACAGTGTTAACAGGCTACTTCTTTTCCAGAACCCTTTTAGCGAGGCATAGTAGTTTGTCGGTTTGCTAAAGTTTAATAAGTTATAAGTTCGTTAAGAGTTTGAAATTTAGTTCAGCTGAAAAGTTCTAGCGCCACATCTTAAAATATTTAAGTTTAGATGTATCTTTAATAATAAATAAATAATCTAAACGAAATTGCTATGAAAAAGTTAATATTTCTTAATTTATTAGATAACTAATTTCAGCGGTTATGTTTCCTTTTTCATTACAATTTTCCAAACTCAGAGGTTTCCACTGATTTATAAAATATATTAAAAAAATAACGGTTTCTTAAATAACTTTGGTAAAATTCAGTATTAATAAATAAAATTGAATCTAGTCAGGTAACTACCTTTCAACATGAAGAATTCAAGAACAATATGTTTATTTATTAATTACTAGTGTGATAAGTACTAAAAGAGAATTACGAACGCAGCCTTAAGATAGGAAAACCAAATTAATAGACGCTTACTTTACTGTCGAGTCCCATCGAGAGCTTTGACATTATTACAGGAAACATCGAACGTTGAATTCAGCGCCGAAAAAAATCATTGCCTTAACGACAACGATGGCAACGCTACGTACGCAAGTGATTAAATTCCTTTGACTGAATTGGAACTAATAATACGTGTGGGCTCTTCACTAGACAGTTTGAAGGCATCAAGAAAAGATTCGCAATATTGTGCGAGCAGAACTGTCGAAGTATACAAAGGTTGTTTGTTTGATTTTGAACTGTGCACACTGATTGTTGTTTGTGTGATGTATGGATGTCTCACAGATGTGTTTATTGTAAAAAGAATTCTAATCTAAAGCACGTTTTAAAGTCCTTGTAGGATATTATCTTAATAAGAAGAAAATATGTGAACGTCAAATTGTTAACATTTCAAAAGTCATTTTATAGAATATTTTATGTGATACGTTTGAATTAATGAAATACCTGTCGTAATAATATAATTGTTTATGCGAGTATACATCGAACTTTTAATTTCATTAAAAGTTGTTTGTCGTATTTTGTTAAACTTTATTTATTTATAAGTTACAAACAACAATTTGGTAAGTCAATCGATAATTTTTTTCGTAATTACCGCTTAACATGAGACAATTTCATAATAAGAAACAGAATAAAGAATTGTAACTTTGACTTCCTTAAGCAAAATATCTCCAGCAAAGCGAATTAATATACATCGTTCATATTACATTCATAATACAGTAAAACGTTATTAATAAAGTTCAAATATACTTTTATACAGAATGAAATATTTCGTAGAATGAAATTGTATTTTTATAATAGAATTTTTTAATTTTTACATCGGCACAGAAAACTGAGCACATGAAACGGATTAATAAATTGCATTACTTTAGATCAAGTATGTGTAGTTTCTTGACGGGCATTACTTCAAGTTTGTTTTAAGTATCGTCATATATCAAACAAAATGGCATATTTGTGCTTGTTGTAACCAATGTGTTGTATGCCGACATGTGTAACGAAAACTGGGCCAAGTTTGTTTTAGATTATTTTTGTTGGAAGAGTATTGTTTACTAGGCCTAAGAAAATGATAAGATTATGCGTGGTTTCAAAGGATGGCACAAGAAGAAAGTGCATAAATCTGCTAGCCTTTGGACGAAACATGAATTCATTTTGTATGTATTTCAACCCGAAGAAACTTGACTACATGGCATCTAGAATATCAATGACGCATTCCACCAACTTACCAACGGAAACAAAATTCATTATCCCCATATTTCCTCCGTTTTACATAGCATCTCATTTTAATGAACGTAGAAAACATATTATTTCAATAATACAACAAGACTCACATCCCTGTTCATAGAATTTCTAAATCAAACCAATCTATAATTTCCATAGCTGGCGATCTATATTATAATTATTGTAATTAAAAGAACTTAGAATATACGTATATATTCTGTAAACACGGTCGTATTTTCTAATATTTACAAGTTATTTTATGCGAAGACTGAAAATTTGTGTTACTAAAGAAAACTTTTCGTGAACAACAAATTTTCAATAGCAAAAAGCCAAGAGGTCGAATGTTTTCTAAAAAAATTCAGTCCACATCGTCGTTTCCACTCGAAGATACAACCATAATCGTATTCTATGACAGAATAAATAACATTACAGGCCTCACAAAAAAAAGTTAATTTAGCAACAGAACTTGGACCTCTGTGTATACTCAAGTCAACCCTTTTAGCGTCCATCGCATCGTTGTCCCCGCGATGCAACAGACTTCGTACTTTACGGCGCAGAAATCCGTTCGGTTTTAGCACGCTGATATATGACCGCATCCGGACCATTTATTAAGGTGTATTTACCTTTCGGAAAATAAACACTGGTCAACCGGTGTGTTGTTAGTTCGATGTCACGATCTGTATGGGCAGGGCTGCACAAACTTCTTTCAAGATTCAATTAGTCTCACAGGATATAATTACGAAAATGGTCAAATAATTCAATTACTTTCAAGAAGAAAATAATGTTTATAAAAGTACTATATATTTTGAATGTAATAAAATAGGTGTACTAAGTACTGAAACGTGTATTGGGCAGCAGAGTTTATTGCTCTCTAGTAGTTTATTCGTCTGCTCTACTTCAGCACAGTATGCCGATCTGAATCATAATTCATGCAATCGTAAGTTAACTAGGGATTGCCGCGTGGAAAGAGAAGATATATGACCGAGTGAATCCAATAGTAGTAGGGGCAGGATATCATCCTTGCCAAATAGAAAAAAATGGCTATGTTATGAAAACGCGCTTTTAGTTAAAGTTACTTTCAAATAACTTTGAAATAGAAACATTAAATAGATAATGAACAGTAAATATATTATTTGACGTAAAACCATAAAAGTTTGCACACCCCTGATTTAGACGGATATAGGCTTCCTGTGTAAATGTCCTTCCTTGTAAAATATTTGTCTCTCCCTTCTTTGAGTCTAGATTAAAATCTGTACATCGTCCATTAGAAAAAAACGATGACAATACGTATCTTGTTTTAATTAAATATGTGGAAATGTAAAAGAAACATCACAATACAACTAATACATAGATCCGCACTTCAATCACACGAATACTATGACGAAAAGAAAAAATAAACGGTAGTATAACGTAAAGTATGTAGATCATTATCTTTTTTTTAAACACTGTAGTAAATTTCCCATTTTCGGTTTATAAACAGAAAGTCTTTGTATACTTGTTAAATTATAATCCTAATCCCGTCAAAAAGTGTTTCATAAATTGTCTGTATCTGTGTCGGTTGTGGTTTTGACCAATGAGTGTACAGATGAACTTTTGCATATCGAATGGAAGAAGTAAATACAACTTCAGGAAGTTATACTATGAAACTGACAAAGTTTAAGTTTCTAAATGCACAATTTATTACACTGTTGTACATTGATGTAAATTTACCCAACTTTTAATGCAACAGTACATTTATAAGTCATGTTATTTAAAACTAATTTTAGTAAAATAACATTTTCTTAAATTAGATTAAATGAAACGGTGTATATTTAATAGAAACATAATTATCCATTTTGACACTATTACTAATTATTTCTATTTGGTTTCATGTCGATGTAATGAATTAGATTATGCTTGTTTTAATTGCATAGTTTGAACTATATACGTATACCATTTTACATAAATGCATTTATTCATGCGTCATTGTAATGCGACTGTATTATATTTCGTAGGGTGTATAAGAGTAATTACCAATTAAATCTTCTGTGTAACTAATGAAGATGAATGGTACTCATCATTAGGCACGCGTATTTCGGATTTCCACATGTGATGAGCTTTGCATGGAAATAACAAAACCCCATACACTGTCTCAGATAACTAAACATTATTAAGATACAACGGTTCTCACTGACAGTATGTTTTTTCTGTTATTTCCAGTAAAAATAATTAAATGTTGACAGAAATAAAATTCCATCATAAAATCATATGCCGTAATGATCCCATTTATTATCGTTTCAAACTCAAAGGAGGAAGAGTATCACTGTAAAATGTATATAAAGCACGAAATATATTACACCTTTTTTAAAATATTTATTTTTACAAACATTGTAATTGATTATAAACGTGATTGTAATAACATATTTGGAAAAAGGATGTATAACATGTTGTTTCAAAATAATTGATAACATTAGGCAGTTGAGTAGATCGTGCTCAAGATACAAATAACCGAAGCATTATTCTATGTATAGTGTTTTTAGTATAGTAATACATCCAGTGGGAGGCCCGTTGGTCTCACACAATGTAATGAGAAGTTGTATATACAGGCATCGTGACGCTTTAACTTTTAATGCAGTGCGCCAGTTCTTGTGTTTAAGTTCGCTACTCGAATGGAATATAAAGATGAGTCGGATGCTGGCTCGCTTTCGTGCTAATGGCACCAACTTCGTATTTTTCTTTATGACAACGTTACAAAGGATAATATATTTTTATTTTTTTGTCATTCACTTTTATTTTTAATACATTCATTCTTTTCTTGCCGTAAGCCACGAGTATATCGTCTGAGGTGCTGTTTTCTAATTAACCAGTACGCGTTGCAACATACACAAGAATTCCTGGAACACGTTCTAAAAAAATAAAAATAAAATTGACTCAATTTGCTCTGTCTATAAGATACTATACAATTTTAGAATTTCTTCGACGGCATTTGCAGAAAGGATTTATCAATCAGCAACAACACAAAACAAAATTTTCAAACTTCATAACAGATTATTTCATATGAAACAAATAAAAATGATTCTCTTTCTCACAGAAATGGTCTTCGGTTGAATAAATACGAAAATTAGTTATGATCAAAACAATAGCAATTGAAATTTACCTACTTTTTTCTTTTTGTGAAAAATACCAAAGTATGTTAATGTATAATATGGTTCATTGTAGGACAAAAGGCTTAAATAGCCCAACTCCTTAATTAAAAATTTTAATTATATCTTCAATGTCAACCGAGACAGTTAAGTGAATTTTTTACATTTTCCTTTTTCTTACAAAATTAACTTGAGTTTACTGTCTTTACTTAGTTTAGCAAGCAACATTTTATTATGTTTGTTTACTTATTACTTATGTTTCAGATCCTTATTAATAAAAGAAAAAAATTCAACATTTTAATTGTTAGAATCTTACATAGCAAATCCGTGCTTTAGACTTATTAATAAAAGGAAAGAAAAAACATCTACATTTAAATTATTTTTTAAGAAATGTTGTCAAATTTTTTCATTCTGGTGAATAAAAATTGTGTGAAAAAGTTTTACTTACTTCCCTCATTTGTGCAGAATATTGTTGGGAAAAATGTTATAAATTAGTAAAAAATTAAAGAGAATTTTTAGACTGTTAATTAATTAAAAACTCCTCATAAATGTTATTTGATATTTTCTTGTTTAAATATGACGCAGTATAGTCGGGCTAAAATATTATTGTTAATATATTGATTTAAATATGATGTTCTGCTCTAGTAATCCGAAATCAAACAGTTACAAAATATAGTTTGAACTGCGGCAGTTATATCTCTGGCATACACATTTATGTATGTGAAAACGTATATACAACGGATATACTCGAAGCTATACATACAGAACTTCGAACGAACGTAGAGCAATAAATTTATCACGTTTGCATTCTGTGATTTATGCGTCATATACGTGCAGAATAAAATTTTAATACGCACACAAAAACAAACAGAAATATTATTGGCCGTTCAACTTTTCCGAATGATGGCACTAACACAAAGACCGGCCAGCCGTATGAAGTAACTAAAAAAGTTTGTTGAACAAAAAAGTTTCTCATTTCCTTGGTCTGCACAGCAGAATTGCTTACGAAACGATATAGTCACCCTTTTTTTGTTGTATATTTCACAAACTTAACACATACAATGAAGTTGTTCTAAGAATCGTTTCACATTCAAGTTTCAGTCTAAATAAATTGTGTCTCAGAGTATATACAGAATAATTTGTTTATTTCTATAGTCAAATTTTATTACAATTAATTTGTTCCTAGAGTAACTTATTGAAAAATATTATAATATAGGTACATACATAAATACCGTAAGGGACGAATTTACACAAAAGGCAAAATGTACTATCGTCCTACTTTGTTGGCTAAGTCCATAGAACTTGGAAACAGAAGGTCTCCTGAGTTTGGGCAATAAGAGTAATATATATGCATATATTTTACAAATATATGTCGTTCGTTCGTTGGGCCCATTGGTGAAATGTAACCTATTTTCTATAGCTATACCGCACTGATTCGGCCAAATTTATGTTATTGTACTACATATTGTACGAATGGCCTAAGTGTCACAGAAGTTTTGTACTAAATTGCTGAATTTAGTATAACATTTTGAATACGAAACACACATTTCATGTATACCCTAGCTTAAATAGCATTTATTAAGTTTTAATTGATTTTCAAAATTGCCGAAAATCTATTATATTGAAGATTACGGCAGAAATACCAATATGTATATATTATAATAAAATTGCTTTTTTAAATTCCGGAAATGCAATTATTTCGTTTGGTTTATTTACATTATAGACTAAAGTGAGGCATTTGTGTAAGACCGAAATTTAAATATTTAATAATTTAATCATTTTAATATGTTTCGCAAGTTAGGGGTAACTTATATTTGTGCTGTAAGTGACAATGTTGCTATTACAACTCATATATTTTGACACTTATCTAATATATATATTACAGTCCATTTCATGCTACGAACCAATATTATTAACGAGATCAATTGCATGTCTAAGAAACACCAACCCAAGTATCTTTAGGTTTTTTCTATGATGGACTAAATTAATTATTTCTAAATAAATGCTTGCATATTTTTCTGTGTGCAGTATGGAAACAGTAGTAAATATATTACTTCCAGAATTTACAAAGCAATAACTCATAGGGAACGCACATTATTTATATGCTAACTAAGTTTTTAGATGCAAATATGTAAATGCAGTTCGTTTTTATGTAAAACATTCAAATTTGCTTAGAACGAGGCACAGGTATATTAGCGAATGGTTTATGATTTAAGGAGATAAAACAACATTTGATTTAATACCTAAACCCGAGCGCCGGTTGAAGAATTATATAAACGGCGCCTAAGAATCACGTTCTTGACGATAATATAATTTTAAAATGCCTTGATGTTATGAATCTTTGGTACGTTGCTATCAATTATTCATCTAGGCTCAGAAAAAATATTTCATCCCCTATGATCACTTATATATTGATATAATTTGAACTGTTACATGATTTGTAAATATAAAATCGTGGCGAATCCAACACTTTTAAGTCTGCAATTAAATACAGATACTTAATTATCATTCTATCTCAATGCTATATTGACTCCTAATTAAATTTATATAGATAAACGAAATTGTAGTTTACGTATAAGATTTACGCTACATCCTATATATCTACATCCGCATATAAACTGAATTTTCGTTTATCTAGCTAGTATAAAAGTACATTCAACCGAATTTTATGTCTTCTCGGAATAGCACATATTTTGCTAGAATGTACAGTGCTGGTGAGAAAAATACGGTAACAATGTCTTGAAAACATATATATATATATATATATATATATATATATATATATATATATATATATATATATATATATAATACAAAATGTACTTATATACAGAACCGTATCCGCTGACGTCATAGAGGAAGCTTTTTTTATTAAAGGAGAGAACACTTTTCGTTGCCATACATAAGTATCCTAACCTGTATTAAATAATCGTTACCTTACACCCACGACGGCAATATATCTCGACCATTTGAAAGTAATTACAGTCGTTTAAGGTGGAATGTTCAACGATTCTATATTCTGTTCACGGAGAGAGCAAAATCTTGCTTCCCGAAATCGAATGATTTGCGCAGAGCTTCTCATTCTGATTGTAACTAGCTGACTGAGCACTCATAAGTAGGATATAATAACATATTGTAGAAAGCAACACAATTTTATTCTTAACTTAAATGGTGAAATTATATTTTAATTTTCAATGGTTTTTTTTATATTAGATTTGATTATGCACTGTCAGTTTCCCTTCGACGATAGCGTTATTGAAATTATTTACAAATGACTTCAACATATAAAATTTAAAAAATAATGCAACTTGAGAAATTATTTATTAATTCAATTTATCTTCAAAAATCAGCTATTACTTTTAATTAATATTGTATCGCCATCCGTAAAAACGCTTTAGAAAAGCATTTTAAAAGGCAGTCTCAAGTGATATTTTATGTATAAAAAACGAAAATTCGCTTAAGGAGTCCTTAAGGATATCCTTTTAAAAACATTAGCTGTTGTTCACATTTATTTTTATGGTTGATAATCTTAATAAAAATATCTATTACGTTACATAAAATCAATTTAATAACCAGTATCAAGCAAGAGTTTCAACTTCATTTCGTTATCTAAATTACTTTTTCCAGAATGTTTTACAAGAATATCACATATTCCATGAGAAATTACGCTACATTTGAGAACATGCACGTATAGTAACACCGTACTGATAAATTCTGTAGCCTCTAGAAAGAAGAGACTATCAAAAATAAACTCTCTTTTATTACACTTCTTGATTTTTATTCGCCGTTCTTATATCGCATTTTTATACCGTTTTATATTTTGATTCGTTTATTTTTCGGTTTAAGATGATTCCACGTTGCTCCTTATCTATTTAATGAATAGTTACATTTTACATATTTTCTAGACCGGACAAACATCTTTTTGCAGAACATCGATGATTAAATATCAGAGTAAATAAAAATAAACTTAATATTTCATCGCATTACCACAATTACAAAGATGTCCATATGTGCTTGTTCATTCTATTATATTTTACTTTGTAATAGTAGCGTTTTAAAAAATTACATTTTATTTACGCTATTAAAACTTTGGGGTTTACTTTGGTAATTTAACACTAAGAACGGCTCATCTCTGTGAAACTTATTTACAACTGTAAAGTAATGCATTTCATCGAGGGAGAAGTTAGTACTAAATTTTAATATGGTGCCATGGAAGCCAGCTAACAAACGCTCAGAAATACTGCATCTTTAAAAGCATTTAGAGTTAAAACTCTCGGATAAAGTTGTAGAAGATAAGACAGGACCATTTACATTGGAGACATTTTACTGTTGGTGTCGCATCAATCATAATATACATGTTGATATAATTTCATGTCGCTGGTTGCTTCTGCTGTCTTATTTTAAATTCTCAACACAACTTGACGTTGTGTCATCATATGTTCCTTTTTTTAATATTAAAACGAACATTTGTTTTTCTTATTTCTGCCAATGTTTAGCTCTTGTTCTAGCTCACCGGATGTACTGTACAGAAAGCTTAAGTAGTCGCTCAAATATTTGTTTTATTCATCGACATTTTAGATAAATATTATTCTACTAATTAGTTTTTAATTTAAGACATGTAATTTAAAAATATAAAATCACGAAGTTCGAATTTGTAAAATATCGGAAAAATGTGCTGAATCCTTTGTGAGAATACAAATATTCTTCTTATTTCACATATTACAAACAGTTTGAAAATCAAAATAGAAATTTCATTTCAAAGTTATACGTTAGGTACATCAAAGTATATAAAATAGAGCAATATGATTTGTTATTTATGAATTCACTTATTTGCAGACAAGACAAAGGAGTATTTCAGATTTTTCATGTATTTTATTTTCATATATAGAAAAAATATGGAAAACAGAGTAATTGTATAAACAAGAGCTATCTCATATATAAATATATTTTTCTTCGAACATCGAAGTACCTACTTTTCATATCAAAGAGGAAATAGTAACTTGATGTAGGAACATGTGAATGATATATAGGCTATTTCAGGTATTCGTATAAACATATATCCCAGGCGTACAAAGAATCAAACTTGCTAGCAGATTTCCTATCCATGGTCACACAACATAGTTAAAAGTTGCATTTCGTAAAAGAAAAACGCATATGGCTATTTGGAAAATAGTGGAAGCCTTGTATACTAATAAACTAAAATTCGAAATATTAATGAAAATAGTAATACACTGAATTGCCCACTAGTAGTTTAATAATTTAATGATAGAATCAACCGCACTTGTGTTATTTATTATGTATAGTATAGCCGTGCATGTCTATTATGTCAAACGAAGCACATACGCAACAACAAAGCTTTCCCGTTGATGGAATAAATAATACCCATGCTATATTTTGCGTTTACTAAATAAATCATTTCTGCCTGTACAACAAAGATATACATTTTGTCAGAAAAATAGTAACAACTAAATAGAGTGTTTCTATGACGTAACATTATTGGCGATATTTAGTAACGAACCTTTACCAGGCTTTTCTGTAAATATTTGAAGAAGTTATTATGACCTTATATGTAAATTTAGTATTAATATTTGTGAATTATAATATTAAATTTTGCGAAGATATTTTGATATGAGAATACTCAAAAGCGTCGACAGAAATTCAGAACTCAACTGCAATATTGTACTATGTATCGCTAAATATTTATTTTGTTGTATGCTTCCTTCTGTAATTTCATAAAATCGTTTTTAAGTTATACATGATAGCATCAGTATATAAATTAAATTTGATATTAATATATTGGTTTCTATAAAATGAAAATCAACAAAACTAAATATAAGTTTATCTGGTTGAAAATCAAATCATATCCATTTTCTTTGACTTTAATATAAACGCAATCATTTATATATCCTTTATTAGAGAGATACAAGAATACGAAAGAAGACAGTGAAATATCAAATAGTTTTGAAGTAATATTCCATTTTACGATGAAGGATTTCATCTCTACAATATCCCTGTTCATATTTTGGCATTAGTGTTGTCAACATTTTTGAAGCAACCGAAATGGCTTTAATATAAATTCCTACTAACATTCTTCATTTTTTACATTTTGCGTGCAACTGCCAAAAAAGTTGATGATAAATTTGTTATTGTAGGTATATTTTATAAAATATGGAAAATAGATATAAGTATAATATTTCACATATCTGTCAAATTGGCGGTAAACCAGTCATAAACGAAGTAATCATTTTTAAATTTACTTTACTAATGAACTACATGAACTACGAATCTGGAGTGATGAGTAATCGTAAAAAATGTATACTGAAACAAATTTCAATTTTATAATTTTACTTGAAACAAATTATATATTATATCCATGGAGGTGCATAAGTTTTGATGCAAAAACTCATTGTATAACGTCACAAATTTTATCTTATAATTATATTGAGTTTTGCTATTTTATTGCGCACATACTTGTAATTATATTTAAACTGTATGGTATGACTAATTTAATTGTTCTGCTACTCACTTAATTTCATGCAGACAATATTCCATTTGAGATTTCTAACACTTGTTCATTTTCACTCTCCATAAAATCGCATCATGTGTTTGAAAGTTCAACGGAAAGAATATTTACAGTATTACATCAGTATTTCATTTTAAGCACGCAGTAACATATTATTTTAGGGTTTAAATTTGTTCATAATAAGCTTACATTATAAGTAAAATATATTGGGGTCGACAAATTGCTATGGAAAGACATTTTTCTAATATAATGGATGTGTAGACGATCTAGATTGTTAGAACGATGTAAATAGACATAAGGTTAGTTTATTGTATGCTTCCTTGTAAGTGGAAATAAAATGCCAAGAATTCAATTTGATCAACTGTATTATAATGTGATAAAGACGTAATATTTTCAAATACAGAAACATCACATTTTGAAGCTAGTACAATTTGCAATCTATACAGTGTAATGGAACTACGGCTACCAATAAAAATGTTCTAGAAAGAAGGAATTGAGTGTCATTTAAAAAATTGTGCAGAGCCAATTGATCTGGAAACATTATTGTACATTTTTTTTAAATCTCAAAGAAATCCTGGTGTATAAATGGAAAACATCAAAGCAAAATAAGAATGATTCTGTGTGCAAGCTTGATCTATAAAAACATTCCTTACAAATTCAATTCAATAAATGTTATTGACATTTCACTTAATAATAATTTTATTGGCAAAATAATAAATTGCATAATACAAGCATATATGTAACTGGTCGTAATCGAAACACATAAACACAATACAAAATATTACGCTATGATCGAACATGGCCCAGCGAATATCCAGTTGCAATTGTGTTATATTTTCTGTAATAGCTCCCAGGTCGGACAATGTTTTTGACGTAACCAGTATTAATAATATTGCACGAACAATAGGATATATTTATAAAAATATCATTTAGGGTACTGTTCAAATATAGGTCTCTCATAATAGCAACATTTGTACTAATACAAAATCTGGAATGTTCTTGAAATTCGACAAGCCCATCTCTTCCAGTTGATCAAAAACAGCTTAATGTTTTTATAAGTTTATTATTAATCTCTTTGTTGGTTAGGTTTATATTTCTTTTAGTATTGATATTCGTTTTATTTTTTCCAAAATATTTTTGAAAATTTACTATATATACCTACTATAGTATATGAAGTACGAATGTAGGTTGGGTTAAAAGTTATTTAATTGGTCGTTAGCGAAGCAGAGCAAACATAATGACATTATTTTCCAAATTATTTCTTTGTTCTTTTTTTAAGCAGTAATCTTTATAATATATAAACAGTTTAAAAGTGTTGTTGACAAAAAAATAAACGTTGAACTTAATTTTCGAATTAAATTTCAATTTGATTTATTGAAGTTTTTCGCTTGGCGACATTTACAAAAGGGTGTTATAAACAGCACTCGAAGGACAAAAACACGAATGACAATAAGAGATCGGTTGCCTTTAAGGAGAACTTGAATGACGGTAGACGCGAAGCCACTTGAGAGGGTCTTGGTCACGAGCTGTACATCACAAGAGTGAATGCTGTAGACGTTCGTAGTTTGAACCTGTCGTTATTTATGTGCTCTGCCCTTTTGACCTTCGACGGTGACTGATAGGCGACAGATCTTCAACTAGAGTAAGTCACGAAACAGTAACAAACACCCAATAATCTTACTAAATTATTTTGTATACCATATAATAAATGTTTTATTTGGGTTTCATTAGATTTGTTGTTCATTTTGGTTGATGTTTAATCGTGCGACTCTGTATTTAAAATTCAACTTGCCATGAATTTTAAGTGACAGCACTATAACGGAAAATATATCCCGTGTAACGCTCTACTATACTGAGCACTTGTAAAACACTCCCTATACTTATATCGAGGTTGTTGTATAAATGTATGTTAGTTACATGGCATCACGTGAGGGAGTACCAGTACAAGACCCTCAACTTCTGTGAGTGTCCACCTCAACCGGTACACGGATGCGCTTGTAGTAACTATCTATGTATATGTATACATTCCTTGAACATACTGTCGTCATGGTCACACTTCTAGAATTCCACAGTGTTTTGTTGTTATATCCTTGTAACATGAAACTGAACACAAGGTGATGTTTGTCTCTTAGAAATTATTGAATGGGCAATTTGTCCAAATTAACAAAACGAATTAAGACCACTAATGTTTCGCGTTAATTTATGGCATCAATTTCCTTTTATCTATAAAAATAATGCTCTTATTCGATCCATTAATGATTTTTCATAAATTTTTGTAAATAGGTTACAAGCGAGTATTTCTAAATTTGAAAAACATGTCGTCAGTATGGATTATTTCTCAATAAAGAAAGTTTTATTCAGTATTATTAGTCTTTTTACTCGTGAAAATCTCATCAAACAGGTCAATATCGTTGTTTTTAGTAATACCTGTTTTCCATTTCTACTTTAGCACAACCTTGTATTTCTAACTCCATGTGTTTTAGTAATATAGTACAGCGTTATCCTAGGAATTGTTTCCTCGGCTATTAAATGTTGTTTGCAGTGATCCGCGGGGAGCTGTTGCCGAACTGACCGCCTTGGTTCGCTTAATGGAAGTTTGCGTCAAATCGACTGCCGTTCGCCCTTGTGCATGGTTCCGGTCTGCCGGCAGGCGCTCGGGTTCGGCTGTGTTCAGCGCTTGCTCATTTGCTCATTCTTTCGTTTTCATTCGCCTGCTCGCTCACTTGCTATTTGTTGCCGAGAGTGCCTTCGCAAGCAAGTGCCGAGGGCACAGGGTTTCGCGTGCGCCATCGTTTTTAACACACAAATGGTTTCGGTGCGCTGTTGTATCGTTCTCAAAGGACACAAAGAACGAATGTGATATTTGATAATTCTGTTCGTGATAGACGCGTTTTCCAGCAGAACCGTAGCGTACATCCCAGTGGGACGCTGATTTTTTATTGTTATTGTATCAGATAACAACTTGTATCGCATGGTTCAACCATAAGGACAATCTGTCCTAGCGTTTTTACACCAGAAACAATCGACTGCTATTGAAATACATACAACAGCGGAAACATAACTAGAAGTCCAATTTCATCTCGTGTCTTTTGAGGATAAACTTATTTTACATCAATCACTACAATATTATATGTAAAATAGTTTCATTTTTATTTTTCTAGCTGACCAAAGTTATCTCAGTTTTTAGAATTTTGTTTTTTAAAGTATTCATTTCTTTAATAATTAAATATTTTAATTTAAGAGATAATTCTACGCAAAAACATTAATTTTAACGATCTTAAAAGTACACCAGAAATACGCGCTGTTTATATTTTATATACTAGATAGATTAATTATGTGAAAATAAAATTTTCAACTAAAATTAAATTAGGTACTCACACAAATTAAAATAGCTATACAGACCACCAAATATATATTATGCTCGGTATTTTAATATTATTTCGTTAACTCAAAAACCTACTTAATGTTTCCGAAAACTTTAGTGATTGATTACAATTACAAGTTTTTTTTTCTTGTCTCAAAAGCTCATTAATTAAAGAAACTTTAAGTAATGGTTGGCGTTTGAAAATGTCCATCCTTTTGTACATTTACGAACTTGTTCTCTTTCTTATAAGAAGTTATTACAATATTAACTTAGCCGGGACGCAGCGATTCACTCGCAAACTTGATATATCTACATTGTTATACTGGCGCTTGCGAAAAACGTATTGGCAAACTTACAATATAGAAGTATAGAGAGAAAAACAACATTAAAAACACGTTTCGCTGTATTCTTAAGTAAGCTACAGCCGACAGTGAAAACTGTATGCTGGAAACAATAATAGTAACGAGGCCGCTTATTAGAAATAAGAGAGTGCTCGCACAAGGCGAATAGGCTTGTAGCGCGTTGCGGGATACTAGGACTCCATGGCGTTAAGGAGTACCGAAGTGGGGTATGGTAAGTCCTGCTCCCCGACTGAAGCCAAATGAGCTTTTCAAACTTGTCAAGGTCATTTTCGCGTGTAAATAACACGATATAAACGAGAATGGAATAGGTTTCCGTCGGATGTGGTCAGACGCTTGCACACCGCTTCATGGCTCGTTGTACGCGAACGCAGCGGTGCTCAGGGGAAATCACGATGAACTCTTTGGTGGGATATCTAGTTGCTAGATTAAACTTCTTCATTGCCACGCCGCTTTGATGGTAAATGTGTTAAAAGCCTAGTTCGGGTATATTCTTCTCTTTTTTCTTCCTCCATATACTTCATCATCAACGTGACGAATTTATATCACCCTTTGCGTCAACTACAGGCGTGCTATTTTAGCTTGACGACTGACCTTGGGCTGCCTCATAATTCTCAACTTAATACGCTTTCTCTGTTCGCGCAATAGACCACCATAATGGAAACATTCTATTTGGAACAGAATTGTTCTAAACGGAATTAGTCCTTTTCTATTTACAAATATACATTTAGATTTTAAATTAAAATTTCTTGATAAAAAAGAGAAACATTTACTAATATAAAAATGGTTTGGTATAATATTAGAAAACAAATTTGTATTCTAATGAGGAACAATTTCATAAAAATAATCGTTTATAATTATTTTGTAATTGAAATCATGAGTTTTTAAACACGTTTTTCAGTAAAATGTGGAAGATTCACAAGTCTAAACTGAGTATCAGTGGCATTATTAATAATACGCACGTTTTATATCTCTCTTATTGCTTACTGTTATTCACTAGTTGAACTTTTATGCAATTTGTCATCTTGACATTCCCGGAACCTTTATACCTACTCAATATAAAGTAGATATTGAAAAATAACAAAACGAAAATGTTATACGTGAACAAAAGAAATGGAACAGATGAATGCGCCACAAATTCGATAATCATAATTTTCTTTAAATTGAACCAATTCATTATAACTTCTTTTATTTTATTCAATCGTTTACATAACATCATACAACGCATCTTGTAACGCAGAATACCATTTAGCATACCGTAAAAATAATTTATGCAGATATGCTCAAAATGTTTATTTCCGTTTATTACTCGACTTAAATTACGTATACGAAACTAATACAGACACACAAAATGTATATATGTATTATTTTTCCACAAATGTTATAATAATTGTGTTGGTAATAGAATCAACAAATATTTTATTCATAAATATTAATGAATAATAAATTAATCTAAAAATTTTCACTTTTAGTACGACAAAAGTAATTACATATTGTAGCATTATCTTTATGAAATTAGTAATAATAAAAATTTTATTTATGAAAGCGAAAGACATTTATAAATACGAGAAACGAGGAGTCTTCATTTAATAAATTGTACAAGACGAACTGACAGGTACATTTGTAAAAAAAAAAGTTTTTGACACTATAAACGTTAACTACTTCCATTAGATTATTACGTTATTTATTTTAATGTTGTAAACTAAAGTTAAGAATGGTAATTTTCCATGAAATACTAATATTACATGTCCAACATTTAATGGTGTACTTAATTCACACCTACATACATATGTAGATGTACCACGTGGATTATAAAAATAAGAAAAATGATCGTTTCATTTAAGAAATTATGTAATTTATATCTTTTTTTTTGTATGTGCTAACAAACACGTCGAACGTTGTGAATATAACAATGTTTGAACCACCACAACATTAATATTATGAGACTTTCACGACCGTACACTTTTATGTGATAGTCAAACTGCCATTTTCGAGAAACTTATTTGAAATGTAAATGAGGCAAGGATGCGATTGTAGCAATATTTTTTGCTTTACATTTCTATTGAAGATTACGTAGCTTAGATATGTCGTTTTTGTTGTAGCAATTGGCAAAAGCTTTTCTGCGTGGAAACATTTGTAAATGAAAACCGAAAACATTTCTTTTATATGAAAAACTGTGTGATCTTTCAGCTATTCTACAAACTGCTCGTCCACTCTCTTTAATATTTCGTTTTTATATTTCTGGTTTGATAAATTTTAAATGAAAAGAGGTAGCTCTTTGTTTTCTAATCATGAAAATCAGAGTCTAGTTTTTTAATTTTATATATTTTTTTATAGAATAAAATAATAAGAACAAACAAGAAATACATTCGTTGACATTCATATAGATATTATTTAACAAAAATCGACCCTGTATATTCAATTTAGAAATAATATGCCCATCACGTATAAAACATTGAGGTGTTTAATTTAATTTATTTTATATTGTTAGTAAAGTAAATGTGCCAATGTATGAGCCAATTTGAGCGTCTTTTTAAAATCATTACTTGTCCATTTTCACAAGCGAGTCGCTCTCCGTCCTCGTTACACTTGATTATTGTCGTGCACGAAATGAAAGAGCTCCAGCGTTACGTTAGAACATCAGATTCTCTTGCGAAATGACGAAGTTTATTTAGGAGGAGGTCTGAGCGAGCCTCGCCACGCCATGCAACGAATATAGCGTCGGAAAACCTTTATATTTTCGTCAACCATTTCAAGCACTCCTCCTAATAACAAGGATTTCTTTCTCCGGGAATTTTATACGATATGAGCCCAATTTTTCACATTCCGCACGACATTAGAACGCAAGTATATATGTTTTATTAAGAAAAAGCCCGTCTCTAACATGTGATATATCCCATTACATATTTCATATTCATTTCTATCTTATATATGCGTATTCCTATGTTCACACTTGGTTACAAATGTAACGGAAGTTTTTGTGCTGTAGTATATAAACTATTAGTTGAAGAATCATTTTATACCATCTTGAATTGAGTGTCGTGTTGTTCCTACTATAAAAGTAGGATTTTCTTTCAGAGCAGTGAACAGTAAGAGTAGTCATAATTCTAAATACTGAATCAACAATTGAATGATTGTGTATATAATTAACGAAGTACTTATATTTGAAGAGTACCCGCACATTATAATCATTTGATAATAATAGAATTGTTTATAACTAACTTATTAACATATACACTTGTAAGATATTCATCACACATGTTTGATCATTCTGTAACTCATGTACATACTTGTTGCATAATAACCGGAGATCTGTTGATGGCACATGCAATGTTATATCACTCACGCGAGAGACTTAATTTCAGCGTATATTCAAGAATAGATATGTATCTGATATGTCTCATTAGCATGATATTGTAGAATGTTTGTTCTTATCTGTATGATACATGCTACGAATATAATTTACTTAGTAGGTAAATGTTATACTTAGGCCCAGTTATAAGACTTCTAGTTCCAATCTATCTTTCAAATTAGACAAAAATCAAATTAGCATTACATTGTTGTTATGGTACTACCAAGAAAATTGAGAACGCGCTATATTAAGTGTATTTTGACTTACATTTTTTTATTTAGTTGAGTATATTATGTATACAGACCCGTTATAAGATTATAACTAATGAATTCTTCGTGAAACTTTGACGAACAATATTATATTCCAAAGTTTGCTATTATATAGAATGCTAATACTGAAGTATCTTTTCAAATTGTGAACATGACACGCAACATATATAAATGATTGAAGTTGTGTAAAGTCAGACTGATAGCTATACTCTGGCATAGATGACGAGGTGAGTGACTATATGCCTGAACTGATAAAAGGTATCAGCATGGTTCGGTAGAGGTGAAAGTTTACGAAAAGTGCGTATACCAGAGATACGACCCGCGTATACGAAACAGGTGAGTTTAAACCTAAATAGAATTATGGACGGGTTGTACTAAATTTAAGTTATGTGACGGGTGGGCCCGTGAGTGATATCTCTTAAATACTTGGTAATTCTTTGAGAAGTTAACGAGCTCTCTTGCAAACTTTAAGTTGCGCTGTGTATGTGGCAATTCAAGTGAAATTTAAAGGACTTCCATTACCATTATGACATTTTATATACTACATGTATTTAGATTAATATGATTGTTTTCAAAACGCAAAATATATAATAATCAAATCACAGAGTGAATTTGAACATATAATTATATTTTAATTTATTAATAACATCACGTATATACATTTAATTATGAATTATAGCTTTGAATTTCACTTGAATTATAAAGTGCTTATTCGATATTTGATATGAATTAATTTAATTAAAAAAAATTATTATGCATTCAAATTTAACTATTCTCATTAGATTAAAAGCTCTCTTGTTTTTAACAGTTAGTAATTTAAAATCATTGTTTACAAAATAAATAGCGGATATTTTGTGCAAACCCTAAATGAAGTTTTGTTTTTACATTACCAGCAACCATTCAAAAACACTAGCTGCTATTCCACAAAACTTAAATAATTATGTTTAACAGCACGTTGTTATAAAAACAAAGGCTATTAGAGAATAAATTATCTTCGATATATAGGGCAGTACAGCTTTTGTAAAGAAATGTACGGATATCGAACTTACGATTGTTCGAAGTAAATTTATATTTGTTATGTCAGACCCGAGGACTTCTTTCAAAGTTGAAATTTAATTTCCTGCTTATAGAAACAACTAATTTTCTTGGTGTTAGAAAGCATGCACACGAATGTTTTTGATCACCATAACACGGTTTAATTTCATTAGAATGGTTTAAGTAAATATTTAACTAAACAATGAAATGACAAACAAAACCAAATTGTATAAGAGAATTTTACAAAATTGAATCGAAAAGTTTTACCCAACTACGATTTATATTGTTTATATTCAAGCTTCTGTAAAGTAACGTATAAGTATGTATACAATATTAAACTGCCGAACATTGCATGTCTGAATTTGAATGAAAAACAAGATGATACATTATTTATTTATTGAATAATGAAAAGATCATTCACGTAGGTTATATCACGAACATATTACACGCTTATTTGTGTAAAAAGGAAGCTGCGAGCAATGTAAAGGCTTTATTATTAATGTTACGATCAAAACAATATTTTTTTTACAATTTTACTCCATTATAATATAACAAGTAATTCCACGCTGTATAAACTGACAGAACAAGGCCCTGAACGGTTTCTGATGCTTATTTTTTCTCATCTGTTTTTATCTTTTTCAATTACGAATTTCCAGCTAATTGTTTCTTTTCTTTAACATAGAGAATTTATTTCGAGAATACTTCTCATTTAATTTCTGACGAGCAATAAAAAACTTTTTCTTCAGTAAAAATGACATCTCTTATTCATAATAATTTCATCATAACCATAAAAAAATGAATGGGACATTTCAAAGATATGGCAATATAAATAAGTATATACAGGTATATACTATTGTAAGAACATTTTATAAATATTATTGTTTTTATAAATGTTATGACATTCATGTTAAATTGATGATGTTTATGAAAACTTACTTTCCGGAAATTAGATTTCAATAAGTAATTGTTCTCCATTATATTATCGTGTATTTGTATGGTGTTAAATGGATTAACTATTCTTATCTATTATTAATGCTGATTTGATTATCGATAAATGAGCATAGACGCATTCACAAACAAATTATAAAAAATTATGTTTACCTACCAATATTGATATACGGCAAATATGAATGTGAAATAAATTTATATTAATATTTAGAATAAAAAATGCTGTTCCAAGGCATCTGCTGCTATATTCAAATAGATTTGGATATGTACTCCAAATCCCTTGGAATGTAGATATTAATGTAAGGTGTTCATTTTTGGAGCCAATCAAGTAAGTTATATACAGCCTTTTGCTATTAAATTGCGAATCCTAGTAGCGTATATGAATATAAAGTTTTAACAATAGACTATTCCCTACATAAAAGAATATTTTTGACTGAAATTGGTAAATTCGTTCTTAAGGCTTATGAAAATATGAGCATTCCTCTTAAAAATAAAATACAGTAGTTTATATGATATACAATTGAAAAGAATTGAATCGCTTGGATATGCATTCTTGAATAGTTGTATAATATATTTTGATATTCAAATTCAGGATAAACTTATACAGATTCTTGGCATACTCTTATATATTAAACCAGAAAAGAAAAACATCTTAAGCAACGTCCTTGGTCGACAGGAGTCTGTAATAGGATATCTATGTGCGATGGCCGCTTTAAGCTTATTTATCACGCACGCGTTCTTTAATAAGTTTTATACCATTTATCCTTCATTGTCCACCACGGTGAATCCTGCAAACTGTCAAATAAAGCGCATCCATCTTCTAGCCGAGGTATATTCGCCTTCTTCATCTTCTTTTCCGCTGTGTGTATTGAACATTCACGCAGACATGGTTTATTGATTTATCTGAGTTATGTCTAGAAGAGCATTTATTGGCTGTAAGAGTAGACACTCGAAACCTTCTTATTGCCGCAAATTTCATTTTCTTGTCATAAAATTTACGTTATTCAGCCGGATACTGACGTCAAACTAAATTCTAACTTCCAACACGTGTTATCAACACAATAGCGTACAAGTTCCTTGTTGCAAATGCGTTTAAGTGTTGAGGTATGTGTTACAATAGGGTCACTTTGTTAACAACATTTACTGATACTGTTCCACAAGTTCTATACTACTGACAGAATATGCTACTCCAAATATTAACAAAGGATATCGTCATACATTTGACGTGCATCTCTAATAAATGTATTATTATTATTGTTGTTAGCATATAATACATGTGCATAGCTACAACATATATTAATACTTGCACATGAAATATACCAAAACTATATAAGTTAATAATTATGGTGCATTACTAGTCATTGCGAATTTGAATTTTCTGCTTAACATTTCATGAGAGGAATATTGAATAAAAACTAATTGAATTTGGGTAAAATGTCAGTGGATAGAACAATCCCTCGAGGCGGCATCGTGGTTAAACAGCTCGTTACCGAACATTTATAAGCATGGTCGCCGAGCTTTTGCCATTTATATTATAATGCTAGTGTATCTCTGATAGCTAAAAACACAGTTTCATCCACGGTTATTTCGAAATGTTAGCCTTGCTCTCGTTTTACTTTCCATACAGATGGAAACCAGGATGAACGAAAACAATTGCAACCCTAAACGATTATGGTATATTTCAAACAACCATTTACGCGCAAACGACGTATTCGTGTCATTTACCTGACAATCATGTCCATTTACTATTATTAGAACATGTTTGTATTTTGGGATACTTGGCAAACCCCGAAACGCTAAAAATGGTCCAAGTCGGGTGATAATATTTAATGTAATTTTTTCACACAAATTGTTACACCAGTTAGGAAGAAATGAGTTTTGTGGATTTGGGCTTATTAAAGATAAATATAAAAAGATTAAAGTCATTCTGTAAGCTTATAAAAGCCCTCGAGGTAGATGTGTATGCTTTTACGGTTTATATTTTAATATAGTCGTAGAATAAAATAATTAACATTATCTATTTATATAATAGCAAATTTATAGTAACTAACGAAAAGTACATTTAAATTGTATTATGACTACAACTGTAAATAGAATGAGGAAACAACGAAGAGTCAATAAACAAATTGACGAATAAACACACATCGTGTAATGTACAAAAATGTTTATTCGCAAATGCTGTAACAGTTTCCGATTGCAATCAACGATTGTTCATACAATTCCAGCATCAGTTGAAATCGAATCCGGCCGCATTGTGATCCATTGAACTGTACAAATAATATCAAAATGTTTTAATTCTTCGGCGATTGAGAGCATGTAGATGGTGGCAAAAGCGGTTCGCTTCTCACGTCTTTTACTTGAAGCCGAATTACTGCTGCTGCTGCTGCTGCTGCTGTGCTTTCAACCTCTAAGCAAGACAACAATGGGCTCGATGCCATGAAAAGAAAGCAAAGCTTTACGATACGGTCTTGTGATGGATAACTTAATCATTTTACATGGTTTAATACGCGCAAAGCACCATCGCCAACCAACCAACGGTTGCAGAGCTGCCGGCTGTTTAAGGCAGATAGAATAGAATAGAGAATGTAAGATCGACCAACCGACATGACCGACGCGGCCGCGCGTCGCAGCGGCCATACCACTATGTTTCTTGGCTATCCATTATTAAGAAGAGCCGATAAAAGTGCCCTACAAAGAATTAAAAACTTAGTGCGCGAGCGAGCTATTGTTTTGTGATTACATTAATTCTTTGTTCCTTTACTCTCTATATTATGGAAGACGATACCAGTAATCGTTTCAGGTTTTTACTCATTCATTGCTGTGTGCAATGTAGATGTTTTTAAATAGTTCTTCCACCTTTAAACTAATTTATCAATTGGCAAAGGATATTTAGCATTTTAAAATGTTATTCAACATTGTAATTTAACGCATTTGTAAATTGTAGTATTATAAACAATCCACTTGAAAATGTTTACTTTGAATATAATTGGACGGTTTTCATTGTTATGATGTTTATGGATATTCAGCAAATTGTCAAGTAGCCGCATACTTAACAATAAGAACCAATTCCAAAGAGCAAAGAGCGGTGCCGAATAATTTCGCGAGCAAAAGTATAGGAATAGAATTTAATAAATTTAAAAAATATTTTTATTAGTAAGTGAAATATTTAATAGTAGTTTCTTCACATACTATTTAAAACATATCTGAAATAATTAATAATGTAGATATCAAATTTCAAAATTCAAAAAGTATTAATCTGATGATAGGATGTGGAGTGCCTGTATGAAAATCTCGTTCGGTATCTGATTTGTCGATGAGAGACGGAAATTCGGATTGGTTTGATCGCTTGCGTTATCCATTCAGCGGAAGTTCCTATCCGGAATGATGATGTCACGCGTTTACATTCACCTTTCGATCGTTTTCCAAGCGACGTGAAAACACACACATAATCACAATCTCATCCTATACCTTCTCCACAATGTTTAGATGTAAAATGGGAGAGGATGGTTGTGGTTTGTGGTTTGATTTGCGTTCTAACGACGGGTGATTGAGCCATAAACACAAAAGCACAAAACTGGTGTGCCTATTTGTATTTAAGCTTCGAATGGTACACAACCAAATGCTCTGAATATAATACAACTGAAAGAAGAACGTTAGCTTACACAACCATTAGCCCAGCGGAACCAACCACATACGTGCGGAAACAGTGCGTATAAGAGTATCCCCGAGCGAGGGAGCAAATTGTTTGTATCGTACGTGTGTTTTGTTGTTTTTAGGATCACGTTGATGTGATTTTGATGATGGTTGATGATAAACCAAATTTTATATACCTATGCTTGCCCATTAACAACTCTTTTAAATAAAGAAAAATATTTAGTATTCCATAACACATTGTTTAAATTGATATGAATTTTGTGTTTAATTATTAAGTTTGCAATTACGATTAATTGAACTGAATTTTTATTCTCTATTTACCGTGGAAATTCAATATATGGAAAGAAAGAAAAATAATCTATACCGATGTAATTATGTTTAACTTGTTTGCTTCAAGTGATAATTATAATTTTAATTAAATTTCCGTCAATATAAAGACAACAATTTGATAAATAAAACAGTATTTGTAAAATATTAAATAGATTTTCAGAAATGTACTTACTCTATTCAAATTATATATCAACTTTTTACATAGTAAAAGTAACATTTCAAATCTTTTATATAGTTATTGTCAAAAAAATATAATAGCACAATAAATCTATTTAATGGATAAAACTTATTAATAAATAATTATTAGGCGTTATATTTTGTAATCGCATGGACGTCTGACTTAATTTAGTTCAAACATATGTGTGAGATACACAATAATTCATGTTAAATAATTGTTATGCGCGGCAAATGACACATATCTAAAATCATATAACAACGGCTTGATTTATAATAGTACTTCATGTCAAATTCGCTCATATTGTCATAAACTAATGTACACATCCGTAGAAAATATCACTGGGCATAAACGTCAATGTGTAATTAGAATTTGAATTATCTTGATATTCCATCAATAAATTACGAATCATATGATTATATTAATTTATGCTCGTTCGTTAAAGCATAATTTTTAATAGATACTTATCACGCATATTCAATGATTTCAGCTGCAGCGAACAGACCATATCGTGATATTCTTTCACTCAACTATTTTTAATGAAATTTGTACATTTATTCCGAAAATGGCACTAGTTGCCGAACCATATAGACTATCTACATTATTTTATTAGAGATACGGTGATTTGTGTTTTTGTGGTATTGCAACTGTCTGACCTTGACCCATATTAAGAGTTTACTGCCATGACAAAAGTAAAACATGCCCAACTCCTCTATTCAAACTTCGTTATGTAATTATAAATTATTACTGCATATATTACTAATTTTGATTAAATATATATATATATATATATATATATATATATATATATATATATATATATATATATATATATATATATATATATATTTAACCGGCAAAAGTAAGCATTATTCGAAGTTAATTGCGATTCTTTTTTTATTTTCGACTTCCCTAACTGAAAAATATACTTTTTCAGTGGACAGAGAATATACCAAATTACAGTAAAAACCCCGACCTGTATACATTGCGCTAAGCGCATTCTCCTCGTAAAATGTTATGGACGCTACTGCATAATAGACGAAGAGTGTTTTTCCACTTGATTTGATTATCGTGATTGTGAAATGGTAAGGGAAATATTGTGCCATTAAATATCAATACCGTTTATAATTTGTAGTCAATTTTTGTTTAATGGATAAATTAAAACAATGTCAAATGGCCGGCTACCGCGTGATCCTTTAGTGCTAATGTATTCCTACCCGTTCGTGTAAACTGATGGCTTCCCTGGAGGTGCACCGCATAGATAATGTCATAACGTTTTTATAGCTTTCCACTACATTATTTGTTCAAGTAATGGACAAAGTTATATCGAGTTTTGTCACAACCGTTATTCTCAAAGTTGTCGCGTATCTCGTCTCGATACCATCTTACATACCGATACCGACACAAACATACTAAAGAAACACACCGTACCTACATGCCTAAAGGCATGGATATATAGACATCCACACGCAGTACATCCGTATTTTATACCGGTCATTATTTCTCTGTCAATACACGATTCCGACCAATACGATGCAACCTTTTTACGAAATCGTAAGTACATCTGAACATAAATCATTTGTCGACACAACATGCCATTGTATATATTTCAAATTGCAGATAAAATAAATGTTTTATATATGAAGCAAAACAAATATTTACCTATCAATAAATGCATAATATAAGTATTTAATATATTATTTGATACAAAAATAGTCAATTTAGTTTAGGTTACAGAATTAATTTTGAGAGGAAAAATAATTGAGATTATAAAAAGAAAAACATTTTAATCATATTGTAAGTAATAGTCTATATGTAATTTCAAATCAAATAGCATAGGTAATTTAACTGCAGGACCCAGAATTCATTTTTGTGGATGCAATTTTTTAAACCAAACAAAGCTTCGGTTTAAAAACCAATTTAAAAAAGCTCACCATTTCAAAGTCTCCTATTATAAACCTATGATTAAAGTTATTCATTTACATATTTTTAATCACATCGAAATTCCGGTCATTTGATACCAAGTAAAAAGTGATGTAGCGTTATTAGCTTCATTACAGAGGTGCCACTTTTCATTTGCATTCCTCGTAAATAGCAATCATTGTATTGAACCCAATATAAATTACTTATCACAAATGAATTTTAGACTATGTTGTATTCAAATTATTATGTGCTAATTTGGGATTAATTTGTCATATTTATCATGTTTTCGGATTATAATATCACTAATACAAATTAATCCAATTGTTGAGACCAGCATTCTTGATTAAGAAATTTATGTGAAATTTCGGATATATAATATAAAATTTTAATTTATTACGACTAAATGGAGGAAATGTCTACCAAAATAAAATAATATGTACGTACATATCATCAGAATAAAATTGGGACATATAAAATAGAAGGTTGTTGATTGATGTATTACACATGTGCTTTGCTGACATTTTTTATTTCTTTCGGGTATCCAAGTCGGTACGTGACAGTAGGATTTGTTTCGCATTTTATATTGTTTGGAGTTTTTTTTTTCTTTGATAGCTACTAGATCATTATTTTTCTTTGTATTAGTATGAACTAGTAGAAACTTAAGCGTTGTTGTTACAATGCACATAGTTACACAAAGATTTCAAAAATAATAAGTTATACAATTACACCAAAATAACTTCGTTTGATAATTTAAAATCTCGCATGTGGTGCTTTCTTTTAAGATTTTCATTTATTTATTTCAGACAACTGTAATATACTTTATATACATTGTTCATTATCTAAATGCATATTTTAATGAAAAAAGAAGAATATATATATATATATATTAATTAAATTATTCAGTCTAGGACTTGATAGCTTTCTGATTTAGTGTTAACGAAGCAGTAATATCGAAATGAATCCCATAAAATATCTATAATAAATCAATTGAAATTATGATACTAACCAAATTTATGTTTTAGATACAGCTTAATATTTCACTAGTATTACGAAATAATCGTAAATATCGATGTTTATTTGCATGGAATGAATTTATTAAAGTAAATAAAGATAATGCAACACATGCATCTGTAATTAATGCTATTAGTTGTTATTGTACGTATAATTACAACTACATTTATAAAATTAATATGATTAGGTACTATTTATGTTATTTCCCATACTTATTATATGACGTAGATAGTAGCATAACAAAATAAATTTGATATTAGTTTCAAAATTGCAAATTAAAGTTTACATGGTATTAAATATAATAATTTTGCAAAATATTAATAATTTCATAAGTAGAAACATGCTTTCGTAGTGATATTTTGGAAACACGTTTTTCCTCTGGGATTAATGTCTGCTTTATTTAACGATGATTTTATATATTTAAAGCAAAATATATTATTTTGTTGATTTTGCATTTTTCATAGAAATATATTTGTTAGAGGATGACTAGTCGCTCTAAAGTCATGTCACGGAACGTATATAGGTCGAATTGGGCATAATTTTAGTGACAAGCAACTTACGTTGTCCTAATGACCATTAATAATTCCGTTAGTTTTGCAATATTGAAAGCTGGGATCCACTGATCTTTTTAATAAGATTAAAATGTTCAGAATTCATAATAAGCACTTTGGTGCAAAATGAGTCTTTGGTCCATGCTACACTCTACTTAAGGAAACACTGAGCTAAAATTGGAAATATTCGCTCGTTTGTGTAGAGCACCTACACACACTCTTGTTTTTCTTATATCCATTCTTCGTGAGAACAATTTTATGATACACTAGATTAAGTATACTTAGCAAAATGGCTTAAATTTATTAATTTTTTAAATTTTGTCTTTCAAACAAATGTATGAATATTAAATAATTTATACAACGCTGCTATGTAAACATTTATTGCCGCATCACGCATATAAAATGTATTAATAATTTTATTTTTTTAAATCATGCATACATGTGAAAAATTACTCTGCATTGCAGCAAAATGGTAAATATTTACATTTTTAATATTTACTGTATTTTAGCGATTAAACAACCAGTACTAGTAGCTATTGGAAAAAGATTGGGGAAGCAAACACCACAGAAATAATAACCTTTTTTAAATAAATAAAACAATTACAGTGGCGGAACGTATACAATATGCTCAACTTTTAACTAAAGATTTCAACATTCGAATAATCAAAAAGTGATTTTCATTTATTTTGAGCCTAATTCCGCTCCTGATTGATGCATAATTATGCAAAATAAATATTTTACATTGTTGTAATAAATAGCTAGAGTTATTTATAATAGTATAAATATTTTGGCAGCATAACTTATTTTCAATCTTTTTTATGTTGATATAAATTTATATGATTAAACATGAAATAATAGTTGCCATTAAAGCATTTATTCATAAATAAAAATGCGTTTATCGTTGTAAACGTTAACTATAACGCAGAAATGGAACAAAAGTTACCCATTTATTAGAGATGGTAACCTTTTAAAGATTGCGTATACTTATTTTCAAATAAAAATCTGAATATCTAAGGCGCAAACTTTTCGAATAAGTCTAGATATCGGGAATAATCTGATTCGCATACGTCACAATATAAATCAAACGGAAGATACACGATGGGGACTCTGAATATTGGATGGAGAGTATATATTATATATATATATATATATATATATATATATATATATATATATATATATATATATATATATATATATATATATATATATATATATATATATATATATATATATATATATATATATATATATATATATATATATATATATATATATATATTTCTTGTTAGTCAGTTAGTGTGTGTGTGTGTGTTTGTGCAAGTTCGTTCGATTGTGATGGAAAATGTGAGGTGAAAATGGAGTTCCAGTATAAGCGAACCAACTTTAAAATACATGTTATATTCCTCCTCGTCATCCACTTGAGCGTCGGAACCATGTGGTATATAAGCGTGTGTAAACTGAGTTATGAATATGGGTGTAGGGCCGTTTGCACATACATACACACACATGTGGACCTATATATTTGTATGTACCTTCATACAATACGCATACTAAGAATACCGAATGTAATCGGATAAGCTTGAATACGCAGTAACCTCAAGCCCATCCCAGTTTCATGCCTTACCCAAACCAGGAATACCATTGATGAAAAGTTAAAAGCATTTTTTTCCATCAGTGAGTTCATAGGTAATATAAATTCCGATCAGATCAGAACAGAACGATCGTACGAGTAGCAGCGTTAGAGAGTGCCAGTTGGCATACGAAACCTTCTGGAAGAGAACCGCACAGTGAACACCTCACTCCCGAATTCAAACCCCTAAATTGTTTGATTGTAATCAATTGCCCATAAATTTTCATTGGAAACTGATTTTATTCTTTGTCAAACAAATGCCATAGGCTTTCGGTTTGAAATGAAATTGTTAAATGTAACACATTGCTCTAAAATTAGTATTCTATGTACATTTGAGTTGGAACAACAACGTTGTCTTGGGCCAAATTTTCACTTCGGTCAACGGACATTTCAATATTTTTGTACCGTTAACTGAAAACTGAATATTGATCCTTATCCTAAAAACACAACTCCTGCAATAAACATCGACATAAGATTCTATTTAGTTATATATGTAGTTATGTTTTGTGTAGTCCTCCGTAAAAATATTTAAAAATGTTGATGGTTTTCTGTATTTTAATTTAATATTGCTTAATTGTATCTAGACGATAGGACTTACAGCCTTAAAAAATCACTCTAACTTCAACAATTACAATCACAAGCAAAGTACAACCCGCTGTACTTGAGCTTAAATTAATAAACATTCCAACCACCAACTATGTGACCAGATTTTCTTTCGAGAATAGGAACTGGGTAAAATGCAATGATCGTAACGTCATTCGGATTGCATTACCTTTAAAATATATATGAGTTTCTGTCGACATGAACGCGATCAGAGTTGGCGCTAATACAATCGAGAACCTGATCTTATGCTCCCATATTTTCTTTCAATAATAGTGATTCGTTTTTGATCAGTGAACACACATTATGTTGTTCGTATACCCTAGAAATGTCGATTGCCAAAGCTATAAGCCATATTTTTTCGCTAAAAGACAGTTACTTTTTGCTGGAGCCATGGAAAGAAATTCGTTTTTGAGTTGTTTCGCTCGGATCAAGTTTTTATGTGGAACAGGTCCGTGCACGCACGTGCACCAAACGTTTCTTACATGAACTCCATGCGCACACCCGCGCATATCATCGAGGGGTGCTTCGAAATTCATGGCGCATACTGCGCGAACGTTGGGATTTGGAAAGATGATTGAATCTCGATGTTCACTCGCATAGATACCGGCCTCTATTCTTTGAAATAAATCTGCGGATATATCAATCTCGTTAAGCAACTTACGGCGAGCACATCACTGGTGCGGCCAAGCTTTCGATATTGCACGCGCTACAAGCACTCGTTCACTTTTTCCCCATTTAGAGACGAGCACCTGTCTGACACGAATCTCAAGTATGTATACTTGAACAATATGAAATAGTTTTTACCGGCTGATAAATTTCACTATGTTCTAGTAGGTACTTCAGTAGGCTACTAAATGACAAAATATATTACTATCATTCAAATTTCATAAGCGAAATATGTTTTCTCTTTGACATCCTTTGGCATAGTCCCCTTTTAAAACCAGTTCATTCCTAAAAAATATTTGCTATAAAGCTTATTTTATATAACATGCGACAATTTCATAATTCTTTATAACAATTTTATTGAAAATTAGATTATTACAAAACGAATGAAACATTGGCTATAGAATACTGTAGTAGAATTTAATTTAAATATATAAACCCAGAACTTTGTATATTGTTTATTCAAGAATGTTTTTAAAGCTTTAATTCGTTCCTATCTTCTTGTTACTGCCTAAAGGTTTTTTCTTCTACTTTCACTTTTTAACCATTTCACTTTTCGTGTAATAAGAAAGGCGAATGCTCTACCTATAACTTTTCAAATGTAATCGAACTGATTGCGCATTTAAAACTTTTTGCTGTTTCTAAATTGTATTATGCTTACTAAGTGAAACAGTCACAGGGGTATACTTAACTACTATAGAAGTCCCAGTTCTAATTCAACCGCTGTAAGTTTCCTCTAGTTTGATTGGTAGTGATCTGAACTACTGCTCAACTTAACATCAACATTACACGCTAATCTTATTTAGCTTCACTATTAATGAACCATTTATACCTCGCCACACTGCTGATAGAAGACATGCACGTGGTAGAATTCATTTTATACAGTTTGATATACTTTCGTGCAGTGAAAAAAAAAATTAATTACGCGGAGGTTAAAGAGTGTGATCATTTTTTTGTTTTGGACGTATACTGATTGGACTGGCAGCAGGCGACGTTGACGGATGATAGCCACTAGACAGCTACGCGGATGGCGGGTTACTATGTGGGGTTTGCACTGATATGGCGGCAACGGTGCTAGAACAACACGTGCACGCGTAGCGTACGTGGAAGACATCGTCGAGGATGTGCGCAAGAGACAACCGCCCATGGCGCTGGCCGGGTAGCCTCGCCGCCGCTACTGCTGCTGACGGTGACCGTCGCCGTCACTGCTCTCGCTACATACAAGAGAAAGGCTCTCCGATCGATAGGTTCATTACAGCGTTGCCAGAGTGCCTCTTTTATCCAGCATCCTGGCGCCAGCGTTTCGGATATGCTATTGTATGTTTGTGTGTGTGTGTGTACATGTGAGAAGGTTATATTCGCCTTGGGCAGATGTGTTTCTTGTCCCTATACCTTCTTTAATCACCACAACACATTGTTTATAAACGGAGACAGAATTTCCAGAATCCCTCACTTCGATGCTGTTCAATTCAAACGAGAATATTGTCTATTTACATACACTCCCATCTCGTCCGAATAACATGTCTTTTTAAACGGATGGACACAGAGCTATCAGGATTATTTACCTTTTACACACACCATTGCGTTTGTTGATAAATGTAAACATAATTTAATTCCAAACCTAATCGCTTGTTTCATTTCTTTTTTAAATAAACTTTGAACGATATATCCCAGTGCATCAACAATTTGATCAAAAAGATTCACGATATAAACTCATCATTCAATTCACTTGTAGCTTCATGTAAATATAATCTTATTCCAATCTAAGCAGTTCCTTGATTTTTTTTATGCAAACTTTAACGATATTTTCCAGAACATCAACAATTCTATATCACAATCAATCACATTGTACACATACTTTTGATTAAAATCATACAAAAATTAAAAATTAAAATAACGTATCCAAAAGTATTCATGATTTTTGTTTCAAATAAGTTAAAATCAAACAATTACTGACATTAGGATGTAAATATATTGATTTTCTACGTAAATAGATATCGATGTATTTCAAAGTGTGGTACGAATTTCTTTGAGATAAACTGTAGATATAAGAGCGATTCATTGCTGAAGGCACGAATCGTTTTCTGTACGAGGAAATAATAAAAGCAAAAACCTGTTCGTCCTTTCAACCCTGCAGCAACGGTTTTTGTTGTAGATAAATTAGTTACACCACTTTTACAATATCCAATGATGTTCTTTTTTCACTACCACTAAAAATGTTATTGGGCGTGTGTAACAATGCCATAAATGCTTAAGAACAAGTACTATTTTTTTTTACTTTTAAAGCATTTTCATTGGCAATTTATTAGAATTAAAGATTCTTAAGTATTCTAATAGCATTTTATATATGCTCTATTTAAGTGATATCAATTGTGAATTTACGACCATGGTTCTGCACATTTTCTTTGTATTATTATTCATATACTTTCCACAATATCCAATATTACAATTTAAAACATTTTATTATATAAATGAAATATAAAATTTTTAGGCTAATGCCAATATCTATTTGCTAGTGATTTTATTTAAAAATGAATAATATCTTTATTAAAGCTTAATTTTGTTTTCATATGTTTCAAAATATATAATATCAATTTAAAAAATCTAAATTTCTGCAAATACAACTGTACTTTAAAAATAAAGTTATATTTTGGAAAATATTTTCTATGATATTCAGACCAAGCAACTATTAAACTTCTCATATCAGTACTGCACTTGCATGTCGATACTCTAGTTAGGAGTTACACGACGTTATTAATCACGACGATGCGTTTGCGCTATTTCGCAATTAGTAGTCGATTACAGATACAGCACCGTCTTTGCGCAAGACCGAACTCCATACATAATATTATTCGCGCCATTTCATTTCTGACCGGTAGAATGTGACGGAAACGGTGTCATTTGTCACTTGGTTCCTCTCGCCTCCACCATTGAGCACGTGGCTTTGGCAGTACTCGAGGCGTCGCATAATTCGTCCAACCGGAATCACAATTAACCATGGTACTGTCTCGTATGTCAAGAGATGCGCTCGCAATGTGTCGTCAGCACGAAAACCAACCTCGTAATATCACACCACGACGAACAATGTATGTAGGTAAAAAAGTATATTAAGAACTTTTTCAATATGGGTATCTCATAAAGGCCACTCTATATTTCAAACTTTGTAGCTTCGTTTAATTATTTATGCCAGACCATTTTTTTTTGTCCCAAAACCCAGATGGTTTTTTTATCTAAACATTTTTTGTGTACCTACTTAAAACGGAACATTATTGATGGATATTTTTCAATGGAGAAGAAGTCTTCAGTAAATTTACATAATCGTTTTATTAGTTTAAAGCAGAAAATTAAAATTGCGTAATGTATAATGTTCAATTTCTACGCTTTGTCAAATTGTTTAGAACATTCAAATAAAGTAGCCAATTCAACTAGATAATCTAAATATAATAAATTAATTCAGCAATGTAAATTCTAGTTTCAATTATTGGTTTATCACAAATATTTATAATTAACTGTATTTACTAATATTTCAATTTAGTAAACTATCTAGCAGGCGCAAATTCATTCGTTACCATATGGCGAATTTAAAACTTTATCTAAATGTAGAAATATTCGCTCTGAATGTCGCATGTCATTATGTCATAATATTCGCTACGAATTTTCTTTAACCTGAACCTTTAAAACTTGAAACTGGATAATGCAAAATGATATATACACGAAATGAAAAGAATGATTTAATTTCGTATCTCTATTTGTAATATAAATTTCACATGAGAACATGCGAAGCAATAACTGATTACTAAAATTGCGACAGCGAATTTAATTTTTGCCACCCTTTGAAAAGTTGTATTTTTTATGATTCATAACCATTTCTGCGTTGCCCTTTCGTTTTGGTTCGCAATGCTATTATACACATACAAAAATAATATATGCGTGTGTGAAAATCATTTCGGGATTTGCTCATTTTAATTGTGAAACGAATTTATCCTACTCCGTATAAGCAAAATTTTCTGCCAGTCACCACATTATGTTTGTTTCGAAAATAAGAAGAAAAATAAATCCCATTTGCCTCATCGTTAATTTTTGGCAATATGCAGGATATTATAAATAGCTTTTTTTTTGCTTATAGTATATTTGGAATTTAGAAAAAAAAAATATAGAAATCGTTCTGGGTGGTGATGTTTTCAACTAGGTAATTGAAAATTTGTCTCAAGTGGTGGTTTTACATACAAACTTGAGCTACTTGCTAAGTGTAATTTTTCAGTAAGCAAAAGACAAATCGAAAAAGATAAAAAATGTGAGGAATTTTTATAAAAGACTGATCAGGTAAACTTTAATTTCCGTTTCAATTTCTGCAGCATCTAGGTTGATCGTTGATATGTTTTCAATGTGAATTTCAGTAATCTGGGACTTTTGATCTTTTCTCCCCCTATTACTATACTATCAAGCGTGCGTTCAAAAGCACGTATCATACATTGCCACCGTTATGCGAACTGAGAAGCATTACATTTATAATTAGAATGTTTATCGTTTTGTTTGTTTGAAAACATTGACCGCTTCTTTGTATGGATATGTTATTATACTAATTGCCAATTGTTAGTTGTTCTAATTTTGTTTAATATTTATAGTAAATTAATACGCTTAGCTTATTTTTCAGGTCATGTATATTGTGGTTAAATCTCGCTTGAAGTGAATATGCAACATTTAAACACCATTTCACATGAATATGAACATATCCCTGAGCATTAATCATGAATACTCGAACTACCATATACGCAGAAAGCCGCAAACACTGAAATCTGTACGCGTATGAACATAGAATACTCGTAGATATATAATGTATAACAGAGCTTAATAAAGAACGGCGCATGCGCATCTACGTGGAAACACATACATAGTGTATTATATTTACGTCAAGCACGTCAGCACGGGCATAACTTAATCCCTGTAGAACTGCAATGAGGCAGGATAACTAAGACCCGAGGCCACCACGGCGCTATGTGCACATGGTGCCACTTCTTATCACGGTGAGGGGCACGTCTCGCGGGCTTTCTAGTTCCTACGTTCGTCAGACTGACGTGCTTAATTTCTTTTCTTACACAGTAGTGATGTAGGAAAAAAAAACAGTCTTAGAAACAAAAGCTTCTGCAGGTATACGAGAACATGTATCTTTTATTACATGCATCTACGTCGAGTTGGTGAACTTTTGCTTAATATGAGAAAAGTTTTTTTATTCAACAAAAAGCTGATCCACATATATATGTTTGGAATAAAATACACGTTTTTTTTCGATTCACCACCCGGTATATTTATATGTATCTGTTTATGTAAGCTTCTTTAAATATAGTTTAATTTCACAAAATCACTATGTACCATAATTACTCAATATCAAATAAAAACATGGTGAAAAACATCAAATATATCTGAATATTATTTGGAAAAGACATATCTAGGCTAGAAGACACCTTGGTCTGAAATTTAATAAAATGTATTGGCTCGTGGATCGCAAATCTCAGCTTTCTGCGAAAAAGAAATTCCTCCTCTAGAATAATATTGAAACCAGTTGAAACCTATATTGCATCTCTAAGGAACTAGTAGTATTTCCAACATAAAACAAATACTTCAAAGATGTCAGTCCAAAGTGCTTGATTACTAAGTAATGAAATAAGTCATCGCAAATAGCAACCTTGATCAATTTTTAAACTAGAATAAAACCTTAGCAGTACAAGTACTCAAAATGGTTGAGAATTATTGCTGCTCTAAAGAACATATGGTACAACCAGAACATTTAATGAAAGATTTAAATGATAAGTTTTCATCAAATTAAACAATTTTTTTAATATAATATGTGCAAGAATATATGGAGAATAATTTATAAAATAAATAATTCGTTATAAGATCCATTTAAGTTGTTTAAATCATTTGAATGGTGTAGACAGTCGTCCTATAATCATTTCATAGTGCTTTGGAACAACAAGACAACACCCATGTTTCCTGTAAAGCAACCGACAAAGCAATATATGCAGTAAACTATTCCAGACTGTTTGTATGTACTACGTCTCATACACACACACACACACACACACACACACAGAGAAAGAGACGTGTATCGTACATAGTACATCCCTTGCTGTGTCGCATCGCGCCGTGCGGTGTTGTAGTACTACACCATTGCCGTATACTGCTTATGTATTACATTACCCCCGTTCCAAGAGATTGGTGATTCGAATAGCATCAAGCCACTTTCAAATATCCATCATGTCTTCTCTTTGACGATATGAATACAGCACCTATACATATTTATCTATATTCGTCTTACAAAAAGTATTCTTATATATACGCTGTCTCTATAAACCATAGGAACAGATATAATTTATTTATCTTGTATAGTGATAATCCTGTACATTCTACAGTGTAGAATAAAATAATGACTCATAACGTAACAACCCATTACAATCTGCACAGATATGTAGTTGGTTAGAGCATCTTGCTTTGATACCATTCTAGAACTAGTTAACGGATATTGCCTTACTCCAAGATAATTCTAGAACAGACGGCCAGTAAATATTAAACCATTATGTGGATGTTTTTAAATTTATCTTCTTCGTAAGTAATCACATTTATTAAGCTTGAAGCATCGTTGATTATTTCTATCTTCCCCTTTAAGCGTAGTTCTTTTAAGCTTTATTAAATATAAGAGCGACATGTGCAGAGCATATGAAACCAGAAACTTATATCAAGTTAACTTTGCAATATTATTTTTGTCATGATCATCCATGTTCAGATAATCTGCCTTGAACTCTGCTGTCGTAATTTAATAAGAAACTTTTCGAAGATTTCAATTCATATTTAGGAAGAAACGCCCTTTGGCATTTTAGCACGATCAGCTCGTTGGCTGCTTCAACTTCGATTCGCTTAGTATTTCCACACTTCAATTTATTTTGCCTCAACATTTTATCGCAAAACTATTTTAGATGTACAACCTTCAACATAGATGAACATTATACAACATCAGTGTCATAAACTTTACCCATCTATATCACGCTCAATTAGATTAATAATAACAACTTTAAATTGAAAAAATACTATTACCTATTAATATATTTTAGTTACCAAATATCAATCAGGAAATTCTTATAATTTTTAAAAATAATTAATAATAATATGTAAATATCATTATTTTAAAAGCCACATTTTATATAAAAATACGTCTCTTAATAAATACATTTTTTTTTTCGTATATTTAATAGCAATGTCACTTACGGTGCCTATTTTGCACTTAGTGCCACGGCCAGCTACTTGTTTTTTAGCTGACTTCTAGAGCCAATAAAAATGGTTGACCAAGTAATATTGAGTTTGCAATTTCATTTTGTGTTTTTAAACAACTTCATATTAATTTATATTTTATTTTCAAATTTAATTTAATTTTAAAGTCTGTCTATATACATACAATTATAATCATTTTAAAATCTTAAAGTATCGGTCAGCGTATTATAATACAGAAACAAATCAATCACAAATATAACATGATTATTCCAAACCTCTTCACTCAGCGAGAATACAATTTATGATGCTTCTGGTCGTGTGCATTTCGCATCTATATTCCTATGTATAGGCATCCAATGGCCTTCATGCTTTCAGGTTAACAGGTAAGGAATGAAGCTCTATGCTTTTGATATATTACTCTCAAACGGGCTTGTTAGCTTACGAATGTGAGTATATATTATATATTTTAACAACGGTGTATTTCTGACATTGTACCTACTCGATGGTGTATCCAACAAATGCGCGGTGACCTTAAAAACTAGACAGGATTTATATAAGTCCTTGGAAACATATGCTACATCACAATATATTCTGTTAATGGAGGTCAAATTTACTTTTGTTGGCGTTAATTTTTATTTGTCATTATGTAAACAAGACATGATCAAAATTAATTTAACTAAAAGTTTAATACATTAATATCTTTTTGTAAATTTCCCTATTTAACTAAAATTTAATTAAACCTTGTTGTTTTTATGAGCAATTTCCTTGAAAACTGATGGTTTGAATAGTACAGACAGAATAAAATTTCACACTTTTTATGTTTATAGAAAATTAAAAAGTGATGCTAACTGGATTCCACGTTGGGTTCTTCTAATTACTTTTACTTAATTAAACTTTAATAACCGAATTCTTTTTGTTTGAAATTTTGACAGTAGTAACGAAAAGTTTGAACATTAGAATTGATTTCAAGTCTATAATAAGATTTCAAGTATTTTCATGAGACATAATTAACAATTATTTTTAAAGGAATATGATCAAAACAATTCTTATTGAAATATGTTTAAACAAACAAAGATTAAACTCCGTATCAGCAACTTTTATATGCCTATAAAGTAGGTATAATGTATTCAAATGCAATATTCCATCAAAACTGGTGGACGAAATGGTTTGATGTGAAAAAGGCCTTTATGTCGAACAGTCTCCTATATCTGATTTGATTCGCTGCCACGAACGAGACCTAGTATCGTTTGATGGTGAAAAGCGCACATATACACGACCTGGCTAGCCCCTTTTATAGCGTTATCAGACTTGAAATCTGAACAGTATAGTGACTAGCTTTTAAAAAAACTGCGGTGTGGTTCGTTTAATAGTAATTTAATAAGTTTTAATTTTTTTTTTTTTTAATTAGTTCTATAAATATTAGTTTTTGTTGTAATTATACAATAGTTAAATCACTGTTTAAATGCGGAGGTTTAAAAAATTCCTATCTATACTACTATACTTTGTTTATGTTTATTTTAACGTAACGGTCGTTAAACTCTATTTGAATAATAAATTCTGGATATTACTTATGTTTAACTTCATAACTCGGGCAAGTAGTTTAATTAAAAATATAGGAATGTGTGAGAGGTAACATAGTTAAGAAATTACTCATTTTATGAAAGCCTACATATTGCACAATTCATAACACGCTATGCGAAAACAAGTTTTGTGTTTGCAAATGTGTGCTTTGTGAAATATTATGTACGAAACATTTCTGACATAGTTTCTTTTTACAGAAAACTAAAATGAAAATACATCAAACCTATATAAATATTTAATAATTCTACTTCTTTACTCATCTGTATCTTCATACTAGCGGAAGTAATCTTTACATTATACATATGATCTTTTATTTTTTCATTAAAACTGTGTATCTCAAAATGTAGAGAATACAACCACACTTAGAGTTTTCATAGCTAGGAATTTAAGTTAGTAAAATACATTGACACTAAAATTGTAGCATTTAAATTTCGAAGGTGGTAAGTTGGAATATTTCTTCATCGAACGTTGTGTGATGCACATTAACTCACGTCGAAACGCAATGAAAACTTTTACGAAGAGACATAAAAGTTAGACTGCTAGATGTAGATGTGCGGTTTGGTCGCTCGACCGTATCCCACATATCTCTCAGTCAACGTCTGATGCTTTATCGTTCCCACTCGCATCCTGCCTGGGTACTTCACACGTGACACTTTATCTGCCTCCGCCCTGTTTTCCACAAACCAACCAAATCCAGGTTACGGTGTGCCTGCGACGGAATCGAACCCAGGACAGACGCTACCACGAACCACGATCGGTTTAAGGGCTAACTATGCATCGCACATACTTGGTGTTAACCGTGCGTGACTTCAGTTGTCTCATTTACTCGAAGTGCTCTGCTCTCTCCTCTTCGGACTTTCGGATAATGGACAGTTTAACGAAAGTATGCGAGTGCAGATACCGCTGGGTATAGTTCCAAGGATCGACGCGTCGGCTACTGCACTGAGCCTCGAGATGGTTCCGCTCGTCCTTCGCGACTGCCGAGGAATTTTAATATCCACATTCCAAAGAGTTCTAGTCTCAGAGGCGGATCTCTGATGCCGATATCCCATCAGTTGGCGAGCGAGATGCTGACTTTACGCAACGTGGTACAGTACGACAGTTCATTTGTCGCTACGATTCCCCGTTCAATTGTCGCTAGTATTCTATTGGCCATTTGCACTGCTTAAATTTACATTAACTTACAAATATTCACCAATATCAATTTTAAATTTCTAAATACATCGAAATATGCATTTGGCTATATGTTAACTATATACATAGATGGATCGTGCCCATTATAGTTTAGATTAGTGTGTAATATCTGTTTGAGCAAAGACCCGTTTCAACTTATTTGAAATGTCTGCTTAGTAAAGCGTTAGGTAAAGTCTTTTTTATCCCCCTATCCACCCTAAAATAAAACTCTCTATAGGTTGGTACTATAAATTGATATGTTCTTTAGTTACATAAAACTACGTTAGTTATGTTGAATATAGTAAAAATATCTTGGTAAAGTTTATTATTTATTCTTAAATAAAAATAAAGTATTCTCGTTAACAACTCGGCATCTACTACTAAATACTTATTTCCTAACAATTTTCCATGAGCTTAACACGTAAAGTTTAAGGTCCGTTTTCTATAAAATAGAAGGGCGTTGGCAACTAATGTATTCCCAAATTCGGTTTGTCTACAGTCACACTAAATCCAACCAAATACCCGACCCTTAAGTGTGCACTTCCTTCGATTCGATAGTCTTTGTTCTTTCTTTAACAAGCCTTTATGAGGTCAAAAAAAAAAATTGTTTGGTACTTACTCCTAAATCATATGTCCATTTATTTATAACTGACCTCGAAAACGTGTTTTGCATTTAGTAAATATTATGATCAAAATATATTCTCTAACCTAGATAATAAGTAATATGTATGTTCGATAGTGTACTGGTTCACCAGACAATTCCACAGTTTTAGTCGTACATTTCTATGTCCATTTTGTGTTCAGCGGTAGTTGTATGTATGTATGTAGCTCATATCCGAATCCAATAGTAAACATGCAATGTGTAGTAACTGATGTCTGGTGCATTTCAATCTGAGACGTCTAATCTCTGCTTGACACGTCACTCTGAATTGCAGAAATGAATTTGTGCATTATGCCAAGCGATGATTAATTTTCAATTTAACTCGGAAGCCGCGCATTTTGCAATATTGCCATATTAAATATGACAATAAATTTATATTACGAATTGTTATATTGTAATATGGAGCAATAATTTGAAAGCGCTATATATTTTCGTATGTCATTTTTTAATATATATATATATATATATATATATATATATATATATATATATATATTATATATATATACATATATAAACTTTATATACGACATCTCTATAATGGCCTCATTAACATAAAACTTATTCATCAATAATTGTTGGTTTAAAATGATTAATATTCCAAGTAATAGATATGTTTATCTTGGCGACTATGTAGGTGTTTTACCAGTTATGCATATGTAAATATATAATTTTCCTATTAGTATATATTTGCATTTTGCAGCATTGACATTGAAGAACAATTTGAATGCATATGAAAAGATAGAAAATTTATAGTAAAACTAGTAACATCGCATGTCATATATAACTGTCATGTTGGTGTAGAACAGCATCCCTCAATCAAACTTGCTACATATGAACGAACGATGATTGTTGAAACCCGGATGAATTGGAGCCCGTGGGGCGGTGGAGATGGCCACAACAATCCATTACATTATAACAAGACCCCCATGGTTCGGAAGTGGGTGGCTTGTTGTTGAAGGCTGGATGGCTGCAGAGCTGGGTGGCTGTCGGGCTACTGACTGCGGGTGCAACGGGTGGATGGTGTACGGTGCGCGGACGCAGAGAGCTTTCAACGCTTCGCTGAGCGGATTGTTTGTGATTGGACGTCAATGCCGGATATCATATTTGGATGAGTGAGTTGTGAAAGCATGGTTCAATGTTGATAGAATGTAGAAGCCGACATTCCTCCGCCAGTTAATTACCTCTCTGGGGTAGGGTGTAGAGGAGACGAGGTGTTACAATAACGAATGATCGTCGTGCATCCATCCACGACAGGTCTATTAAGAATGGATTCGACGGACGAATCACGCGTGGTTTTGACTCAAAGAAAGTAACATTGTGACTAAAAGTTACCAGACCTCTCAATTTATTCTTCAATATCTTATTTTAGCAGTCAAATTGGTATTCCAATTTTGGCATAAAAATGACATTGCCTGTCATTATACATAAATTGAAATTTAAAAACGGTCGATACCTTAAGACTACCGTTATCAAAAATTTCAAACAAATATTTATCTTTTAATTGAATAACTTTCATAACATAATTTAGTTTCGTTTTTCTTACTTATGCATAAAATGTTTAATTTCTGTGCCTAATCTACTTTTATTTTTTAAACTAGGTAATATGAAGTACAATTTTTTTAATTAGTATTTCTTTGAAATGCTTATGGTATTTATTCTCGGATTTTCTGCGAAAAACCTGATTGGAATCTGTCCAAATGCAGAATCGATCGAATTATGATATTTGGTTGTGCTCTACGTTTTTCAGACATGCTTTAACCCTAACTTGAGGTTTTATTCTCATGGTAAAAACACGAGTGGATTGAACATGACAAGTAAAATTTGCATAGCAATTTCAGACCGGTCAACTGTAACTGCACATAGCAATTCAAAGACAACCAGTGAATTTAGTTCCCTTACAGAATGGCAACCATGATTAATTTAGCCTGAACTGAGGACATAAATCGCGTATACAGAGGAAAATTATTCCATGTTTGTGTTATCTCTGTCTAGATTATACACATAACTATGCCGATTGTAAATAAATGATACCCATTTTTGTTTTCTCATCTCCAAACCAGAGAGCAACGCGGCGATATCGCTATCGAAAAACGAAAAATCGATATTGAGGTTTCCGTGGTGCACATACGTGTTGACCTATCACTGGACCTAAATTTACCAATAACTTGTATTCATATCCGCCTGTCCTGCACATATGTATGTGAGTGCGCGCGTTTATATGGAAGTATTTCCTTATATCGTAGATATTTCAAATATGTATGAGTAGATCGATATTGTTAAGTTTTTAAATAAAATGTTCGTAAAATATACCAAAAGGAATCAAAGTGCTTCTACAAATTCAAGAACTATTTTCATGTTGCCATATTATTAAATAGTTTTATCCGCCAGACGCTCAGTGGCGTACAAATTTTATATTACATTGTAAGATGCTTTTCCATGCATTGTCAATCATTCTCTATTCAACTTTATCCTTATTTCCAGAATCATTTTTTACCATATTTATCAATTTATAACAGGTCTACGTTTTTACTCTATTGTTTCCATCTATGCAACAGTAAAATGTATTACGTCTTCCATTTTCACCATTTCATTCACATACGACAACTATCTTAATGTGGCACTTATACACAGACAATTTTTTCTCTTTTCTGAAGACATAAATAAATATCATTTACCCAGAAGCCACTTCGCTTTTATGTGTCCTCTTCCAGGCCCAACAATAACTGTAATACGCCAAGGCTACTTTTAACAGGAATAATATTTTCACAAACACAATATCTAATTTTTAATATTTATATGTTTGTATTATAATATAAATATCATTTCAAAACGCAATAAAAACGATATTAAAAGAGCAGAATTGCCAAAAATCTGCTCGAAGTGGAACTTTGAATATTAAAAGATACACAGACGTGGTAAATATTCAAGTAAGCAGCCGAATCGAATGTTGCTGTGTAAGCAATCAACTTTAATTCGTGGCGATGGTAATCGATCTACGTAGGCCTCGACTGTCGAGGCAAACCGAACCCGTTAGCAAGGAAATTGGAATCTGCAGCGTCCGAATTCCTGTCGTGTTCCGTTGCAGCCATTCCTTGGCTTGCCTTGGCATCGCTGCTGTATGAACGACGGCATACTAATGATATATATATATATATATATATATATATATATATATATATATATATATATATATATATATATATATATATATATATATATACGCTGTTCTCATCGTCGCGCGAATCATGTTTTATTAGTATTGCCGTATGGGGAGTTCTGGTTAATAAAGAATCTATATAATATATGTCATGCATAGTTCGCGCGTATAGATGTTTTTATCTATTGGTTTAGGATCGCAGTGAGTCATGCGTTCACTGGACGCATGCTGAATCCAGTCTGGGCAGGTTCGTGATAAAGTGCACTCGCAGGTCACAGCGGGACCCAAAATACACCTGATGCTTCAACAGATCAATGCCGCCCGTCGCGTTGCTCGACTACTGCCTATTTTCTACTTGGGAAAGTGTACCACACTACTAAATACCTAATACAAATTGGTCCCAACACATCTTCGCTGTAGCTATAAAGTTTTCTTATAACCTACGTAATCACTAGTCGGTTTTCATAAAACTGGATGAAAGAGACCTCTTTTCATCCATTCATTTCTATCTTTAGATACTTCACATGCTACTTCCAAACTTGGCGACGCTTTTATAGATGATCATTTATTTCATTGCCTACAAACTCTCATCACACCATTAGTACTCAAACATAGCAATTTCTGTAGTAATATGATTTTACATATTTTCAAAAAATACAAACCATCTTGAAATGCAATATGATACTACTTGGTTTCATTCTCTGGATTATGTCGCCGATACACATCTCACCATAAGTTAGAAACTTTGTTAGCTAACATTTGCTTAAGCTTTATTTTGTAGATTTAATAATTTTTTTTTTTTGTAAATGAATATTTGAGCAAACATTTTATAGTAAATTTCTTAATGGTAGTCGAATTTTAAATAAATATTTGACACATTTTGTTTGGAGAAGCGCTACATAAGTATCAAAGGAAGTTATCCTATAAAGTATATCTAACATGTTATAAAACTTATAGGTTGACTGTAGTTAAATAAAGTTAAAATAATGTATATGTGAAGCATACTTAAGTTATTAGAATTATTCAGTAACTATTACATTTTAGAGGTACGCAGATATTGTCAAACCTTAAACCTTGTTTTTTTATTCACCCCAAAGATCGGCAAGATCGGCAATTTCTAGTTCGATCTACCCAAGTTTTTGTGAACGCAAAAGTAAAGTTAGTCGGGTAATTTATGGACGTCGAATTCTAAGCCAGATACCTACGTTCTCGTTTGAGGTTAGGCTTCTACAAATTAAAGAGGATTTTTCAACGGACCGATTGAATCTACTCGTCAACTTGATTTATGAAACCCTCTACATTACCAAGAAATTTATTTTTTAGCAATATACAGTAGGTACTCACTTCAACCAATTATTTTATCTGTTATAAATAAATGGAACCAATTTTTTACTGGAAATGTTGTATATAATATAAGGAAGCATACTATTGCAAATGAATAAAACATATTTATATGTTATATATTTTTGGGTATTTAATCCCGTTAGGATCACTTTGTAAATGGGTTACTGTTTTTCCGAAATCAATTTTATTTAATACCTATATTACAAAGAAAATCATAAACTCGATAATTACTATTTCTTGAAATCTATAGAAAAGCATATCATCCATTCGCTAAATAAACCAAATCCATAAAAAAATGTATATAAAGTATTAAAAAAAACTCTTTTGCTATAAATCTTTGACATGACGGTTGGTCATCGACTGACATGAACATCCATTCAAATGGATATAGTAGCAAGCACGTTAGAGCCCATAGCTAATAGTATAATACCAGCAGATATTTTTCCGGTCAGTAAACCTAAACCGACGGACGAATGTAAACGGATATGAGATCAGTAATCAACGTTCGGAAAACGTCTAATGCTTTGGTAACTCGTACCCACCGCTGCCGCTGCCACCGAGCCAGCATCCGTTCCCGCCCGTGGCAATAGTCAACAAGTCATATAATACAGTAAGTTGATCCGCAACCTGGTCGGTGGGAAAGAGGTAACGCTCACCATTCTAATGGAAATGCAAGATATAGACTATATATTCAAGCTTTAGAATAAAATGTACAACAATGGGAGATTTATTTGGGTTTGTCAGCATAAATGTATGTATACGCTACACACACACACACACACCCACACACATACACATACACACGTATATATAAGATATATATTTGTGGACATGAATTAGTTCGCTCACCTGGCATTGTGGAAACTGCTCTACGGGTGGCCTCGCGACTTTCCATCCCAGTAACGGCGGTATGCATATAAGACCAGACATGATCCACACTGCAGTTATCATAACAACTGCCCTAGCTGGCGTGCGTTTCTTGAGATAGTCCACGGCCTGCGTTATGCTCCAGTACCGATCCAGCGATATAAGGCAGAGGTTCATAATGGATGCCGTACTGAGCAACACGTCCATCGCCGAATGAATGTCACACCACCATTTTCCGAATATCCAATATCCCATTAGCTCGTTAGCTAGGGAAAATGGCATGATGATCAAACCGAGAAAAAAGTCCGCAACTGCAAGTGACGCAATGAACCAGTTCTGAATGTTTTTGAGCGCTTTCTCTGTTGTAATTGCAATGATAACAAGCATATTGCCAACGACAACAACAATCATCAGTATCGTGACCACGATACTGGCAAACACAATTTGTGGTAGCGTGTAACCACTAGGATAGAAGGTTGGCAATGTTTGGTTTATTGAAAAATTACCGGTGTACGCTAGACTACCGTTTAGAGCGGCCGTAGCGTTGTCCATCAACATCAAAATGTCCTCGACAGCCATGGCGGCTCGTGCGGTCACATTGGCTAAAGCCATGTCTTAAAATGCTCAGAGTAGTCCGTAGGCACGAAGTATACAAAATGGAAGAATCGTCGATTAGAATATGATTGCACGTTATTTGGTCCCGAGCGTCGCGCGCGGAGAGACACACAGATAGCGGCGAGACGACGTGTCTAATGTACAGTACCCGTTATACCCGAAAGCAGCTCAGAGAGTCGGCGATAATGAAAAACACAACGTGAAAAAGTAAAACACACGCACACAAACACCGCAGATACATGCAATTTTATTTGCTTGCGGTGTTTACTTATTTTATACTAAATTATTTACAAAGTCTACTTCATCGGCTATATAGTAAAACAACAGTTGAATCATCATTATCTTAAGTTTGTTATTAATTATTATGGCTCAAGTATTTCAAACTTGAATTGATTACGAACTATTTTATATTTGACCTAATCTCTATGTTTGTTTATTTATTAATATTAGTTTTAAATTGATTATACCTATATAAATATATATACGTATATAAATGTAGTTTAAGATGCACGTGTATAATAATAATAATAATATTACTACGACGATAAATTGTAATCGTAATACACTGACTGTCATCCATCCAATTTATTTTGTTACTGGAGGACACTAATACTTTATTTTAGAATGCAAGTTGCGGCGGCAGAGAGCGAGCAAGCACGTCTATGTCTCTTGACACGGAGTTGACGCTTTTGATGATATTTCGTTCAGATGATTCGACGACGGCGAAGGCGGCGACGGTGACGGTGATGACAATGGTGATGGTGGCTGATGGGAGACACGGCGAAGATGTCTTGAGGTCCGAGAGAAACTAACACATTTAGTGACCGTGCCACCTGCAGTGGCCCATCATATGACGGATACGCTACGAGATGTTCACTCGATAAAGGGCTGTTGTAAGCGTTTAAACTCGCTACTGGTCGTCTTCTTCGTCGTCTTCGCCGCCTGTTGTAGTAGAAGTGTGCTGGATATGTCTGAAGCAAGTCATGGTGCCGATGTAGCACGGTTGGCTAACAGCACGTACGATATAACCATAACAGTAGCTAGCTCGGCCCGGCCGACTCGCTTCGCAACTGAGAACTGTGTGAGGCGGCGGCGGACCTCACCCGCGTCGCGAGCATGCGTCACTATGACCGACGGCAGCGGCGGCGCGACGCTCCAGCAACCGTTCCTTCTCTCTATCCGACCCCGATTCCTGTCTCCTCTCCATCCTTCGTCTACGAACGTTATATATGTTGTCATTGCACAGCCGCACACTTGTAACGCACACACACACACCATTTGAAATCCGTAATTATAGATTAACATTTACAATTAATTATTTATAGGAAAACACGTGTTTGCATAAAGTTAATAATATGAAAACTTATTCCATGATTTAATTTTTATTGCGAATTGCGTCTCTAGTTGAAAATCATTTACATTCATCTCTACTCAATTAGATGACATTTATAGCAGTACATTAATAATTAATTAGCTGGTCTAGAAATTTATAAATCTTCATAATTAATCTTAAATTACGAGTTTAGTTTCTAGTTTTAATAAGTAATAAATCTTTTTCATAAATAAGCTGAACTTGGGATATCAAGATTGTCAACTTCATCCAAACGAACCGTATTAGGATAAAGGACAGCAAATACCTTTCACTATCAGCATACGCAAAACATTTACGTAAAAACAAGTTGCTTTGTGAGTTTGACAAAGAATGTTTGACTATGGTTGACACCCTCATCGTAATGTCAAGCGTCGATACGGGCCAAGCTCACTGGTCCTCTGACGTCATATACCGTTGAGATTACACTCGGATTATCTACTGAAGTCACCTAGACGAACAGGATAGAACGAGCGTGACCAAGACTTATTAGGATGCGAACCCTGGTCTGCTTAAATCTTCCACGTAGTAAAGCTCTGGAATTTCCCTGCGACGCTCCGGATATTTCAGCTTACTACAGATCATAATTTCTAATTGGAATCATATCTTATCTGTGGTTTGCATGATATGTGCACACTAGCTTTTCAAGCGTTAGTTATATGCAAATTGTAACATGTAAAAATCTGATTAGAAAAAATGCTATTTTTCATACTACCACACTCTTTTATGATACTGGCTTTGTAGGAGTCAACAAGAGAATATTATTGATGAATAGACTCCTAATGCCAGCTGATCTGAACTAATTTCTATTTTGTTTTTGAAACATTTTATAGCGTTGTTATTCAAAGACAAATATAGCCTGTGTTGTAGTTAATTGACTTGGAACTGACGTATATTATGTGTGTTGTAAAACAAAAAGATTCCTAGCGAACACGCCAGAATCAAGAATTGATGCTTAAATTTTGTAAACTGCTGTGAAATCTTTATTTATTTTTGTTTGTGTTCTGTATGTGTTCAAAGAACTTCCGCTCCAACTACTTATGTTTTTGAAATCGATTGACAGTTTGAATTGTTCGGTTGCGCGAACAACGAAAATACATAATACTGGCTTTAAAATATTTCGCAAGGAATGGGGCCTGAACGGCTTTCTTCAGTCCTAGATCAGATGCCTGAAACAAACAAGATTTTCAACTTTTGAAGCGAACCAGTTTACTAGTAAGCGATTTAGGCACTTGAATGCATGGCTGCAACAAACTCTTCACTTCTTTAGATTTGTCATGAAGGATTTCCTATCCAACTTAATTATATTACAGTTTAATATATTAATACTTTTCATTATTTAACAATAAATTTGTTTAAACTCTGCTTTTGAAAAGAATACATAGTAGTTTGGCACAATACTAGCAAAATATGTAATCCAAGCGAATTCTATTCTGCTGTAACATACCAATTTTACGGTTAAAGTAGTTGGTTTGTGTTTTTATTGTGATCGGATTGCTGCAGGCGGATGCATCATGAAGAAGCACTCGTGTTGGCATCCTATCGTTCGCGCTCGTTCTCTGTGCATAGTCATTCTGACGTGAACTAATTCACAGTGTAGCATTATAGATGGTAATTTAATACGGCTTAGCGGTTTAATTCGATATCCGAGTGACACCTGTGCTTGGACCACTAGCACGTGGCAGACCCGGTCGCTCGTACACATGACTCTTTAATCACAGCCCCGCAACTTCTGGGCCCTAGGAATATTAATCACAATCTGTTCGCTGTACGGTAGCTCTATCAACCCGTCATTCGTTGGTTTTGGCGTCAACATCGGCAGTAGTGTGGTGGACGTACTAGCTTCATTTGCACCAACTTGGTCAACTGGCTAAAGTTATCCATTTTGGTTGCCTTCCCAGACATTTATTATTCTTTGGCAGCGGCCCTTCAACTCGATTACGTTCCAAACTAGGCGGACTAAGTACGAGCCAGTGTCCTGGATTACGCCACACCCAGCTAGTTTTATTATAACTCAATTGTAAACTTGTTTAGAACTTTTTGAATTTCTTTCGTCGCATTTCTGCGTCTGTGGTCAGTTTTGTTAAAATATACTTTTTTATTTCTAGACGTTCGACTTTATACGTATCTCCTATATCTCATCTGAGCGTTTATGTGTATATACTTCTCGGGTGTTGTACTTCCATGCATTCGTTTGATAAAGTTTGTTTAGATAAGTTTAGAAAAATGCATGAAAAGACAGTGGAACAAAGGATAGGGAAAATAATTTTCTGGGGTATGACAAATACGTGGTATGATAAATGCTGCAAATTTATATGAACGAAAGTATAAATGAGGAGAATACGATAACACTAGAAGAGAGAAAATAATACATATCTAAAATTTAGATTTTGTACTGTCTTCAGCACAAATAACATATCGCAGAATTACAGTCAAAGGAGGTTAATAAATAATACTTAAATCCAATCTGTAATTTTAATTCTCGTAATACTGTAATTATAATTTACTTCGTATTGAAATATATCCTGTCGTCTGATTCTAAATTTAAATTATACACTCATATACAAATTCTCACATCACATTGAATTCAAATGTTAACACAAGATGACTAAGCGCATGATATGCATGTAGTCAGATAATATTTTAGAAATGTAAACTGTCCAGTGGTACAATGACGCGAGCCGCGTGGACGGCCAGTTCGAGTGGTGATGGCGCTTCGGAGCGGGAACGATGAAAAATGAGCCGTCTTGTAAACTGTTGCTGGGCTGCGAGTGTTAATGAGAGTAGACCCTCGCCACGAGCAAGATGGATATTGTGCATACATCATCATCAAACGGAAGACTGTCACTGCTAGTACTAGTGCCGTGTCGGCGCGATGCTTCGACCATGTGGCAGACAGCGCAGCTTGAGACGTTAGCCGTCGCCATCGTGTTTTCGTTCTGGCACGGGCACGGGTGTTCTCACGTTTCATGTGTACAAAAACCAGAACGCCAAAGGTACCATTCTTTCTCAAAATAACAACGAAATGCGATTGGATTTTAGTAGACGAACCCTTTTGAAATGCCTTATACTTTGTCCAAAAGATGATTATTTCGTCTTTTCGTTTCCAATCAATTGATTTCATTTGTAGTTTTTGCCGTATTATATGATTTCGAACACTAGATAAGTGATAGATTGTTTTTCATACATTTCAAAGCCTAATGTTTTCTTAGAAGGCAGTACATTCTTTAGATTGATTACTCAAGTAAACTCAAAATAATTTTTTTCCAATCAAGTATTACTTCAGCTGCAATGAAAGTTGGATGCTAGTTCTATGATATTCGTATTTAACAAAATGTTCTTTTATTATTTTGGTCCCACCGTACACAATGCCACTGTTGGTCATGTTGATGTACAGTTCGTTATAAATAAAAACTTAACAAAACTATACCGTGTAATCTATCACACTCTGTCTGCGTGTATCCGATACAGGCCTTCAGCGGTAGAGCGGGCCCGCCACGGCATAAATGAATTATAACACAATAGTGACGTTGCAAGGCGGTTACTGAAATATGCTGCCATGAGACCATACCAACCATTATGCCAGATAATATTCACAATGGCATCCTCCACATGAGCACACGCGTTTGCATAGGCCATTCGCTATTTGGATTTGCGGCAGGCCAAACATGGATAAATATTATTTTAAATTTATGTGGGCCAAATTTAACACACACAAAAATAACTTGTTACTTTGTACTATGATCAATCAAATTTTAAAATTGGAAATGCTTTTTAATCAATGCAGATATCAATATAATAGCTCGTTAAGTTTTTAGCAACTGCAGTGCACTTAGTTGTGTGTGTTTTTATACGGCTGTTATTATATAATATATTCTATCATATAATATTCAAAAATAAAGTAAAAAGCACATAGATATCCGCAATCTAGTATTTTCTATTTAGATAGCATACATGTCGTAAATTTATTTAAAATAGTGGTTTTCTTTTGTCTATATTTTAAAGTGGCACACGTTCAAATATAACGCAAGCAAGCCAACATTAATATGCAACCAAGCTTAAATTTCTTAAGTTAAAGTTTCATAAACAGAGGAGTAGGTAATTTCCAGACATTGCTTGCAGCATGATTGCGTTGTTTTATCCAACCAGCGGCGTCCGCGACTAGAGGTGACGGTGGTAGTGATAGGTAACAGCAGTCAGCAGCAATGGCAACAGCTACAGATACCAAAGCAGTAGACATCTCAGAAGTTTTTAGGCTTAGACGTGTGATAAAACGGAAGAGTAAGAATCGTCCCGTGGCAAACGTGAGCAACAAAGATGCCCGTTGTGATCGTATCATTACGATTATTCTCAGATTGCAAGCATTGTCGACGAAGCACGAAGACGCTGTCAGTGGGGCATTGTGTTTCCGTTCCGCACGTTACTTATTCTGTTCTCGACGTTCTCTACGTCTGTTGTACAATGTCGAGGTCGCTTTCTCACTCTCTCTCGCAGTTTCTCTTGTTTTTCATTCTTTCAGCCAGCTTGGCGAACCGTCCATCGTTGCCTCGGTAATTAAAATGCGGATTATATCTTTAAAGGAATATTTATCTTGATTGGTTTGCGTCATTTTGACGTAAATTTCATGAAACTCTTCAAATTGTTGATCCTCTTTTTCGCCTAAAGTATACTCTGCAGCATGCATTTTTTATCACTCACAATTTTGGTCTAGGCAAAAAACGCGGTTACAGTGTAAAGAAGTAATTGAGTTTATAAAACTCATTTAAATTGAGCTCGATTAAAATTCTTTTTGATATGATAAAAAAAAAACTAAATTTAAGTAGGTTGACATACCAAAACAAACAAAAAAACTCCATCAATAAGTGACTTCCTATTCGAACATTCGTAAAAAGAAATACTAATTCAAAATTCACCAAATTATTTGGGTTTCCACATAGTTACAAAATATTTACTTTCTTATCTCATTTTGACATCTTTTCAAAACAAAACCAGAAACACCCGAAATACTAATCAAAAAAATTATTTCCATAGAAACCGCTATTCTTTAAACAGTGTGCTTGGAAAGCGAAAGAGATTGAAATAGAAAGAGACATAGAGGAAACAGAGATAACACAAATAATTGTAACTGCCAAACGTTGTCATGCTAACGCCCTTAAATGTTATGATGAGGTGAAACAAACCGAACAAAATGTGTGATACGTTATATTATAGTGTTGCGTTGCTCTTCCAACCGGTATACTTACAGCTGGGAAACGTATATAGTGTTTCCGGTTTATTTTATCTGACAGCAGACTTAAAATATGGCCAGCTAGATCTCTCACGTATTCAATTTAGTGATACATTCCTTTTTTTACTATGTACGCTTCGTGTATGGAAATTTTTAAATATGTAAATTACAAAATCCTATGAGAATTAAAAAAAAGGATATTATGGACAACATATTTTTACACTGACATGTGATTTAGTTTTTGTTTAAAATTGAATAATATATTTTAAATAATCGCTATGACATCATTGGCAGAATAGAATTTCAATCGGATTAGAGATTTATAATTAATTTAGAACTAAAATGAAATTAATTGAGAATGGGGCTATAACTAGAGAATTGAGTTTCACCCATACAGTAGGCTAATGATCAATGTCGTGGTTTCGAGTGGCGGATATATGTTTGTAACTGCAACCTCAGCTTGCATTGCGAATTGCATTCACCTTCCACCGTATGGAACGAGCAATAATTGCAAACATTTCCTTATTGATTGTACTAGGAATTGTACTACTCATATTATATATATATATATATATATATATATATATATATATATATATATATATATATATATATATATATACCTTCTGTTTCCGTAATTGACTTTATGAAATAAAGCCAATTTAAAATAAGCAGCGCTGAATGAATATTAACACTTTTTTTATAACATTCAAAAGTTCACTCATAAGATCTTCAATTTAATTGCTTAATTTAAATTTTATAGTCTTAAAAAGGATTTAGCAGTTTAAATATATATATATATATATATATATATATATATATATATATATATATATATTGCAAAAATCGTGCTGCTAATTAAGCTTATAATAGGTATCTAATATAGTTTTTTAGAACTTTATGTTTCTTATAGGTATTTTTGCTTATAAAAATTGATGATAAATAAATATATATATATATATATATATATATATATATATATATATATATATATATATATATATAAATATATAGATATATATATAAATATAAATCGGTTGATATATTAAAACCATACTTATTATTTATTTTTATATTTAGATAAAAGAAGGATTTATTTCTCTCATATAGTAACATTGGTTTGGTGGAGTGTGACCAACACACGTTTTTGTTTTGTTTCCATTTCGTTCATGTAAGTCACGTTTGGGTCTCAGTATTTCGCAACGGAAAGTTATATTTTCATTCAATATGGGTGGTGTTAGGTAGAACAGAGTTATACAGAATCGATGTAAGAACATTGGGGACCATTATATTTCCCCCGTTTTTGGAATTTACAATTTTCTCTATTTTAGTTTTATATTTATTTATTTTCCTTTTCAATTTCAATAAAATATTGAAACATTTTTGCTGGTAGGTATATTCAAAAACGTCCTATAATAATAAATTTAGATTCTTTTTAAGAATACTATAAAATCGAAAGTATTGAGGCATATCTACGTATTGAAAGCTCGTATTTTATGAAGAAAAAAACTATATATGTACAGATTAAAATATCATTTTCAATTTATTTTAGTGAGCTGTATTTTATTTAAGTATTTTATTTACTAAATTGAAAATAGAATATATTTCGTTACCCAATAAAATAAAGTTTCGAAATGTGGTTTGTATCGTATAAATACAGAATATGAATAGTTTGTAAACAATAGACGCGTGGCCGAAAAAAAAAATATTTATTTCAGTCGATGACGGCGGAAGTGTTGATTCAACGATTAAATGGTGCCAAACAATAAATCTGGTATTAAATTTTAACAACGCAGTCCGTTAACAGCGCGTATACTTTTTTAAAAGTATCAGTGTTTTGTTTTCGAAATGGCAAAGCTGAGAATAATAAATAAAACCGTAAAACGCTTTTAATGCCAATGAACATTTTTGTCGTACCGAGTGCGAGTACATTTAAATACAAATTCGTTTGTTTATTGGAATACTTTGGAGTTTTGTACATTTTCACTAATCTCTAACTTGACTACACAAATATAATTTTTATTGCACTTAATGAACAGTGATCCTATCATTTAGAGATAACTGGACGTCACTTAACTTTCGTTTACACTTAGGGCAAAGTATAACAGCAACGATTTCACAGTTTAAGTAAAATTAAGCTTCATTTTCCTACGGTAATAAAAACAAATTTAAAAAAGGTTTTGATTCTATAATTCTTCTATCCGATTCTATTTATATATATATATATATATATATATATATATATATATATATATATATATAAAGCAATGGAGTACTAGCATAAAAACAATAAAGCTGGTTTTATAACCGAAATGGGACTTGGCAAGGTAATTAAAAACTCCACAGAGCTTTAAACAAGAAAGAAAAATATTATGATGACCTGAATTTTAAATCAGTCATATTTCAGGCTTCTGAAATATTTATTTTTGAATCTCTGTTAGTGCTTATTATTGTGCATACAACCACTGCTGTTCTTATCGAGTGCTTTTACAATACTACCACAGGTTGCATTGCAAGTAGATATTATGTTTCGCCAACATATTTCTTATGAATCAGTATTTATATATGCGATTGCCACACATGAAAATTAAAATATTGTAGCTATAATTGATATGATCCCAATATCGATCTTTTTTAATATATATATATATATATATATATATATATATATATATATATATATATATTAATATACTTGTAGCATATATTTACAATGGAAATGATAACATATCCCAAGGCGTATATAACGTTATTTATTATTTAATTTATTGCTAGGGATTATTCCACTGCTTTCGATACAACAGCAATAAATTATATCATCTGCAAATTAATATGCTAACCTATAAATATATAGACTGGCTCATTATCATGCAACAGAAGACTATTATTCGTCACTTAAATTACATATTCCCGCTACAGTGAAATGCATAAATGTATCATCATGGCACATAGGACAAATTCAATTTAGTGTAACCTGGGTACGAATTCACGATGTAACGCATCAACACCAACATAACTTGCTGAAGACTCTTTGTAACGTTACGGGTTGCATTATTTACTTCTGAACCTGACAGGTTAGTTTACAAAATTACGCATAGCGCGCTACATGACAACTATTTGTTCTGCACCAAGTCCACCACGGGGTCGCACGACACACGCACATACGTGAGTTGGTCGAAAAAGTACTGGAATGTTGTTGGAGCGTGTACAACTGTACATGAAACATTTTTACCGACATCACTCACAAATATCAACCAAATATTTGCATAACACACACATTCTTAAAAGTAGCTTTTTTTTTATATAAATATTTATTCTAGTTAATACTGAAATTGATTAATACGAGGCTTTTTTACCATAAACGACAGAATTACAATGAACGACTTTAATTTATTAGAACGGGATACAAATATAATAATTTACTTCCTTATTTGCAGAACATTAATTTGTATTATTACAATATAAAAATTATAATGAATTACTAAATATTTGTACTGCATTTACCCTTAGCTTCTGATACTCTGTACGAGTATATCATCTGTTATCAAAGTAGAACTTTTATTTGACTTTGAATCTTTGATAAACCTGTGGCTATAAAATATTTCCATAACAAAAATGTTACTATATTGTAGAAAGCTGCAAATATTTGTAAAGCTTCATCGTGCTTAACGGGAATAAAGTAAATGTAAACGTTTCAAACTGACAGCGCTTCAATGTTGAGACTCCGTAATAAATGGTTCTAACTTTATTGTAATAACAAAATGATAAATAAAAATAATAGTTAGTAAATGTTTCAAAACGATATCTTATTACTAAATTATTATTTTTGAGCATGCAAAAAATAAAAACAATTGTATGTTGAGAATTATCAATATAATATATATTTATTATCTTCTCTAATGTATGTATGTACATTCATCTTATTTGTTCCTCTTGAATGACAAACACAGCCTCTTAAAAGAAATCGATGAGTTGATAAATTAAATTAAAATAAAAAAGAAATAAATTTGGATCATCAATCAAAACTAAAAATCCAGTGTTTTACATTATTATTTTTCAGAATATCTAAATATAGCGTCACTCGCGAATGAAATGATACCGCAATGACACATGTTTTATTCAATACGATAATTCAAGTACATCAATCATCGAAACAAAAGTGATCGAAATTTATGCCCGTGTACAATAGAGCGTATCAAATATATCAGTTGGCGGCAGAGTTATATTACGAATTGTAATGTGTTGCCTACATCACCCGCGGGATGACAGCGCGTCTATAGAAACTTTATGTATGTATATGTATTCCGCAACACGCGTCTCTCATCTACTATTCCGCCCTTCATTACAGTGAACTTCGGAAGAAGCCCAGGCAGAAACTTAACGATGGAAACACAAACAGTTCGATACCAAAGTTTTGCGTACATTATCACGTGTCTGGTGTAAATAGACCGTGTAAGCGACCGGGCGATAGCCCAAGAACTTGAGCTGGACTATAGTGGACAACAACAACTAGCGTCTGGTGAACCCTTCTATGATTGACGGCCATTTTGTTTAAAACCAAAGTACTATGAAGTTAGATGTTCAAGCAGGAATCAAATTGTTTAAACACGCAAGAGGTCAAGATCGTTCACAAATTTACGTATACGAACGTATTATATTTCTAATGGATCTCATATGTAAAATTTCCAGTCAATAAGCTTAATAGTTTTTTGGAATATTACTATTGTCTATAGATATTTATAAAAAACTAGCTATTCTTTCTGTTTTGTACTTAGAGGAATTTCAGTTGAAATTTAAAAACACATTGATTTTTAACAATGGAAACTTGATTATCCTTAAAAGTTTACAGTACACTTTTTTAGAGTATAAAATATTCCAAGCTGGAATAAAACGTTTATAAACACATTTCTGCGAAATAATACAGGATATGATAATTTTGTTATTCTGGAGGGAGTTAAAGTTTAACGCTAATGTTCTCATCTTATTTTCTCATTTTCATGCCATCAGTAATGTGTACCTGGTATACGATGCTTCGTCGGTTGTAACTCAGAAAAATGTTTTGTTGGGAATGTTTCGTGTCCGCAAAGAACTTTGTCTGAAAGTTGATTGCGACGGACACGTTCACACCGTCCTACCGTAATATAATGATGAAATAAAGTTTCTCGAAACGGAAAAAGCAGAAGTTGTGTATGCTGGGCGTGGACACTGAAACCTAATCACAACTCTGGAATAGGTTACCAGAACAGGGATGCACTGACGTCCATATTTCAATCTAACTTTTCACCGTGCTCACTGTAAGTAGCTGTTCCCATATGTGAAATGACACATTCACTCTGTGTTTCCTTACTTGACATTACATTTCTTTCTTCTTCTTGTATGAGTGTTTTTTTCACTTTAATGCAAAAATGAACACAATATATTTTAGACATTCTCTTAGAATAAATTGTTTGATTATTTCTACGTTTATGTTTGTATTGTTGATTCTCTATATTTAAATTATATATATATATATATATATATATATATATATATATATATATATATATATATATATATATATATATTTGATTCATATAAATACATTTCATCATATTACAATTTAAATATAGAGAATCAACAATACAAACATAAACGTAGAAATAATCAAATAATTTATTCTAAGAGAATGTCTAAAATATACTTTTGCATTAAAGTGAAAAAATATCAAATTCATATACTCATAACATTTTTTTAATAATATGAAGTATTATTAAGAAATATTATAGAGTAAATTGTAATGTATGGATGAGTGCCGCCAGAGAAAAGGCAAAGATAAAACAATAAATATATTTTATGTTTAATTTAAAATTCGAAGAAGCAAAAGCCTCCTTAGGAGGCCGTGTGGATGATCAAATTTTAGAAATAAAAATATTTTAAGAAATTATATTTGTGTGAGGTGTTAAAAGAAGCTATCCAGCTCTAGATTTCGTTATCATTGTTTATAATATAACTAATATAGAAAACCATAAACAAAAATTGCTTGCACAGTTTATTTAATTTTGAAAAATAATATGGCAAGACTTTCTTTTCATATGCCTTTAACTTTTATAACGAAAAAAGTTTTAAACGAAATTTATTGTGAAACAAGTTTGCTAAAACGATTGTTTAGACGCGCTGTAATACAGGTGAACACACTAACAGTCTTAAACTGTAATTTTACGTGCAAAAGATAGATAGGTATACATGTGGCCTCCCTGAACACAGCACAAATCCAGGTGCATAAAGTATTTGATAAGAAGAACGGATAGGCTTCGAACACACAACATGTCTTGATTAGGAGCACGATGTATGAATTTAGAGGTAACAGTCTAGAGCTTTAGAAAGTTCCCAATATTTATAGAGGTTGTGTATCTCAGGCTTACCTAAAATAGGTATGTCAAATTATACTTTACTTTTTTTATCACTTTAATGGATACACCCTAAGAGGAATGGATATAATATAAACTGGTCAAATTGAAAGAAGAAATAAATAACTTATGCTTCACAGATCTCAAAAATTGTACTAAGAGTAGTCAGTAATTATTATAAAAGAAATAAAAAAGGATGTCAATTTATGTGTATTTCAGTTGATTTACAGTGCAGCTAAATATTTAGGAACAATAAAGATAAATGATGCTCACCGTTAAATCGCAATTCAATTATGGCGAAAATAAACTTAATTTCGTCGGTTCTCACAAACAGGGCTGCTGTCGCGTTTGTTGAAAAGCAGCGTTAACGAGTATAAAACCATGGTATGAATGAGTGAAACATTATTCGGACTGTTTAATTTCGATGCAGCCTGGAAGCCGGTTTTGAATTTAGGAAATCTCGCATTTGTTATAATAAATAAATCATTGCAATTGCTTACAAACAATATCACGAAGGCGTGGAGGCAGCCGGGTGTAATTAGATTTCTCCTGTGCGATGCCAAACCGACCCGACCAAGCGAAAGGAGTGCGAGTGGCGGCGGGCAAACAGTTTCCTTCGAGTGGCACCACTACAATTACCAACAAATTCTGACGCCGCGTACGCGTGCCTGCATAATATTTCAAATCCAATTACGTATTTCCCAACCATCAGCAGACATTTATTTATTTAGTGTGGTGCGCACCGTGTGCCGTCGCCACCTCCGTTTGTCGACACTGTTGCACCCGCTCCGCGCCACTTCGCTATCCTAATCTACCGTATGAATTTTAACGTGAAACTTTAGCCAATATCTGGAATAAATTCAAATGTGCCCTTATAAGTTTCAAATTATTTCCTTTAGATATCTATATTCAAATAACTTTTAATATAACCATGTCATTTACGATTTCAACACCTACTTTCTTCAACTTAAGAAAATTCAGTAAAAATAAAGAAAATAGGGATTCAAAAATATATATATACACACAAATAAAATAAATAATGGTTTTTTATAAGTACAATGCTATTGATAAAAACTGAAAAAAATATCACAATAATACCAATGAAATTGAAATTCTCTTCGAAGCTCGACAAGACCTCTCAGAAATTTCATTTCAACAACAGGCAACCTTCTTCAAATCGATGAACCTATTCGAGACAAGATAGAAGATCTGTATTTATACAACGAATTAGTTCGACACATAGGTTAGAATTAGCTTAACGTAAACGTACTATATATGTAGGTAAAGTACGCATTCTCACACGCAAAATACAAAACACACATGAGGAATGGAAATAGCAAACGTGGGAAAAGACACTTGCTTTATAGCAGGTTACAAACACAACGTGATAAAACATTTACCATTAGACTCTCGTTTGAAATAAAACTTTATACTAAACAAAGTAGAATTGTTAACCTTATACTAGAAAAATAATGAGTAATTTGGTTTCAAATCGCTTGGCCTTAATTTATTTCAGAGCCCAATTTTCATTAAATTAAAATAGAAATTACTTTAACTTAACAATGTATTATTTCAGACACTTGTTTAAAGGATACACAATTAATTTGTGGCAAAGTTACGCAAATATTAAAAATTGCAGAAAGGTTCGCCAAGTGTTGACGAGCCGCCAGTTGCTTGACAGTCCGTCTAGGATAAAATTCGCGTATACTTTTGATCTTTGACGGACTGTTAGCCAGTTGACGGTTTGTTAGTGTTTGAAGAACTTTTCTACAACCGGGCATTAATCTTCGATTGTACTTTTTCGTTTCAATACATTTGCGCCAGTACTATACTATTTACTCTAAAGCAAACTCATTTAATTATATATCCTCTTTAGAAAAACAAATTGCTTTCTTAGCAAGAGTCTATTTTATTTACCATAATTCACATAATAAAGCAACGTAATATATTTTATTTCTTGTTTTAAATTTCGTCGCCACTAACCACTCACATGCCATTTCTACCAAACACATTTACGGAAATAAAAAGAATGATATTGGATTGGTTTATCCATAGGTGGCCGGTGATAAATGAAAATCCCTTCGCGTAAAGCAACAAAATAAAAACGAACGATAAATCCTAAAAGGCAGCCCAACAGTAGAGCCCGTCTATCTTGCCACTTGTGTATTATGTGTGTGTATATATTTTTGTATGTGCATTGACTATAGTTCACTGCGCAATATATATATATATATATATATATATATATATATATATATATATATATATATATATATATATATGTATATATATATATATATATATATATATATATATATATATATATATATATATATATATATATATATATATATATATATATATATATGTGTGTGTGTGTGTGTGTGTGTGTGTGTGTGTCGTCACACTTTCTACAGCTGAAATTAAGCTCGTAACTTCTTGCAAATATATTTAAATGCAAACTAGTTATGGCCGACGTAAAATTTATATAGACACAGGCATTTGAAGCTTTTATTAGGCCTCTTTTAGTTATTACAGTTCTCAGTTCGTAGATTTCATTTGTATTAAGTATGTATTAACATTTACCCTTTTTACTAATATTATTCATACTGTGTTATCATCGAATAAAAGGGGAAAATACAATTGGTGCAAACGCGGCCATCATAGCGTAGCCTTAACATCCCATGTCGATAATTATATATTATTATTGTATATGAATTTCGAAAATAGTCAGACTCGACTTAGGGAAGGTCAAAAGATGTAATTCCGTTAAAATCTCGAGTTTAAAAAATGTCATGATAACAATACTTCCTTATATACGTTCATTAATAAAGTAAAAATGAATTAAATGTCATTCCATTATTAACAGATATAAATAATTAATATATGTTGTTCTTGTTTTTTTTCCTCAGTGTTTTTATAAGCTATTTTATGCACGCACATAATAAAAGTTCATAAATATTATATTATCATACTGTCATACTCCATTTTCCACAACACAAAAACTGGAATAAGTAAAACAATATGCTCATTTACAAGAGGCAAGATTAAAAATGAACTATAGCTGGTACAAATATTTCAGGGTAGAAAAAAATGTTAATAAACACGGTATCTCGTAATTACATCAGATGCTTGGTTTTATTAAACCAAAATTATGAAGATCATAAAGTGTATTAAGAGCTGACACGACAAATGATATAATAAAAATGAAAGTAACAAAACAGTCAAAAAGAATATAGCCATTTTATAAGCTGTATAAAAAGTGAGAATACAAAATTAATATAAATTTATTAAAGCAAACACAAAATTACTGAATACTATCAGCGAAACGGAATTAAAAACTTAAAAAATCGTAGCTGGCATTCGTATGGTCTGTGCTTTCACTTTGAGGTAAACCATCAAGCTCACTTAAACATCGTGACAAAAATATGCAAAATGCATACTCGCTAATGTCTACTCATCAATCATTACTTCAGTCATATATTTCAGACTTTCTATTCTTTAGTACCCTTTTATTTTGTGTATTCCATAAGAAAATGAGGAAACGAAAACGACTCATTAATGTTATTATTTTTTAACCGCATAAGGAAATGAATAATCTGCCGTTCTAGGTTTATTGCAAGAATGTCGCGTGAAGAAGTATTAAGCCCCATCTCCACTCAAATACGGTTATAAGTAACCTATATGCGGTATACCAATGTATATATTTAGTTTAGAAACTGTTATGAAAAGACAATTTTCTTCTTTTCATATTTTGAAAGAAAAGTTAAGCATTTCTTGGGTTTACGTCTATTTCTCCGATCTTTTTTCGTTTATTCACTTATCTCCGTGACGGTGAGGCTCCTTCTTATGTCGCCACTTCACTGAATTACCTCAATCACATCCTTTCTTTCGTCCCTCGCCTTTTTTCTCACAGCGATGCAGCGGTCACTTCAAAGTAAAGGCCAATATAAGAAGAACCAGAACTGATATGAAAAAAAAAACAGACGGAAATAGAACGCAGTGGAAAACTTTCTTTTATCAGATTATGAAGACACATGTTACGATCAACGTATTTTTCTAAATAACCGGTTCATGGCAGCAATAAAAATATATAACTGTTTGTTTTTTGTTATTACTTTTGTTTTATTATTAGTTCTTTTCATTGTGTCACTGTTTCCAAATGAAATATGTCAGCGATATATCTCAGTGCAATAAATTTTCTTCAAAGTTCAAATGCAATTGAATGTTTTACTACTTTACGTCGGGTGATACTCTCAACTTACTGTTTTTCATTTATTTTCTAATACAGCTTTATGTTAGGTGAAATGTAATTAATATTCATATCCTACATAAATATATTTCTTTGCAACTTGTCGTATAACGTATAACATATGTAATGTTAGGATATACCATAAGAGAATCAGATATCATTTGACTTTTGTTGTAATTTAAAATATGAAACAGAATAATTAAAAGGATTTTAACGTCCTGTGTATATGGTTACGTTTCTCATACACAATATGTGCTGCATAAAATGTTAACATAAAATTTTCATTTCCTTAAAGCGTATGAAAACTGTATGACATGTCGTAAAATTCAGATACTACCAAACTCTCTTACGAAATTAGATGTACACGTTAGGATGTGACGTGACTGCAATATTATAATGGTTTCCGAGTTATGTTGCTACGTCCAATAATAACTTATTAATGTATATATCAACAACCTTAACTTTGATTATGAGAATTTTATATTTTATTACTAAAATATGGTTAATAATCTGTATTTCCATTCGAAACTTTATTATAGAAACGGGCGAAGAAGACCTGGCCAAATTAACATTTTAAATGAACTTTTCTCATTTATTTTAAAATGAAATATATGATGAAATTTTAAATATAGATATTTTCTAGATTACTTATAAAAGAAGGTCAGACACAAAAATGTTATATACGAAACGAGATAATAAAACAAGATTTTTATCGTAGTACCATATCATGCCACTCTTTTTTCTGCCCAACCCATTCTCACAGCTAATTTTGGTGAACGATAAATAGCGATCAATAAACTTTCCCCAAAAATTTAAATTTCTAGAAAAAACAAATAATAAATAGCATAATATATATATATATATATATATATATATATATATATATATATATATATATATATATATATATTTGGTACGCTACTGCGTATTAACTGTAATTAATTTTTTGTTCTTCATTAACGTCAATAAAAACTTATGTTGTCCTTACTATAAATGGGAATCCTCCGACAATTGGAAGAGAAGATCGATTAAGGTTTTTTGAACAATCACATTTAAGGTTTTTTATGAAAAAATAAAAGTAGCTAAAACTAATTTAGAGCAATTTTTAAAAAGAATCAAATCCTGAGAGAAAAACATGCTGAACACGATAAAAAGAATTGTCTCTGGAAATATTGATCAGTCGGGATGAGCAATTTTCCGAAAAGTTTTTATAATGTACGGTCACGTTGGCTAACTACTACTATTAGAGTTCAGAAAAACCTTTTTCATTGGGTTACGTAGTTGGGGTGAGACGCAGTCATTCTTACAAGGTTTTCTGCACTTTTTGTCAATTACTCTTACACCAAATACGGAGATAATAGCTAAGAAGTCAACGGCAGAACCATTACTTGAAATGCTTAACTTAATAATCTCACATCTCCCCGGTGAACTTCAATTGACGGCTAATTTAATATTGATATCGAAAACTCCGAATACAAAAGGTTTATAGCGTCAAGCATGACAAAAAAATTGTGAAAATGATTTATTCTACTTCATAAATTTCCGGTCTAGATTTTGACTTTCAAAAATACAAAATACTCTTTTCAATAATAAAATTTACTGGACATTCAAATCACGTTTGTTTGTAGGAAATTAACGACCTCTAATCCAGTATAGAAACTGTTGCGAATAAAATAATGTATTTGCAAAATACAGTGACGGATTATTTCATTGAAAAATAATTGATAAATGATTGGAAAAGCAACGTAGTCAACTGGATACTAATAGTTTTAAAATAACATGAAACAACAAAATGTAGGTACACATTTTATTAAATTTTATGGTTTCCACAGTACTACAATTGCTGTTTGCACAAAGAATACGAATCGATGGTCAATTCGTTAATACGCAAGAGGTTTTGTTTGATCTTGATAAATGATTAAAAGAGTAATCTCGAGTAAAAACGCGATAGGAATTTTCTTGTGAAATATTTCTGACATCGATTCTAAGATGAAAAAATTAAAGAAAACTGTCCAAGTATATAAATCGTAAACGCAAACAAAAAAAAAGAAGATGAAAGACGATAAGGAAAAATAAATAAGAAAAACAAATCCGAAAGAAATGGATGAACATATTGTAATTTACGCATGGCATAAAAAAAGGAGAAACTCGAAAAACTTGAGATTATATCTAAGATGGGGTGAACTTAAAGCTAAATTACAATCAGGGGAGAAGAAAGAAGTCGTAAGAAAAGCATAAGAGCAGTTAAACAAAGAAAGTTAAACGAAGTGTAAGGAATGACAACCACAAATAAGTAAGACAAGAATAAAGTGGATGAGGTCTTTTTACTTGCAGATGACTTTTATAACAACACAATCACATAATAAATAAATGAGGAACTAACAATTTACCTTACACACAATGTCCTATCTTATGAATTATTCACACTGTTACTACATTAAAATAAATTTACGTTGTCCTGGCGTCAAAGGACCTAATTCCCATAACAAAATAATTAACTTCAGACACGTGGCTTTAACCATCCAGAATTGAAGACAATTTGAGAAAAACCCGAAGTACAAAATGGAATTTTACAATAGGTAAGAGAAGCGGTATTACTTACAATTTGAAATTGAAAACACTAATTTACTAATTAATATTATGATGGATATCTGTTCAGATAAAGCAATCTTTTATTACTTCCTATATTAAATATAAAACTACAATCGAAGTTCCGTTACGAATTCAATAATACCCAATATATGTATCAAAGTGCTTTTTTACGTCAAGCTACTTCTACAGGTTGAACAAACATATTTACGAGATTCCAATGACAACTGTTCAGTTAACTGATAGATAATACATTTAATAGGCCCGAAGAGCGAAATATTGAGATGCACATACGAAAATTGGAAATACAAACGTTTGAATTGATTTACAAAGCATGAACTAACAACGAAACGATTTTACGATGGAACTCTAAGAGAAATTGTTCAAAACTTCTTGAGTTCTACGAGTTAGTAGTACATACATATATTTCAGACCAAAGCGCAAATCCACCATATAGAATGGTATTTTGGTTAAAATTACGACTGTATAAATTGAATTACTTAATCAAACTCAACCAAACCATGATTAGTTTTCTAAGTAGATGTGAAATTTCACAAAATAACTATTAGGTATATATTAAATTAACAGAATTTAAGGTATATATTTGAAATAGATAAAATTAAATACAACATAATATAAGAATAGTTATTTTGCTTTATATTTTCTGTTATTTAATCATTTCATTTCAGAAAGAGTACACTAATAAATAATAAGAAAGAAAACAATAAATTCTTTTTCTCAATAAATTTATATCTCCTACAATTCGATGCATTATATAAATTTATCACTATACTACAATAGAAATATATCACTCACCAATAATTTAACTTTGTCCTCTCCTATACCACTGCTGAAGTTCTAGGTGTTCTTTCTTGATTTTGTATTGATGAAAATGTTCACTATTATTTATTTTGAGTGAGTCAATTCTCATCACTGATGTTGACTTCACAATCCTATTAAATAAAACTATGCTTTTAATTCTAAATAAATTTTAAATTCACATAAATAAATGATTCTTCGAAATATATATTTTTTCCTATTCTAAAATTTTAAAGAAAATGCAAAAAGGATATCCTAATAAAATATTTAAATTCGAAAGAAAATTAATTAATTATCAATAATTGAATTCAAACAATTTTAAATTAAAAATATATGATTTACAGAGTGTAGCTGAAAATATAAAGAAGCATTTGCATAAAGAAAGTAAAAAAATCAATATTGTCAACGAATTACTAGTAGTATTGTGAAATAGTTTGATTTTGCATTATTTTTTTTAGTAACTGTGCCGCACGGTTTTTAAATTGTAGTCTACCATTTTAAACATAGAATGATGACTGAATCAATTTAAAATTTCAAGTATATTTAAATACCAAAGTTACTTTCTAGTATTGGATATTGGTTATATCAAAATTTAAACGAAATATTATGATAACCAAACATTTATTTCCAATATAGCGCATTGCTGCAGGGTCAATATGTAACCGACGCGACGTCGACGTCGGCGTCGGCTACCCATACCAGCCCATACGCTTCAAATCTGTCCAAGCTGTCTATTCTCTACGAAACTAAGCAAAATCGACAGTGAGTATGAAAAAATAAAATTCACATGCTCATGTTTGCATAGCTAAAGCATTTGTTTCGCTTATAAGTTTTATAATAGAAATTAGAACAAGTACAAGGCGTGATTTAAAATATTTCATGTCAATTCCCATTGATTTTATTTGGTTGACTTATTGAAACGATTTCATTGTGGATGAACCCAAACAATTTAATCTTGCCCGCAAATTCAATCCCAGATTAGTTATGCTTATTACGTAACCAAAGTGATCTTTCTTTAGATTTATCCATGGTTTTGCATTTCACTGGTTGTTGCATTATAGAATCTCTAAGCTTTAACTGTTCAACTGTATACTCTATAGGATTATGTTCTTGACACGTTGAAAAGAGCAGTATTACGCCCTTGGAATGATTATATACCCTTCATGTTCCAGTATATATGTATATTTCCTTTTAGCTGTTTAAGATAAATGTCTTGCCGATTACTTGCAGCCTAACCTTAAATTCATTAGGTATAACGTCTTTTCTTGTCGTTTCGTCGTATTTGATCAACGACTTTGATACTAGAGGTATACGAGAGAAATTCAATGTCTGACCATTACAGCAATGAAATAGAATTTCAAGGTATTCTATTCAGTGATTAAATTGGTCATTTCTGTATAAGAATTAAGCAAAGAATCGAATTTTTATCAAGTCTTTTGGATCGTTTCTGATATGTGAACTTGTATACATAATAAACAAAGTTCTGTTTAGATTGAAAATTAAAAAAAATATATACATAATAAATGTTATGTCTATTCGCTATTTCAAAGATCAGTTTTGTATAAGCAAGTTATTATTCATAGATACAATTTACAAAATTTTACTGCATTCGTGATAGTTTCCAATTTATGATATAGTCTTAAAAATTGATGTTATGAATACGAGACATGATGTAAAATATATTGCTTGTATAGTGAGCGATGACCCTATACACATACCACATTTATTTACATGTATTTATATAGCTGACGTCACATCACTTTCCATGCAAAAGAAGTCTGTAAACAAGTTTGACGCAAAACAGAAACAACAAAATTCATATCACATGAAAAAAAAAACTTGTATAATAATAAATATAAGAAAACCTTTAATCTTATTTTTTATCTAAGTGAAATATGTGTTAGCATTTTTTTGAAGAACTTATTGAGGTGTGACTCCTAATAAATATTTAATAATGATAAAGATGTTATTCTGAATAATAAAATCGCCGATAGCGGTTTTTGCGAAGTTCAAGCTTTACCAAGATAATTTGTTTTATTTAAGATGTACATCTTATCTACAACTCAATCTGCAACTAAGTGTTGCGAGAAAGAAACTCAACAAACACTGATATTTATAAGAAAAATGTTACCACCGAAAAGGTGAAATAAAATCTGTTATTTTTACTAAGAAAATGTTTTGCGTCGAGGCGATTACAATTCTCATCAGAATGAAATTTAAAGCACTTTTTCATTACAAATAATAAATAATAATAGTTAAAAAATAAATTAGTTTAAATTGAGATATAAATGTTATTGTGCTTGCGAGTACATGAATAAGTGTCAAAAAGAATTAGCAATTTTCGTAGAAGACACCAACTTGTTAATTAGTAAGAAGTAGAATAGGATTCAGAAATTTTAAGAAAGATTCGTAAGATGTACATACCTCTTCGAATATTTTGCGATGTAGTCAGAATTACGAAGATGTCCTATTAAGATAGTACTCGAAAGAGGAGACCAAGTAAATTTTCATAGAATTTATGATACTATTTTGGCATTCGCGTTCATGTAAGAGGATATAATCTACTCAAATTGTCGTTTGCAGAATCTACACGCAAATTATACGATGTCCGCAGTTATTATCACATTTCTACTTTACCGATTTGTGGATAGTAATTAGATAAATCAAATCTCATTTTATTTTATTACCACATAAAACCTTGTACCATTTCACAAAGTTGAAAGTTATCTCAAACAATACGGTTGTCTTCTATCTGACTTCCATCGTTTCAAAATTGATGAATTATTTAAATTTTCCAAACATCTATTTTTCAAGCATGTTTTCTGTTTTGTATAGAAATATGCACGTATTTCATTTTATTAGTACCATTGGGAAAGTATTAAAGATATATAAACTTAAATTCGATAGTATGCACATCAGTTTAAAACATTTTTATTGAAAATCTAAAATTGTGCACTAAAGGTTTGCCCTGTGTTGCAGGTTATCTCAACTTACGATGCATAGTTATTTTTATCTCGCTTTTGCTGAGCGACACTCAATTTTTCACAGATTTATTCATGGCACTTCTGGTGCAAGTGCAGTATATACATCCAAAGAAATAAAGAATATTTTAGATTGGTACTATAAACGAAATACATAATAAAATTATTTAGAAAATGTAGTAGTATGTCCAATTCAGAACGTTTTATCAACTAAAAGAGATATTGAAATTTAAAGGACTTGCACTACTATACAATTGCTTCTTTTTGTTGAAGTTGCATATCCTAGTATAATTAAAATCTACAAAATTATCAGGACAAGTATAAAATACTATAAATACAATCTAGAATTTGATGCCTTTTTTCTGTAACCAGTGTGCAATTCATTTGAAATAATTGATTTCCGAAGATCTGTTCCAATTCGTTAGAGCAGAAAACAACGGAACGGGGTTAACATATCAACAGTAAGCAACAAGCGAAGAAGAAAAGTGAGATAAGAGGACAGAAAATGAGACAGGATAAGTACAGGAAAAATGAGGGAAACGAGAAAATACCCGGAAAATAAAATATAAAAGTGAGTGACATATTTTCACGGAGGTATTAGGAATACACATCACATCTAATGATTTATCATTATTATTAATATGTCAATAATTTGTTTCTACTGATGTTCAGCAATGTTTCATTAAAATATCAATCAATCACTCGAAAAACAACTAAGACATACGTCAATTTCCTTTCAATCACATTTATAAAGCAAAAAGCTACTATTTTTTCATAAGACCCAATTGTATAAACTTCTTTAAAATTATCAATAAAAATTGGTACATGAAGTACTGGAAATATGCTAATTTTGAAATATTTAATAAACTAAACATGAGGAACAAACACATTGAGTACAGAAAATAGCTTTATTGTATACGTTTTTCTTGTAGTGGATAGATTTTTTGTTAGCTTTGTTTAATTGCTGAAAGCTATTATGATATTAAATATGAAAACGCATGCAATTTAAACAATATAATGCACATAATCTCTGGCATCGAAATTATAGTCATGGTTCACATGACGCAAATGCATTGAAACTCAATGATGTGTAACAGATTTATATATCCCGTATCACTGGGATTATCAATCAATCAAACAACCCCTCTATAAACGTGTTTCATACGTAGGAAAAATGGTAGCAAGTACATGTTTTGCGATATTTATAAAAGAGATTCAATTTAATGGGTTCGAGTTGCAATTACTTATGTAAAGCAACACAATCTCAAGTTAGCATTGGTAGTACTTTATATAAAACATACAATCTAATTATTTGTCTCCGGATTATCGTAAAACTAGTTATTTGATTTTGAAATACATATTAAATAATTAATCTTGTATGATGTTGTGTTTACAATACAATCTTATGATTGATTATAATAACTTGCGAAACAAAAGCTAGCATCTAACAAATAGAAAAGCTTCATAAAATATTGTTTACAATACATATTGCGATTTCTCGATTTCGTTACTACTTTGTTCTTCATTTGATATATAGCATATCAGTACTAACATATATTTATGCAGTGGCACGACTACACGATATATCGTTGTTTGGTTATGGTAATTTAATAAATATGAGTGAATGTATATTTTTTAAAAGATACCCGAATTTTGGTTTGGTTGTTTAATATGAACTTATATGAAAAATACATGTACAATGCGATCGTTAATTACACTTAAAAGTTAAATACGAAACATATATCTTTTAAAAGATAAATACGAAATAATACATATGTACATATACCCTGGTAGATAAATTTCGAGCACTTAGAAATACACCACACTTCAAAACCGATTGTCAACTAAATTTAAACATGTTTACATAACATTTTCTATTGCTACATGTATGTAGGCTTAATACACGGTAAGATTTGCTTACATAAGATTCTAATCCTGGAAACTGTAATGAAATTACTCATCAAACTGAATAATAAAAGAAATTAAATCAATTTTGTATAACAACTTATATTCTAACTTCATTTTAGAGCCAAAGAAAATGTTTGAGCAGTTACAATACAACAAACCATATTAGTCCATAGTTGAAAACAATATGATTCATTCGTTTTAAATGGAAATAGATTTTATTTAAAAAATATTGCACAATAGAAAGTAATGTAATATGTTTCGTCAGTAAATTCGTTAACCGTTGAAATAAATCTCTACCCAGAAATGAAAATACAATAATGGAATTTTTATTTTTTTTATTACGAATAAAAAGTATTAAAAAACATGTTTGAAATATTAGTACAAATTTAATTAAGCAGAATAATGACCCCACATATCTTTTTTCTCATCTAACAATACAATTGAGCTCTCGAAAATTTTCTTCAATATATCTTCAAGTTTTTCTTTAGTGTACACCTAGAAATATATATTTTTTATTAATTATTTAAAATTTCGAAGAATAAGATACTACATCTGCAACTATATAAGCGAATACTCTGGCGTAAAAGCCATAAAAACAAAGGCGCAAAAATCAACAATACCTTATAAAGCTGATGTTTTTCAGTGGCCAAAATATCAGCAAGCTGAATACATTCTGTATGTTCTCCACATGCAGAAAGAATCGAATACAACAAAATGACAGTCTCCGGAATACAACTCGTGCGTAAATGCTCAGCGTGTTCAATCCCATTCAACCAGCCCCCATCCGGAAACAATAACACATTATACAATTTTGTTTTGGCTGTTTTCCCTAAATGAGTCACAGTCAATTTCCATCTTTCAGTTTCCGCTTTATGTTGCGACATTCGGTGTTCGTGAGCCACTTTTTCTGTAAAAGTTGCACTTTCTGACAGCATAGGTGGTACTAACGGCTTGGAATGATGATAATATTTGAACCAATCATTGAACGATTCATGTGCGTCCAAATACGCTTTATACGAAAGATGTTCTTTGGTGCATTTTTGGACGGTTTCGGGCATTTCTTCGTCCAGTAGCGAGAGTAAAGTGTCCATTGCGCTCGGTGGGATTTTACTAAATGCTGCTTTTGCTGCATCCACCCGACCCAGTGTTAAGAAATTAGAGATTAAGGCGTTGCATTGGATGATTGCATCTAATCTTTGTTCCGGATAAAATAAGACCCAATCTAATGCGTCGATTTTTACTTGATCTTTATTAGTAATTGTCCTCTGAAATCGTATTGAAATGAAAAGCAAAGCACTGAAGAATATAAATGACCTGTTATCGAAACAAATGAAGGAAAAGTATACGTATATATTTTAATTGTCACCACTGCTTACATTAGAGCTGCTTACTTGTGACGTCATTATAATGTATTTTAAAGTAAATGAGTGATATTTATAATGATACTAGTGTGATGTATGTTATTTTTACCATAGCAAACGTTTGTTTAAATCCATTACAAAAAAATTTGTTTAGTGGTAGAAATGCGAACTAATAAATTTAGATATATGTTCGTTATTTTTATAGAAAATTTTACCTGTAAATTACTATATTCATCAAATAACTCTGCATGGTCTCTTATATTTTCTACAACTTGTTTCGAAATTGATTTTATATTTAGTCCAGCATCTTCGCCATAAATCAATGCTTGTTGCCGCTCTTCATTATCTGTAATACGTTCCAAAAACGAAGCATATAATTGAACTTGTTGATGCTGCCCGAGTGTAGCTACATAATAAGCTACTAATTGTGCCTCATTTCGTTCCATTAAACGTTTTACATATCTGCAATTACATTTTATTATTATATTAAATGTCTTAGAAATCAAAGTGAACCAATGAAATCGCAGATGATAGCCTTACGATTCCAACACTTCGTCTGCAATATCGTCTCTTTGGCTATGTCCAATTTGTTTTAAAAACAAAATCAGATGAGCTAAAAATCTCAAAAACTGTGTGTTGATATCTTTTGAGCTAATCCACTTATGTATCTCTAACATTAGCTGAGGAATTTGATCTAAAATCAAATATGTTTGTATGATATGATCTGGCGAATTTGCGGCTTCTTTAATTTCGGGATCATTTGATATCGCTATTTTTTCGAAAATATCATCCGTTGACATTCTAAAATTTGGATATTATACATATACATATATATATATATATATATATATATATATATATATATATATATATATATATATATATATGTATGTAAAGTTGTTTTCAAAACTGACGATTGCGTATACTCACTTATTATCCCAATATTCAGTGGGCATTGGCAAATATTCTTTCCTAGGTACAAAATCTCGAATTTCTGATTCAACTCGAATATCAACCATGGTTTTCATGTATGCCCACAATTGATCTTCCCAAGATGTGCAAACTGGTAACATACTTTGCAAACAACCACATAACGCTGCAAGTGTTGCTCGTTCGTAAATAGTTATTGTTTCCTATAATAAAATGTTATAATATATCCAATTTATTATGCACGTGAATTACTAAGAAAAGTCGAATCTAAATATTCGCATAAGTAATTTGTAACAACAACAAAAATGTATAGAAATTTGAAATACTTCTAAGCAATAGTCCCACGCAATACATTTCCAGACATCTCTCTGTTCATTCCCTTCAATCGACTCTATTATTTGTGGTGCTACTCTCTTCTGAGATTTTCGAGCAGTATCATCACATATTTTTTCAATAGTTAAATCAGATGCTTCGTTCACATCCATAGCAGTATAATTTCTATCGTTTTGATCATAATTTAAATTCGGATCATGATATAATCTCCAGCCTTCCAACAAAGCTGCTCTCCACGGTACACCACAATGCATAGCAAGTGCTTGTGCCTCTGCCAATCGTCCACAACGAATTTCCTGATAAATTTTCTTACTCAAGCGTAATTCATCTTCAGCATCGAGATCATGCAAAGGTAAACCCTCTACGTGAGGAGCATCAGGGTGCAGACTAGTTACAATGGGTCTCGAACTTTTGAAGACGATACTGTCGCATGATTTCAATTGGTGTAACGTGTTTTCCCATCCGACGGTTTTGTCAGCGAAATGTTGAACTTTTGATTCATTACTTTCTCTGTCTAACGCGTTACATTCGAGCCAATCAATTATGAGTTGGGTTTCACGAATTAATGGTTCTCGTTTATATAAATTCTCTACGCAAAGCTTTTCGCTAACACTCAAATGTGGCATTAAATTATTCTCATGATTTTCCCTGTTTAAACGATCTTGATATAAACAATAAATTAACCGCCAAGTGTTACGTTCGTTTTCTAACCACGTCTCATTGAACCTCGTAGTTCTAACTTTTGATTTTAACCCGCGAATTACATTCAGCGTATCAGTGCAACAACGTGCTAAATCTGATACAATATCGAAGATTTCATTTGCATTTGTACGGTTTTGAATAACTTCTAAATATTCCATATACAAAGCATCCGCTGCATTGTCCCATGGTTTTGCTCCTATAAGTGTACTCCCCGTAATAGCAGAATTTTGTAATGCTTTACGTAACGATGTATCAACTTGTGATATCCCGCCTTCCAATGAATGTCTATGCACATCAACTGATTGATCCAAGTTGGCATCATCAAACAACAAGAGTTTCTTTTTTTCTAAATCGGTAGATTTTTTCGGGGTACCGGTACGCAATAAACTTCGTCCATGAGGTGATAATGCATCTTCTAATAATCGGACTGATCTGTTTAGATCCATTTTAAACTGTTTTATGCACTCCACATAACCTCAATAGCTAAATCGGAAATCTAGCCGCCACTCTCCAGTTTCAACAAGTTTTAAATTTTATATTGGACAGCGCAGACTACTGCGCAGTAACACAGTGTCTCCAATGTTTAAAATCTACAAGATCCTATATAAGAACGTCCTTGAATTTTACCCGTGTATTCCGGAGCAGTGAAACGCTTTCGAATATTTGCGCGAATCGATTTGATAAGTTTTAATTTTGTTTTACACTAAAATTTATTGTCTTATACATGTATGTGATATTCGGATTAGATACTTTGACTACATTTAATTTTCTTGTAATATATAGTCAAACTGAATAATATGAATATAAGGGGGCGGTTTCAGAATAATAAGTTTATTAATTAATTAATACAAATATAATTACTATTGGAAATTGTGTATAAGGTATTCAAGGTGGGAAGTGTGGGATAAAATATATAATTATTTAATTCCGTTGTCGGGATAGTAAATAAAAATATGTTTATACTTATTTGGACTATGACTTTAAATATAGTAACTGGACATTTAGTAGCGTAAACTATTTACATATTCAAAGAAAAAATATGAGGAAATCTGCTAAGAACGCACTAGCCGGGAAAAATAAATTAGGGAAACAGAAAAGCGGTGTTAGGAGCATATAACTTTTCTAGAAAAACATATATAGTTAATTTTAACTAGAAATAAAATCATTTATATAGTTTTAATTGTAGTCAATTTTTATTTAATTATGTTTTAAGCCAATATATTTAGTTCATGATTTCTTTCTATCAAGCTGTTACTTCGTTTATATATTGTATACGTGAGAGAAAAAAAGGGGTAATACTATACCACAATTCCACAAATGTCTTAAGAAACACAATATAAACAAACTCAACCTGTTCACCGACATTTTGTGTAGAATTTCCATAATGGCCTTGACTTTTCTTGTAATATCTTCTACTAGCTGTCAACGTTGCAAAGTGATTGTCGTTAATAATAGTAACACGTTTCGTCTGCCATTAGATAGTAAGTTAATAATTACATTGCATTATTTATATTTTTCTTATATTTGCATTTTTTTGTAATATATTATCTCAGCGTAGTTATAATTATTTCCATGTTTTAAACAAAACATATATATCTTTTCATAGAAAACTTTATTTTTAATATGTTGCGACTTGCGAGCATATATCAGATTTTGGATATAAATTGCATACAAATATTTGAATTATTTCCGGAACTGTTTTTTTTAAGTTAATCTATATTAAAACACAATTATTTTTGTGGTTTTAATAACCTTTAAGTTTTTTTAAAAGTTCCAGTCAAGTTTAAATCTTACAATTAGTCATTCTTCGTTTGCAACTGGAAATTTACAATTCAGTGTCGTTTGTTTTGAGAGAAAAAAATGGGTAATAAATATATCGATAATTGATTTGGTAATGCATTAATCGCATTCCACATATATTCGTTTTTGTCGATTACTTAGCAAGAATTATTTTAAAATTCAAGGTAATTGCATATCACTGTATTATATAACTGTAAATATTATAAATTATTAATTTTAATATTGCTGCCTCATTGCTCATTCAAAAAACTGTAATATAGATTTATTTAAAAAAATTATTACAAGCGACATTTTTGATCAAATGTTATTCAACTTTTTTCTTATATGTGATCTTATACTTTGTCATTTTATGCATATATACCGTTTGTTATGTAATTTTTTTTCAATTAACTATGATATGTTTACCTATAAATTTTTTTCAAATTCTTTCAATGTCAATTTACTGTTTAAATTTGCTATTTTCTTCATGACAATGCTATGGTTTGAATCCGTGCTTAAAATTGCGCCTAAATAACCTTCTACCAGACAAACTGAAGTGCATCTCTACTTAGCGTCTCCATTAGGAGTAAATGTTATATATATATATGAAATACATATATGAATATTATTTTTTTAAATTATATATAAAATGTAAATTTTTATTTTTGAAAAGTAAAATATTTAATGCAAAAATGACTCAATACCAACATTTAAGTTGCTGTAGGTATATAACTAATTATATTTATAATAAGGTATTAATAATTTGTAGAAAACCATATTAAAGTATATCATATTTTATATCATACATGTATTTACAAGGAATTGCTATGAACTAAGGTCAATTTAACATTTGAGTAATGCAGAAATAAATCCATTTTAGGATGCGGATCTCGAAATAGGTGTTTTCATTTCATGTATGTGTGTGTGTGTGTGTGTGTGCGCGTCATTAGCTGCTGCTAACATGTCTAATATAAATAATAATACGTGTGTATAGGTATAAAGAGAAATTCTAGCAATATTTCCGTAAGCCACCATTATTACCTTTAATTGAAATATTGGCATAATCATATGTTAATACTTCGCTACATTTGTTATAAATGTATGATTGAATTGGTTAACTTAAGTGTTAACCTTTTGTGCTTACAATAATATAAATATATATTAATTAAATCAATAATAAGCCATATTTATTAGAATACCAATGTGTATGAATTTAAATATATTTCTTAGTAATTATATTATCATTTTAAAACTTGCAATCCAGTCTATAACACTTAATCAATACTAAATAATCCAAAAGTTATATTTAAACTTATAACCTTTAAATATAATAATAACCTACATAATGTTTTATCTGCTTGTTTTAATCTTAATTAAAACCCCTTACTATCGATACAGATTGTATTTTTCGGATTTTTTTAACCTTAAAAAAATATATCATGGTGTAATTTTTTTCTTTTATATAATTTCTTGTTACAAATTTTAAAAAAATCGTCATCGTCAGTGAGTGGTATTTCCATATTTCCAAATACACGAATCGCAATCATAAAATTCCCCAAACCATATCTTTATTTCTGGCAAATATTTTCTCTGCTCCAATTTACAAAACAATTTCGACCATCTGTCATATATCCATAAAAGACCCAAACAAGTAATTTTATATGCTCTTGTTCATGAAGAAATAGGACCCCAAACATAAGTCTGATATTTTGTAGAGAAATAGCAAAAATTTGCATATTACCTAAAAACTAAACTGCCAATAAAAGACAGAAAGAGACCGACTGGGTACCAGGGTAAATGTGTAGGCTCACGGATGTAGCGGTATAGCGACAAAGGTTACCTACTTTTTATTACCATTTTACGGAATGTTTATTTCTGTTCTATATAGTTAATTTTCCACTTTATCTGGTCCGGTATCGATTTGCATAATACGACTTTTCTGAAGTGCGGTTAAGTCATGAGTTCATCTTCACTTCTCGATATTTAAGATCAAACGAAAAAACCCCCATTTTTAATATCATTCATTTAATAGACAAAAGTCAGAAAGAATTAGTTGGAAAATCATTCATAAAATACGTAAATATTTTAACAAATTACCCAAGAAAAACGCAATTAAAGAAAATGAACATATTTCTTCTAAACAACGATAGAGTAATTGTAATCATCATAAACTTAAAAACGGAAATGCATTTAAGATCATTTGTAAAATTACGTAATATAATTTATGCCTGAATAGCAAACGGTGATGTATATACATAAATATGAATAAAATCGCAAATGAAATACATTAAATTATGAATGAACAAACAACGTATGTAGGTAGGATTATTTTACGGATGTAGGACGAGATCTACTAGTTCATTAATACCTCCGAAGCGATTTAATAATAAAACAGTGATGTGTCATTCATTTAACCTTCATAAAACCATAAAATTTGTAAATTATGAATGATATTTAATATGTTTGGCCAACATTCAAATCAATATATAATAATACCTTCTATCCTACTCAATAATATTATGAAATATATACTGTAGGATACTGATTCATTTACATATGTATATTGCAAAAAAGAAAATATTATTTCTATCTAATCTAATATTTTTAAGTTTTAAACAAATTTTAAAATTAATATTTGAAGCTTAGTTTATAAAGTTATTATTTCCTAAATAAATTATATGCCTTTTTCCATTTTGGTTACAAATATACAATTAGATTCCGTATACTGAAAATAAATATATATTGAAGTATTCAATATTCAACGGAAATTTTCTACATAAATTGAAAAATCTGATTATATATTTTGTATCCGGATTGATACATAATTAAATCAAGTCAATTCGAGATATCGCGATTCAAAACGGATGAAAATAAATCTTGATCTGTAGAACGTAAACGTCTTTGTCTGTTCGTTAAAATGTTTATAAATGTAAACAAATTTAACTTGATTTTGATTGTTATATGTATGGTGCCATATTTGAATACACAATATTTAAGAATATTGATAAAAAAAAAATTGCGAGTGTACCTACATATACATATATACAAACAAACAAAAAAATACCAGATCTATGAACCTATAATTAGTATATGGCAATATAAATTCATTTAATCGATAGATTGGGTTATTAAAAATCGAATAAAATCTCGTTAAAAGGATGTCTAAAAACGAAACACTCATATATATGTATAGTGGTTATATTTGTTTGCTACAAAGAAATAGCCAGAGGGTCTTTTAAATTAACTTCTGAGGCCGGAACCGGCCTGTTGTGGTTTGCCCAGAAACTGGTCTATTTATTACAGCATAAAATGCATGTCTATTAAAAATGGCAGTAGATGTGAATGGTCCTACAGTATAAAACCAGCATCTATTCTCAACCGTGACACGATACCCTAACCTTTGTACGTTTCCATATTCATGATAAGATAGAAGAAAAAAAACATGAATAGATTTTATAAACACGGAAGTACCGTAAAATTATAAAATATATTTGACGTGATCTTCATTTAATTTGAATCTTTTTGTATATCCACTTTAGATTATAATGAAATTTATTTAAATTAACGAATTTGGATTTTTTGTCAAAATATATAATAGCTACAAATTAGCTTTAATCAAGAAAATATAAATGTCCTTTTTTGTTATATCATTTTAGACTTTTGAAAATATCTCGATTTCTTTGCAAATTACGTTTAGAAGTTACCAAACTCGAGTTTAAAACAATCCCTAAAGCTATTGATACGATCGAAATCGCTCGATTAAAATCAGTCTGTTACTAAGTTGCCAACAAAATAAAAGAGAAATTATCTGGTAACGAAAGGTTCGCGAGTGTAACCAGTTTCACATAAAATTGCTTTTGATTTTCAAAGTAGATGTGAATTTGGGCTATAATATATTAAATGCAATATAGAATTTCAATCGATATGTATCGTTATGCATTACAGTATCTTTTGATGCACGGTGCAAATCTGGACTGGCACCAGCATTAAAAACAAGTTCTTTACAAAAGGCAAACAAATTCATTTCCAAAAATTTAATTGAACATTTTTGTCGTATTTCAGGAAACTGGTACTTAAGATTATTTTTAAATGCAGCTGATTTGCATAATTGTATGTTAAAATAAAAAAAGGTTTGTTCAGCGTCAACGTCGGTGTCGAGTTCATCCATAAGGAATTCTGAAACTGGCTTATGTACCTCTTCGCTTAAAGATTTATTTATTAAGCGAAGGTTAGTTTCTAACCAAAACTAAGTTGTTGCCATACGACAATGTCGACGTAACAATAGGGTTATAATCCGCTTTGGGGAATACACGTGCCAGTACCAGTGCCACCCTTGTGAAAGTTTGACAACTTATTTAAATTTCGCTTTGAAGTGTGTTTAAAATACAGCAGTTACCCGCAGACGCACAACAAAGCTTTAATAGCAGGCAATTAAGATGTAAATGCGATTTTTGTTTTTGCTTGTGAAATAGGAATTTGTTAAGTTAAAAAATATAGAGTAAAAAGCAGAAATTATTTTCAACCAATATTAAGTTTGACAAAAATATACACTTCTAACTCTTTTGTTTTTTCATGAATATCTTACTTTCACAAATAACTTTCGCTGACTTCTTATCAACACTACACCCTTTTTACTACACATCCATTCCAAACTTTCTATTTCTCAATTTAATAATAATCTTTACTCTCCCATTTGGCAATAACTTAATCGCATCGTTATTAAATATAATTATTATTATTAGCTACATAACAATTAATAATTTCGTTTCACATGAGTATATCTAATTCAGAATACACTGCGACAATAATTTAAAACGTATTAAAACTTTATAGAATTAAAGACTCATATTAGCACCATTATTTATTGATACAGTTGTAGCTCTGTCCACATCGAGTCCAAAGTTACAAAAAAGGTAGTACCGAATTTTACTATAGCCTAATGTAAAATGCATACACATTCCGAAAGGTTTGGCACGTGGATTTTTTTTTCGCAAAGTTCGCTTAGCAAATCCTTTTGGGTCGTAGAACAGAGATAAAAAATACTCAGTATTTAGGCCTGATTTGGCTTTGAACACAGTGCAAAAACAGCATAGTAGTAACAATGGCATTTTATTTTTCTCTATTTTCAATTTACAAAACGATAAAAAGGCATGAGTATCATTATGAATTTACCTTTTATGCTCATGATTTTAAATTTCGTTTACGATTTTTTTTGACTACTTTTCATGTGCTCAATCTAAACTATTCAATAATATAACCTAAATTTGCGTCGTTTTAAAATATGAATAGATTTTTTTTATTAAGAAAATAATTTTATTAATTTTAGAAAAAACTATTGTTTTATATAAAAACTTCTTTGCTTATATTACAAGCCTCACATTATTTATAAGTAAGTAAAATTCTAAGCATCATTTCACTGTTTTATGCAAATATGTACATGATTACGGAAGTATGAAAATTCTTTTTCTGCCGGTTGCTAATATATATATATATACATATACATATATATATATATATATACATATACATATATATATATATATATATATATATATATATATATATATATATATATATATATATATATATATATATATATATATATATATATATATATATATATATATATATATATATTATATATATATATATATATATATATATATATATATATATATATATATATATATATATATATATATATATATATATATATATATATATACATATTATTGCAGACTTTACTGCTAATTAAATAACATTTTAATTACTTTAAGGTCCAACCACAAATTAAAGAATTTCGAATAACATTTATGACTCGCTTTATGAACTACAGCAAATCTGATGAATTTTAATTTATAATTCTATTGTGAATACCTTTTTATTCTATATAACTTATATTATAATTTTTGACAAAATATAGAGTAAAATTAGGAACTGGTTTCCATATTGTGTTTCTCAGTTTTGGGTAAGTTGAAATATTAATTGATTAGAAATAATATAAAATTAGAACCGTCGCTGTTGACTGTTTGATTAAATAACAAAATTTAAAATTTTACTAGCTAAGCTTTGTTCTGAAGGCCGCATTGGAAAATAAACAATTAATATTAATAGATATATTTAATTTAGTAATAAATCAGCATTAATATGGTTGACGATTGCGTAATATTGTATAATAATAAAATATTCGACACTGCAGACTTAATTTAAAATAATTAGTGTACGAAAAAAATTGTACACGTTATCATCGATACACTGTAAAAATAATTTTCGTTTGTTGGGTCTGGGTCACATGGTATGTTGTAAAATTTTACTTTTTGCAAGAGGTAAATGAACTTCAAAAGCAATTTACGATAGTTATCGTACAAAGTAGAAGCACGTGGATGCGTGACACACCTGTATAATCAGATATCGCATTTTGATACCTCCGAATTTCATATCGTACAACCACTACATGTCGTTTTGGTAGTGTTGAAAATTGACTTTCGTTCATTCATATTTCAAAACAAATGTTGTTGGTATTTAACCCCTTTTGACCTCACTTATAAAAAAATATCTCTTTAAAATGTCAAATACAATTTGAACATCAGTTTGACCCTATATATATATATATTTGTTTTGTTTATAAATCACGATTCATTAATACATTTTTGCAATATGATTCCCAAAGCTGTTTATTTATTAATTAATTAATAGAACACACATGGAAAAAATTGTTACCATAATTAAGCATGTGCTTGTTTAATTTTTCACTAATAAAGTCTGTTGCGGCAACTAATTTATAGTAAAAAATAAAACAACCATAAGCTTAGTTATGGTAATAATTTTTTATTCTAACTGTATAGACATTATTTTGCAATATTAAAACCTTTTATAATGAAATTTAGCAGTTTAATTTGAACCACATATAGTTGAAAAGAAATTTAATTTATATCAATTACTGGTTTTTACAAAATGTGAACTTAGAATAAAATTAGTACAATGTTTCTAAAAATGCCAGATGATGTGAAGCTTCACACGGTTGTTCAAATCATACCATATCTTTTATTTCACTCAAACTATTCTGTAATTTGTTATTTTAGTTTTCGAATGATTTTTTTATAAACCTGAAAGGCGGAAGACGATTTAGGTGCAATAGAAAAGGGTTTCGCTACCCCTTTCTAGTGGGATCATTATACGAATGACGATAACAGGTAAAAAATACAATTTTTTTTTCTCACGCAAAAAAAGCTAAATCTTGATGGGACGACGAAGTTATCTAGTATTTAATATATACCTGCAGTTGCGTTTTGTAAAACAGAACAAGACACATTTAGTTAGATTTAGACATAAAAAACTTATTAAAAAAGTTATTAATAATAAGAAAATATAACTTATTTTAATCGTATTTGATAATGTGTGGGGTCATATTAAGATTAACCATTGGTACGATATGATTAATACCTAAACAATTCCAATAATTGAAAACAAAAAATTATGTTTTTGTCTACAATCATTGCACTGTCATGCCAACAATGACTGATTTATTTTATTGTTGATATGATTGATATAATTGATGTCAGTTTTTATGCGAAATATAATACGAACTATACAGTAAAATAATAGACGTTATTCTTATATGTCAAGCAAGTAATGAATGCTTACTGATTTTCATTTTAAAGAAAACTTCGTACGCAAGTGTAGTTTTGTATATTTAATTTTTGGTTTTTTAGAGAAAATTTAGTGAATCTCTTTTTATACATATATATTTGCATAAAATGTTTGTCTCACAAGAATGTGTTTATGGTTTGTTTTTATTATAAACTTGTTGAATTTTGTGGAGAAATAATCGAAAGGTTTTTGACGTCAAATGAGTCAGAGGTTAAAGACAGATAAAAATATTGGATAAGATTGTTATTAAAAAATACTTAAATATTTTATATGTGAAATATAACATTTTTCTTAGAAACTAAGAGAAAATGAATATAATTGTTGCATTTTTTGAAACATCTAGTTTTATTTCTAAATATCCTGTTAAGTATTATTTCATACATACATAAATAGCAACTATGTTACTATGAATAAAGATAAAAAATATTTTTCCAGATTTATTTATGTAATTATAAATCTTGAAAATAACTTTGTATTTTTGTCATTAATAGGCGGATATCCACAATACTTTGCATATATTTTACATAACCTCAATCTTCGTATAACGAGTCTTTATATCGCAAAGAAAATTTGTTAAGGGTTGTATTTTTGAACTAATACATTTTCAAGTAAAGTCCATAGCAGTAATTCAACAATTATGTTATATATTTAGTAGTAAATCAATATTTGATTTAGTGTTTAACAAAGATATTTATATTTAATGAGGTTCAACAAAAGTTTCCTGGTGTACTTTGAAAAACGAAATATACTTGATAAAATATCTATTCCAAATTAGCATTTTTTCCTATTAATTTATAAACTTAACTAAAAACCATCTGTTTGTGTTGTAATGACTCCTGTTAATATTTATGTCATTTCGGCTAAATGTAGCGTATGAGGCTATTCAATAAATATAATCTTTCATCTCGTATTCTTTTACTTGGTGAATACTTTTTGTGAAGTCTGCGATGCAATGCATTTGAAAACTATTCGATGACTGCCGGTGATATCGCGTTTCGTACCAGTTTGAAATGTCAGTGTGCTGATATTACAGCATATAGGACTGAACAACTGATCTCTCTTCAGTGTGGGAATAAAAACGTTTTAATTTATATTTTTTAGCTGTGCATAGTGCATCGCCCACCCCTAATTCACCTTCCTGGTTTTTTATGTGAGTGCCTTGGTTGCCTTTGCTTTCAGATCGGTTAGATTCAATGGCCGCTTCTCACTACGTATAATGTTCCAAAATTTAAAAACACTTCATTTTAGTTACTTTAGAATATTCAATTTCGACGTTTGTTACACCAATTTAAAGTTTATGTGTTATCATTTAAGCATTTATATTATAAAATAACTATCTTGGCATGTAATGATTTTTTATTTAATTGAAATTTGGGGACAACCTTACTAACATATACAGTAATACTAAATAAAATTGATAGATTTTATGTATGAAGCGTTTTTTTATTACCTATGTATATATTTTGTTGGAATTCTGAGAATGGGATACAAGGGATAGGGCCCCCATAGTTAGTTTGCCATACCTTTTTTGATTAATGTAGCGAAGGGTATGGCAATGTATACACTTGTTGAATTCGAGACGTTCGCTGCGGGGATTGGTAGCAGATTTTTTGTTGCACAGGTAAACACGGAAATAACAAGCCAGTTTTTAAATTAATAACGAAACTAGACCGATTCGATTCAATTAATATGTTGTTGTTGATTTTCTTTTGTTACATTCTAGTTTTCAAATTGATATTAATAATTAATTTGGTTACGTTATATTGAAAAATAAAAGGTCACTTTGCACTGTTTAACATTATATGTTATTGACTAGACTACATGTTTTAAAAATCTATGCAGTAGCTAATGTTTATCAAAGAAAATAAAAAGGTTGAGTTAGAAGTTTCCGTTGTTAGGGTTATATGTGTTTGAATGTTGTAGAACTACATTTTCATAACTCGTTTTACTGCATTACATGCTTTTACATATATAGACGCTGGTGGTAAATATTTTGGGTGTCATACATTCGACAAATGAATTATTTGATTACGACTAAAATTCAAAACATTTAAAGAATGTTCAACTAAAATAAATAGTTTAATACAACAACGATTTATTACAGTTTACTTATTGAATTCATTTTCAGTTAAATTTGACATTGAATTTATAAACAAGTATTGAAGAGATGAACGGCTTGTATAAGCAAGTCTCTACCCATATTCGTTTAATAATTGATATTCGTGTTTTATATAAAATTGTATGAAATTTAGTTTATTGTGAGTGCGTTGTTAGTGTCGGGTGTGTTTTGTGTTGTGTCCTGAGCATCTGATTGTTTTCTACCAAGTAGTAAGTAGTATTTGTTTTTTTAATGTTATATTCGTAAAATATACGTTTTACATCTACTGAAATGATTTGCGTGACAAACTAGAAATACGCTTTAGCAAACAAACAAATAGTAATTCTTTGTTTGGTTACGTTCGGTGTAGAGTAAAAATACACATTGCATATGATTTTATGGTGCCTAATAAAACGAATCATTTATTCACTATTGCATCCACTGAATGCGTATAACTTTATTTATTTTGTAAATTCGAATATTGACCGTTTTAAATCTATGGTAAATTTTTATTTTCATAAATTTCTTTCAAGGAAATTATTACATTTTAGATAGGTTTCGATTTATAGTTGTTGGATAGAGAATAAAACTGAATAAATATGTGAAATATATATTAAATAATCTTATAAATGTATAAATTGTATCAAGAAAATAAAATTCCATATAATCGAGTCATGCAGTCTACCGTAAGTGGATTTTAAAATCCATATTTGGTCAAAGCAACAACTATAATACAGTTTGATAAAATCTATAGATCTAATTATGTAAACAAATATCTAAAAACGATACTTGATTATTTAAAGCTCTGTACTTGGGCAAAACTGGGACTAAATTGTTAAATAACAATAAAATAATATATGGTATTTGAACAAAATAGAGATTTTTCATATTTGGTTATATATTTGCCATATGACTAACAGAAACTTTCTCAAACCATTATTTTAATTTCAAAAATTAATAAAGAGAAACAATGAAAATTCTTACGGTGAGATATGCTAAATAGTGGAAATTTTAATAATTTACGTATTATAAAAATCAAACAATTTTTAACAGTTATATTGATTATTCTTAATGTTGTTCCTAAAGTGATAGAAGAATTTTAACCTCAAAATTACGCTTTTTCCTTTAATCATAATTACTTTAAAACGGTTCATAAGTTATCTATATTCGAAAATTTCAGTAACTGTAAACTTAGAAATATTTCAATATTTCATTCACCAAGCTGTTATATTTAACAAAATATAAAAAAGTCTATTAATTACATACTGTAAATATTAAAATGTTAATTATGTATGTGAAATAAACATTTTATATTATAAAAACATCTACAGTGAACTTTCTTATACGTATATTCGTTTAGATAGGAAGAATATTAAAATACATTTTAAACATTCAAGAAAATATAATTATTCATTACGTTATATTAGAAATTATTATGGCCAGACGTTTTCAAATGAACTACACACCTAACAAAAAATATAATATTTTTAATATTTTACTAACCTTTAAAACGCTTCTATTACTAAAGTTTCAATATTTCACCTTCAACAGTTTAGGCTGTATAGCACTCACACACAAACACACACATAATCGTCTTAATTATCAACGAAATTTACATTATTTTCTATATAAAACTCAATTAAAAACTGTTTATTATATAAATAAGACATTTAAGCGTTGACATATTTATAAAGTAATACGCATAAGCAAATAAATATCTAGCCACCTATGTTATTCTAGAAAACTCATAAAACACTTCCGGGTTTGCGCACGACCCTTACGGTTAGTGTTAGTATTAAACAAAAACGGCTTACCACGTGTTATTGTGCTGTGACAATTGTGAGATAACCAGGAAAAACATTTGAAATCTAACAATTAAAACGTTTTTAAGTGTTTGTGATATCAATTGATGGACAGGATGGTGTAAAATTGTAAAAGGTTAGTGCATTTATTACTTATTCATTGGCGTCATGTTTTTGGTTATGTATCGTGTGTATATAAGCAACAAGTACTTGTAATTCTAAAGATGTATAATACTTGCATCGAACTATTCGTAATGTCTATAAATCTGTAAGAAGAATATACGTTTTTGATAGGCTTATAAAATATTAAGATTCTCTTTATAGACTTTATGTTCCAATTCTGAGCAATCGATTTTTTTTATGATTACAATACTTATTTATTACTTTGTATAAGAAAGTAAAAATGTGTTAATAAATACAATTTATTGGTGCGTAGGTTAAAATATAATATGGAATGTTTATTTTAATATAAAAATTAGTTCTGTATAGTATAAAAAATATGTTTCTTGTTTTATTTTGTTTTGATGATTATTAAAATTAAATCGGGTGGTTCTTTAGTTTGTTTTGTGCTTGTTTGGCAATAGTGACGTCTCTTTTAAAGTCCGATATAGAAAGCGATAATGTAAGCATTAAAAGTCAGTGCACGAAATGCTCTGGAACCTAAGCATTGTTGTCTCCCTTTTGTAGAACATTCAATTAAAAAGAGCTCAGTGTTGCACTATATATGGTTCATATTACTATCATGTTAACTTTAACTGAGTTGATGAAATACATATATATATATATAAAAAAATGACTTTATTTTGCTTGTTGATGAATTAATTTATCATTAATTTTAAATGTAGAATATATTTTAAACTGGCTCCAGCAAATTTTAAGAATAGAACTGAAAATGTGTAACATGAATTTTAAATTAAAAACATTCGATAATAAATGGCATTTATAATAAACAAACAAATAAAAAATTGTACTGAAATATTGTATTGAATTTTTTCTTTTTTCATTAGCCTTGACCTATTGCGGAATATGCGTAAATAGATTTATGCAAATATATTCAATAAATACCATATGTAATCCTTAAAATATACTGCTAATCTATGACAGAGAACCACCAGGGAAATTATTTTTTATTGTAATTCATTGTGGGACAAATTTATACCTCGTCATTCTAGAACATAATAGTCATATTATTTATGACAAAAAAAAAAACGGATCTCCAATGAATCATTATATAGGTTATATTATAATTTATAAAGCTTTCCAAACATTGAACATAAATGTTCTTAAAACATAATTCAAATTGAGAATTGATTACAATTTAAATTAGGCGAATATTCTAAATGTTTTTCACATAAGATACATCCGTAAGTCGAGTGAAAGTATGGTTACCGTTCTCAACTTGTATGAAATGAGAGTCTTGACTTTCAAACGTTCAACGAATAATGACCTACCTTAATATAACTAGGCTTAGAAAGTAAAAAATAAACAAACATCATCTGTGAAACGAGTTGAACATTTGGTTTGCGCTATTGCTGGAAATAGAAACGCAAACGCTGAAACCGTAAACGGAATGATAAATTGTCCTTGCTTCAAACTTAAATACGTAAATATTTTCGATAATAGTAACAAGTTGTTCCTTCCTTATTGTTCAAGGTCTTGTATGTTTATAACATAGATAAATACTTTCTTTTGCGTTTATTTTCGTATCATGTTGGTTATAAGTATGATTTTCTAAATGGTTAATGATAGGAGATGATTGAATTAAAATAGATATATCCGTTTGGTTGGTTATTTATATATTTGTTGACTCAGTAAACGTTTTCGGGTAAATAACCTTGATAATGTTATTTAAAAAACTACTAAGCGAACAGGTTGCATTTCTATACAATTTGTTTTGTGAACTATATCGGTATAATATAAAATTAGTTAAACATTTCATTAAAAAATATTCATTTTAACACATTGCTAAACGTTTAGTTAATTTCGGATCACCGAGTAAATATTTATTATTAAATAAATACGTTGCTGTCCAATTTATCATGTTGTTAAAAATTTAACAGGTTGCTAAGTTTGAACATGAATTTATAGCCATCATTAATAGTCTTTGTAGATATTTAAAAATTACACTTTTTTGAATTTTTTATTTTGCAAAATAGATTTGTTTTTTTATATTGACCTATTACTATTCTTCACTATATGTTGTTATTGAAAATCAAAAATATACTAAAATATAAATGTTAACGTATTAAATAAACAGGGAAGAGATATTGTAAGCATTACAGCATGTGAACTGTTTAAAGAATTGTGAATACAAAAGTTATCTGATCCGAAATTGATCGGCAGCAAACAAGGAAATGTCGTAGTCGGTATTGTCGTAGATCGATGCAGAAACGAACCTCTCACTGCTAGCCACCTGGATCGGCATTAGTCTAGCAGCGCGATGCGATGGTTCGAACATAAAACACCCTCGACAGCGGATGGGATGCAACGAAGGCTTCGAAGAGATGAAAGAAAAAAAAATAGAACTAAAAAAACGGCAGCAGAGCGCGTTAAAAAAGTTTTGGGATGATTGTGCGGGTTGCGTGTGAGGGCAGGGAGGTACTGAAGGGCGTTGACCCTGTGGCCCGGGGTCCGAAGCAACATGAGTCGAACGAAAGAAAAAATGATGATGATGATGAGGCCCTTACCTAACCCATTCATCGGTCGGAATGCGGAAGGACCGGGCGCACCGAATTATCTCACGACCAGCCGGGGCTGTTAACGGTACCTGCTTACACCACCCGGCACGCAGGGTTAGGTAAGGTAAGGGTCGATTTCTCAACCCTTCCCAATTCTATTCGGTTCAACACGTTCGCATTCGGTTACTATCGAGTACTCAATAGTACATCTAGTCACTCATGATTATAGGCGCGATTCTAAGAGTTTTTAAAAATGCTGAGCTATACTTCTTCTTTTCTTTTCCAAAACAGCGTTAACATCCATTAAAAGATGTTTATAATTTTAAAGCCAAATTTAATTATGTTTAGAAAATAAATTAGATTTTATTCTTAACATCACTTTGGGTTTAAAGTACTATTTAATATTAAAGTTGGTGATGATACAACCATGAATTTAAACATATTGTGAGATGAGGATATTAGGTAATCGGGTCAAATAAATAGTGAATCTTGGCGTTTGATGTAGTCACAGTTAAAAAAAAGAATATAAAAGAAGACAAAAAGCTCTCCATATGATGCGGACCAAAAGCCGCAGTGATACTACCTTGATTGGGCATGTCTGTAAAGATTGTGCGCATTTCGTGTGCTGCGAGTGTGTCCCGCTGATGCTGGTCTCGGCCAGTTTCTTATTTAGTCATGCTGCGACATCGGAATAAACCCTTTTATTGCTCTGATTTTTTTGCCATCTGTGGAATGTGTAACGAATTTGGCTTGAAACCAAATTAGTATGTGCTGTTTTCAGTCGGCTATCAAATGTCAAATATGGTTCGGCATGCGAGAGCGGCCAGTTGAACGCGAGACACACGTGTTCACCACTACGGCTATAGCGCGAGGAGGTATACTTGTGAGACGACCCCCGACCTTGGCCATTCCTTCTGCGGATGGCACATCCCTAATCGGCAACGAAAACAAAGCTTGCGCTGTGTCGCGCCAACTGAGAAGAGGTCCAAGTTAGGATCAGGATTTATAGTCACAATAAACATTCAATATCAATTTTATGTTAAATGTCTTAATATATTGAAGTATAGCATACATGGACAGTAGGCGAGTAGCGCCATGTTTTTATACAGAAACAATATACAGCTTTTTTTTAGTGTATTAATAATAAAATTTAAATTTAAATAATAGTAAAAAAAAAAATCAAGACGTTGAGAAAAGAGACCAATCCAAATAGTGGACGGATTGTGCCTATTATCAATTGTCAAAGGACAGGAACTTAAACTTAATATCATATACATTTAATATAATTTAAAAATAACAATAGCGTCAACAATGTTATCAGTCTTGTATGAACGTAGATTGCTCGTTATTCCATACGATGCTAATATGCATATCGGGATGGTAACTAGGGCGGGGGCAGTAGCTAGCCGGTCGGAGATTGTGTGGCAGTGTGGCTATTGGCAGTGATTGGACTCTTGGTGAGCGGCGAGATACGTCATTCTGTAACATTTAAAAAAAACAAACAAATTGAATTAATATAAGGTTTGCAATACACAGGTTTTTATATTACGGACGTTAAATGCGATAGGGAATAGAAAGAGTGATGGTCGTTGCCACGTGATGCCGAAAATGCATCCGCGAGCGCGCGCCTAGAGTGCGCTGCGAATACGACCTCGACACGCTCGAGAGCGAGGCCACACGGAATCGGCGCAACGTGTTCACGGCTGGCGCACTCCTTGCGGAAGCTTCGTTTTTATCCACCCAAAATACCAATACTAAAATCCGATACCAGTGATAACCCATTTTTACCTCAAAATAAGACGTTTCTCTTTATTTTGTCTTTTACCTATATATTATATAACTCTGATGTTGAACAACACAATCATTAGTTAATGATTGTGTTGTTTAACATCAGAGTTGAAAGCGTTTTCTATAATATATAGTTCCTTACGCCGAGATCTATACATACATTTAAAGCCATTTGAATATAATTTTCAAAATGATTCAAATTTGGAAATGGTGTCATGCATTTTTATTTACTTCTATCTTTGTATATTATTTCAACTATTACTGTCTCATAATCAAGTTGTCGTATTAACTTATGCGAAGAGGTATATTTATAGTTAGTAAATAAAAATGTTAACTATCTCTGAACTGTGGTGTGGTGGAAGTTTTTGAATGATTTTGTTGACATTTATATAAGATGTCTGGGAAATTGTTATTTTGCCCTGATGAAATGTTTGTAAAAGTGATTTTTAAAAGTTCGTTTATATTAATTTTTGATTTTGATATGAGAAAATCGCGAGGTGCTAGTTTCTGGATGCATGCGCCCGGGGCACATTCACGATGCACGCACGCATCACCCGAGGAATGCTGTGTGTAGTGTGCCACCGCCTGCGGCTCTAGAGAGAGGTCGGACCTTGACAGACTCGCGAACATACAACCGCCTGCTTGCTTGCTTGTGCCTGTGCTTACCTTCCCGCCGCTGCACTTTCCGGAAACGCCGTTTGATTTGATTATAGCACACTATCAAACCCCGTGCAGCATTGCCATCGCCACGCGACCTTTGATTTTTAACTACTTATAGCTAAATGTCACTAGTCGACATTCTAACTGCATCTTATTTATTAGATGAAAAAAAAACATCTCTTACAAGATTGGATAACTTGCTACGTATGTACGTCAACGTATAACGCAGGTCTCGGTTGATGCGGTTTAATGGCTTCATGATTAAATCAAACAATTTAAATCCAGTATAATTAAGCAAGCATGCGCGTTGAATAGAAAAGGGTTAAAAGGAAACTACCCTAAACGAAACGTTTAAATCAAAAGAGAAATGATTGATTACCTATATTGGTGTAGCTCTATATTAAAATCAAGCTTTTACTCAGAATGGTGCACGCTATAGAAAAAGACTTGTTTTAGTTTTTAGTTTTTGTTTTTTAAAAGAACGCATGAGCTATATTTATATAATTGAGCTGGTCGTGTTTGTGAGGCAAGTGACACCTATTTGAAGAAGAGGAGGTGGCGGTGGTGGAGATCGACGCGACACGGTACGTACACATGGTGGGCGGAGGACCACGGATCGAGAGGGAACTAACTTGGTGCGCGCACGTAGTTGAGGCCGGCCAGGGCTCCGAGACCGCGGCGCTCTACGGCCAAACACAACTCGAGTTCAACAACCTGGCGTACCGGCCCAGCTGACGGAGAGATACTGTACCGGAAGATATCACGGAAGTTAGACCGACTACTACTAAACCAAAGTAACTCACCTTGTGGCAATCTCCTACGTCTGCAGCTGGATGTCTCTTGGCGACCACCGTCGCCTCCGTCGCGATGTCGCATCACTCTTGATTGGTGATGCCTTTTTTGGTTGTTCTCTTAGTAGAGACCGGTTGGGTCTAAACCTTTCTGTTCTCCGCCGTTCATCATTACAATATTTTTCGTCACAAAATAAAATATTTAAAAATAATTTCAAAAAACACACTGGCTTCACTAGTTGCGCGCGGACTCTTCTGCTCTTGGAACTACTGTGGTGATGATAGAACACGATTTGATCGCCCTGTCACTTGGTTCGGTACAAGCCGGTGGGATCCAACTGCTTCACATCCATGGTAAATGATAGATAAAACACGATTGACAGTTGACACGCGTTCAATGACACTACAGCGCGCGTTATCAGTAAAGCCCTGTGGGGTCGAGACCGTCCATGCTGATAAATACGCAGAATATGTTGTTGACCGAATTGTCGATTGACAAGAGCAAGTGCCGTGAATGACGTTTGCGAATGTATTTGACTGTTTGTGAAAGCAAGAGGCACGCTTCACGTGAACAGAACGGACAAGGCAATGAGCGGAGGAACGACGACCGCCCGTTTAAATGTGCTGCTCGCAGCGCCGCGCGGTCATATCTTGCAACTATCTGGAGTGGGGGCGGCGTTGCTCCCTCAAATCAAAACACTTCCTAAATATTATACAAAAATAAACAGAGACTCCCGTCGTGTCATCAACCGGTGTCCTCTTCAATACCCCAGCTTTTTTTTAAATTCAAATATGTCGAATTTATTTCCCCACACCTGGCTATTGAATCTATACAATTTGTCAATCCATTAAATTTCCATACTTTTCTAAATAATAAATATAATAATGTTTTTTTTTCATACCTAACTATATATATATATATATATAAAAAAAATTAATCACGCCATTTCTCACCAAAGTGGAATTACGGAAATTTTGCGTTACAAAAAAAAAAAATCAGTTTAAGAATAGTTGCGGCTAAGATAAATAAAATTCATATTTTTATATTAAATTCCGACCTTGTATAATTATGATGCTAGATGTCATTGCTTCCAATTATGCAAAAGAAATTTCATGTTACGGATGGTGCCTTATAGAAGTAATGACTTTACTGGTGCTACTATCGCACACAGAGAAAAGAGAAATGAGCTGCCATTTGTTTAGCTTTAGCTTTAGCAAGTTAGTACCGGGATATGAACGGGATGATGGTAGTGACGTAAACTAGAACTCACTTTCCCGGAAGAATGTGTTGAGAAAGTATCAAAGACTACAGTGAAAGTTTGCGAATCGGAAATTCCTACTGTACGATACTCATATATCTATATATAGGTATATATTATATTTGTTTGGTTTGACTATAGTCATCACATCACACACAGTATGTACATATATATAGTACGATAGATATAGATAAATGTAAATATACCTATACGTACATACATATAACATTCATCTTCGTTCGGTGTGTACTTATATAAGATCTCGTGAGAGATTCGTGGCATCTGGACTGTACTTGTAATAAAAGTACCCTAAAATTGTACAAAAAATAAACAAGAGAGACATAATGTGTTTCTGGTTGTAGCTCGATGGCACCGGTTCAACGTCCTCCAGAGCTCTAGTCCTTCCTCCCACCGCAGGGCTATGCCCATCGTCGGCCAGTCACCCTTACCCTAGTGAACCGGCGGGGCAGTCGCACACTGACCGCGACTCTAGGTCGGCCATCAGCCTCGAGACCCGGTATATCCTCTCACCCCGCACTTACGTGTCTCCCCCCTAAACACACACATACGCACCGTCGTGTCGTGTATGCCTCGCTACTCCGCGCTAGCCACCATTCGCGGATAAAAATGCGGAAACTGAACGCGGCGCATGTGGTGACCCGACCTACATACACTCCCTGGCCGTGCGCAAATATTTACCGCGGAGTCGGCCGACCACCCGGAAACGTAGTGTGACTGCGATTAGCGCCTCCCGGTACAGCGCTCGCTATAATGCCAAGTACAACAACACATACATATACATACATACATACATATGATGTACACTCAATCGTCAATATTATATTCTACTTGTATAGATTGCGCTATCTGCAAGCAATTAGAAACGTTGGTAATAGGTATCGACGCAAAGCGACGTCTGATTCATATGACGGTGTGTGTGTGTGTGACGTGTGCGTCGTATGTTCATATATACGAATATACATTCGCGTCCTGTCTTTGTCGTGATGCGGTGTCATCGAACCTCGAACTCGAGGAGCCGACCGCGTGAGATCCGCAGATCTGCGAACACCATGTTGCAATGTTAACACAGCTGAATTTCGAAATGGCCTATGTGCGAGGACATTGACTTGTGGTGCAAACTAGGTCTCGGTCCCGGCTCCTTTCGTCTCCCGCAGTCACCGCATGCAAATCCGTCATCGCATCTGTATACTCCTCTGCGGTGTGTCCGACCGTGTTAACAACGCCCGTCAATGGAACATCTCATTGTCCGGCAAAGGGTTTGACATTCGTCGCTGGACGAACGCGCCTTTGGTCATGGCCATCGCTCTGTTGACAGCTGAGAGAGCTGACCACCGCCGCTGCAATTGTCGATGGTGCACTAACGAAGCAATGGACACTGCACAGCAGTAGATGGGCTAATCCGTCACCCAGAAATGGCATATGGTTCATTGTGCAACGCACATCTTTGCATGCATGCATGCATGCATACCTCTATACGTGAGTGCTGCAGCCTGCGACTAGGAAACGTTGCTGAAACACTATAGGTCGTCTGCTACCTTATAAGCACCATTCACGGGCTATTGGTATACGGACGTCGCATCGAATGAGAAGAGAAAAGACGCTCGAAGACCGCCTGATGTATGCGCTGACGTGGTCTCCCCGCATATCCTCCCGTGCAACACGATGCATGTGTTGGTCGATGCAAGCGTGTGCGTGCAGTTCTTGGTTGCGGATACATCTGGTTTATGCAACTCTGACATCTTGAGTGACCGAAAGAGCTCGGAAACTAGAATGGCGGAGCAACGACCTCGCGAAGTTAGTAGGTCAGGGCTCGCTGCGGTCAGCGACCCGCAACCAATGTTGCCTCTGCCTAGTGTCGATCGCCGTTCGGTCATTTACTTGAAGTGAAGCAGCTTGCTGCTAGTCTCTGATACACCGAACATGGACTTATTTTTGACTAAACAATTAATTCATATACCTATGTATACTCATCATTATTATCCTTACATGTTCGCATTTTTTATTAATATATTTACTAAAGTGGTTATGATGATAATTTCATGTGTGATGCGGAAATGAAACAAAGTCGCGTCGCATGGTCCATGTACGATAGGTTCGCGACCCGCGTCACAAAGATCTGGGTCGAGATTTGCCATTGAACTAGCATGACGTCACAGAGTCATTCACCCGTGACGTCACGGCCAGCTTCGGGCCAGGGACAGGACTTGTCATCTCTCTTCTGTTTTGTCGCTCTATCCATATTTGTAATTTTTTCTTTTGCAAATAATCATTATTAATCATCTCTTGTGATAATAAAGATTAATTTAATTAAGATGCGACCAATGGAATGATTAGTTATTTTTTTTGCACACAAAAGCGGCGTAGATACAATTACTGAAATAGTTGATGTATCTATTGAAAAATTCACACATACACATCTTATTGAATGTATATTCTGTCTCACTTGTTCTCTCATAGTACAGGCTTCTAATGTTACTCTACTCATATTCACATACTTACATATATAGCAAAAGAGAAGGAAGCTAAACATTACATAACGCTCGCGAGAAGCAGTTGCGATCATCGACAGCAGTAGATAGATACACGTATAGTATGGTATAGGTAAAGTAAAGATACCTATACTCACAAACATAGCCAGTTTTCAAGCTTCACATACACCACATATTCTAACATTATATATGTATATATATATATATATATATATATATATATATATATATATATATATATATATATATATATATAACATTATAAATATATATATATATATATATATATATATATATATATATATATATATATATATATATATATATATATATATATATATATATATTTACGCACACAGAACCTTGTAGTCATTCTTCACACACATATACATAGATTATTCACGGATACTAAATCGCATCGCACGAAATTTAGCAAGAATGATTAATTTGATTAATCAAATAAATAAAATAAATGATACGAAGCAATTCTAAGAGCCTGACTGAATACAGAAATATTTAAATAAATACAATACGAATGTATTGTGTGTAAATAACGAAACTATATAATATGCCTTGCGTTAGGTTAGTTCTATGCCATCAATTTGTTTCATGGATAAATTATATATTTTTAAATCTCTTGTTTATTAACGCTGACGCAGTAGGGTCTCTTGAATAAAATGATTGAAAATGTGTCAAAATAAACTCAAGATAGATAATCAGGAATTGGATTGTGTGTTATAAGAAAAGTGATACCGTTATGCATAATTGTAAATCTATTTATGAAAACGACGAATTTGTTTATGGGCCCACCATGTTGTGGAACAATGCTTGTAGCGGCGACAAAAGAATCTCGAAACACGGAAAGATGAAAACAAAACAAAAAATAGAAGGAAGGTCGATTTTTTCCGAGAACCTAACGGTACCTTATAAAAAATATAGGGTGTGTTGTGGCGATGGTACGCGGAAGTTACCCTATGGGGCAGTTGATAACTATAACGGTACTCCTTATAGACCAACCACCAACATGGCCCATCCAGAACAAATGGATCATCTGCACAACGTTCGGATCACATAACATATTTTTTTATTTTACGGAAATACTCTACGCAAATCTGTATATGCATGCCTGACAAAACAATTTTTTGTTATGTGTTTTTTACTATTTAAATGTCAACAAAGATTTTCCGCACGTGGCAACTTTGGTATTACATTTCGGCACGTGTTCAAACAAACGCACGCAAAATTCAAATTGTTTCATTTTTTGTAACAATTTATATTTGCGATTGCGTACGAACAGAAAATCTGCTCGTATAGTTTTATTGCATCTCATAATTTTTTAAAGCACTATATATTATTTGTTGACGGGGTTGTAAAATATGTTTGTAGCTTTTTTGCAAATGTGTCCTTTTCTCGGTAAATAGTATCTTTTTAACAAGGTCACTTGCAAAACCTTGTATTTTGCACAAAAAGCAAGAACAGACAGCCATAGATCATTTTGTATTTACAACGTTGGGGTGTTCAAATCAGTATGGCAAAAATTTGGCTAATAGCCATTATAAAAAGTGAATTCTTTAAAAAGTTACTTTTCAAACTGAACTAAAATATACCTTTGATATTTTTAATTTACAGCTAAAATTAGTCATACGTTTTAGAAATGTTTAAACAGGGAAAATTTTTTGAAATCTTTGCAATAAGTTGTTTTTTAAATTATTTTCTTAGTAAAACAATATTATTTGCTACATTTGGCCAGCATGATTTGTATATCTAACTAAAGCTTTAGTTAATTTGATAAATATTATCATTTGATCAAATATTGATAACTATTTCAAATTATTTCATGATGAGAGTTTTAAAGTTATTTTGGGAATGTGTCAACTATCAAGTCTCAATGACCAGAAGAAAATAAGTGGGTATAATTTCCATTTGGAAAATAAAGAACCCGTACTCTTTTTTTCGTTAACAATGTCACAGTTATATAAACCTGTACTCTTTCTGAATCATTATTATTATAGAAGGAGGAGATGATAAAAAAGTGTGTGTAATCTGTGCACGGATTATCGCTTGCGGGACATTATGATTATTGGTGTCAACTGTACATTTATTTCTATATAATAACGGCAAATATAAAAATTCACAACATACGACCGTTGTCCGTTTTAACGGTATGATGTCCCCAATTTCTTTGGCACGACCTCACACTACTTGTGGTCGTGGTAAGGCGACCCTTCCTCCACATTCAAATCGCCAATATTCTTGGAAAATAACAGAACTTCGGACAGGCAGTGCGGTAAAAAGATAAAATTCAAGTAGGAAAAGAAATGCGAGAAAAAGAATATTATTGCTAGTAGTAAGGTGAAGGTGCATGGTGTGTAATTAATTTACGATGAGAAAGTTCGATTTGATCTAGATATTTAAGAAAATATCTTGTTTCACCAAACTCAATCTGCTCAGCTCTCATTTATTTTTAATTATAATCATGATGAAAGTATTATATTTATTACCGTTTGGCAAATAAAGTATTTTAATTAAAACAAATAAATAAAAGTTTTTACATTTACATTTAAAAAATAAAAGTATACGTAAAGTTATTTAATTTTCTGTTGAAACACGAAAACAATTCTTTTTAGGTAAATAATTATCGATTTCTTCTATGCAAAAATATATTTATATATATATATATTAAATTAAAAACCAATGGGAGTTATAAAGCATCAACAGTTTAAATTAGTACAACTTAAATAACACTTTTACGAATAAATGATTGAAATTGATGCAGATGTAAATATTGGACAGTTCTCAATAAAGTTTCTCACGCTAATGGTAAATAATTAGAAATGAATCATATACAAGTCGCAAAGTTGACAATGCTCTCAACAAATTGTATATAAGGCATCATAGCACGAACAGTGTTGCAGACATTTTCCTTAGTGTATACACAGTATATGTCTATTTATTTCCTTTTAGCGATAGTCGTCCAGTTTAAAGTGTACACATATAGTGAGTATCATGTCGTTGTGGTATAGGCAATTATGTATCAGACGCACGTAGTCGCGGATTGCGACAATGCAGTCGAATATCCACGTAACACACAATACATGATGCCATTGTCATGGGCGTACGTGTGTGACTGTCGTAGGGTGCATGCATAGTAATCACTTGACTTAACCCACATACACTATTGACACCTAACGCTACTTAGAAATGCTGGTTGATGGCCGCGAGACTACCGGTGACCAGTGCACGCAGAATAATAGCAATAGCACTTATATGCCATCAGATTGTCTGTATGCAATCGTTGTAGAAGTTTATATATACTCTTATATATAGCTACCTACGACGTAATATGACACGATTCATGGCCGTCTTCTCGTAAGATTTATATTTATAACTTTACGATTTCTCTCTCTACTATGAATCGCATCTCTGATAAATTATTGTCAACATGTCAATTCTTCAATAAAACAATGAAATATTCTTCTCATTTCGAAGGTTCCACTGCCTAATATGGGCCTTAAGGAAAACATTATATTACCATTTGAATTACAAATTTACGAAGACATATTCTAATATATAACAACTGTAGGAGCTAATTTTTAATAATCCTAGAATTTATTTATTGCACTTTTTTTTTTTAATAAGACCTTACAAATATTTTTCTGGAGTAAGTTAGCAAGGCAACAGCGGATGGAAAGAGAATTAAATTTATATTTGAAATAATACATTTGAATTGTGTGCAATTACTTCTAAACACTCTTTTAAGGTGGATTAGTTTGAATCTGTAAATACCGTAGAAAAAAATGATAATTTGTCTTTGGGGAAAGTTTTAAATAATAATTTTAAAAAAACTTCAATATAGAAAGTATTTTTATAAAAATTGAAAGTAAACTTAACATATGCATAAAAATACTTATACAGCAATATATAATTAATGGTTTAAAACAAATGTTAATGCTAAAGTTTTTGACAGTTTTTTCATGGTTACTTGTATTTTGTAAGCATATATGTTTACCTTCATTTCTCAATAAAGTTGATTGCTGCGACATATTTCTTTGGAGATTTTCTAATGAATTATAAACATTATTTGTAAATCGTTATTCTCAAGTCTCCAGATGAAGAGAATCCTATTTATACATTCATATTGGATAATTTCGTATGAACATTGACAGTAAATAAGACATATTATATTCAGCCTGGATAGCTGTGTAATTGTTTATATTTATAATATAAATAAATTGAGTATGCATGCATCTGAAGTTCAATGAGTTTCACGTCAATAGAATGCGTATGAGAAATATATGAGTCGAGTCGTGCTTCCGTGATGCGCTTTGATAATGCATATAGAAGAGTGAGTGAACCAAACTACCTATGTATGATATTTACATTCATTAGTGTTGCCGGACATAACAATGAAAAATGAAAGTTTTTGAAATAGATTATACAATCATTATTCAACAATTTGAACTGCAACGCATATTTTTGCTTTGCATGGTAAGTGATGGTGAAATTATTCATATTAGATTCTGTTATTTATGTTACAAAAAAGATTTCTTATACAACTTAACTTCGAAGACAAATTTATACTTCCCGAACTATTAGACAGATATCAGATCATTAAAACAAATCTGTTTTTGATATCTTATTGAGGACTATATTTCGACAAATTCGCAATTATTTAACACCATAGTAAAACGTTTTTATAATACGGAAAAGGAAATGTAGTATGATAATAAGTATCGATAAAACATGATTTAATTATTTATTAACTTATCTTGATGTCTCCCATTGGTTGTGTTTCATTTGCATATCCTCTTGATGTTTAGCAATTTTCTGCGAGATATTAATTTTATCTTCACAATTACGTAATTCTTATCCTCACCGCAATTAAAATTAAGCATTAAAAATGCTTAAATTATCTATGTATGTACATAATATAATTTTATAAAATACATTTTATCAAAAATAAGTATAATCACATGAAACTGCATGTGATTTTAATTTGGGAAAATATAAAAAATGAAGTTGGAATTTATATAATAAAAAACACATATCTATATAATTGTTTGTCCAGTTTTTATTTAAAAATACTATGTAATTAAAAGTGCAAGCAAAAACAATACTATAATAATTAAAAAATATGCACGTAGTTATGCAAATTTGAATTTAATAAATGTTAAATTTAAATGAACCTTTAGATTGAAGTTGAGTTGGCCACGCAACCCCAAGGTAACGGCATCATAGCATTTAATAAATTACATGAGAAATATACTCAATGATGTAACAAAGAGTGTATCAGGTAAAAAATTCAAAATGTTTTAATTTGAAATCAATGCAATGGTGATTCAAGGTCGGTGTGTGTAGAGATATCAATGCAATTCCAACATGAAGAAATATTTTACTGCTTTGTAGATTGTACAGCTATTATGAGTGGGTAAAGCAATCTGTACATACGAATTCATTTACAACAAACAATTAAACATTTAGCGATGCATTAGCCGAAATGTACAAAACATGAATGAAAGACATGCGAGATTATTTCACCACTGAATATTATGATAATTATTTACTAAAATTATGATTAAAAAATCATTTTATTTGCAAGTATATACATATGTAACATTTTCCTAAACAATTCCCTTACTATTTGTATAATATGACAACTGTACATATAAGCTGAGAACGTGCATAAGAAATATGTAAGCCTATTATAAATTTTCTCATTTTTTTCATATAAAATATATAATTTAAAAGCCTCTCATCATCATTTTAATTTCCGAAATCAGCAGGGCAACAGGGCTTTGAATATAATAAGCAAACGTATAATGAAAAGAGATTTTGAGAAAAGGAACAAAACATATCTTTTTTCGCCGTGATAAAAAATAATTTAACAAAAAACTGAGCATAAAGAATACCTACAATATTTTTTTAAAAAGATAACAAGCGGAAACCCTGCTCTTAAATCTTGTAAAAAAATTCGTGAAAATACTTTTTTTTTAATATAGTCGATGCTTTACTTTAGACATTAGAAAAATGTATATATCATTTATAATTACGAAATAAGATATGTTGAGTTATAAGCTTTAAAAACTGGAGCTATAGAAAATTGCAAAGCTATTCTTATTAAAAGTATTTTTTTCAATTTAGTAATAATTATAAATTATTACAGAATTAAAATGTGTTGGCAATCGTCTTTTTTGAGCGCTTGCCATTATGGAAAGAAACATTGAGTGTCTTTTTTTTTGTCATCTGCATTAGGGGTACAGTTAAAATATTTAATTTTTATATAGCTTGCCGACTATCGGCTATTTGTACCAGGAAAAGAAGAAAGGATTATGACGGTCAATTGAAAGCTCTAATCTTTCTTGCATATTGAAGGCACGCGGCGACTACATATAGAAAGGGGTTGTATTCGGTAGCCAGAGCCTTATACCTGGGAGTTCTTGACCGGGATTAGGGTGTAAATACAAGCTATTTAAATAGCAATTGCCCGCTTGACAAGTCGAAGCAAAGGGTTAGGAATCATAGATTTTCTAGCGTACAACTAAAGTGTAAATACCTACCTAATTGTCCAGTTGTGCATTTTCAGGTAATGTTTGGCTAGAAAAAGGCTGGACAGTAAACACTTACACGAAAAGTATAATTTATCATCGTATATTATTATTATGTATGTAAGTACAAACTCCCAGACTTTACGTTTTGTTTGTTTATCCTATGTTATAAAATATCCACAAATAATTCTTTGGAACCGAATCATTACAATCTTTGGAATTTACAATCACATTTAAATCATACAATTTTTGATTAGCAATCAAAGTTAGTATGATTCAAGTTATCAAATATTTTTTTATATCAAAATGTAATATTAATGTAATTCAAAGTTAATAGTTTAGTTTTAAAAAGTAAATTTCTAGCAAAATGTAATATCACATATTTTCCACAATTACGATGATTACTTGAAACATACATGAATAGAATGTAGCTTGAAATTAAAAATATTATTTAGGCGAAGTACAGATATGTCCGTATATAACAAAATATCCATAACAATAATACAAAATCCCCATAATTATTCATTGAGTAAATACATATTAGCAAATGCCAAAATTGGTGTTCCTGTGGGATCGGCTGGCAGATTTCCAGCTGATCCAGCAATATCCAAATGACTGAATTTCAATGGATTATCAGAACCAGACCCATACTTGTCTAGACCTGACGCTAGCAATAGAAAAGCAGCGGGTCCTTGATGACCTCGTGGAGTCCTGGAAGACGGTAAATTGTTGCACTGTAAAATATCATCGCCTTGTCCTTTTCCTCGGTGAAATGCGATATCGTCTCTACGTAATACGGATACTTCGAATGGGTTGCCAATTAATTCGCCACGTTGTTGCAATTGAGCTGCGTGACCGGATTTACGTGCTGGACCATTGTCAACAACTGCGAAAATAGTTGGTTTGTTTAGTGTTTTGAACTGTTAAACGAAGTAATGTTAATGGTTTACCTATTGAATAGTCTCCGGCAGATAAATGTGCATGACCAGTTAACGTTGCTACGGTGTACAAATGTGGATTCACTGCTTTTAGTGCTAATTCTTTCATCTGGAAATGACCACAAAATAAACAATCATTAATCATAACACCTCTTTTAAGAACTGCATTTGAAACGAATTATTATGGCGTGTGATGGGATCCTAATAATATATAATTGATCAGATGTGTATGAGAAAAGTTAACCATTGTAGAGTTAGAGTATGTTGCTCCAGGATTTGATTAAATAGGACGTGATACATGTACACAATTACAGTAGGGGTTTAGCAGTTTTATAGTATGTAGTAAAATAAATCAAAGTCAATCCTATATTTAGATTTTACTTCCTTAGCATTTGAAGGCCAGGCTCGAAATCATTCATGTTTTTGCACATTCACTTTTAAATAAACCGGTCTGATTTTTATTATTAATAATATGAAATTATTTTGCATTAGTTGACAAGTTTCTAACATCGCGCAATCGTAGTGGCTGACGCAAGTATAAAGTTCAAACAATTGTGGACTTTTTCTTGCTACTTTGGCTGACTGGTTGCCGCAATTATGGTTTCAATGAACTGAAATCATCGTATTTTAATGGCTGTATCAGTGATGTTCAACGTTCCTTATAGTTATAATAATGGAGATGGAGCGAGAGAGACTTTTGTCTCTTCTTCGCAGACGGAAATCACAAAGAATGCGTGCTAGGAAATTATAAGATAAAAACGGATAATAAAAAACGAAGATAATTATATTGACATGTTTATGAATATTTATAGAGAGGTGTTTGACCTCACAGGATGAAAACTCCAATTCAGTGACACAAAAGTCAGTACGAACGCAACCTGTTTAGCACATATTCGTATTCTGTGTTTATTTTATAAGCGCACGCAATACATATAAATAGAATATGTAAACAGAAGTTTTTAAAATAAAACAAAGGTATATATTTATACCATGACAAATGGATTTCAAGATTGTTGTCCATTACTCTCCTAGAGAGTATGGAGTTTATTCGTTTTCAATAGTTTTCTAGAATTAACAAAACAGGGATAAGTCTATTTACTTTTTAAGATAGTTAGACCTAGCAACCGATCTTTATTTGTTATGATAAAGCTATCTACTGTTACTAACTAAACAAATATCAATATGTGGCGCTGTAATTTTTTATTTGTTTATAAACTGCTAGTATGAACATCATGGTAAATATACATACTGAATAGTATAACATTTTTATTATCATACCAATTTCCGTTTACTGGAACCTATTTATGATTTAATAATTTAATTCCTAATTAGCAAAATTATTAATAACTTGATAAATATTTAAAAAAATAAAATGCGATTCAGGAACAAATTAAATATTGAAACGTACTATATTGAAAATGTTGGCTTTGCGTCCAACGTATAATAATTTTAAATATTTTGTAGTTTTTTAAAATCATATATTGTTACTTTTAAGTAATGTTCTTCATATATATTTCAAATGTTTTTATGTTATACAAAAGATAAGGTAATTGCAGTAGCAAATCTCTAATCATACGTGATATTCTTTAGTACTTACTTGACAAAGTACATCTGCCATAACCATACGACCCTCAGCGTCGGTATTGCCAATGCGTACTCTAGCGCCTGAACGAGCAGTTATAATTTCATCAGCAACATAACAATTAGAGCCGACACTATTTCTAACCATACTCATTGCAGCTACAACTTTTAGGTGTTTTGGTTTCATTTCTTTTATTAGTTGCATGAATCCCGCAACTGCTGCAGCTCCACATTTATCTCTGTAACAAATTCATTTATGTTCGAAGAGGAAGAGCGTAACACTATTATGGTACACAAGCAATTAAATAATAATTTTTTTCGAGCTTCAATGAAGATTAATAAATGACATGATACAAGCTAGTAAATTTAATGTTTTCAAATTATCGACAATAATATAAATAAACAGTTATGCGTAATTATAGTGGCTAGATAAAATTTTCTTTATCAATCCTTAACCACTTAAACATATAGAACAACATATCAGGATAAAAGTTAATAAATTGTTCCACTTGAGCCATAACGCTTTTTATCTTTTAATTATATATAAATAATAAATTGCGGTAATTTTCTACTTAACAAAAATGATATGTTTGTTATTGCCAATCTAGCGATGCTAAGGGATAAAAATAACGTTTCGTTATACAATAATTAATGCGAGTAGTTAAGAATTTATCACAAATATAATAATGCAACTAAACTTATATTGGATTAATGTAACACATAAACAAAAAGCGGCTTCATGATAGATTGCTACATTACCTAGACATGCCTGCCATAATACCACCAGCTTTGATATCAGCGCCACCAGTATCGTAAGTAACACCTTTACCCACTAAGAACAGAGTATCTTTTATTTGAGATGCATCTGCTGGTTCATACTCTAAAAAGGCTACATTTCCACGGTGACGTTCTACTACGCTAGCGCAACGATTGACAGCTTCAAATAGTGGATAGTTATAAGTTAATTCATCCAAATCATCAATAATTGATAATTTCACTGGCGAATTAGAGAATACATCTTTGAGATACTGAGCAACTCTAGGTGGTGCCATTCGTTCAGGATCTGCGCCACCAATATCTCTGGCAACGAATAATCCCGATTCCAAAATCTTTGCTAAGTCTACGATTTTTTTTGTCCTAGCCAAATTATCTGACCAGACTCCTAGTAAGTCAACTTTTTGACTTTTTTCTGCTTTGAATTCTCGTACTTCTATTGGCTAAAAATTCAATTACTTTTAGTATTTTGTTTTTCATTAATATTATACATGATTAATTAATAAAACTACATATTTATTTTTTACTGATAAGAATATTATAGTCTGTATTCATTTCATATTAAAATTGATATTGGCTATTAATAAATTATTTATATCTGATTAAGGAAATCCTGTTTCAACATATATTGCTGTTCCATAAAGAACAATAAATTAAAAAGTATGAATTTTACAATTTTTTTTGGATAATACCAAATTATTAAGACTGTATGCAACATGCAGTTAATAACGTAAAGAACTAAAGAATACATTCTACTGGCAATATATCAGTGAATAATACAACGGCTGTCGTCATCTTTTTTTTTTTTAATCTTTATAAAGAGTAACAAGATATTAATGTCATATATTAATGTAGGTAATAATTTACAATTTTAAATATATTCAAATGCAGTCATATCAAACAAGGAATTTTATAGAATCTTGTTATAAAGGTCAATAAAAATTATCTTTAGACTTTGTATTTATATAACAGTATCTAGAGTAATTATATAGATGCAGTTGATCCGGCAATATCACTATACATCCTCACCATCATTCATGAAAAATTAATAATGACAAATAAAAAAAACAACATAAATATTATAGAGATTGACACGTAAAATGTTAGGAGCATCTTAAACTGGTAGGTAACTGTGCGTTTATTTAAGGGTGGCTATATATATATATAGCCTAAGGTGGTAACAATTGTCAGGCCCAACATAATGAATATGCAAATGTACTCGATAATTAATTCACCTGGCTCAAAAGAAAATTAATGTTCTATCCTAAGGCTACCGCAAAAACAAATAACATGTTTTGTAAATAAATATGCATAAATACTGTTATATAAGTACCTATTATTTTAAACGGTAATTATTGATTAAAAATTGAAAAGTAGATCATATTCCATGATCCAATTTTTTGTAACTGAAAAAAAATAGTGCTTACCACATATAACGCTTCCAGTGCACCTAATAAAATAGCAAGGTCGCTGTTTTCGAAATGTTCATGTTTACGTAACACAAGCAAAGGCTTTTTGATTCCCGCCTTTAGTGCGCGCTGTATTCCTTTATGCGCTGCTTCCATGAAAATCCGCACATCGTGATAGTCGGGATCAATCGGTCCAGTTGGCGCATGCACAAGTCTTCCCGCCGGTATATCTGGAAGTGAGAGCACGGCAGTTTCCGTTGCGAGGCCTTCATCAAGTTTTAGCGCACTGTCAAGGACAGAGCCTATGACCTTCGGGGCAGGTGTGCCGGGCCAAGACACCAGTACAATACCATCATAGCTTGCACTCCGTAGGTCGTTGTCTTCTGATATAGGGCAGCCACTAATGAAACAATTTATTTATGTTTTTATGATACTAATTGCTGTGTACGTATACTTACACAAATTTGGAAGCCATCATTGAGGAAATATTCTGGTGACCAACCACTCATAAAACTTTTCTCTTAAATTTTGTGTGTTTACACTGTGTCTCGGCTCTTGACTGAAACAGAATTATTTTGCCTAAGGCTTTTATATTATATACCTTGATAAGTCGTGTTTTTAACCATTTCATACGGAATGTACGTTTATCGACCCGAAGAGTTGGCTCGAGTTCTGGGTTCCTCCGATAGTTAGCAGCAACTCACGGAGTCAAACAATGTTTGACGTCACAAGTGGATCGTCTATTCATATCTCTATTAGAGAGACCCATGGGAAATTTGTTGATCTTACATTCATAGTCTGATAAAAGAAATGAAATATATTCTTATTTCTTTTTTTTCTTTTCTAAACTATATATTTTTTAAAAAGGGTCTCATGTTATCATTTATAAACTAAATAAATATACCCACAAATCATGCTATGTACAGATGTGTCTCAGAAGCATATCTTGTGATTACAGAAATGCATTAAAAACACTTAATATATAATGAAGGAATGATGAAATATTGATTTTTTTATAATTTGTTTTTATTAAAATAGATAAATAAATAAAAGTCTATAAGACAAATAATGCGGATTTGGAAACTTTGGGTGCGTCAATATAATGTATGGAGATATTTAGTTGTACATCATATTTTTATGGAATGGGTCTCAATGTTGAGGAAGAAGCAGATGAACCGGGGTAGTACGCCGAATATGCGATATTTTGAGCAGAATCACTTCCGGTCCAGACGCGAGAGTAAGGTCCACCCTGGCTTGAAGGATCCCAGCCAGGCTCGTACGAACTTGGTGACGAGGTCGGGGGAGCTCCGTAGGCGGATGCTGGAGGTTCCATTGGCATCATTGCCATTGGCATAGACATACCTTCAAAACAATCAAATTAAATATACATTGTTCATAAAGAAAACGTTCACTCAAACGGAATACAAGATCATGCATGAGCATTTTTATGAGATTGGATAGAGAATGTAAAATCTGAGATGCCTTTTTATGAACTATATTTTATGGGTAACTGTATGAGGTTTTGAGATGGTTTCAATATAATTTTGAATATTGCATCTCACGCTGCAGCGTAAAACGAATAAATGTAAACTAATTTCATCACAAAATCAATTATGTCAAAATTATATCAATATATAATTTAATATTAAAATATCAAACATGACGTAATAAAGTTAATGTAAGTCTAAGAAAAAACAAATTCTTAGCTTCCGCGAATACTTTCGATTTGAATTAGTTCACGTTATCATGATCCGTCTATATATACTGTTCAAAGAATAGTTTCTAAGGTCAGTTTCACGCTTTTTATGCTAAGGTCGTGCAAAAATACCAATCATGCATTTTTTGCCTTGTACTTCAACAGTTGTCAAAAATGATATTTCCTAGATTACAACATCAATTTTAATTAAATACTTGGCGACCTTATTTTATTTTAGAAAAATAATCATTCAGTCATTTATTAAATATTATCTGCATTCCGATTATATTTACACGCAAACTTGAATACACTTACCGGCCTTTTTACACAGTTGCATAATGATAAAACCGAGCACCAGGGTAATAGCAAGTTTGCTGAGAATCAGAGCTTTCATTGCTTTGAGTCCAATAAGTGCTACGAAAATGGGCATTAATGCTTTGAGCTTCAGCTTCAACAACAATAGTACAGGAAGTAAAAGCTTCTTCTTCAATACGCCACGAGCTAAAAATACATATTGATATTATATTATTAAAAGCGCTCCAAAACAAAGCTGTGAATAATCAAGAATAACACAGATTTATTTCCGCCTATATCTGTATAACCAACTTTACATATGTGTGTGTATTTTGATTATTATTGAGATATAAACGTTACTTTCTAAATTACAATAGATTGATTTTGAATACGTCGTATTACAATAATATATTTTTAATTAATGCAATTTGATAAATAACTTTACGGTAATTAAAATACGTATTTAAATTCTCAGTATGCAAATGGTTATCATTGATTTATTAACAATAATTAATGTACAACAAAATTTATTATAGACTTAAAAAAGGGTATTAAATTCCAATATCTATACTTACATTCTGAGTCTGAAGTAGAGGCAATATCAAGGCCGCTATTTGGGGAATATACAACTTCAGTATTACCGAAGATCATTTCCGGAAGACGGAAACGGAACTCGTGCGTATTGACGACGCGGGCGACTCTTTTAAAAATAGCTGTATCTATATTCTGAGAAAACAATGAAAAGAATAATTTATTAATTGTATGCACGGTTTGGTTTGTGGATATTTTATTAACTGAGCTTTTTAATTAAAATACCCACTAGGGAAGTACTTAACAAGTTACGAATATTTGCCTAAAATTAATTTAATGATACAACTATTAAATGCAAGCATTTAAACCTACTGTATCACTGAAATATGGATTAAAATCTAAATATTTTTATAAATAAGTAAAATTTAATAAACTTACCTTGACATTTCTGGCGTCATCTTGCAACCCTAGCAATGCATCGAGATACGTTAACACTTTTGTTTTAACACATGACATATCAGAACATTCGAGTAACACGGACGAGACGAGGTTATCGCCGGTCCGAATTTCTGCTTGCTGGGCAACGGCAGCGCCGAGCAGGGTAAAACAGAACAATGAAAGCGTAAATCTCATCATCATAATCATTTTTAATAGTTCTTCTTGTGTCCTCTGCAAGCAGCTACTGAACAAACACTGGCCCTGTCGACGCCATGGGTGCGGTTATATATTCGTATTACCGGGTTAACAGAACACGGCTGTTTTGAATAATAATGATCATTCGTCAAAAATATCACATTGTCCACGCTTACGTTGTCGATGACCGGAATTAAGTTATGGTTCCGGAAGCCATTCCTATGCGTTTCGCTCTCGTCCGGTATCGGGAAACGGGATCCTAGCCAGGTTTGGTTGCGACCTACAGTTGGGATACCTAGTATAGAAAGTACGTTTCAATTGGATATTTAAATGTTTTTTATTTACATATGAACATTTAGTGAAAATTAATTTAAAACTTTTCGAGCAACGAAAACTTATAAAAACCGCAATGTGCCTCAAATCAAGAGGGGTGAAAGTATAACCTTACCCTCTCAGTAATATATACCTGCTATAAATATTCACGAGAAAAAAAATTGAATTTTTTACAACTATATCGCTTTCAAAGTCTTTATAAATACCTAAAATCCTAGAAAATTTAAAAAGGAATACACTTTAAAGTAAAGCGTGGTCTACTACTTGCATATTACCTCGCAGATTAATTGTTGAAATATATCATATTATTTTCCAGTTTTCTTATTGTAACAACTTAATGTTGATGAAAATAAGTACTTTGCAGTTTACGGTTACTTATATATATTATGACAATTTTAATACAAGGAATTATATTTGATTAAATGTTCTTCATACATATTTGATTATCTAACAAAAAAGATCTTAAATTTTCTTCCTTCAAAATGTATTTCCCTTGCCAAACGGAAAAGTTTTAAGTTATAAATAATTTATAGAATTTTTCTTTTGGTTTTGCTGTTTATTTTACTATACTCTGATTTATATTTCCCTAGCTCTAGATGTACTGATCTTTTCTTTTCAGAACAGTTTATTTATTTTGTGCGAATTTTAAACAGAACGTTATACTCGTATATTAATTTTTTATTGAATACTTTTTAAAAATAAAATAATAATAGTTAATTTAAAAACAATATTATAAGCTCGTGATTAAACAACTGTGTTAACGGTGTTTAACATTAATTTATTTATTCCGAATAATTTAATATACATCTTGCTTCTTGTACTACTTTTTCTATGATAATAATAATTTAAAAAGATCCTGGATTAATTTCAGGATTTTTTGAAAAATTTACATTATATATTTTAAAAATATGAAGGGGAGAGATAGTATGTGTATTTGAAAGTGAATTTAAAAACAATATATGATTGTGCATATGATGGAGCCAGAGAATGATGTCGTCAAAGTTATTCCTCAATCGATGCTTGACAAATACTCTCTCGTGGTTGACGTTCTCGTGTGCTTAACAATGTAGACCTCGCTCCTTAGTCGGTGTTGCACAAGCAGGATGTGCATCACCAAAATGCAACCAAAGGAAATCGGACTAGTTTTTAATAACATTTAATTAGAAACTAATGTTTCTTTTACGAAATTATTTAATCAAATAATCTATTTGATGTAATTTATTTCAACAGTTCCGTATGAAGTTTTTCCATCATTGTTTAACACTCCAAAATGCCCTCTTTACAATTTGCGTGTTCAAATTTATAGCTCTATTTTAGCTATTTATCTATTCCGTAGGACATATTCAGCGAGGGTTTTCAAACTAAACATCCATTTGTTCAATTGTGCATAACACGAAAAAGCCACATTAAAATATTGAGTTTTTACTACAAAAAAGAAAAGCTAGAAGTTTAAAGCTAATAACAAATCTCATAAAAGTCAATTGAAATAAAATATCTGCTATTATTTGCAGTACAGGTTAAACAAATACTAATGATTTAAAACTTTCATATGACCATTCTAAACAGCGTTTCTTATTAATTTCATTCGTGTTTCTTCACAAGATTTAGGAAAAGAATAACCAAAAAAATGCAATAAAAATAATTTATTATAAATAAAACATAACAAAGTCCAAAATCAAATAAATAAATATTTTAAATAACATTTCTTAGACATAAGCATTGTATGCCATTCCTTGGGCAGCATCTGATACTTCGGGTTGCGGTATAGTGTCGATTGATCGGGCATAATGATTATTGTAAGCTGCTTCCCAAGGTCCATGAGCGGCGATTTGTGGATGAGAATTGTCTGCAGCAATTTTCTTGCACAATTGGAAAATGGCTAGCGCGACCGAGATAACGAAAGAGAAGAAAGATAACTGGAGTGCGTTCCAAGCTTTCAGTCCAAGTACTCCCAAAGCCAATGGAATCAAAGTGATTGCCTTCAAGAGAACGAACACTAGGATTGGAACAATGATTTTCTTCAACTTAGATTTGCGAGCTGTAACAGAAAATTTAAGAAATTACAATGTAAATCATTAATAAGCGGAACCGAAGAATTTTTTTTATAAGTCAACTGCATGAAATGGAGAATTGTTGTTCTCTTAAATGGTTGAAAACATTTGAAGATATTGCCAAGAATAAATAGTACCTTCTTGGACACCGGAAGCTTCAGAGAACTTTAGTTTGATATCTAATTCATCGCTGTCTAAATTTCGGGAACCAACTGTTACAGTTGAACCTCCCAGTGGTAGTTTGAAAGTTACATCGTGGCTTTGGATATACTCTTTTACATTATCTTCTATATTATGTTCACCACGGGAGTTCACTTCATTGGCACGGTATTCATTTCGTATAACTTCAACGCTTTCGGAAAGCTAAGAGAAACAAAAAATTAATTTAGAATTGAAATATTTCATAGCTGGTGTTTCGTTAGCAATAAAACATCATAAACACATATGATTTGGTAAATTCACTGAGATCAAATTATCGTGTGCATTGAAATAGTTCAGTTGGTTTGGTAAACTCATTATTTAGAATTTACAGAAGCGATGAATAATAAAAACACTGCAAAATTAACCTTGTACGTATCCTTTTTCAAAATAGTATCCAAGAACGACATGAACTTGTATTTCACACAAGAAATCGCGTCATCATTAGCACATAATGATCGCATCTCTTCGACGGAGCTGTCCAACGGAGTGCCTTTCCAAAAGGCAGGATTAGCGTTGGCTACAGCTACCAAAACCGCTAAAACACAAACTTTAGTAAACACCATTGTGCCGATAAAACAAATTGAATTGTATTGTTTGATGGGTGACTTGATTGTGATGTCTAACCGTCCGTGTCTGTGGGTTTTTATTGGGGAAGCAGTCGGAAGTGGATAGCCAAGAAAAGCTGTACTTCGATCGCATTTCTCCAGACGAATTTGGAATTCGTGAGGAAACTTGCATGTGTGTATATCAGTATCGGCCTCTATTGTTGCCGTATGTTGGATGAGTAGTGACTATCAATTAGAATCGACACATTCCGCGTTCCGTTCTTGACCATGACTTGTATTCATACTGAATTCTTTTGGCGCATACATTAGTTATTCAGGGCGCCGGCGTCCAACGTCCTTAATTTCTAACGCTTTTTCTTGCTTGTACTTTTGAATGGCATACATATTTTCGTTACTATATTCGATCTGATTGATAATTATGGGGACATTTCAATATTTAAATAATTCAAATTCTTTTTAAGAAATTTGAATTATATTATAGAATGATTAGAATACGTTTATTTAATTTACATTAACCTAAGATAAAACATGTTCTACTTCTATCCATAGTACGGAATTGTTTTGTAACATGATATAATATCACTATATGATAATTTATATATCAAATTTGCTTTGAATTGATTAAATTCAAAGAAATATTAGAACTTGAATAGTTTTGATGTTTAAATGATTGGCTATTCATTTTTCACTGTCTCAAAACTATACTATATAATATTACCAGCATTCTCCATGTTGCTCTGAGGTAGTAATTTGTAAATTCAGTTCAGTTTTCTATACATTACGAATATATCGAAAATACCAATAAATACGTTTTGTTTATAAAAATATAATACTTTGTACGCCATGTAAATTAACTTTTTACTAAATAATAAAATATGTATCTTCTAGATTTTAAAGTATAATTTTATACTCCTTCATATGAAAAAGAAATATTTGGCTGTTACAAAAACTATAAGCGTAACAATAATAATTTTCTTAGAGTTTGTTTTTTTCCGTAAATAAAAACAAAATTAAATTAAAGATAGAATCAAATTTGAATATTCTAAGCAGTAGCACGTACCGAAAATAATTATATGTATTATCTTATGTTTTAAACATGAAAATGAACATTATTTAAGCGTTAGACGAAAAGACGAATATTTAATTTTAATTATATAGACACGTACAAATAAATACTACTTCTGGTTTTAGAACTTTATAAAATGCATAGATATTTATTATGAAAAATTGTCGGGCGGCGGAAAAGTCTTAAAAATTAATGGTTTTAATAATTTGTATTAAATATATCAACTAATTCTATTGTTGATCTAGTTTTTTGTATAGTTTCTTAATTTTCTAAATAAAGAAAGTAATTTTGAAGCGTTCTATAGATTGGCTGGTTATATAAAAAAAAATTATATAAATATTAATTAAAAATCAACCCGTAAATAAAAAGTTGCTTTTATTTTATATAAAAGGTTTATATTTTCCATATTTTTATCTCAAAGTGTGTGTGATGGACGAATTTAAATAAATATATGAATAAAATGGGAAATGTAGTCATTGTAAATTTAAATAGCTACAATATATTATTTTCATTTGCCGACGATTATATCTGCAGGTTCATATTTGCTACTACTAAATATAACTAACATAAAAACACATGATTAAGGTTTAATTATTTATTTGTAATAAATATTTAAATAACAATATAAATATGAGGTCAATTTAGTCAGTTGATTCAGGGTTGATGGGCATTGTACGCTAATTGGTCGCTAGTAAGTTCTCTTCCATAACCGCCATGATCCCAACCAGCGGGAGCATGCTCTACATGATGGTCGACATGGTGATGCGGATAGTGGACCACTTCATAGTTGACGATCTTAAACAAAACAAAAAGACACATATTATTTCATTTGATGCCATTTACTATCATACTGCATACCTTAGGCTTGGTGAATTTGAAGATAACCATCGCTCCAGTTAACACCAACGACAAAAGACCTAATGTCATTGCCTTCCATGTTTTAAGGGCAATAAGAGCCAACGCCAATGGCACGAGAACTGCAGTTTTGAACTTCAACCCGAGCAGGAAAGGAATCATCACTTTTTTAACAAATTTCGATCTTCCTAAAACACGAAATATTTTGATGTTTAATGTTGAACCATAAAATAATTTTTAGTCGGCCATAATATGTTTTAGATCTTTTAAATGGTACAGTAAAATTATGAATTACCTGTAGCTGCTAGGGGTACATCTACGTCATCAGGTACAAATGAACGAGGCACGAGATCATTAAGAGCACCACCTGGTCTTAAGGGACCTGGTAGTCTTGCAACAAGACGATGTGTAGATACAAAATCATCGAAACTGTCAAAGATATCTTGTCCACCACGTTGCTCCTATAAACAAATATTTATAATCTTTATAAAGCAGAAATCTTTTCACTATACTGATGAATGAAATTATTGAATAGTGGAAAATAAATAAATATCACTCATATTCTACTATCAATAATGAGAGTGAAAAAATCTTTTATTCGTATTATTTATGTTTTGAAATTGTTTGTTTGACACCACAATTAATATTACCTCAGCTGGTGCCGTAGGATCTTTAATAATAGCCAGATCATCAGTAATTTGGATCACTTCATCGTTGGTAATTTGGTTAATCCATGCCATGGCTTTCGGCCGAACACATCCCACAGAAAACTCTTTTAAACAGGTAGAATAAATGTCTGATAACACGTCAGAAGCTGACGGATGAGCTACAGTAGCTCCGAGCAGTAAACAAATACCAAACAATGTCTTGAAAGCCATGGTGGATACTTGACAATGACACTCTAGCAGCCATCAAACGATTTTATACTTCGACCAGCGGAAGTTTGGGATCCATACTGGACGAACGAGGGTAGACGTGACCGGAATTGACCCAGCATACATCGTTTTTTCTTCAGCATTGTTATTCCTGTAGTATGATGGCAACGGCGACCTGGGTCCTCAGAAGTTATGTAGTGTACCTACATAACTTAATCGAAAATAATAGGGTCATCAACCACACCTGTAGAGAATGAAATTGCGGGCATAACAAAAGAAAAACGAAAGCATCTTACATTCCATTGTGTCCTTTTTGTGACAGAATAGTCATATTGTTTACTAGTTTAATGGTCAAAACAATAGAAACTGGGTATAAAAGTAAGTGTAAGAGAAAACAGTATGCAGCTACATCTAAGACAAATACTTTTTTTTGAATAAATTATATATAATAAATATATCGTTTATCGATAAATTGAAATCTATAATTTATTTAACCATTATCGAAAGAATTGTATTTATTTATTTATATATAATTTAAATACATTTAAAAGGTTTTTTTTTGTATAAATATATTTTTAAAATTGACTACCCAACATGCTATAGGACACTGAAACACATGGGTATATTGACCTGGTACATCTAGATTGAACCCTCGCATCTCCAGAGCGATCAAGTGTACACTGTGACTAGTTTTGATATTATTTGATAATGCTTATTTTTGATATTTAAATGTGCTTGTGAAATGTAAAAAGTAGTGCTATATTTAACATAGTGTTTTCTTTTCTTTCAGTAAAAAAATTGCGAAATCTTTCTGTGATGTGTAGCGGCTTTACACGGACTAGAACTTTGAGACTCCAATTAATTGATCTTTGGTAAGTGATTTGCAGATTATTTATGCTTTATAATTTGTCTTTAGATATAGTATATTCATAATAATATAAATACCAATATATAGAATAGGATAGATAGATAGAGACTGCCATTTTAGGTTCTGCGGCAAGAAATAAAATCAACCATTTCTGTAAAAATATTGCTACCACAACGTAAAGACTATGAAAGTAAATTTGCGTATAAACTGTTTTTTTTTTGTGATATTTAATTTAATATATACTCGTTTATATTATTAAAAGAACCAGGGTTTAATATGAAATATTAAAGTTAAAATTACTTTATTTCTTTTTGAACATATGTTCGTACAAAGTTTACCGATAATATTGTCGAGATTATAGCCATGCAAGTATACTTAAGAAATATTTCTTATGGTTAGTTATATATCAGATTTTATTGCCCCAGTAACATTAGGATACAAACAAAGATGCTTAATCAAATCTTGATTTTTAGGCTATTAAAGATTGTTATAGCAAAATACGCTATAACAAACTTAATTACCATAACAACTTCTAATAATATCAAGTTCTGATAGGCGTCAAAGATAATTATTACAAATAAAATATATAACAATTACAATAGCACTATTTGGTTCCAAAAACTGAGGTAACAAAAACTTATATATATATTTTACTATGAGTGAGGTATATAAAATGTTTCATTTTAATATCACACATACATTTATTCGTATATTACTAACAATAAATAAATAAATACTTAATTAAATAAATATTTCAATAAATAAAAGCTAAATCTAAAATATTTTCTAGTGACAATGTCGAAATCCTCCCATTTTATGTACACAAATGAAATAAATACCCTTAACCATTGTTAGAATTTCGACCATTTGTCTTATTCTTACAAAGCTGTGTTGAGCAATTCCTCAGTGTGAATTATTAAAATAATATAATAACTACTTTTAGTTCTTTTACAACTAGTTCACATATCGAAAAACCTTTCAAACAAGAAATCACATATAAAAACTTAAAATACAATGATATTTCAATGATTTCTAACATTGCGCGAATGAGTACTTAATATTGAAATAGTTGAATATATCTTGGCATGAAAGAAGTTAATAAATGTATTTGCTTCTTAATAAGTTGATAAAATAAAATCAGCAGTTAAACATCTATTGAAATAAAGATAGATATGCTTCCAAGTGTGAACTTTTGAAAGTTCAAACAGATATGTAAATATGAGTTTTACTCTAATTTATTAAATATGAATTCAATAACACTAAACTTAAAAATAAAATTAATGAATTATTTCTCCATGGATCTGGTTATTTTGCTTGATTTCTACGTCCAAAGATGTCGCTATAGTTCAGTATTTATATTACATGATGGGTATAGTCGTAGGCACTCTCTCTGGTCTTGACCGTCGCGAGCTGCTTGCACATATTTGTAGAAACGGACAACAGCATCGTTACTAGATGTTGGCTTCCGTAAATCTTTCGAATCCCTGCAAATAAGAACCGGTATAGTTATTGGGTTTGTAACACAAAATGTATCATTTTACTGTCTTCGCAGAATCGTAAACTGTATAAATATTTGTTTGTGGTTGCATGTAAAGAGGTCAGTAATATGTTTATCTCTTTACATTTAGTTTTTTTCCTGTGGGCTTAAGAAAGAAAGTAAATAATGTTCTTCGCATGTAAAACGACGAACAAACATTTGCAGATTTTCATATATGCTTTTAACTTTGGTATTTATTACAAATACATGTAACATGTTATAGAAATAATAATAATTTGTTAAACATTTAAATACCGTTGAATATTCTAAATTTTAATATTGCAATTATTTATATTTGTGCGTTGCATAATCAACAAAATAATTTCGATTAACTTAAATTGTTTAGTTTAATTAGTTGAAGATACACATTTCTTTCGGAATCTAAGCTTGTATTCATTTGTTTTATTTAACTTAAAATTTTATAGAAAAGTGAAAGTATATCTATAAATACATACATACATAAATAACTTCATGCCTTTTCCCATCATCAAATGGGGTGGCAGAAAATTCTTTACATCCATTCACATCTTGACAATCTTTCGCCTTTCAACCCTATTCTTACAAAAAATGATTGCTTCATTCAAATTTATTAAATTCTTTAAATATTTTTGAAAGGATACTTATTTTTTCTTTTAAATTTAACTAAGAGCTTATTATAATTAAGTGCATAACTGTAATAATATGTGGTGCATTTGGCATATGGTCCTATGCCTAAAAATTGTTCTACATACATATTAGTTAGTAATTAATTCTTGGACACTGGTTTACTAAGTTCTGTTTTTATTAAACTGTTTACATATAAAGTATAAACAAGTTCGAAATAGATTAAAAAGGAAAATGGTCTGTCACTTAATGTTTTGATAGAATTTTGATATCACCGAATCGAACATCCGGACGAAATGAATGTGCATACATAATTTTGTAGGTCAGCCTTTCTAATTTGACAGTAGACTGCTAATTATACGCAATAAAAACTCTTATGTCCAGTGTCATCATGAGTATATACGTATGTATGTATGTACATAGAGATGTATTTGTGTCCGATATTACATATTTTGTACATAATTCGCACTAATAGCTATTTTTAGGACAATGTGCGCTTTGAATTTTTTTATTCCGTTGCCATTCGTATGCACTTGTATCAGAGAAACTTTTAACCGGGTTTTAACTCATCATACGTATTCGAAACAACAAAGTCGGTCGTCTTAAACGGGGTTAGGTTCGTTGAATGAGTATACAAAATATATTTGGCCGTCAGATTCTTTGCAGTGATATGATTTTTTCTACCCATAATTAATTAAATTGCTTCAAAATATTATTATTGGCTAAATTTATAGTTTCGACTATTAAGTAGAACAACCTTAGGCTAGGTCTAGATTAGTTCCTATACAATTATTAAGTAAGTGTGTGTTAAATGTGCAATCATAATTATTCTCTTTTTTTGTTTTGTTAACTGGTTGACGAGCAAATTCATTCATTTTTTTTTTAACTTACAATTAGTTGACTGCAGGTTGGAAAAAAGGTTACAAATTTAATAAATAGTTACGCAGATCATTAATGGCTTGTTATTTGAATTAATGTTTAACATGCGATTATGTATTTAAGGTTTATAAAACTCATAAAAATATTTAATATATTGCTCAAATACAGAAATTGTTATGCTTTTTAGTGACGCACACAATACACAATAACTTTAGTTCAATTAAAATATGTAACGACAGGCAAGCAAAGATTTATCTTCTTCCATCATTTTATAACATTTTTTATGTTTCCTCTTTTATGCAATATATGGAAATAACCTATTTTAAGATTATGTAGAATACTGTGTGTAGTATAAAATATATAAACAAAATTATAGTAATAACTGAGTAGTGCATTTAATTGGCTTAGACTAGATCTAGTTCAATAAAGTGCTTGCACTAAAATCGTCGGAAGTAAATGCTTAAATTAATTGCAGATTAGTATTATTTATTGTGTGAAAGAAATGAAAAAAATATTCTACTAACATTAATAATGTGTGCCAAATTATAAAAGAATGATTTAATTTAAATTCTAAACTTAATACTAGATTTACCCCAACTGTATTCTTGTTAAACTTTAATTCGTAAGTACCATTAAAAATGCATTAGTTTTTGAAACAAAGTTTGAATTTTATAATTATTTGTAATACGTTTTTTAAATGAATTTATGTACTGCATGCGAATTCTTGTAGACAAAACGATGTCTATTTGAAGATATCTTGATCTTATTTTTAGATTCCCATGGCATACGGGCATTAACATCATCCATCAGAATGTCTGAATAAGTAATGGTAGATATAATTTTTATATGTCAAGTGTCTTTCACGTACTTATATTGTCATTTTGAGTTATGCTTTTGGCGTCATATCATATCTGGGACAATTTTTTTACTTGATCAGTGAACATTTCTATTGGTAATTTATTGTTAATGATAATATATTATTTAACTCTAGTTGCGTTATAATAATAGGTAACGTTTAATTATTTCCTGGCCTTGATTAGCTTCAGTTATTATTTGTCATATTACTGAAGATTTTTCAATAATCATAAAAAAATAATGCCTTATATTCGATTTAACCTTACATATCTAACAGGAAACGAATCTCAACCAAAATTTGCATCCTAAGCAAATATAGATGCTAAGTTTAATATTCTTATGCTATATATGATATAAAACTATGAACCAAATTTACACAACTATCATTAGTAAATTGCTGTGCATTTAAGTCGTGTTCGTGTTATAAATATCAATCTTATTGTTTTATACTTCAAATGAAGTTATTAAAAATTAGAAGATTGCAATAAAATATAATTACGAATATTATTGAGTAAATTACTGCTCTTATTTCTTTAAATCAAATTTTGTATTGGTTTCTACCACAGTTTCTCCTTAACATAATAAGTATGTGCATAGCGAAACGACTTCTTGGTCATTATTATGCCTAATATAGTATAATTAGATAACACCGCTTGGGTGAAAAATTAGTGTAATTATATCAGAGCGAGAAGTGCGCTTTGGAATTTAAAACGCATTCTTGAACATGAGCTGAAGTAAATCTTGCTGTACAATATTTGAACATGAACTAAAGTTCATTACGATGAATAATACAAATAATCCAATGACCCAAATTCAGATCTAATACTACAATGTCTACTGATATAAGGATATATATTGTATATTATTTCATGAGTATTATATTTTACTTTCACTTCTTTATTAAATTCATTTCATAAATTATTATATTTCGTTGGAAGAAATAGAATTTGAATTTTATAAAATAATGTTCGTAATATAGCAAAATATCCGTAATTCATGACAGGAGTCAATTAATTGAAGATGTGATGGTACCTCAATTTTATCTATTTTGAAATTAATTGCCAATGATTGGACACATTAATTACGTTTTTCACTTTCTGTACAATGGAACGATAAACATACTATCCTACTTTAGAAATATTTTCAGTCAACCACATACCGACCGTTAGAGAATAAAGGACCTAATATAGAAGTGTATACTAAATGACATTGAAAAATTAATTTGGGCCAGAACGATTTTTTATCTATGGAAATCATAACTTGTTATTAATTTTAAAATAACCGTTTATCATACCTGCTTAATTCTGCTGATATCAGGTTACTGTGTGGACTAAATTTGATCGGATTCTTGTACATACTGCAGACTAATCTCTCGCGGCACGGTTCGTCACTGATGCCGAGACTCGCAAATATCTTGTCGATTTTTTCTAATATCGGACTGTAGAACGAATCGTATATCGCCATCTTTACTGGTGGTGCTATTGCTTGTGACGCTGCTTGGACTTGTTGGGGAATTTGAAACTGGGGCTGTACAGCGTAATGCAATTGGGTTTGTTGCACTTGGGGATGCTGAAGTTGTGGTTGATGGATCTGCGTCTGTATTTGTTGTGGTTTGAGTTTTGTTTTATGTTGGGCAATCATCATTGCTTGTAACTTCAGTTGTTCTTGGAGTTTAAGTTCTTGTCGTAATTGTTCTTGCAGTCGTATGTTTTCTTGTCGAAGTCTTTGTTGTTCTTGTTGTAAACGTGTTTTGAGCTGAAAAAGTTCAAATGGAAATCAGATGTATGTAGTTTAAATTAAAAATAAATTTGGAACATTTAGGTACTATTAAAATATATATTTTTTTATTTTATGAAATAATTTCGATAACCTAAATATGCTATTGAGATGTTTATAATAATGTATCGATAATTAACAATGCACATTCTATTTATTTGTAAATGTTTAATTACCTGTGTTATTTTTTATAAATTGGATTTCTAATGTTGCTTACACTTAACAGTCCATACAAAACTATCCAATGAAATAAGTACTTCATGTGTATCAAGTACATAAAAAGTAGAAAACTGCAAATACTTCGAAGAATAGAAAAAATTTTTGGGGTTTGTTAGACATTGAGCTACCGGAACAATGTATACAGATTTGTTTGCTTTGATATGAGAATGTCGTTCCGTGCTACTTCAAGCAATGACAATTTTTATGTTTTCCAAGTTAAATGTGTGATATTATGCACACTTATTCAACATTTACTACAATAGTTTTTATGAATTGTACAACTATAATTTCTTAAATTTTGACAATTTTGTGTAACGTTTGGAAATGTACTTAAATAGCAGAAAAACAAACTATAAATGATTTTGTTATAATAATATGTTTTTAACATTATTTAATGCTTTGAAAAACTTTTTTTTTCAAAACTGCGTCTTGAACATTTATTTATGTTTAACTAAATTTTCAACAAATATTATTAATAAATATCTTAGAGTTGAATATAAAATGACTAATAATAAATTTTTTTTTTCATATCAAAATATTTTTGATTTTTTAAGCAATTTTTAACTGTGCTTTGGCAAAATGATAAACATATTGATTTATTTATTTTGTTAGTATAGATGCACATAATTTTGGCATTCGTCGATTTGCTTATCGAATAATTGAAATTTATTAACAAAACTGGAAATAAATAGAAAGTTTCGTGTAACAGTATTTTTTCCATTCGAAGACCATGTAGTTGTAATAAATATGTTTAATGAATCATACCAGAACTTCTCTTTCTGCTTGCATTGCCAGGTCATCTATGTGGTTGAGACTTGGTGATGAAGGAACTTTAGGCTGCTGACCCCGCCTGCTACCTTTATGTCCTTGAACATGACCCAGTCCCCATGATTTTATTTCGTTTTCGTCATTAACGCTGGGCGTATGATCGTACGCGTTCCTGTTGCTTATGTACCTGCATTCAAAACACACAAATACTTCACTATTGACAGATGACTTTTGGACTACTTTCGAAACAGGTTTTAATATATTATATATATATTTACAGTACAAAAAACAAATTGTCTTGGAAATTCAGATTATAAATACCATAGTTAGTTTTAGTTAGTAACGAATTTTCATTTTAAACCATATTAGGTGTTTTTTATAATGCAATATTTTTATAGATAAAATTATTTGATTTTACTTCATACAAATCATTTTGACTTTTTAATTTAGAAGTGATTTGTTTTATGCCTTCAGAAAATAGATGAGATTTCCCAAATTGAAATAATTGGTTCAAGTTTTCTGCTCTAGTTCTATAGTTTAATAACATTTGTAGAATGTAGATAATGTAATCCTGATGAATAATTAATTAATCGTAATTAAAAAATAAATAATTATTGATAATAAGAAGCAAAAGATCGCTACAAACACATTTCCTATTGTTGTCACACTTTTAAGTATCCGTGAAAACAGGAATGTTGGTCGACATAACAGTGGCGACACAGTAGAATGACTTTGAAACTTAATCTTATTCCAAAAGACAATGAAAGCACTTTACGTGTTTACAAAAAAATTGAATAAATTTCACTTAAATTTATTTCCGGTCATAAAAAGATCACACAGAATGTTAGGATGTGATCTGCATTTTCAAGACTTTTTACGACCATAAAAGTTTGCAATTTGCATAAGTGGCTTTATTCATTTTTATCATGATATGTTATAGAGTGGACCGGTATAAGATCTGTTTTTTTTTTTGTGTATTTATGAACTATGATTTTCCTGCATCTAATTTATTTAAAACATTTAGATAAAAAAGAATACATGTGTAGGTTCATTCAATCATTTCCTGTAACCTACATTAGATATTCCGATTTGTTGTTCCGAAAACATAATATTTAATATTAAATGCAATTCATTTTGCAGTTGCTAAGTACAAAAAGAAAAATATTATAAGTAGTATCGTCTTTAATTTTTATTACAATTATGAAATATTTTCAGAAATCTGATCTCAATGATGAATTCATTAGTGCATATTTGTTGTCTATTATTTTTCTGTGTCAAAAGAATCGTACTGTAGTTAATGTATAATATAAATAATATTCGCTCCGAAAATTTACTTAACATGAGCTTTTTTGCATGTTGTATTTAATTTATGACACTGTTATTATTTAAATATATTTAAATGGGTACTATGGTTTCCTTGCTTACTTAAATATAAAATTTGGAACACATTTGCATATTTTTGTAATGCTTATAAAATGTTGTAGTTTTTTAAAAAATTTATCGTAACATCAGTTACAAATAAAATAGATAATTTTAGCAAAGACAACTTAGAATTGCTATCTAAATAATAATTCAAATTATTATTTATGTGAACAGTTCAATTAGATTAACGCTTTTTGCAGATGAAGATATTTTTTTACTAATGAAAGAAGTCTTAACTATTACATAACAACTTTAGTAAAATGTTATAAATGGACCTAAACTTTTGGTTTTGTAGTAAACTGTAAGTTAATTAGATGCTGTAATAATGCATGCATTTCCCTTTCTTTAAATTATAACAACCAATTTAAGTAATTTGCCTCGTTTATAAAGAACATCATGTTTCAGACAAAACTTGACAGTTGAAAACGGTAACATTCAAAATTCACAGTTTTGTAAAATGAGTAACTTTCGCTTTTGAATATGTTTCGATTTTTTTATATAATACTACACATACCTATTATTTTTCAAATTAATTATTAGTGCTAAATTTAGCTAGTTTAAAACCAAATTTATTAGATTATATACATATGGGGCAAGATCGTATATGGTCGTAAAAGAGTGACTAAATATATGTGAAATTTATATATATATATATATTTGACGATGCAGACTACTGTGATTGAGCATTTAAATCACTAAGTAAAATGGACAAATTGGATTCTGTTTAAATGGTTTAAATTATTTTTAAAATTAATACAAGTAATCAAAGCTTTAATATTTCCTCATGATTTGCTAGTTGATTCTATGGTATTAATGACATGAATGTCAGCTTTTATGAAATTTATTGCAACTGTATTCTTGTTCTGTATGTACTAGATATATGCAGTTTTTTGAAATATTCTTAGTTCATCGTGTGACTTATATTCTCTACAGAATCGTATTAAGGAAGTTCTTGCATGCAATAGTTTATTACTGTTTTGATAAATTTAAGAAATATTCATATTTTTCCAGTATGAAAGCTTCTCGTATGTTTCATAATACCTTTCAAAATAAATTCGAAATGTGCCTGTTTAAAGCTAATTGACGCTATTAATACTTTGGCCTTTTTATGGACTGTAAACAATCTCAACATTTTGTCTGGTTATTAAAGGCCTTCCTCAAGATTCAGGTTATTTGATTATTTTTTACTTACTCTGGTCCTAAGCCGGGCCCTGAATATTCAAAACCTTCATGTTCATGTTTGAAGATAGGATCTGGGGGTATTCCATGAAGATGTTCCGGTTGATGGTGGTGTAATAAAGGTCCATGGTGTACATGAGCTATTTGGTGATGATGGTGGTGATATTTAGTACTGTGGTAGCTGTCGTGGTAGTACGTGCATAATTTAAATAGATGCGATAAAGCAGGAAAGACGAATAATAGAAGCTTTAAAACAATTTTTTTGGCAGTTCCAACTCCGACAACTAACGGCATCAGGAACATCAGTTTAGCTTTGATTAATCCAATAACCAGGACGATAGACATAAAAGCCATAAGGAGTTTGTTCTTGAAGTATTTTTCTGCAAATAAATTGAAGTTTATTATTTGATCTCAGTTTATTAATTATAATTGAAATGCAATTCGTTATAATAACATTTAAAATGATTGATTCAACTTTCAAACACTTGTAGTATTTGAAAGGTTTCTAGCCAATAATAATAGCCACTTAACGGTTAACCATTGTTTTAAATGTATCATTTTAAATATCTTTTGAAATTGCTCTTTTTTAATACTTACTTATTTTCTTAAAAAATATTCGTCCAACTTGTTGATCAGCCTTTATTTCTTTAGGAATAAAATCTAGCTTAACAATAACTCCATCCCCTTCGATGGATCTAGGTGATACTTTTATGGTAGATCCTTCGAAAAGAGTATCCGGAAGTTCCATTTCCATATCGTGTGACATTAAAAATCCTACACTTTTACTATGTAAGGCATTTGTCACTTCTTCCAACGGACTCTTGGATCGTTGTTCTCCATAACTGTCATCGTCGTCCTCATGATCTACTTTATTTGCATATTCGTTATAATCGATTGAATTCCGTTTGAAGTGCAGAATCTGTGCAAAGGTGTAGTCTCCCCGGTATCCGAATGTATCGTCCAAGTAATGATAAACATTTTTCTGAATACAGGACATCGTCGGAACTTTGCAGTCTCGTAATAATCCATTCCATAATCGACTGCCACCGGTGATGTTATTGTATGCTGATTCACTTATAGTCTCATTGGTCGCCGCAAGACCTAAAGCTACGTACAAAAACAACAGCAAAATTGAACGTGTAATTTTTTGCATAGCGTCAACAAATCTAAACAATTTAGAAGGTTTGATTTTCGATCGTCAAACATGGATGAGTTAGACGTAACACTTCACTGAAAATACATTCACTAAAACACTGTTGTTGTCGCAATAACTAATTGAAACTGGACCACGCCAATCAGGGCGTGTTGTCTCATCCTACACACAAAGATCTGTTCTCACTAGAGTCAGACACACGAATGGGCGCTACCTTCCGTCTGCATAGACTTTATCATTTCTTGACACACTTATGCGGCCGGAATCACCTGGTTCTTTCTCCCACCGAAATGCCGTCACTTGCTTGTTCTTCTGCTTGTTTGCTTTTCCTGCCGGTTATTGTTATTTCACTTGTTTCCTCGTGGTTCTATATGGTTCCGGTGATGCATCCTCTACTCATAGACATTTTCCATCTTAAATTCTGTGATTTGCAAGGATAACTCAATAGAAATGTATGGTGGAATACTTTGTATGATTTGTTTTGATCGAGTAACCGCCAGTAGGTTGGTTAACGGTTACCTATATGACTGTCAGCAGGTTCGCGGGTCAGTCTCGTATTGGGTACTAATTCGGTTTATAAACTAAATTTATGTATTCTAGATCGTTTAGATTCTATCTGGTTTTGATGTTTTGAGACTATAAATTTCGGATATTTATTTCATATTACAATATATGTATCTTTACTGACATTGTGGAATACTTACAGACAGATCGGCATCGCCTATTACATAATATAATTTTTAAGAAACCTTAAGTCGCTGAATATTTGACATAGGTAGGGCCTATATTTTAAATGTTATATATTTATACAAAAATTTATATTGATGTATCTCATTGGATCACTTCATAAGAAAATATTTACAAATTAATTATGATATATTTAAAACAGTTATGAATGACAACTGGCCTAAAAACTATACTAGACATTAATATATAGGTTGATTTATATCATCACATTAATGAGATACTCTGAATATTTAGTAATTGTGTATAATTATAAACGCCATTTTTTTGCAACACTATGATTAGCGTCTAAGACAATTTGTATAAATTTTAATTAACAATGGACTGCAATAGAGTTGACAGTGACGACGAAATCCTGATATGATAACCTGCTTCTTTGGCCATGTTAGTGGAATGTTCCCAATGATAGCGAACACGTTCTGAATTTAACGTATCATCATTAAATTCTTGTGCAAATACATAAGACATACTTGCCAAGATATAGGTAGTAAGTGCGCATAGTTTTATGTCAGACAATGTGTGAACATGCTTTACTTTTGGAGTATTTAGTAGCTGTATCACACATGAATATTCATTAATTTAGTCATCGTTTTGTATCTCTAATTCATTTTCTATATATATTTTTTAATATATTTGTTTTTAAACACAGAATTTACATTAGTTCAATAATACAATTATATTAAATAATGCAATTCAGTCTCCATTTGATCTTTTTACATTTTTTATAGTAACTAATTGCAAATGTAGCATTGCTTAAATAAAATCGCTATAGTTATATATCATATTTCTTCCAGTCATCTCTGGACAATATGACCTTTGTATTTTCATATAAATAGTTTGTCTCGCATTCAAACATATATTCATACTAATGAATGAGAAATAACATTTCAATTTCTATTCAATCACCTAACCTAGAGCTGAGAATTCATTTTAAGCAATTCAACATTAGGTTGTTTCCTAATTTACCAAATAAAGCATTGCTTTTCATTTACAATGATAGTAAATTAATATTAATATATTTTAATATCTCGAGAAACATATGTTGAGAAAGTCAAAGACCTTTTTGGTTAGATAAAATAATATACAATGAAATTGTTCTATTTAGAAATATTTTACTTATTATTGCTAACAATTTAAAGGTGGTATTATATTAATAAAAGATTATCTATACGTATAAGAATATAAGACAACGTGAGATGAGAAAAACTAACAATTTATATTCGAAAAAGATGTTTCCTGAAACTTATATGTTTGTTTAGTATATTATTACATGTTCAGAATATCTATTATCAACACACACGCTATTAAAAAAAAAAAATAGACTTCACATTCCTCAATTTTGCTTATCTAGGTTTTTATAGAAGGGAATTTTAAAATTTAAAATTAAAATTTGACACGGGTTCATAAATTTATTCAAAACATATAAAATTAATTGTTCTTGCCACCCTACTATTATCTGATATGGTGTCAGTTATTTTCGAATAGTTAACAGTAAAGAACTTTTTTTGGAAATACGTATAAATTTAATGGGACATAATATAAAAACTAGAAATTGCTTCTCATTTTTACCAGCGAAATGCAATTTTTTTTTTGCAATCTTAGGCGACCTTGTTCATAGATGCTTCAGGCATTTTATCTGAAAAATATGGTATCCGAATGCCTCTTTTAGTTGATTATAATAATTACGTGACCTATGTGGCGATTTTTTTTAATAGTCATAACGAATACAATATGAGCTTTAGGTTTACAATGCACGAGTTTCATTTTTCATAAAATTCTTTTATTTGTAAATCAATAACAGTAAATGTCAAATTAGAAAGCATTATCTGAATATTCAATGACCTTTTGGTCAAAATAAATAAAAACGGGAATTGAAATATGACGGCAATTATATATATATATATATATATATATATATATATATATATATATATATATATATATATATATATATATATATATATATATATAACAAAGTTTTGTCTACAGAGAAAGCTCATCTTTCTTCTTTTAAATATAAGTAGGTAATCAATAAATTACGTATATAAAATTAAAGAATTTGAAAAAAATATTATACGGTATTATAAAATATATCTTCGGCCAAATATACTTCCAATAAGAAGCAAGCGAAATGTAAAAAAAAACATTGCATATTCTCATCTTTTCCTTATTAAAAATGTAAGTTTTCTTTGTATACGTGAGATTATATAAATATATAATTTCACAAAATAAAAAATAATTTATTTTTAAAATGCGTTCATTAAAACGAAAGTGCATTTATTGGAATATACGAGGAACTGAATATATGTCAGTCGTTTCAATGTTAAGCCATCACAAACCACTAGATTGCAGCAGTAATTGTTGGTACTCAAACGATGATGGCTTGTAAAGTAGACGTAAAGTGTTTTTTTTTTGCTTAGCTCATTTAACTCATTTAATTTTACAGAGATGTTTGTTACATATTTTTTTCTGACTCTTTCGATTATATTAAACTAGTTCTTTGTAGACTGCTCTGATTTGGCATGGATTTTATGTGCAACTCCCTTTGAAGACTTTTTTTATTGTTCCGGCTGTCGTCGAGTGATTGATAATTTAAAATTGACAAAAAAAAAAAATGATTACAAAGATGAGGTCAAGCGATTAGAATAGTGTTCATACACATTACTAAAACTTAATTTTCTTTTATTTGTTATTTACATATTTAGTAGAGGCACATCTACGTATATGGATATATGCATATATAAAAAAATTGGAAAACATATTATTAAATTTTATATTTTTTAATTTGTTCAATTTACATGATATTCAAAATGATGAAAGTGTTACTTAAAAACTATAACGGATAATCATAAAGAAATTATTCCGCTCTTTTGGAAATACTTTCGTTATTTCTGTACCGAACATTATATTATTATTAAAACATATTTTCAGTTTGAATTAAACTAGTTTATTCTCTGTTGGATTAACGAATTTCTCTTTCGTGATAATTTGGAGTTGAAATGAATGTAAGTAGTTTTATTGGCTTGCTTTAGTGCATTTAGTGTAGTGATTTTATATTATCAATTGCTATCGTTAGCATTACCACGTGTTTGATGATATTTACACAGCTCACGCGTCGTGTTCCGCTTTTATTCAGGTTAGTCGTATATGTACTTTAGATCATTGTTGACAAGTAACATGCTATTCTGTAATTACACCTTTGTTTAATCGTTCCCTTCTCATTGTTATTCTTCCCATATTTACTTTCATTAAACCTTTATATTACTGTACCTTTTTGACACCAATTTGATAACAGTTTGGTATTACCATTATTACCAAATTTATTTATACGTTTGTATCATTACGTAATAATTTAATTTAGGGTTTTAGGATTTGTATAATAGATCAATTCAATTTAACAGAAGCCTTGCAAATTTGATGTAATAGATAATTTACTTGAACGGCTACTTATATTTTGATTCTAGTTAACTTAATTCTATTTCAAAAATGTCTTCCTATATTTCATTTGAAAATACTTAAAATAGGTAGTAAATGTGTGTAGTCAGCAATTATTTACAATTACAAATTATTATTATGATGAAGCTTTTCAATTATACTCGTATCTACCATATAAAATATGTATTTTTTTACATTACGAAAACAATAAATTGTATACATGATTTTCATCGAATATAAAAAGTAGGGTAATATCTTGAATCATAAAAAAATTACAGTTCATTTCATTAGGATTTTTTTTTATATTATGAATGAACCAATTGAGCATCATACTAGATTAAATTTACCTTTTCATGCAGCATTGAAAACTAATAATCTTTTTATATTCTTATACGAAGTAATATGTAAGTATTGTAGCCATGAAAAAAATCGATCTCGGAAATACCGCTTTTGAACTTCCTTGAATCAAGTCAGACTATTTTCGGAATGGCGTCTGTTTGTGTGCCAGTGTGTGTAAACGCTCTACAGCCAAAAGGTTGATAAAATATTCAATATATTGAAGTAGATCAGAATACATTCTGTTTAGTATTTTATTTATTTGAAAACTAACAAATGTACGTCACTTAATTACTAATACAGTATAATGAATAATTTATATATTATATTTTCTTGAATTTTTCAAAAATGGTACTTTAGCATTCTTCCTATCTAAAAATTTAAGTAGATATACATACTACGTATAAGAAAATCCAGTGCGGGATACTGCAGATATTTTGAAAGTGAAATAAAAATATGATTCAACTACGATCTTTGTAGTTGATATCACGTAACCAAGTTATATAGGCACTTGCCAGAGTCAATTAATAGATAGGTACTTATTAGAGGTACTAATATTGCTTAGAAAGCAACGTTAAAACTATTATTTTAAATTAAACTTTAAAAGTAAACATTCTATCACAAAGTATCTAGTACGATAAATAGAAAATAGAGTCAAAAAAATTATTATTTCTACAGTATGTTGTACTTCTGCCAGTTATTTTTTAAATAATTAAGTACATAATGTAGTACATTCTTATATAAATTTTATTTGATATGATTGATGGTAATTTGACATGTTTTCTTATTTGTGGCTTTTGATTTCAGATTATAATATACATATATAATTGGATATTAAAATTAAGATTTATTAAATATTTTAGATAAAAAGGTTTACCATATAAAAACAAATGTAAAATAAGTTAATAATTAAATAATATGGTTCTCATAATAATTTTATAATGTATATTGCTGTTAATGAAACAATGCTTTTGATTCTAGAACTACCTCTCATGTTAAATTATTTTAACAAAACTATTTTTATACAAACAGATAATTTTCATTGTTTGTTATAGTTTGAATAATTTTGTGCTAAATACTCGTTATTATACAGTTTTAAATATACCAAAAGAGGATGTGTTATGACATTTAAAAATAATTGCATCATACACAAAAATCGTGTGTGAATTTTTCATTATATTTTGACAATATTTATTCATGATGAATGTGTGAGTTGTGAGAATTTTTAATTCAGTTCATTTTATGTTTTACTTAATTTTATTCATCTTCTGTATGTTTCTGTTAAAATTGTTTTTTTTAATACTCTAATTTATGTAATACGCAAAGGAATAATCTATTTTGGGCAACTACGTTAATAAATTTTAAAAATTAAAGCGTTATTATTACCGGTCTATCTAAGCTAAAATCTGTTATTTAAATTTAACTTTTACGGAAATACATTTGACCTGAGTTAAATGAAGAAATTTAAATTAGAAGATTAGGGATTTAATTGACAGCATTTAATTCACTCTTATTTAAATTTTTGTTGATACTATTATAATTATTTTTAAATGTGTTTGATGAAATCACAAAATATGCATATTTCATACTGTATTTTTATCAACAGTTATGCCAGTTATGCCAGTTATTTTGGGCTAAAAGTAGTTTATTTAGCATACTAGTTTCTTATAGTGCAAATGATATAATAATGTGTCGCACCTATGCATAATAATTCTAGTATTTATTATAATTTTTCTGAACGGTTCTTTAAATTACATAAAATTCTTAAGGTTATTTTCAAGCACGTCGTTATAGTAATAAATCACAATGCTCCCAATGCTAAACATTTTTTATTACATAGCCTATAAATAAAATATTTGATTTTATATTTGACTTTAAGTAGACAAATTTAGTCATTTTCTATCTGTCAAATGAAACTAATATTTGCAAATAACCTATACACCTTCATTAGAAATCTTCTTCATTCTATGGGAAATACTAAAAATATAATTAAACCACCGTAGAAATTATTTATTATTTCTTATATTTTGTTATATTAAAAAAGCAATTAAGATAATGAATCATTTTGCTGCCAATTTAATTTGGTGTACAGTTGCATCTCAAACAGAAAAATAAATCACATTTTTAATAACTTTGTTAATTAACTCGCGTTTCATATCATAGATATTGATGTCGATTTTTTTAAACTAAATTATAATGGGTTTAGTCGTGTGATGCAGTTTCACAGATGGTGTAGTGTATTATTGTTCAAAATTCTATAATATTTTACTAGTAATTTATGGATCTAATTCATTCATTTATTTAATGAATGTAATTGACCAGCTATGAAATGCTTTTATGGTCGATTAAATCATTAACTATTATTTAAATACAAGAAATAATATTAATTAATACTATTAATTTTGTATTTCCTATCATTGCACTAAATTTAATTTATACTTTACAGTAAATAATTAAATTTTTGATAACACATATTCAGTATACCTCAAATTATTATATTTTTAATTGCATTAAATAGAACATGTAAGAAAAGACTGCACAGTTTTTTTCGCAGTTTACTTCCGTCATATTGTGTTAAATATTTAATCTATTGTCAGTACACCGTTTTTGATACGTCAGTTTTTATATTGTTGTGTGTCGAAGAACTGGAGTAGTTAAATTAAAAAGTGATTAAAGAATTCTTATTAGAATAATTATTTTTGAATCAGCCTTTTTTGTTCAATGTATGCTACTCGTTTCTTGACCGACAGTGAAATTATATTTACATATATATATATATATATATATATATATATATATATATATATATATATATATATATATATATATATTTATTTATTTATTTAAAATATCTCAAATAAAAAATTATAATTTGAATTCTGATGTCTTCATTTGTTTGAGAATTTCGGTAACAAGCTATGATTATTCTGTCGTTATTAAATTGAAATTAATGATTTTATTGTCATTACATATAATAAATTTCACGCTCTAAACATATTTATTGCTAATAAACACCTTTTACTATAAAAAATGAAGTTTGAAATTGACAGATTCTTTTATTTTAATTAATATTTTATTAGAAATGTTGGTTTTAAAAATTAGGCCAATGCGAATGTGGTTATTTTTGAATATATTATTTAAAAGCCTGTTTTTTATTGCACTTTAAGAAACTTTTACTGTAGAATGCAACGTAATAATATGTTATTTTCAAATTATCTGTTAAACGCAAAAGCTTCAGTACAATAGTTCAAAGATAATGTTCTTCTTTGTGTCTCGTTTTTCAACAGTAATTGTGCTCAAAATAAGGACCATAGAGCACCTTATCTGTAGGGTGCAGTTAACCAATGTGAATGCGATTATTCAAAGAGTATTTTCCATCCACTGAATACGTTTTTCTATTCTAATATGATAACGTCGAACGCGTGATGAATATTATTCGCGTATAAAAGTATGAATTGCACCTCTACTGCAACTAAAGTAACTGTCCTGCTGTACATTTGCTTATTTTTTATAATAAATTAACAGTCAAGACTCAAACCACTCTGAAAAGTTCCACTACCGTCAGTTAAACCACCGTTCTACTTAAGATAGAATAACAGGTATCTTCACATTTTCATATGTTTACGCGTATACTCACAGATGGATCTATTACGTTCCATAAGCGTAGAGCTTTCATAAGAGCTTTTCGAAACATTACGATATTATATTTAAAGTTTCATAAAGTTATATGATTGCATTCGGAATAAAAATAGGAAAGGTAGCTCTAAAAGAATTCTAGAATTTAACAATATTTAAGGGATGAAATAAATGTATTTAATATAAGGTTTAAATTTAAATATTCTTTTAAATAGAAGCAATTTATTACACTTCCTTAGCTCAGTTGATCGTTAAATATAAACATGAATTGATAAATGTATTAATTCTTTTATATGAAAATTGTTTACATTTGTCTATTATTGCTGCATACCATAAGAAAGAAAAGTTCTTATCAAGGTGTATTTGTTTTGCAGCATGCACTAATTTACTCACAGAAAATTGGCAATTTAAATATGAGATGAGCTAGGTTACATTTTCATTATCGTCCTTGAAAATAATTTAAATTATCTTTTATTTAAATTTACGTGATATGATGTAGGATATCTATCTAATATTAATATAGTCTAATTTAAGCTATTAACTCACTAACACAAACAAAAGTTGTTGCTGCCTTTGATCTTATTTAATATTCCAACCTTTTTAGAAGCGCATACTATAACTAGAAATTTCTGGAGCTATTATAGTTTCATTATAGTTTAGATAGTGGCATTTATTCGTCTCTTTTTTGTTTGTTTTCTTTATTATCTTGAATTTTATATAAATATTACGAAATTGTAATTTTTATCTATAGAAATAATAATATATAAAACTTTAAAATTCATCGATTATTGAATGATATATATTTGCAAAAAAGAGCCAATGATTTTTTTTTTAAATTAAATCAAAATTCGCCAGTTATTGAACGTCATGGTTATTGGTCCACACACATTTGGTTTATTCTACTATATTTAGGAGAGGTTATAATATAATAATATTTTTATTTTTCAACAACATTTTATTTAACAAGTTTTTTTTTTTTGAGATAAAATAAATACAAAGACAGATTTACAGTGTTACAAGTATTATTGTAGGAATCGTAATTATTACAGTCTATTATAACTAATTTGAAAATGTGTTTCTATTATAAATAATAATAAATATTTGTTCGCTAATAATAAGTATTTGGTTTTGAATGATTTAAATCATGACGCGTTTTGGATGCTAAGAGGGATGGGTAGATCCTCGAAACTTCTTCCGTATCCTCCGTGACCACCACCGTATCCACCACCGCCACCACCATGGTGTCCAATTTCTTCATGGGACTGTGAGTGCGTATGTGCGTGAGAGTAAACTGGTTTGGAAACAATTTCATATGTGGTTTGTTTGTGACCACCGCCAGCCAACGACTTGAGACCAACGATAGCGGAAAGCATGAGCGCCAAAAGTCCAGTCATCAAGGCTTTACCAGCAAGAGCAGCCATAGCACCAAATCCAAGAGCGCCTAAGGTTCCCTTCATCATCAGCATCATCGCCATAACGCCTCCCATACCTCCCTTGTTTTTCCTACGAGCAGACACAACTTCTTTGTCGGAATCATCGAATAATCGTACACGGATTGTATGGCTGTTCAAGTATCCCGTAACCTTCTTCAGCAGGAAGGCATCCAGACGCGCTTCGGCGTCATTGGGAAAATCTCTGGCTAATTCAGCGACGAGATCAGCTGTATTGGCTCGAGCACTGTCAGCTTCCCGTACTAGAGACACGCCAGGCAGCACTTGGTAGTTATCATCTTCGGAGAGGCGTTCCACCCATGAGACCAAATCCAGTTTCATGCAAGTGGTAGTATATGATTTCGAGCAATCCCGAGATAATGATCGCTTGAAGTCTGCTCGACTGCTGTTAATATTGCTAGAGGCTGGTGCATCTTCCCCACAGGCCACTGATACCAAAATGGCAACCACAAACACACGAACAAAACCAGACATGTTTGTCTTTGAAATGAGAGCTGCTGAATGACTTGCTGCTGGAATCTGTATCGACACTATATATACTACAGTTTCCTATGCAAAAAGATCAAGAATCATTGGGTGGTACTCTCTTTCCTAAATGTTGACCATCACTCTTAGATTAAGGGGACTTAGTGGAGCGCAACACATTTGTGTAGCTAGCGACGGGCGTGTTAACTTGTTATTAGACATGCAATAATTCGCCTTGATATAAGGGTCAAGTTCGGACACCGTAATATAGTTTGCACTATCTCTTACACGTTTTTATAATAACTGTAATGTTAACCGAAGCATCAACAGTGATAAAAGATGATTTTGATACATTTATTCATTAGCTGCCATTCACTTCTGACGGATGTTACACAGGCACTGAATCAAAACTTACTTCTTTGGATAGGTAGAAAAACTTCTAGTGGAATGTCCGACGAAAAAGAAACAAAACGAAACATAATTAGAATCTAAAAGAAAGTATAACAAAACTAGATTTTAAATTAATGGAGGTTAAGATATTTAGCGTTCTAGTTTTGTAAATAATCCTACATATTCTAGTTTTTATTTATAAAATAATACAAAAAATACAACTACAAAAACAATAAATACATTAAATATACGGGTCATTGCGGAATTGTTTGGTAACCTATTGGCCATTCTTGAACATAAGCTGCTGGTCCGGAGGGTGCCAGTCCTGCTCGGCTCCAGTGCGGTGGGACCACTTCGAAGGACACTTTCTTCGATGAGTGTCCTTCTAGTGCACTCTTGAACGCAGTTGCTGCGGATATTGCCAACGCAATGAGCCCAGCTCCAAGACCCTTGAATGCAACGAGTGCAATGGCGGAAAGTATAGCCGGTATCAGGATAGCTGCTTTCAATTTAAGCAGCAACAGCAGAGGTAAAATGATTTTCTTCAGTTTGCTCGATCTTGTTTCTATAAAGTGAACCACATACGTGATTAGAGAAACTTGCTCTTAGCAAGTATTAATAAAAATCAATTTAAGTGTGTTTGGTTCCGTGACCTTGATTAGATATTCATTTGCCACAATATACAATCAAGCGCTTGGCGATTTGTAATGCATATGCTATAGTTATACGAGAAATTGTTAATCATAAACGATGAGTTAGCTACTGTACGTTAATCCGAAAGTAGAATGTAATAACAAGCTGGCAAAGCCTTAGGAGCATATGTTGTGCTTTGGCATATGCAAATTTCGACAAACTGAAATATGTTTATCATCAAAATTAAATTCAACTTTCAGTTTCTAATCAAAGTAACACCATGTGAATAAGATATTCTTACTATGTATAGTGGTATGGTTAATTGGTTACATTTCAATTCATCATCAAGTAAAGAATTTGAATTTTAAAAGTAGGATTATACAGTGTTTTAATTAAATTGGAAATATGTCCCAAGTCACCCGGTACCCTAAGTATATTCGAAGTGTTTTCAGCGTACGGTACTCTGAGTCTAATGTCTTCCGCTATCGAAATGCAAATTTTATATGCATTCAACTTTGCTTACCTGATCTGATTTTTATTTATATTTTTTATAAAGTGATTTTTATATATTACTAGAATTTAACGGTGATATTATATTTCCGGTTAAAATTGGTTTGTATGTTCTCACGATTAAATATTTAAGAGTATTAACTGACCCACTATAGAGAACGGATATATACAAAAAAAACGTTTATTTATGAGAAAATTTTGTTGATATCCACCGGGCAAAATACACTTTTTGTACTTTTTAAATCGCCTAGATATTAACAAACTTAACGCACCATGTACTTAGTAATTAGCAACTACCAGTAATTAAAAATGCAATTAATTTACAATATTTAATCCAACGCTTAATTATTTATTGAATATTAAAACACCTTGAAATCATATACAAAGTCATTACTCTTTATATGTATGTATATATTTTACATTGTTAGTATTTTAACATAGCCTTTCTCTATTTAAATCTATACTAATATTACTGTAAAGTATTTGTTTAAAATAGTATTAGTTTATGGCAAATAAAATCACAATAATAGATTATATGTCCGTAAATAAAATTATATTTATTCAATGTACCTATGCAACTTACAAAAATTTGAAATGATGAAAAATGTGTCTTGCTAATTTTAAATTATAAAATATTCCATTGTTGCTTGACTCTAGATTTTTTTGGGATAAATACTATGAAGTAACTATCGTAACGGGCATGCTTAAAAAACGAGTTTATGATATTTCAACTAAATTATATGGTTTTACAAGGACCTTTTCAGACTTTTATTAGTTTATGTAGTCATAAAAGCAATTCATTAGATTTTCTTTGTATTCTTAGTTTTTCCAGGTCAATGAATACACCGTGTATCGACAAATAATTCTATATATATTTAAACAGGAAATAAGTTAACGAGTAGGTCTGTTTTATCTAAATAATATGCAAATTGTTTAAATAATTGTGAAGAAGGTTAAGGCCATATAGTCAGAAGTACAACGATACTATACTATACTATACTAACAGGTGAACATTCTCGGTCGTCTCAAAGTAGGACACGAGTGGCGCGGAAGTGTTTGTGTGTTCAGTAGGTCAGTAAGTAAGTCGCTCGCATCGATGCTCAAAATACTAAGCATCAGATATCTCTTCTAGCTGATTAAATCGTACACAACAACAAAAAATAGAAATAAATATCAAAGAGAATAAAAAAATAGCGAGCAAGCGTTGACTTTTCTGTAATTTGAAATAAAGGCGGCTCGCATGCGCAATATCATCGTTCGGACTTTTCATACTTATGTTCCGGATGTGATAGAGCGGATCGAGTGGCCAATGATATGTACTACACTACGTGTGTATAAAACAGGTGTATCGCAATGATAGAGAGTCAGTAGTCAAGCAGCTTCGTTTCGATCTTGAACTTGTTCGTAAAAGAATTTGACCTTGACCAGTTTTCATATGGTTGTATGTATGTATAAATAAAATCTCTCTTGAATTTCGGTTAGGTGAGAAACTACACGCTATACTTGTTGCATTTTCATTGAATTCCTGATGTAATTGTTTCGTAGCGGTTTTTATTAAAATCCCAATTTGAGACAGTATTTTCGATTACCAATATTATTTTATTGTAATTAAAACAATTTAGTTGCAGAATTGTTTATGGCATTTCATATTTTATCGGAATTATTCGGCAGAGAGGTTTAGATACATAAAAATTATGAAATTGACTGTTTTTAAATTTTTAAATTACTTTTATAAGGATATAAAAAAAGGCCTTTTGGGCGATCTCTAAATCGTTTAAACTATATTCATACAAATGTTAGGTTCTGATCTGATTTCTATTCCAATTGACATTACATTTTCTAATGTTTAGGTTTTTATTTATTATTTATCTAAATATTTTATTTTTGTTTAGTGAAAATAGGAAAATTTATAAGCAAACGAGTTTTAAATTCTTTTTAATTATATTTAAAACGTCTAAGTCGATATGAGATCAATTAAAGATTTTTTATGAACCAGATATATTTTGAAAGAAAACCAAAATATTTAAATTTATTTAACCTACAAATGTATTATATGCATGTGCCATTTTATTAATGTATGAAGTATAAACTTAATGCTATTTAGACATCTTTGATGAGATAAAACATATTTGAAAGTTATGTGTGGTAATTTTACTTTATGCTAATAACGTTTACACAGTTGAGCTTATTTCTAATGCTAGATACTTAGAAACATGTGAAAGTAAGTTTTTGTTTAGTCCAACTGTTACATTCTATTCTAGAAGCAAAACATAAGACGAGAGATTGGCAGATTGTCTCATTTCATCGCATCTATGTCATACTAATAAGTGAATAATATGTTTCAATCAACGGTATATAAAAAAAATTCGTGTAGAATTTAAGTATGCTGAGATATCATACAAAAACTTTCTTATGCTTTGGCATGATGTTGCTGAGTACTGAATACAAAAGCATATGATACATAATATTATATATTTGCACCTGCCTTGTTCACTAATTACAATATACCATGTATATACTTATGCTTTGTTCGGCATTAAATATTAATAGAAAATTTTACAACCGCCAGCTATTCTGTATTTAACAAAATTACCACTCCAACTATGCTTAGCTAGGAGAGAGTCTTCTTTTAAATTGTTGCTAAGACCATACAACATTATATTATTTTATAATATTTACCAATAATTATTACCATAAATAAGAAAAAAAACCATGATGTTTGTTAATGGTTATTATTGATTTGATGTCTCGTATTGTGTGCACTACATTCCTATTTCTTTTTTGTGTTCTAATAAGTTGAAAGTCTGTAAGGCACACGTATCTTAAGAAAGTAAAAATATAACTGTTATATAAACGTAAACATTGTTATTTTTATGAATAGACATTTATAAAAAAAAATACTTAGTGTTTTTCCAATTTGTAATGCATGTATTTTCTTGTTTTTATCTATATAAAACATTATATTTATATATCTGAGCTACGGTTTATATTTTTCATAAAAATAAACTATTTACGAAAACATTCGACGGACCTAACACTACTACACATCTAATTTAAATATTTTATATGTTTTGTGGCCTTGATTCAATGCCCTGATTGCATATCAATATCATCTTGTAAATATTCTACAGTTATAAACATTTTAACATTGAAAAATTGTGCATAAAGTAGAAAAAAATCTCAAGCGACTCAATGTATAAAAAAAAATATTCATACCTGATAGAATACTTTTAGCATCTCGCACATTTGATGGTAGTTTGATTTTCAATTCATGGCTAGACAAATATCTTAAAATTCTATCAACTGCTCCTTCAGTTTTTGATGCTGTAGCTTCTTCATTCCCAATTCTTTCGACTTTGACAATTCCACCGAGAATCGTGACTGTTGGATCAGCATCAAATTCATCAACTAATGTAACGACTTTTTCTTCTGCACATTTAACATTGTCGCCACAAGTATTGTAAATTTTTTCTAATGGATCACCAAGTGAACAAGTCACAAAAAATGTTACTATCAATAGTTTTTTCAACATTGTATTTGCGACAGGTATATTCAGAAATGGATCGATTTGATGGCCAAGGGGTGTATTTATATAAGTAAGACGATATGTATTGGTGTTTTAGTTGACTAAAAAGAGGGGACTTATGACAATTTATTTAAAACACGAATACAAGTGTGACATTCTGTTACAATACGTGATTTTTATTGTAAGTTTGTAAGTCTATCATACAATGTGCCGGTTATTAAGTGGTTACATATTTAGTTTTGTACTGAAAACTAATCTTGTACACCATATTGTTAATTTTTTTTTACTGTTTTCAATTTAAATATTTCAGTTTAAATATTACTATAATTGATAATTCAATTATTTATTATTTCGCTTTTAATAAAATTTAGTAATATATACATAAACAACTACCGAAATGATGGAATATAATCTAGTATTTATCTCAAACACAATTTTAAAAAACGAAACTCTGCTGAAGAAAATATATAACGTAACATTTTTCATAGCATAATATTAACCAGTGATAAAAAATTACTTACGATAATGACTGGTACTCTTCAGATGTAGTTTTGGACGTTCTGGGAACCAAAGCAATGCCAATAAAATGATTAAAAAATCTCTTGAAAAGATTGATGATTAAAACTGATTTGAAGATATATTTACCTGTTGCCTTTTGATGTATACAGTGCTTATAGATGTAAGCCCAAACAGTCTGTAAGTATAAATCGCTACACTATCACTATATAAGGTCTAAATTTATTCAATTGAATCATTAAGTAACCGTAATCCGTATATTTTTCAAAAGAACCCTATCACAATGAAATAAATACATAAAAAAAAATAATATCGCAATATTTATCAAAACATTTGCAATTTACTACAAATAATGATTTTTACATGTCGAGATCGGAAATTTATTTTTGTGTAGAAATATCTTAAATAGCTTGTTAATGTCTAATTCTTACATTTAGATTTTCGGTGTTAAACTATTTACATATGGCAAGTTTTGGCGTCACGTTACAGATATGACCTAGAAACTAACCCGGTTCTGGTGCTCCTAATAGATAGGCAATAGATCATTCGTGAGTAACACGCCACATTTTTGTGCGAACATATTCCGAAAAAATATTGGTTTAGTTAGCTGTATTAATAATAGTGTATATTCATGCCATTGAATGTACGCACAGTGTTTGGATCAGCGGTAAAAATAATAATAAAAATATATGGTTAGCTATAAAATATCTATATTAAAGAAAATAAATACAATAAATATATTGACCTGAGCCAGAACAACATTATTTTTTATGTGAAGAGTAAACGATATTCTGTGCATCCTCCATTGATCTTGCGTAGGGGTAGCTAACTTGTGGTGCGCCATAGTTTGTGCCAACGTTAGTCCAGCCATTTCCATAACCACCTTGGTTACCGTATCCACCTCCGCTCGACGTATTTTTACTGAACTATAAGTAGACAATACACGAATATCAACATCATATGTATATCTGTTCACTTTTGATCATTCACACCAGTTATTTACCATTACATGCATTTCAAAGCAAAATAGATGATTTAGTTTGAAGAGAAAATATATGTCATAAAAGATATAAAACTATATTGTATTGAACCTCAATTGTATACATTTCACTTTATTCTCTGGATAAAATTATACAGAATTGAATCCAAATGACATTCAATATGCCAAGAATACAATTCTGTTAAAATTTTATTTATTTTATGTGACAAAAAATGATTAAAAATCAATAATTACCTTGCTAAAAAGTCCTGCGCCATTACTCATTAAATATTGAATTCCAATGAAAACAGTTACAGCCAAAGCTATTTTAGATAAAATCAAAGCTTTGACTGCGAACAAACCTAAAACGGCGATCAGAATTGGAATAACTGCAATTAATTTGGCACCGATTGCCATCATTAGCGGTCCAGCGATTTTTTCATTTTTCCTCGTCCTGGCAGAAAAAAATCTATTTCTCAATTAATCAAATTTATCCATTAATTAATGCGAATAACGTTAATTAGATAATAATTAGACAAAACACATTTTAATAGTAATTACATTCTATTACCTTATACTCCGTAATGATTAAATAGATTCACAAATATTATACATAAATTAATTTAAGTGATGAATAATATATACTGATTTGACTATTTAATAAATAAAATATTTATCTGAGATTAAAATAATATTAATAATAATCACCTTGTTCTAGAGATCGTTGAATTTCATTTGATGTAGTTTCTGGTACTTTAACCTTGAAAGTTCGTCCTGTAAACAAATTGCCCATGATATTGAACATCATGTCAAATATCTTTGAAATACGTTCTTCTGCAGTCGTTGGCAATTCTAATGTTCGTTGCTGCCTTGCGTTTCGTATTATATTAGGATTATCGCTAGATAACTGAACGCCGGGTAAGATATTGATATTTTCCTGAGCAGATATAACTTCTATTCTACTTAAAGCATTCAACGTCATACATGATATCGTGTTTTCGAATCCTTTCAGTTGCAGACATTGTTTAGTTGAAACTATAGTTGATTCCGTATTTTCGTTTGGCAACTAAATAGAAAATAAGTACATATTTAAAATCAATAGTAGCTTCATCATATTTTGTAAAAGATTTTTGATATTTTTTAATGCTATTTATAATTCATGCTACTAAATTAATGTATGACACGTTGTTAGCTTCGGCAATGAAGTAACATTGCTAATAATACGAAATATACTTTTATATTTTATAATTATTAAAAAAGTTAAGTATTTAGTTTCATCCAGTTATATATATATATATATATATATATATATATATATATATATATATATATATATATATATATATATATATTTATTTTTTTATTTATTTTTTTCTAAATAACATCTTAGTATTTTTTTTTCTTTATTGTTTCTATATTCTTTAAAATGTTTTATTCTACAAAAATAATTTTTGATTATGTGTACCTAAGGTTCATTCAATTTTTTTAAACTTTTTTAAAAAATACACATTTTCATTGTTACACTATAGAATTTACTATTATGTGCATTTGTTATCAAGGATCTCGCTTATACGAAAGAAATAGTGTGAAAATGTCAGAGCTTTTGTCAAATATAAAATAAAATATATATAAGCACGAAAAACGTCTTTGTGAAATGAAACCGTTAAAATCGTAGTTATTTGCATTGTCAAGAATACGTTGATTAGGATTATACCTTTAACATTATACCTTTGTTTTAAATAATATGTATGAGGATATTTAAAAAGGGGCGTTTGCCACCCTCTTAATAGGAAAAAATGTAATGAATTAAAACTAATGGTAATCAAACCAAATAAAAGAGTGACGGTGTTTTTTTTTATTCAAAATACACTACACAAATCTAACTGCCATTACCAATTGTATTTGCAGAACTCTCAAATTTTTATATAACTTTTAAGTACTATGTTTTCAAAATAATGATAATATATAACTTGGTTGAAAAATAAAACATACCGCCAACGAATTTGCTAATCCAAAAGCAAGATAAAGAACACTTAACACTTTCATGACGAACTGAACTTGTCTAAAGACGTGGTTCTTCTCTATTTTATACCATCATCCGTTTTTGTCATATATCGTTTGCCCCTCCAGGTGAAACACAAATATTCAAATGTTGAATCATGACAAGGGACTAAGTTTGTTCTTAAAATTATCTTAGCCCATCCTACACACGGACTGACCTACTGAAAAACCTGTGTTTACCCAGCTTATATTTACAATTTCCAGTCGGTACGGAAATGTAGTCCAAAATTTAGACTACATATGAGCTCATGAAAATATTCAATTTTGTAGTATTTTGAGGCATTAAAAACAGGAATTGTTTACATTAAATCAGAGATCTAGAATAAACAACTTCTTTTTCGGTCTTACTTATACGAAACATACACATTCCAATGGTACATTTTATCAAACGTTTTGGTGGTACCGATTAAGGCAAATGGTTTTGGGTCTTTTTACTATCACGACCTCAAATTTAAATTTCTTACGTATAAATAGAAACCAAATCTTTGTTAATAAGTAAACCAGTATTCTAATTTAGTATTTAATGATCTTGATAAATTTGATAGTAGCCCGAGGTGTGTGCGGCTAGATTTCAATACACATAGATTACTGATTAAATTTGCTAATTTTAATATAACCATAAGCACCTTTTTATTCTAAAACTATATATTTCACAAATTTTTATACCTTGCACTATCCATTTCCTCCATGTAGAATATTAAACAAACTATTCTATACTGCAGAATTCTAATTAATATGCGGCAACTTTGGATCAGAGCTATTTGCCAAAAATTCAGAAATAGAATTGCTCTACTTTATAGGGAATGTGTTGAAACTGGTTCAGTGTTTGATTTGAATCTGTGTTATACATTTTTACTTATAAGTGAAAATTAATGCATAGCGAAATCTTCGAAAATATGTAAAATTTATTAACATAAATAAAGTATTGTGGTTTGGTTCGATATGATCAAATATAATAAACTCATTCACCCAAATATTTTATCAGTGTACTAAATAGAAAATGGGGTTATATAAAAAAAACTCTTTTCATTCTTTCGTTAACAAGATTTGAAAAGAGTGTATTAGTAGGAGTACTAATATCAATCTTTGTGTGTAAGAAGCTTCATTGATAGTTGTTTGTTAGTAAATAACAAGGGGCGGCTGATTTGAACTATGAACTGTAACATTTGGTATTATACTCATGAACTTATACTCCAAATGAGTCAATCAACCATTTTTAATGTCGACCCATATTTTAAACGAATGACATGTTAATTATGATGTATGAAGATTCTTTTTAATGGATATATATATATATATATATATATATATATATTTCAAATATGCTATGGATATCCAAATATATTTCAAAGCCATTTCTACAAATATTTGTCACATATCAATACACTTTCTGAACCCACGCCTCTTTCTGACCATACTCATAGCTGAGTGTGTAGTGAGAGTGCAAGATAAATAACATGTATTATTATATACACAAGAAAATAAGTATCTACTATTGTATGTATACTTAACATGCTTATGCTTAAACAAAATTAACACTTTTTATTCATCAAACTAAGTCAACAAGTGTAAGGATAACAGTGATAGAACAGATAATATATTCACTCAATGGATTGCCACGGATTTTCAAATTTGTTATGGATAGAAAAAGATAGTCGGTCAATTATGTACATTTATGAAAATAATGCTTACATTTGAAAGAAAATATATTTCGTAATATTTGTTTTTATAGACAAAATAATTATTTATTTTTATAATTACTTTTAATATGCTCCGAAACGTGTTTCAACGAATAAATATGCCCAATGTGTATTCCATTGCAAACAGACAATAATTTTATTAGTTTTGTGAGGACCGGCAGTGTGTGTGTAGTGTCATTTATGTATTTGAAACAATTTTACATCATAAAACTGATAGGTACGTGCAAAATGACAATATCGTGTTAATTGAGTGTGAACCATGCATATATACCATATGCTGAACATTAAAACATATTTGAATGTGGTTCATATTATAAAGTTATTTATCGAGGCAGGCAAGTAGTCAAGCTTCTGTTTACTAACGAATGTGTTCCGTTTCGTGCTAGTTATATCTACTGTAATTTATTATCTTTATTTAATTCATTGATTGAGAATTTAAAAATTTTTATGGATTTTTTTTACATTGTGTTTTTATTTGGCTGTGGTATATATTAGCATGTAAAAATAAAAAATGTTTTAATTAAATATTTATTCAACATAAGGTGCTATGACATATCTTATAAATAGCCAACATGTACTGCCTACTAAACTAATGAGAACCCATTCGTTTTTATACATAGATATAACTGCGGAAATGAATTATCACCCAATTATCTTACGCCTAGTTATTGATACTATTTAGGTTAGGAACTATTCGAGTATGTAGCTTAAATTTCATATACCAACTGGTTGGTGACTGCTACATGCTAGTTGCTCTATTGTAAATTACTTGCCAGATATCGAATTATTATACCATTGTTGCTAAATATTTGAATATGCATTTACGAAATTGCAGTAACTGATTTGTACATGTTGGTTTACAGATACGTTGAAGATAATTCCAAACAAGGCGAAATGGATGCAGACTGCAGATGAAACGTAAGTCAATATCAAAATCTATTTAGAAATAAGTGCCTGTAATTTATTACAAATTCCATTTTATTGTCGATACAACATTTTATAACAAAGATGCAACTGAAAATAATATTGTGTGCTAGCATGGTTTTACAGTAAGGATACTTTTTATTTATTTATTTATTTATAGGTGGCTTTTTATTAAAATATAAGTTTCATACATTTTTATAAATTAATTTATTGTACTACTAGTCTGCTAAAGGAATAATGATACTATTTTAAGTTGCAAGGGGAAAAATAATATGATAATAATTTCATATTTATAATGTCGATATTTACTAAAGTCAATACAATAAAATACGAAACTTAATTATACACATATAACCATAATTAATTAATTTTGTTTTGTTTATCACATAATTATATGATTTCATATCACTTGATATATGTTCATACGTAGTTATAAATCAAATAGTAAGATAACTAAAGTCTTTTAATTAAATTGAAAATTCTACGACGCATATAAAAATCCGTTTTGCATTATGTGAAATATATCTTATGATTATTCAATACAATATTGTAACACAATCTTCTATAACAATACTCAATTCGAAGGTAATTAAATAATTTGAGGTATGGTTGATAAACCGGTATTCAATCATAGGCAGTCAATGGCAATTCTATCTGTGAAGATGTCTGGCCCAATATTGATCGCTATTCTTATAATGATAGACCGGTTCTGTTGGTACTGGTTGATATGAACTCTCACTAGTGTCACCTCGATCACGTACTGGTGTCGATCGATCCCATCCATGACCATGACTTGCGAACTTCTTCAATCCAAGTATTGATGATAAAATTAAACTTAAAGCACTTAGTAGAAATGCTTTACCCGATATGAATGCTATTGCTTTTAATGCTAATGGTATCATGACTGTTTTTACAATTCCTACTCCTAGTAGTAGAGGGATGAGGTACTTGAGTTTTTTCTTGTCTTTTTTGCCTCTTTCTGCAATCAAAATTACACAAATTATTCTAATTCTCTGTGAACCGAGAAATATGTTATAGTTAAAAATTTCGAAGGTAAAGTTATGATTGAATCAGAAGAAGCTGGTTTCTTATATAGTTGGTTAAATTATTTAAGGAAATTAACAACATAATATGCAAATCTCGATATTATCTTTTTTTTCTGTATAATTATTAATGGAATAAATGCAACTTATCCTACTTGGTTTAAGAAGGTATAGATACCGACTTTTATAACGAATACTGTTATATTTATTACTTATTTATGATTTAAGAAATATATCAGAATATAGTAGTGAATAGGTTTTTAGTGATTACAATGCTAATTTAATATAAAACTTTTCCTATAATTCGGATATGATATTAGGAATTTAATTAGTTTCATGAAGTATCTTCATTAATATTGTGTCTACATAGACATATCCGAAAATACATTCAGCATGATAAATAACGGCGATGTAATATGTCTGGAAATTTGGAAATTTTCTTTTTTATATGTTATGACAGAAACTGTATCCTGCATTTGTCAAGGACTTAAGTTTACGATGTGGGTCAGACTAAGGGTTTTAAAGGATTTCATGATTACACCTTTTTGCTATATATAAATAAAATATAGTAGCATGAATGTCTTTTCATACAGTTCATATATTTTCAGCTCCAAATTAGTTGGTTATTTTATTGTTTCAAGATTCATTAACTTTGAGGTAGATACCTTTAACTGAAACCCTTTCATTTGTGCATGAAAGTAATAATTCAATCGTCTCCATTTTATATTAGATATGTATATGCATTCTTTTCTATATTTGTGTTTTCAATTTTGTTCTTCTCTTTCTTAATTTGCTTTATTCAAACTCACTACACTTTTCAGTCTACACTAAATATCCAACAAATTACATACCTTCAATTTCTGTGTGTGAATTATCCATATTTTTTTGCAATTCTTCATCCGTTGTACTTTGAGCATGATCCGCACAAACTGCCGCAAATTCTAAACAAACTAGTAACGCCCACACCCGCCAGTTGACTGCGTATCGTTTCATTGTTCCGGGAACTACTACAAACTTCCGATGCCCAAGACATGTCTTTATATATATAAACAGTTATCATTTGAATGCTCCACTACACAAACAATAATTCCATGTCAATCATGTTATTACACTTATATCCAATTTATTTTTCGAATTGTGACAGTATTTGAACCGTGGCCTATAAGCATCGTTGGACATTAATACATTTTTTGCAAAGACATTAAGCGTTAGTATAAACTTAATTGAAATATAAATGATTAAAAATTGGGTTAGTTTTTATAAAATTATCATCAATTTATTTCCAATCACAATTATTCAATATTTTTTTTTGTATAATTTAGGGATATTATTGTTTATTTTATAACGGTATTTTATGATTAAATTGTCTCGATATACGATACCTCAATTAAACTTTAGTAGTGTATTTTGATAAGTTTGTGTATATCGATATGGTCTACTAGAAAGCTATTAATTTAAGCAAATAACAATTTTTAATTCAGGTTGAATTATACTTAACAAATTACTTTAGAAAAATATTTATATTGAATATTTCAAGCATGTTAAATATAATTATGGTGTTAAATGAATGGTAAGCATTGCTCCCAAAAATGTTCAAATGAACCTGTTGAACTAAATTAACTTGTTTAACTTGTAAAGTATCAGAGCTGAAATCATTTGTCTTGATGAAATACCGCCTCATTGCCTTGTTGACCCCAGTTAAATGGTCTTGTTAGACTTACGCTTGTTCATTAATGCATCAACTAAGATCAAGCTTGAGTTACAGTCAAACATCATTTACTACGCTGCAATTTCAGAATAGTTTGCTGGAGATATAGATATGTTGTTCATACAGTTTCATTATATAAAATGTAAGATTATAAACTGAAATTCAAACTGCGCACCTTATTTTCATATTAACCTGAAACGGGTAACATTCTATTTATACTCAGGATTTACTAATACTGATTTGAAAATATTTTACAAGCACTCTAAAAATGTCATTTAAATAAATATTTGTTTGCATAGTCAAAATCTAAAGCGCTATTTATCATCATCGATTTGGAGATAATGCAAATCTATTGGTTAAAAATTATGATTTAATTTGAAATACAAATCATTAAATTTAATTAAAAACATACAAAAAATTTGGACCGGACTAATATTTATAATAATCTTTTTCTTAAATCTTAATGTGTTAATGAATTTTATACGTTGTAACATTACTATGATGAAGTGCCTCTTGCTTAAAATTCATATCTGCTATCAAATTATAAACGAAAGACTGAGGAAATGAATAAAATCCAATTATACTAAGTTCATGGAACTGAATTTTTCATAAATCACAAGAAATTGGTTCGAATTATAATTGAAGAATTAAACTTATTTATAAAAAAATGCGCTTGTATTATTTAGAAAACAAATTATATTGTTAAATTGAATGAAATAATATTTTTTTTTGACATTTGTATGGATAGGTTAATAACTAATAAAAAGAAAACAGTTACAACCATATTGTTATTTTATTTATATGTTATATATATATAATCAATACAAAATGTATAAATAAATTAAATAAATATAATAATATACAATAAATAATAAATATATCTATTACAACTATTGGTTGATGGCGCTTAGGTATATTTGTATGGGAACGGTACAGATGTTCCATATTAGCAGGCGGTTTGTTGTATTAGTTAAATTTTAGTAATAACTAATGCTTGGAATGGATATGATAATCATTGGTCTTATTGAGAACAAATGTTATTGACTGATATTATTTCAGATATTTCTACTAATAATTTAGATTTTAGCCTTGGTCTTTCTTCCAAAAAATAATAATTCCAAAAGAAAAAATGTTGTTCTTCTAATGCCTGGTTTTACAAATCAAAGGCCTAAAGATTTGTATTTTTGATTTCAAACAAATGATTTTACAACAATTTAAACAATTAATCTATGTTATTGTTAATTCGGTACATTATTTTATGTATGTTATTGCTATTTTGTAATAAATAATTTGAATTGAGAATACGTTTGAATTAGGTAAAACCAGACCTAAATAATTTTACTTAAATATCAATTAATTATGTTTTTGTTGTACACACAAACAATAATATCGTTTGCACATATCGGATTCTACTATATATGTACATGATATTAAATTTTGGTAACATAATTAATTATTATATATATTTGTATAAGCCTTGCCAATGTTACCCATTTTTAAATATCACTGGTTTAGGAACACAATAATATTTAGGATTATGCGACCTCCTCAATCAGTCCAGTACAGTGGAGACTTAAATAAATTGTAAAATTTAGGATATTTTTAGTTTGTTTTCCTGAGAATAAAATAAATACATTTAAACATAATAATTTTAAATAACATTTGAAATAGTTAATAAATATTTTATCTTTTTTTTTTAAATTAAATAATTTTGATATAATCATGCGTACAATCATCTAGATATCTCATAGTACTAGGTTCCGAATTTCAAATATGTTTTAATATATTCGGAACCAGTCACCATGGTAACAGTAACGAATCTTTATTGACTACTTAAACTACTATTGGACTACATTTAAGGCTAAGCGTAGCTTAAATATATTTTATTTTAAATTTCCATCAATCATTAAATCTTTTTAAAATGAATCCCAATTGTACTTTAATCATATTATTGGACTGAGGAGGTAGCATAGTGGTCTCAAACATTATCATCCTTTATTTAACCCCATTGAAGCTGCAAATAGAGCGAAAAAGAATCCAGCTAAACCAGTCGCACCCGTCAGTAATAATAATCCACCTATCATTACTGGTATAAGTGCAAAGAACTTCAACTTGTATGCGATCAGCAATGGTAGTAGAAATTTTTTGTATTTCTTCTTGACCTTTAGTTTTCCTCCACTGAAAGGTCCTTTGCCTCGTCCCATTTCATCGTCGTAATCTTTTTCATCTTCTACACCTAGAAGATAAATTTTATTAGAGATCTCTTAAGTTTCTTAATGTATTTAATGAAATAAGATTAAAACTTTGGTAAAACGATAAATATTTTTTCCCAACTAGTTATTGGCTTATATTGAAATGTTTAAATGTTGTAAAAAGTGGTTTTTAGAATTTTACTATTTGGGATATTGAAATAGCTGTTATATATCCGTCGGAAATATTAAAGTTGAAAAACTGATAATTATTATTTGTGGAAATGTTAACACATATTTTTGGCTGATATTACCGCGCCATTTCTTTTAATTAGGACCGATATTATTCGAAACTAATGAATATGAATGCTTTGATGTGACTGATGTGGATTTTATTGCTCCATTTTGACTAATAAAGTACTTCCACTAAACTTTATAATGTATTTTCAATCGGTTCGATTCAACACTTCCGGATAACACTATAGCTTGTTCTATAAAATGTCTAAATATATATGTGATCAATATTTAGAATTTTAGGTTAAAATGCCAGTTCTGACTAACTATAACATAGGTTTCTATGTCAAAATGATTGAAATTAATCTTTTGATGATGGCACCAAATATTTTAGTACATTCTGTTGATAATGATAATCAAATGCAAGCCATACAAAGCTTTATGAATCAGCTTTATGGGGTGTTAAACTAATTGAGAATAACAAAAGCTAATTGTTATTTGTTTTTGTTTTAAATAATCATAATACTTCAAACACATTTAATTTCGATTTAAAAGAGTGTAACATAGTTGTTTATAGTAGCGTGTTTTAATTGTGTATAGAATTACTATAATAATGTAGTTTGCACTACAATTATTTAACTTCTACGTATACAATTGTGATCATACTAATTATAGGTATTTATATTTATATGGACTAAGTACTTCTGTTTTTCTAAATACTTTGTTATTAAAAGTATGTAAAATTATCTAATTTAATCGCACCAACAAAATGAATTGATTATTATTATTATTATTTTAATTATCAAAGGTGACACGAAAATTACGTTAAAAGGATTCTTAGCAAATTTGCATTCTTTTTAGTAGGGTAACTTTTTTAAATATATATATTTTTTTATGTTAATGTATTTTCAAAATGTCTGCTTAAATTATGAATATAATCTTTTTTTGCATAAGTTTTCATTGATAATATGCATACATTAATTATAATATAAAGAACTCATATTTATATATATTTGAAACTATACAAATATATTTTCTGGCTGTAGTACTAATATATCGTTTTTTTTTCACTTATAAATAGTTACTAATATCTATTACTTACTTGAATGAAACATTGGTATTTTATTGTGTATAGACCAAGTAGCTGCTGGTGCAATTTGCCAGGCTCTTTGGTCAATTGAAGGACTGAAGGATTGTGCACTGCATCCTTGATAAGTTAATAATATTTTTATAACCAATAACGGAACAAAAATCCAATATAGTCTTGCACACATTATGTCTATTAATCGATATGAACTATCACAAAACACTGACCATCTTTAACTAAATTCAAACTAATAGGAATGTTGGAAACCGGAGCGCCCACGATTGAATGTGCGATATAAATAAACATAAACAAAAAAAAAATGGTGGTATTAATACGAAGTTTACCGCATCCAGTGTCAAGTATGACTGTCGTGATTTACGGACCGATTTACTTTTTAGCTTTTCCCGGTGTTGCGGGAACCGAATAATGACATAGGCATGCTAAATATTACGTCTTTCAGTTTCCGCTTGAATTCTTTTGATATGCCGAGCGAACCATATAAAATTGTTGGGAACCAGTGGCGTACGATACCCCTTCCAACATAAAAATAACCTCCGTTATCGAGAGTTTGAAGTATTCGACATGCCGTCTATGAAACTCGAGCACATATGTGAAATAAACAGATTCTTAGCTTTAAAATTATATACGGAGCCTTGACAATGTAAATTGAGTAAACATGCGAGTCTCCCATTTGATTTCTCTATAACGGGCTTAGTCGACGACAAGGTTCTACGCAAGCGCAGAACATTTTGTGGTATCACTTAAAATCATATAATTTTTTAAGTAAATGACCGCGATATTTTCGATCAGCCGAATTAATTTCTATCATTATATTCTTGTTTCTCCTATATAAGTATGGTAATTTTTTAAAAATTCGTCCAGGGAATCGGGCTGTATTAATTTAATACTTAATATGCTAATTATAATATTTGAATAAAACTAAATGTAGCGAGCAAATTTATATTATCTTAATCTTTTTTTTTACCGTTTTTTGGCACTTGTAAGTTATTGAACTTTATTATATTATAGTACTTATATATGTTTAACTCTTAACTTATATAATAAATCGCAGAAACCTGAAGTGTGTTTCGTTCTACTTTATTGCAACAAAAATTCATTAAAAGACGAAGCAGAAATTTGAAATGTATTAGTATGCGAAATGGAATCGCATGTGGTTTGCCGCCTTGTCAATTAACCTCGAGCACGATTTTTTGCGAGGTTTTCGTAGTGAAGAGATATTTGTTACAATGTGTGAGATTCATTAAATGAGTTCTAGCAGACGAATGTGCGTGCTTCTAACTTTTATCCACAAACAACTTACGCCTATGTTACAGTACTCAGTCTATAAAATATAACCAAATAATTTAATTGTTATTTATCTATAAACTAAAGTAAAACTAGGCGTAAAGAAGGCTGGGTGATAGTTCTTTGCGGCTCCGGGCTACAAATTTTATGATTTAAGTTTTTATAATTTATTTACTTTATGCTACAATAGGATTAATAGCTATGTCCAAAATATGTGTTGGAATATGATTTATAGCGCTCATCAGTTTTTAAAAAATTTAATATATTTAAAAAAAACACGCACCAGTTACGCAAATAAATTAATATGTAATTTACATATTTTCAAATTTAATAAATTTGATGAATATATTAATTATTTAAAATATATATATATATATATATATATATATATATATATATATATATATATATATATATATATATATATATATATATATATATATATATATATACTCGTATATATATATATATATATATATATATATATATATATATATATATATATATAAATGTATATACATATATACTTAACTTTACGCTTATTCCCAACAAATGAGATGTCAGAAAACCCTTTAATCCATTCGCATCTTGACAATCTTTCGCCATTCAATTGTATCCTTAAAAACTTCTTTTGTTTCATTCAAATTCACTAAATTCTTCATAGCCGCTCTTTATTACATTTGCTCACAACTTTTCTTTTGCGTAATTAATTCACAATCATATTTATCCACTTCTTCCGGGGATGATTCCGGTTTCTCACGCCATTCATCTCGCCCCCGTAAATATTTTTTCTCAATCTTTTATTTCACATTCTTTCAACATGACCATATCATCTCATTTTGCTCGATTATACGAAGAGAGAACAGTTGATCTACAAGCCTCTCCTAGGCAAAAAGCCAGCTTGTATGTCATGCAATTTCATTCGTGATATACACCTTACTTTTCCAATTATAATACTTCCATACAACTTTCCTACAACACTTAACAACTTTATAAATAAATTTTATCAAAAAATAACTTTATGAAGCAAGTTAATATGTTCTATAAACATATTATAGTTAGCAATTGTGTAATTTTACATTACATTAAAAAAAAACTAATTTATTAAAATTAATAAAATGACATGAATTTAAGATTTAAATTGAAGTAAATTTACACTATTTGTGTACGTTTTATCTTTTACTGTCAATTTCTCATCATATCGCTTTTGACTCAAAATGAAGATGTGAATTTGAAATTTTTAGACCGTACGATATTAAATGACTTGCAACTAATATAAATTATTATTGCACCTAAATAAAATTAATGTAACAATTGGACTGAAATAGTGCTAATGGTTATTACAGGAAATCACATACATTTTAAGTGCTGTCATTTATTTTACAGCAGTTTATTTTGAACTGTTTATTTATCTTTAGTGAACCAGCATACTATATATCTATCATTTTCTACTAGCAGTAGTCAATTAAATCTACTCAAGCCATTTTATATTTTAGTAGATTCCTTTTTAATTTTACTAAATACATCTATAAATGTTTCTGTGAATTAAGGTTTTATCTAGAAACTTACAACGTTAATATATGCGAAAATCTAAGATTTAATTTATATAGTATTATTCATCCTAGAAGCATACTTTACTGATACTTAAATGTAGTACTGGTTGCTATAAAATTCATTGGCTAACAGAACATTCAACGCTAGGTTAAGATAGATGAATGAATCTGACAAAGAAAAAAAAAACTATTTAAACAATTCTATGAATGAAAAACATAACATTTTACAGAAATATAATTTATTTCACTTTGTATTCATAAATAACAAACAATACTGTTTATAAAATAAATAAAATTTATAATAATACAAATGAATTACTTATTCTATACAATAAATAATAATATCTAAATGGTTATATTCGAATAACATGTCTGATAAAACTCATTAAAATTTAGTGTATGTGTATTCGCAGATAACCTATTATGAATTTGATATAATATCTGTAATGAACTAACTATCTATTAGTTCAATAAGAATATTTAACTATGATTTTTGGGTAAATTTGAAAAGTGGTAAGAGTTGATCGAGAAAAATTCGACCTTTATCTATCTATCATTTGTACATGTGTAGCGGACTTGAATTTCTCGAGAAATGGTCTGGCAGGTACTTTTTATTGTGGAACATACGCTTTGTATGCTAGCTTTTGCGCTTCGTCATATGATCTCTTGTCCCAGCCACCACCACCGCCGCCGCCAGAGTGCCATCCTCCGCCGCCGCCACCACCACCATGCCCACCTCCGTATCCGCCACCACCGCCGCCGCCGCCACTTTTGCTAGATACGAGCTTCTTCAGCGCAATGATCACCGATAATAGAAGTGCAATTTTCGAAATCATCAAAGCTTTTCCGGCCATCATAAAAAGTCCTGCGATAGCTAACGGGATCATACCGGCCATTTTGGCTGCCATACCCATCATCATCATGCCCATCATTTTCTTCATTTTACCTCGACCTAAACATAAAAAATATCAATTAGTAACATGACCATTGAATGGTTTTCAATTATAATACCTTCATCGAAAGATCTCGCAATTTCTTGTCCAGTGACTTCTGGTAATGTAATTTGTAAAGTTCTTGAGCTGACGTAGGAAGCGACTCTTTCAATTAACATATCGGTAAGGGTGGCATCACGAGCTTCGAGAGATCGAGGTAGAGTTTTTTCTAACTCATCGTCTGAGACTGGTGTGGTTTGCACTAATGCGTCTTTGGCTCGTACTACGGTTACGCCTTCGGCGACGCTGATTTTGTCCATCCGGCCGAGGCGGTCCACGAAGACTAGGGCTTTTTTCTTCAGGCATGATGAGAAACCCTCTGCTTTGCTGCACTCATCGTACACTCTAAACACGGCACGTATTCCAGCGTTTTCTGTTTGCGCCCTAACGGCTACCACTAACACAAGCACCACACACGAGAGTCTTAATGATAACATTTTTTTTAAATAGTTGTTGTTTGGTTAATTTGATCACACCACCGATTAGTTTGGTGTGCGCTTGTTGAAGACGAAATGACTACTGATGCTTACCGAAACAATTGTACGATATTTATACGATGTGCCGGACTGACGGTTGTGAAATGGAAACATTGACGCTGTGATGGGTGAATATGAGCCGTAATGTCCCGGTTTTCGCTGGTTGTGACCTTTCTCCTCGTAACCGTGACCTCGTAAGGATGATGATGATGCGCTTCTTCACATGATGAAGACAGAGAGCGCGTACACCCGCTGCTCACGACTTCATTGACATATCCCTGACCGTGAGACCGACTTCCCCACATTGCCATTGGTTGGTCCTCTCTGACAAGCACCACGGTGACCTACACATGCTATGCACATAGGGCCCATCGGCAGCCTCACTGCGCCGATTGGCTACTACGCCATCGTTCGCCTATATACCTACATTCGCACGGGCGCACATTGTTTTCGAATTGCGTTCATTCAATAGACATTCCCACGAACATCCCTTGTTAAATGCTTGTTATTTGAATTTGATCATCTCTACGCTAAATCTTCTCGTGAGACACGCCAACTTTGTTTCTAATCTAATATACCACGTTATAAGTATTTCTTATCATGCACACCTTACTTACAACGTTGCTCTAATATAGACACCTTTAAAGTTCAATTACTGTCAAAAAGCATTGATAGTGAATGTGGTTCTTTCATTCATTTCTTCGTTGAAATAGAAATGAAAACTACTCACGTTTACGCTAAACAAAGTTTAAACGATCTTCATTACTGACTTTTTCTAACCATTTTTTGTTTTGTTTCCAAATGTGTTATGATGTTATCCTATTATTGAAACGTTTTATGAAAGTAACATCTCGTATAGATACTTGGATAATATAATAAAATAATTTAAATTATTATTTTTAAATTCGCTTGTGAAAATAAATTTTAATTATATGCGTGTTAATTTGCTAAAAAATTAATCGAAATTTTATGTAGATAGCAAAATATAATTAAATATTATTAAAATATATATACATATTTTAATAGGTTATTTTAATTAATTAACTTCACACTATTCAAATTTTGAACGCATATTATATTCTAGATGTTTATTTGTTAAAATTAACAGTAAATTAAAGTGCATACGTACTAAGTTATTAAATAAGTACATATGTATGTATATGCATATATAGTATATGGGATATGAATTTCTATAAACCACATACATCTTAAATCATTAGATATTTTAAAAACTGAATATTGGAAAGTTGACACAATTCAACTTGAATCAGTATAACAAGTTATCGTAAATACTTAGTAGTTAAAACCGTTTAACTAAACAAATAACAGGTAATTTTTATTGTATTCATTAAAATATGTTCGTATTTGATTCGTAAAAATTGTAATTTTTAAATTATGATCTCCCTTATAATTTTAACTATGATAAAATAATACAGCATATTATTCCTATATACTATTTGAAACCGCAAAATTAGTATTTCTATTCATTTTAACATCTGCGTTTCCGTATGAAAGTACTCGTTAAATTAATGAGAACAATGAATTATTATTATTTCCTATTAACGTCTGCAAATGTGAGAAATACTAAACAAAAAAATTATAGTGCAAAATGATCTAATTTTACTTTCAATATTGAATCGTAGATAGAATTTGAAGAATGCGCTTACACCAAATCAGTTCAATTCATTAAATCTTGTTCTTGAAAGGAAAACTCGTTTGTTAGAAGCATTATATATATGGCGTTTTAATATTATCAATTATCAAACCAAAAATTGTTTTAAATATATCAGTTAATTTAAACACTTTGCAAACACGCTTTCAATATTCAGTTCTGAACACGCAAGATAAGCAATGTCTAAACAATTATACATACATATGTATATAAATTATATAATTTGTTAAATCAGAACATAAAATTAAGCGTTTATAATTTCCTTAATTTATAGTTTAATAACTTAATGCATAGTTCGTTAGAAATGACGAAATGTTTGTTTATAAATTTTAAAAAATAGTAAAAAATTGAGGTAAAAAGTTTAGTGCGTTTATGGTTGATTAAAGATGATATAAAATGTGTGCGTGGGTATACTTTTGTACCTGTGCTTCTTGGGTTCGATATTTTTTAGTAGGTCAATCTTACAAAGGAATTCCAAGTAAGATGAAAGTTTACAAAAAGTGGTCGAGACAGGTCCATCGCCCCTAGCCAAATGATTGACCGTTAGATGATGTGCGTACTGCTTATAGCGTAGGATTGCTTTAAAATGATGCGTAAGGCTTAAATTATTTACATAATGTCTAAATATTAGGTGTGGTCTTGAACATAAATATATCTGAGACGTTCGCGTTATAGCTATGCATACCACATTTATTACAAATTCATTATCTTAACACGTTATTTTACAAATTGAGAAGACTTTTTAAATATTGTGCAACAGTTTTTTATACTTGGGTTCTTAATTCATCGTTAGCAGTGTCGCAAAATGTTAAAAATAATAAATGGAGCTCCACAAATGATTTTTAATTGAAATCGTGTTAGGCGCACTGTCTAAAATAGACCAAATTATATCCTGGAATTCTCAATAAATAGATACAGTTAAAGCACCGTATTTGTTTGCAATTTCATTAGAATGCCAGACAATGTTTTTGTATTGTATGAACATAAATGATAGTGCAATTTCATGTATAGTTTTAATTTGTGAAATTACCCTTATAATGTTTGCTACATGTACTTAATTTCTATTCCTACATTTATGTTCCACTATTTAAAGGTGAAATTTTACATTATTTTACTTTAGGAATTATAAACACACCTAATGATAATATGAGTTATTAAGAGTCTAATGTACCAATTTAGAAAACGTGATCATATATTTTTATACACCTTTGAGCTGAATAAAGTAAGTGCTGAATTCGTGGTTTGTTAGTTGACCGTAAGAAACAATAACAAAAACACATGGGAAAAGGAGAGTTATATACACCTACCGAAATGACTGTCTATTTCTATTCTATAACGAGTGCTAAATGAAACAACATTACTGGTCATGCAAGTGACACAAGTATAAGCCTTTTTAATATATGGATAATAATAATATAAAATTACAGAATGAATTTTGGAGAAATTAAAATATACGTAATTCAAAAACTAGCTCACCATGTGAAAGTATTTTTCGGTATAGCACTCCTTCACTTGTCAAATCAACTTGTTTTTAGATTTTTAAATAACGAATGATAATACGAAATGGTGATCTGATTCCCGCAGTATAATTTTATTTTTTCCCTCTATTATTTATTGTAAAGTGTTCCGTGTGAGGCTACTCATTTATTTATGACTATACAAACACTAAGTGTTATTCTTGTGCAAAGTTATTGTTGAATGCCACTAGCAATTTGAAAAGATTTACTGTGCAGTGATTGCGCTCACATCATTCGTGATCGGTTGATCTTCTAGTAATTATTAAATTACTATACCTTAAAAAACTAATATTTAATTGCATTTTTAGATCTAGTTCGTCGTACACTTATTATCTTTGATAATTATAAGAAAAACGCATCCACAATGCAATTATCAACATGAAGTGCAGGTGCATAAACATCTATTCCAATGCAATTATTTCACCCATATAACACGCTGACCATAACCGTAACGAAACTATATTTGTATACTATCTACATATGCTATCTTCGTCATACTTATGAATTTACCTATGTCACTTGTGTTGTTAGTGTGTCGGTTTTAGTGTTTTAACGGACTAAAAAAAACAACAACATTAAAGGATTCCGTGATCCTCACTCTCCTTTGTATATTTGCGGAACAAATTGGTATGAATTATTTGTTAGAGTGCAAGGGCTTCATCACGCTCTGAAACATCTATTTCCTAGTGAAACCCTCCTAATAAAATGTCGGTGCAGCAATATCAAGCAGCACAGTTCAGTGTAAACCATCATCGTGAACAATGGCATCTTATTTCATTCAATTACTGTCAGTTTTTATAATAACACTAGGTGTTATTAGTACATCATCAGCAGATATCAATACAACGGGATATCGACTCTTAAAACAAGTTTACGATCATTGCGATCAAGCCCAGGATATTGTTAAGTGTCTCAAAATCCAAGCACTGAAACTGGTCGATCGTGCATTACATGCAAAATCATTCCGGATCATCGATGGCGTTTATATCGTCCGCGACGAATCCACATCTCGATCCATATCAAACACAATCTCTGACTTATCCGACGACAAGTTGGAATTATTTGAAACCAACCAAATCGATGGATTGTTATCAGAAACCACAGACGCATTCCTGGATAGCCATCGGGTGAAACTTGACATTCCAACACTTGTGGAGGAAGGCCGTGGTAGAATCAAGAGATATATGGGACCAATATTGGCAGCAATGGCGATTAAAGGTGGCATGATGGCAATGGCAATGAAAGGCATCGCAGTGATGGCTGGCATGGCGCTTATGATGGGCAAAATGGCTCTCATGATGAGCTCGATTATTGGGCTAAAGAAGCTGATCGGTGGAGGAGGAAAAGAGAAAACTACGTTTGAAATTGTTAAACACCCACAGATATCGTATGGCAGCAGTTACTCGAATAGTTACGAGGATGCTGGTGGTCATTATGGCAGCAGCGGTGGTGGTGGTGGCGGTGGTCACGGAGGTGGTGGTGGTGGTGGTGGATATCATCGTAGTCTTAATACGGAAGATGACATGCAGGTGCAACAAAAGATATACAATGCTCACGTTCCCAGTACTCGACGTTAAAAAGTGCTCTGGATTAAGTCGACATCGTTTTCATTGTGTTTGAAATGTTGTGTTATTTATTCTATTTATTATATTATTTATTTTCTATTTAATGTATTAATTGCTAGTGATCAATTGAATAAAGATTTACGTGTACCAAATACATAAATATTTTAATTTAATGTAGGTACATGCATACATCCATACATAGGTTCGAATAAACATTATAATATTTTGTTTGATTTTCATTAAAAATTCAATATATATTTATAATGAAAATAAATGTTTATATGATTTAAAATGGAAAAAAAATCTATTAATTTCGTTTTTAAAAAAATCTCCTAAAATTCTATCATAGTATTTAGATTTAGAGATTTACATTCTACTGTTTCATGACTTTACTTTACATGGGAAACTTATTTTTTTTTTATATATCAACTATTCTATTTAGATTCTTTACTATTATATCATTACTAACATTTTTCAATCCATTCAATTCCATTGAAGAAGGTAATGAAGAATGTAGGTTTAATTTTAATATGAAATAAAGTAGCAAATCATTAAGACAACTCATCTGCAATATAAAAATAATAAGGTATAAAATGGAAAGAAATACAATTGTTTTAAAGAAATTATCTTTTTTAGTAGTCAATTAAGTAAAAGTTAAGGAAAAATTGTTCACATATCCGGGTATATACTGCAAACACACCATACCTACCACAGTAAATAGCACATTTTTGCAGTGAAATTCAATTTTAATGACCCCGATTTGCGTGGCCTTTGCCTTGAACGTGCACGGCTGTTATTAACATTTCTTTTGTGAATACACTGCTACCTAGAATTCATATTGCTACAGATGTTGTTTATATAAAAGATAGCCATTCCGATTAAGAACCGTGTTTTATTTTTGACATAGTTTGGAGCCGAAAGCGTTTAATTTAGAAAAGGCACATTCACAGATCTAAAGTTTATGTTTGAATGAGCTTGATGTCATCAAATATATGCATTAATCAGAAAACTATACTAAGTATATTAGCCGACTATATTATATTTGTTTAAAGTTCCACAATAAATATGTAAAATTATTTCAAAATACCGATTTATTCATACTTGGTCTGATGAGTCAAAATGTTGTTAATTCGATACTGTGAATATTGACTTAGTATTAGATTATTACATAAATCATTTTGACTGCACTGTACCCTAACCTATTATTATCTACTTTTACTAAGTGAAATATAGCTGTATTTTAGTTCGGATCCTGTTGTTTCATTTATTGTGATCATATTGTACACGGATACTTTCTATTTATATCCACAACGTGCAACTTCAAATCAAGTTCGTGACCAATGACAGTGATATTAACACTGGTTAAGATCTATATTAAGAGAAGTTTATTGCCTGAGTCAATATTTTAAATTACTGTTAGAATTTATAGCGAATTTGCTACTAAAAATATAAACTTTGATATTTTAACTCGAAAGCTATTTTCTGGAAAAAAATTATATATAGTAGAAGATAAAAGAAATAAAGTGTTGTAGACAATAGACACTAGTGTAAATTGTATCTTTCACAGTATCAGATTGATTTCTGCATTTAGGCTACGAATACTGAAAAATTTGTACATTATTATGTTGGTTATAACTAATAAATAATATTTTTAAATACAATTTGATTGGAAATCCTGTCAGATACTTTCTAGTATATCTTAAATATATCTTTCAGAATGAAAAGAGAAATACGATTTTCTTTTTTTGCAATATCTATAAAATACTTGATTCAATTTCTTTATCTTTTTTCTTGGATTTCCTAAATATTTCCTTCAGAAATAAAAATACGAAAATACCATTTTCTTATTTGCAATATCTATAAAGTAGTTATTACCTTATTTATCAGAATAATCAGAAATATGATATCAAAAGCAAGCTACATTATCATTTAAATAGGATACAAATAAAATATAGAAACACATTAAAAATTCATATTTCGTAATAATTCAATTTTATTATGGGTTTATAAATATTATATAAAATAAATATGGAAATATATACATAAATATAAATATATATTATAAATAATAATTCTACGTGGTGGTTCATATGGAGCAAACTAAATTTTAATTAATAAATACCAATTTTGAAACAAGGATATCTTAAAAATAATAATAAATAATTAAAGTTATTTCAGGGACACGATTGCTGTTTTGGCCAAATATATTAATTTTGTTGTCGATCAATTATTCTAATACCGAATAACTATGACAACTACCTATTATATCTTAAAACTAATTTACTAGTGTCAGAGATCTCTTAGAAATTAGTAATTATTTATATTATTATTCGATAACGAAAATTAGAATTATTTATTAATATACGTTAATCGTTTCTTTATTAGTACGTTTTTGAATATTTTGTTTACCATTTTTTTTCGTTGGTTTCGCAGATAAAAACATGTATCATGTTTTAAGTAAGTATACTTATTTCGTAATTTCATTGCAATGCCAAGTATTCTGGTAATAAATCATATTTTTATATTCGTTTTTCTCACCCATCAAACACATTCTAGCACGTACTAGTCGATTAGGAGGAAGTTTAAATATATTTCAAAAGTTTGTTTATATATTGGAATATTTTAAATCGTTGTACTGTATTTTGTTAAAATTTAAATTATCTATAAACCAACCTCTAAAATATTATCAAATATTTCAGTATCGAACTACTTTAGTAGTTAATAAATCCACTTTCAATTACATTTTCTCTTTTTGATGTTTTAAATATTAATTTGCTCCATATGAACTTTGATATAATCAGAGACGGGTCTATAAACATTTTAATGATCACTTTCATAGCTTAAGTTAAAATGATGACGAACCTATCCTAGATATAAAATGAAATAAATACTAGTCATTTTAAATTCTTGGTCCTGAAAATGAATTAAACGTTATTGTCGGGCTGTGAGTATGCTCTGTATGCAAGTACGGCAGCTTCCTCGTCGTTCATGCTTCTGTGCCAGCCACCGCCGCCTCCGCCTCCACCGCCATGACCACCACCGTGATCACCACCTCCACTGGAGGTGTATACCACGTGACTACTCTCACCACCGCCGGAAGAGCCTACCAACTTTTTAATTCCAATGATACTTGATAAGAGTAAAGCCATTTTCGAGATCATCAAGGCTGCTCCGGCCATCATTGCAATTTTTCCCATTGCCATTTGTGCCATCATGCCGGCCATTGCAAGACCTGCCATCATCATCATTCCACCTCCTTTCTTCCCACCTTTTTTGGCACGACCTACAATAGAATAGAACACAACTTTAGATATTATTTAATGTTATACTTTTATTAGATAACAGCGTTGTGTTATATTTGTGATCACAGTCGAAACTTATTTTTATAGGTAATAGTATTCCTCATTCAATATTATCTTGTGGCTTATACAAGCTTTAAATACATATAATCGATTTAAACCAGATAATTACAGTGATGTAAAATGTATTAGATGTAATTTCCAAATTTTGTTTTAGTATGTTTTTGTTAGAGCGACGTTATTATCATGCTGTCTTATAAAAACTGAATTTAGTGAAATATGGCGTGATGTTTGGCATGAATAGTTTTTCCCCAAATATAACAGTAATTTTCGTTAAAAAACACTTGGTATTTTTATATTATTAAAATACCATTAGAAAATTACAACTCTTCTGAGAAATATGGTTGTTAAAATCGTATTTATAATATTTACACCGGATATATTTAGGCATGCATCTCTTAAATTTGACAGAATTATTCTATATTATTCCAATTCCTCCTTCTAGGTATATAAATTTTATTACTTACGTATGCAATTTCATTTTTTCTACTTGTAACAGTTAAATCATTTTATACATCTTATTTTCATATGTGCAATAAATTCAATTATGAATGAAAAAGTTCTTTTTTAAATAAAAATAATATATAAATACCTTCGTCAAACATATTGGCAAGATTTAATTTGACCGTTCTCGATTCAAAGAATTCGTCCACTCGTTTGGCAATAAGTTCGTTAAGAACTTCACTGCGTTCCTTCAAAGTTCGCGGCAAGTTTTCCAAATCCGTTTCGTTGAACTGGTAGTTAGGATCTTTCACTATGTCCAGATAATCCGAGACCACCAGCGGCTTGTCACTAGCCATCGTTTCATCGATCAATTTTAAGGCCCGTTCTTTCAAACACACCATACTGTTATTACTTCTAATACATTCTCGTATAGATTTTAATATTGAAATATCCTGAGCACTGTTTTGCCCAAAAGACGCAAAAAGCATCAACACTATGGCGATTACACTATACATGACGCTAATGAGATATGTTGTGCGTTATTTTGGTTAGAATAGAAATGGTACTTTTTCGCCCAAGTCTAACTTGCGATTGATGTGTTTTGTTCTATGCTCACAACTATATTATATACTCTGGCATGCATCAACGGAGCGTGTTAAAACGGACGAACGTGTAAGTTTTTACACACGACTAAATACGATGGGAAGCGCCGCGATTCGTCCAAAAATTTTGGCAGCATACATTTCAAACTTCAATCTGTGTACTGATTTTTTTGCATCATTTATTTTAGATACATATTTGTATATTATAAAACAGAGAATGCCATTCTATAATTTGCAAGCTTATGAAGCAAATTCTATAATTCCATTTTCTATTCCATAATCATCAATTTTACTGCGTTTTAGAATATAGGTACTCATTATATATTGAACGATATCGGAATTCGAAATGACAAAATTGTCCCTAGTTTTTATGTTTACTGAGTAGGTAGTTACGAAGCATTTACATGGATAATATTATAATGGTGTTACAGTTTTAATTTCAAGCTTGTAAGTTTTAAGGTTGATGCTTTGTCATTAGGGTCAAAAGGCTTAAATAATGCATGCATAATAGCAAAAAAATACACCAAAATATTAAAATTAAATTCTGAACTTATGTGTTTGCAGTACAAATTAACAACAACTGCTTTTTATGAAATCGAATTCGTGATTTGTTATTTTTGCAACTATATATTGTTGATTGACGTATAAGTTAAGCTTATTTACCAATTTTCGTCTCAAAATGATAATCATATTTTGTTCTTAAATTAAAACAATGCACAAAACATTCATTAGTTACTTAAACTGTGAGAAATTAGGCTTAATAAATTATAATATTACAGCCTATTGTTCGTGTATTTAAAATGTAGTTCACTCTTTATTCCAGTTTTTATGTTCCTTATTTCTTTAGAATCTTTTCTTAATGGCTTAAAATCTTCTCATATTATTTGCAAATGTGTTTAACATATCAGGTCATCATTTTTTAATACTAACATATTTTCAAACTAATTTGCAAATCGTTAAATTTATAAATAAATGCAGAATATAATTGTATGGAAAGCATCATATATATTTGGTGGTCAAATGCAATATATTTAGTATTCTAGTATTATATAATTAATTTAACTAAGCTTCCATGTAAATTGTTGGATCATCAGTGCAAAGCCAAAGGCACTAAATTTCTCTTGTGTTATCCAAATTTAATCAAATTCAAATGATTAATGCTATATTCATAAATAAATATGAATTATTTTACAAAGGAACCTATCCAACCGAAATTTTTATTTTGTATATTATCTTTCCTGCTCTAAATATTTTGTTCTACATGTGAGAATAAGCAAAACGATTTTTTTGTTTTGAATATAATATTTACCAAATAACAACAGTTTGTTTTGCATAACCATATACTTTTATTTTAGCACGATCATAAAACTATATGAAAGTGAGGTTACTAAATAACGCAATATAAACATCAGTTATTCAAATATTGTTTAAACATAATCTGATTCTTTAGAAATATAACAAAACAGATATACGAGTATTTTTGCAAATGTTACATTTATTTAATTTTTAAGGATACGGTTTTATTTCATTTGTTTATAACAAAAATAAAAAGAAACCATTACAGAAATAGAAATAATAGCGGAACCTATTAGACGAATAAGCAAAATAGTAGAAAGTAATATAAGTAAAGAAACTAGTTTGTAAGAAATGAAAAGACAAAGGATGTTTGATAAAAGATAAGTTTGCCTCGATGTAATCTATGTACAATTATAATTTATCTTACTTTTACTGCAGAATTCTTTTGACATTTTTAAATATTAAAAATCTTGCAGTTTCATGAAAAAATTGTATATTTAAAACATTTTTCTAGTACGATAGTACCTATTTAGTTTAAATAGAAATTGAAATTGCAGTAGGTTCACTAATATTATTAACCGTAGGATAAAATGTGTTTATACGTGCTATTTAGTGAAGAAAAAAGTAGGTTTGATTTACTGGATGAATAAACACGAAATTGTTTATTCGGACGAATAAATTGTTGATAAAAATGCCATGTTTTCTTTATATTCAATAAATTATACCTATTACAATATTTGTATTTCTTTAGCTTATAAACAATGTTTACATAAAAAACATCATCATTTTAATGAAAAGCATTTGAATCCATAGAATAACAATAGCATTAAAATATAAAGTTCTTCTATTTGATTGAAATAAGCACGAATCATCCGAATTTGCTAATCCAGGATAGAAAATATTGCTGTGTTTCTTCTTTTAGTGGATTGAGTGATTATCGCATTGATAAACTTTGAAATAAATTTTATAATTATTTAAGCACACTGCTTAGCCGACATTCAGCATCATGTTCCATAGTTAAATACCGACTCATAATTGTCGTTGGATTATTTCCAACACATGCATGTTGTAATTACATATACCGTATAGCTCTCATCTCGGTAACATGAAATAACGTTGTCGGCATTTAGTGATTCGACACATGTAACAAATATTTCGGTTTCCGGCTGTTGGCAATGCCATTGGCTACCTATTCTAATTATTGCGTTTACGTATGAACAGTGTCGTACTTGATTATTTGTTCAATATTCATTTGTAACTGGGTCTCATTCTGATAACGTATGTCACAATAGTTATAGAAATAAACACGTATAATGGAATACTATTGTTTCAACATCAATCAAACAATACTTCAATCAATTCCTTGTAACTATATCCTAGCACATATTAAATATATGTTAACTTAATAATATTATCTCTACAATAAATGCATATAGTGATATAGCTTTACAGCTAAAAAAAAGTACAAATTTCAAATAAAAAATAAGTAAGTTACTTTTTTAGTAATTGTGATTCAGAATTTCCATTAACAATAATTTAATCTTTATTACGAACTACAAACATATTTGTTAATATCTACAGTTCTAGAAATAAATCGCTAATAATAATAAGTATTTATTATCTTTTGCAATTACTTTGCAAGCATCCTTGGAGTAGATAATAAACCTTATAATTTTTAATTAGAACAATGCTCTGAAGAGCTATTTGATTTGTGCGTTTAAAGTCTTCGTAAAATTATTTTTAGTTCAGTAGATTACGCGTAATTTATAATTATACTGGTAATTAAATAAACTAACTTCTGTGAATAAAAGTTAATATAATTCAATTAACTATGTACAAGTTAAATAATAATTTATTACAAAATTAATAGTTTATAAAAAATAAATTAATTTAGACTATTTAATACTAGTAAGTTAAAATTTATTTACGAGATTAGCTTTTATATGAATGAATATATTCTGAGTTTGGATTTTCTTAATTATTAGTAAAAAAAGGTCGATATTTGTCTGTACTTGGAATCAATTATTTCGAACAGGCATGCAACTATATATTTCCTTAAGAGGATGATATTATTTTGGAACTGTTTTACATATATTACATTATTAAAGAAACGTGGTGTAAATTGGTTGTAAATATCGAAAAATGATGCTTTATTTAATTATGTATATATTTTCGGAAATTACAGTTATAATATGCTAATATTTTGTGTTGACCAATATAACACGGAATTACTACTTTTTCTGCTCAAATTTTTTTGTGGACAAAAAATAAAGGCAAGACAATTTATCCTAATTTTGTGCGGTGTTAATGATTTGAAAGTATTTTTACACTTTACAACTGTACCTAATGTGTGACAAACAATTTATTTTTATGTGTGTGTGTGTGTCCGCGCGTGTGTCCGCACGTGTGCATGTGTGTATGCGTGTGTGTGTAAAGAGTTTTACGTAGAGAAACCATAAGAAGTGCATCAATTGAAAAACCTGTACGAAGTGGGTCATCAGAAAGAGGCAATGGGGAGTTGACGAAGAATTCGAAATATCTGTTGTTCGGTTAGATATATGAACAACAGTGTTATTTATTTTTATTACAAATAAAATAAATAAATATATTATCACATTTTGTTCCCAAATTGAGGCTTACAAGCTTCAGTGGTCGAATATAAATAAAAACAGACTTAGTTCGGTCGTTCAGTGGTTTAATATTATATTTTTACCCTATTACATTCGGTACCAGACACTTGCAGTTGAATATAAAAAGTACTTGTTACCCTAAATACTATTCGAAAAATTAAACAATATAACAAATGCAGATTAAATAACAACTAATAAAAAACTTATTTTTCTTTATAATGATGAATATTAATAATTAAAGTTAATGAAAATGTGCGTAATTAATTATATAGAGGATTGCGAAAATGATTTATTTGACAAATACTTTTATATATTTAAAATGTAAATTCGTAATTTATTAATATTATCGCTATGCACTAATTGCCAAAATTCGGTATATTCTATTTTAATCACACATCGTCATGCCTAACATGTAAATAAGTGAATGTCAAATTTTCTAATAAATTATTAAGTAGTAGTTCAGTATATTTGAATGTACATACGTATATACATACATATGTTCTAATGGTTATGTTCTTTTTTATTTTTATTTTATTTACAAAAATCTTGACAACGGTAAAACACAAAATTATTATCATAAAACGATTATATGTAATTCTAGGTTAAAACAAAAAACCTATTTTTACGTTAGTATTTAGTAAAAGGAAGTAGAATAATAAAAATCTATTGTGCGCATGTAATGGATGTTTACAAAAAACTAAATCATAATTGGTCGGCCCCAAAAATATGCATGCGATATCATATTTAGATTACTGCGAATAGGTCTTTTCTATTTTGCTTCCCAATTTTTTTGGTGAAATACTTCTAATATTTGGCTTCTTCTTTGGTTATAATATATTGGTATCATTCGACAAATATGTTTTTGGTATGCTTAAGTTTAATTATAAAAATATATATTTTTTGGGAAAGTAAAGAAAAAAAAACTATTTAAGAACAGCGTAATTTCTACCTATTATAAATTTTATTCGATATGGTTTATTTTTTTGGTATAACGGTGTAAACTAGGTAATTTAAATTTAAGTATATACCTACTTCTTTAACATTTTACAATTTATTTTTGCCCTTTTATAATTATTCATGGCGTAAAATAGAGTATCTGAACAATTTTAACATTCGTAAATTGAAACCAAAACTCCATTTGTGTACTAGATTATGCAAATGATGATTAAGTAAAAATTAAATAAAAACCGTCGTTTTTTCTCAACTTTCAGAAATAAATTGAACGTTGTGAAAAAAAGACGTTTTTATTATCTTATCTTTACCTATACAATTGATATTAAAAAGCAATTGTATTCAACACTTTCTTTCAAAATTATCACATTTTTTATGGTTAAACGTAGCAATGTCAAATTTAAGGTTTAACTTCTTTTTCCGCACTATTCCAAGCAAAATTCCTTCCAGGTACAGTTTTTCTTTCGAACACTTCTTGTAAACTTCCTTGCGCAAATTGAATCTGATCGGTTGGTGCTTTGTAGCCTTTATAATGAATCTCTGCATAGTCACCTAAAGAATCCTCATCTGCTTTATACGCGCCATTATGATTGTTACCCCATCCATTGTACCCAGGGTGATCATAACCATGGCCGCTACCATAAGATTGGTGTTGGTTAGGATTTGATGAAAATCCACCACCATTTGAACCCATTAGTATACTTCCCAAAGCTAAAGAACTGCTCAAAACTAACGCGATTTTGCTGACTATCAATGCTTTCTTAATCAGTAGAGCAAAAACAGCAAAAATTATCGGAATTAGAGTGGCTACTTTAAATTTGAAACCCAATAGAACTGGAAGTAGAAATTGACGAGCCATAATACGAGCTAAACAAAAAAGAAAAAATTAAATAAGTATGGGTAATAATTATTGGTAGTATTCAACTTTGACAGAAGCGCACGCTATTGTTAAAACTATCACTTTGAGTATTATTTTTAATTTAATATATATTTTGATTAAAACTATCAACTCTATTATGTAAAAATGAAATAAGACGTATTTTCTCCATAACGTTCCAATTTATTTCAGAGTAGAAATGATTTTATTTCGATTAATAAATTAGTCATCTTCAGGGTAACTGTTAAATTGATTTATTAGTCGAAATCGTTTGACAAATAAAAATTATTTAATGGATTTATTTCATATTAGAATTATATCTTGGAAGCTAATAACAAATGAGTATATCATATCTGTAGCGGTAGTTTAAATTCAAAACTTTCCAAAAGAAAGGACCGTATTCCTATTGTAAACATAGAAAACCATAAACCACAGCAGCTAATTGTATTTCCGATAGTAAAAAATCGACATTGATATTATCACTTATAATTTCCTCTGACAATGACCTCAAAACAAGTTGTAGTATTTGTACTTGAACGCCAATACGCGTTCCATTGCTCAAGTTCATGGTCTTGAAAACTTTCTTTTGAGCACCTGTGTGATCTGACGGTAAAACCTTGAACTTGAATGAAAACTCGCGGTTCTTACCTGTTCCTATTTGTTTAAAGTGACTTTTTAATTGAAGTTCGTCTTGTTGCGGATCCATCACAAACTCTAGCACTCCGTTCACAGATGGCGTTACTCGCATTACTAAACCAGGATACAAAGTACTCATATCCCAGCGCATTGTGCGGTATGCAATTACATTGCTCATTGTGTCCATTATTCCGCTAAAATTAGACAATAATTAATAGAACAAAATTCATTTCTTTAAATAATTGGCGACATTAGTAATTCCGTCGAAGTTTAATTTTTTTCGTACTTATATGTACATGCTTTTATAGAAATGTATATTTTTAGGGTCTCTAAATTAATTCTGGCTTATTTTCCTTTGGTGGTGAAACAGTGCGTTTTTACTTGAATAATTGATTGAAAATGAGCAGCGTAATTGGCATTATCAGGTTCGAATATGATTAAATAAATTAGCAGTGACAGAGCATATTAACAGATCAGCGACTTTTTTATATGAAGTCTGAAATAATTTCTTTTTTAATTTTCAATTTGAAAGTCAAAGGAAAGGATAATGGATTTATTAAATAAAATTTAAAAGTTCGCTACTTATAACTGCTAATTAGAATTAAGTCAGATGTCATGATAAAGTTTTAATTAAAAAAATTTATTCAGTTCGCAGCTATTGAAATAGTCAAATAGTACAAAACCTTTTGATTAACCATATTGTAATGCTAAGTATAATTGTATTCAAAAGACTTATTTTTAGATTTATTTTTAAAATAAATATTTTTGTCATTTAAAAATAATTAAATTTCGTATTTTTAAACAAGTAATGCTACGAAGTTCTGCTTTCATGTATATCTTTATTTCAAATATTCTAGTTTGTTTATATATAATTCTCTTTACTAAACATTGTTGTTTTCTATATTTTACCTTGTTTATACTAAGATAACATTTAAAATGATCAAAGAGGAATATTTATTACATGATCAATATATTATTCATGATATTTGTCAAGACACACAAGACCACAATCCTAACAAATACCACCGTATTTTTAAAATTTAAATCGATGTACATATTTCTCTTAATCACTGAAAGGTTAAATTCCAGATGAAGTTCCAATGTTTGTTAACTATTATCTACACATACCCCAAATCATTAGGATCACGTTCTAAAAAATTGTACAGCGTTCTCGGCTGCTGGTCGTCTCTTGTAAATGAGACACCATCCACAAAGTCGAACTCTGGATCATTATCGAAGCTTTGAAGTTTATTTAGCGCACTAATACCAAAACAATAACCCAACGACGGGTTTGTCACTAAACACTGTTCAAATGAGTATTTAGGATTTGGAGAAACATTCACAGTACCGCCAAAACTAATAAAGAGTGACTGGCATATTACGAAAAACACTAAACTAGATTTTGACTTGTCCATTTTCTTGGATACACTGAAATATTCATCACCCACGCTATAGTTTTATACAAGCATTCTTTTGTTTTAATGACTATTTACACCCCTCCGTTGAGTGAAAGCAGTTGGAAAAGGATGTTATTAACAAGGAAATTCGCTTGTTTGTTACAATTGAAAGATGTGGGAATTTTTCTTCTTAATTTTCGGTTAAACAACAGAACAATGTAGTCCTGAACTAGTACTTTCACTTTATTCATCTTAATGTCCGGATGTCTGCAACATTTCACAATAGCTCTTGAGAACCGTGAACTTGAGCTTCGTTTTACTTTCAAGAATCATTTACAGACAATCGCAGTATTTTGAAATATTAGACAAACAACGGCTCATTTCTGTTGGTCGTATCGATCTAATAATTGCACTTCTAATGTTTAAATTTAATAATATTTCTAGTAATAATTTGCAGAAATATTTGAAAGGGTATGCAATAAAAATAAGCATGATGTCATAAAATAAATAAATAACTATATTTAGCATGAAAATATAAATAAGATATACAACAAAATAAATAATATTAATAATAACACGATGCACTATTTGCGTCATATAGTGTACGATCAAGTTTTTAAGGAATCATAGCTATATCACTTTATTTATTGGCATGGGCACTGTAAGGTAAATATTGGTCATTATCATCATCTATAGATCTCTTGATATGTCCGTGGTGTTCATCTCCAACAGAGGTGGCATGAGAATGACTGTAGTGAGGATGTGCAACAACCTCATAAGTTTGTTGAGAATGTTTACTTGCGAAAAGTTTTTTGAGCGCAATCAGTCCAGAGATTACCAGCGCCACTTTACCAATTACCAGAGCTTTGAAAGCAATTAGTGCGATGCCACCGAACAGTAGAGGCAGAAGAACAGCGGCTTTCAATTTTAATAATAGCAGTAGAGGTAACAGCATTTTTTTCTTCTTCTTGCGACCTGTGAAAACGGTTATTTTAAGGATTCCATTGTTTTAACATTTACATAATTTTGCGAGAGGGAAGACTAGAGTTCAAATATATTTAGTAATTTATAGACAAAATGCCAGATGGATTTTTCTTCCTTTTTCTTTTTCATCATCATCATACACATAGGACAAAAGTCTTCAACAGATGGTCCCTCCATAGAAGCTTCTGGCTGGAATCCTACGTTTATATTATCTTATTAATATATGGCGTCCTTTTTCAGTTATACAAATGATATAAATTTCGAATTCAAATTTAGTTAGTTTAAAGCTAAATGTATATATTATAAATAAATATAATACATTCATGCAAGTTCACCTTAGTTCCAAGCGCAATTTGTAAATATTATAAGATAATATTTATTTTTAACTACAAATTTAAAACTCTTCTTTTCAAATAACTACGCCAAATATTTCCGCAACATTTACAGCACTTGTAGTTTTATGACAAATAAACTTTGAAACTAAATGTTTATTTAGTATAATTTTAACAAAATGAGTTCGCCAGGATATGGAATTTAATTCCATTTTAATGTAAATGTAATTTACAAAATTACAAAAAAAATAAATAAATAAGTAACATTAACTAAATTAAATATCTGACCAAATTCGTTTTAAAATGTTACGCAAATCATATAAGATGCATGATGAAGATGAACTAGTAATACTTACAAATAATCGTAGAAGAAATGTCCATCTAACTAATACATATGTGTTAATTATAAATAAAAGCAACTCTTCACTGCTTGTAAATAGAGTTTATGAGATAAATAAATTAACAATACTACCGTAATATGCATGTAAGTAAAAGTTATGATAAGCAAATATGCATAGCCATTTACTACACTAGAAAACTCACCTTCATCTGCATCAATATTTCTTAATTCGGCCACTGTACTTTTAGGTAATTTAAATTCCAATGTACGTTCGGATAGAAACTTAGCTAAACGGTTTATTAACAAACTGTCGAGATTGTTATCGCTTGATCTCGCTTCTTCTGTTGATAATATCTCAGGAACTTGAGCTTCTTCTTTTTCTGAAGAGTTTGTGCTTTGTTTCAATGTGATGCCTTCTGTTATTTCAATGTTTCCAGAACTTGTGTCTAAATATTGTACGGCTCTCTCCTACAAAAGAGAAAACAATAGATTTATTTAAATGAATATGCAAATTAGGTTAAGTATTAATTTCATATGTCACAGTAACCATTATTCTTCAGCAACTCTTGAAGTTTGTAAGTATAATTAGATTGAAATTAACTGTTGATTATAATTAGTAAACAAATGTGTAACCATAGAAACCATTCTGTATTAATATCGTTCCAAATTGCAGAGTAGCAGTGATTATCTAAATTTTATATCCTAATATTATACTTATTAATATAAAATTGAAACAAAGTTATTAAAATCGTATATAACCATTATTCTTAGACTGTAGCCATCCTCCATGTAAACAGGCAAAATAAGTTATATTATTTTTCTTTGTTGTAACTATAGATAAAATAACAATACTTTGAATTTGTATTATGCTGAATGTTTTTGAAAAATTAAAATGCTTTGATACACCAATCTGTACTTGACATACATATATGCTGTTTTAACTTTTTACAAAGAAAAAATACAATGAACAGAACTTAATTAATATTGTAAAAATGTTAAAATATACTAACATTATCTAAGATATTTACTAAATTATTTAATATTTTAGTTGCAACAACATTTCTCTAACGTTAATTCGGCACTTTGGTGTAATTAAAGAAATCTAATATAAACTACTAAAATGTCTTTATTTTCTTTAACATTTTTCATGATGTGAAAATGACAGGGGACTCTGTATAGTTCTACATATAAATAAATCCAGCAACATTCTTGAAAGTACTAAGTTTACTTGTTAGCTTTTCGCATTGACTTCTGTTGGGTCGCATGTGTGCACGTTTTATCCTTGTAGCGAATTCAACCCGGTCTCATCAACTGGTATGTGCCGTTAGCGACCGACGTTGATGCGATGCAGCATACATTGCATCAGTCGGCCACCAACACATACGACAGCCAAGACCAGCAAATCTTGGTAAACCTTAATAACACACCAAGTCTACATAATCATCATTATTTTGGTCTCGTTTCGATGTTCGATCCACGACGATGGTGTATTCATGTTAACTAAATGCTAATTTTGCACTTTAACTGTTAATGACACACACACGCAAACACCCGTTTCCGGATCAATAGGTTACCCGTGTTCCACTTTTTATACATAGTATCTCTCATTTATGAAAAAGAAATTTTTGAAAATCTTGTAAAGTAAACACCGTTATATATTGAGTTTTCGTTGAAAACAGATTTACTTAATTATAAATGCAAATGCACCAACGATAAAGTTGCGCACAATTTAAAACTTTAAAATTTATTAGAATCGTCATTTTATATACCTAATTAGACTGCATGGAATTAGCTTTTAAACTTAATTCTATCTACCGTCTATTTCAAGTTCTATCTTTGCGGAAATACACCATACAATGCTAAGGAAATGAATTATGTTACATTCGGGTGCTGTTCAGATGCAATATGGTTTCGTTTGAGAAATTAACTGATACCGAAGAGTATGTGCACCCATAAGGCTCATATTTCATATAGGTAATATTTGTACATATCTATAAATGCATTGTTTTTAAGAAAAGAGAAAATTGTCTCTTGAGATATAGTTTGATATATCTAATAATTCTACTAACTGGATAATAGTTAGTTTGAATATAAATTAGTATAAAACTTTTAATTTAATTAGAGAAGTAAATATTTTGTTATAATATTTATGTAGATAAGACTACTGGAAAAATACGGGTTTTAATAAAAATATGTCAAGTTTGCGCGTAATTTTCATGTTATTTATATTAAGTAACTTATTATTTTACTTTTCGAGTTGTGAAATATCACATAATAAACTTCTTACTTTACTTACATATATATGTATCCAACATTAAAAAGTTGGAGCCGTGATGGTAAAATTATTTAATGAAAATACTTGCTTGAGATATTATGCAAATATATTACTATTTTTTGTTTTGTTTTAATAATTATCTGATAAAATTAAAAGGATTTTAAAATTAAAATACTTATTTATAAAAAGAACTTTACAATTTGGAGAAATATTGTGATAATATATTAATAATATTTTTTTGCAACACATATATTTTATAACATAATATTTATAAAAGCATAATAATAACGGTGAGCAAAATAAATAACATGAGCCTACAACTATAAAATATGGTTGTTTGATAATAATAATAATAATGAATTGTAGTGGCATGAGAAATGGGTATTAGATCGTTATTTGAATTCTAGAACCCTTTCGAGTAGGTATACATATATACAATGAGATGTTCTAGAATCAAATTGAAACAACAAAACATACCTTAATACAATCAGTAAGACCACGTTCTCCACATTGATCAACGAATTTCACCGCCTGGTCCAATATTGTTCCCATTTCAGTGGTGGCGGCATATTGCTCCTGTGCAATCGTTGTCACTAGGAGCATTGACAGAACAACGAATCTTATGTAACTCATGATGATGTTGTCTATTCTAGGAGAACTGATACACTGTTGGATCGCATGGTCGCGAGTCTCGGTTTTATCCAAGAGGCGAACTTGAAACCCATACTTCGTTTATGTGCAACATTGAATTTTAATGAATAAAAAATATAACTGCCTATACGTTGTATCCATATACATAATACAAGTTCTTGATTAACGCGACACTTGGTGATAGTAGGCGGGGTTTTGGATCCACAGTTATATAAATATATGTCGCTTTCTTCATATGCATATAGCTATTTACCTAAACACATCGATAATATATGCAAATATTTCACGTCTTCTGTAGCTCTCTCGTTCAATAGTCATAAATACCGCGTTAAGAATTTAGGTTTTTACCAAAAAATTATATAGGTACATTCGCTCATTAGTTCAATCTTTTGCTCGTCTGCATTGTCCTCAATTTGCAAAAAACACCACATTTCATAATATAGCATCAATAAATAATCAAAAACAATAAATCCCATCTTAAATGTTTTTCAATTATAAGTATTTGTCAAAATTAGTTTTGATGCTTCAGAAATCCTTAATTTTAATTGACATAACTGATTTCACTTAAACTCAAATTTAATAAGTTTAATTTTGTTTACTTTAAAACAGAATATAAAATAAACATTCTGATATTTAAAATGTATTTTAACATATCCAATTTGAGAAAATAATATTACTTTTTTATTATGTAAATATAACCTACAACTGTTTTTAGGTACCAGCCAGCAAATTGACTTTTAAAGCCTCAATTGATAAATAAATATATCTACATATAATAAACCTGATAAATGTATTTGTTTAAGTATATTTGACTGCTTTGCAATTCAAATGCTGTTATACAATATTAAATAGACTTCAAATTGATCCTGAATGTGTTTGACATATAGTGGTCGATTTCTCCTAGTTTAACATATAGATTCAATGTTAGACGCATGTGTTTAGTCACCTACCTCAACACAAAGTTCGACTGCAAATCACTTTTAAACACCATAAAATGTTCCACTTGTATTTGACATTGACATACATTATGGGGCGAAATAGAATATTAGTTAATAATAAAAAATATATTGACAAATTCATAATATAATAAATTGCATGTAACCATCATTATCTTGAAAGACATAACGTAGGCAAGACATTGTAATCTAACTGTAACTTATAAAATGTCCCAATTGCTATCCTAGTTTTGGATTGCACGCGTTTGTCTACGAATACAATAAAATTAATATTTGTTTTATTGGTTTAGTATTTAAAATTACGTAAAACATGTACTTGCTGCCTAGTAACGTTTGCCAGCAGTATGTATGCACATACATACATCTTATTATATTTAATGTTGCCTATAAGTTTGGTACTTTAAATGAAAGCATGTGTAAATATTTTATGTGCTTCGTAAATATTTTCACTTTGAAAAACTAGCACTGTCACTTTTCTAAAACACGTATATTTTCAATGGCTGAAAAAAATGGGTAGACATTAAAAAATTATAGCTATTAACAGGTGGTTCAGATGAAATCGCACAGTAATAAATAATTCAAGCTACAGTTTTCTATTAATGTGGGCGATCTCTTATTAATCACATGATTTAATTAAATTTAAATATAGTTTCATAGCCTCATTTCCTATCGAAAACTTTTTATAGAGTATAGGTATGTCAAAGACATATTTACAAAACTATGTAGTCCTATCAATTTAAAACATAAAAAAAATACTTGATACTACAATTTGAAGTTTGTAATATACCTACACAATAACACTTTTTTTGTTTGTTATAGGTAAGTCAATAATTTCTATCAAATATATTTGGAATATTGGTAAGTTTATTATTTTGTATTTTACTTGTATGAAGCCGGTATTAAGGTCAATGTTTGTTAAAGCTGTATACATTTGACGTCCTTACTAGACAATTGCTTATGTTTCCATAGTAACACTGTCACATTTAACCAGGACTACTTGCAAACGGTTCCAAATTATAATAGCTAGAAATTTGTAGTTATGCACCGACGACGACGCTTTCAATTGAACATGCTAATGAAGTTCATTATAAATATACATAATATGTGGTTAATTACTACATGTGACCAGTCTTTCACACTGGTATGAGAAGTTACATAAATACGGTTATATAATTTGGTTTCACGAAAACTCCCGAAGGTTTGTACATTCATACATACATACATACATACATACATACATACATACATACATACATACATACATACATACATACATACATACATACATACATACATACATACATACATACATACATACATACATACATACATACATACATACATACATACATACATACACACATACACACACACACACACACACATACACACATACACACACACATACATACATACGCACATACATACGCACATACATACATACGAATCTCGCATAACAACTTTACTGTCTAATTATTTTTTAAATAAACTTCATATCAGTCCTTATCGCAGAATTGTTAAAGTAATACAAATACAAATATGATTTTAATAACATTTAAACCCATATTCTTAGTAATTTAAATATATTTTTAAGAAATAAAATTATTTACTCTTCTAATATGACATTTGAATCTCTATATGGTAATATAGCAAGAATTTCTAATGCAGTTGTGTTATTGATAAATACTTTAACATGCGTTCAAAGTGTTTATTGTACGTGACATGTTCTCATAGTGTTAAGTTTGGATAACTTAAATCTTCTGCCTCAGGCTCTACACAATATTGTAATCCATTCTATGTGAATATTATATTACGCCGTATGGTGATGACTTTTGCGCAAATGAATACAAATTCATAACAGTAAAATAAAATTAATTATTCTAGCAAATTATTAAAATGTTTGAAAAGGGTTGACGTTGCATATGAGGATAAATTATACATATATATATATATATATATATATATATATATATATATATATATATATATATATATATATATATATACATATATATGTATGTATATTGATATAATAATACATAATTATATTCATAAATTTAAAAGACATGTTTCAGAATAGTTAAACATATCCTAATAAAGAAGTAGAGAATTTCTTTCATAAAATAAATAAATATTTATGTATGTATATTCAAATAAAATAATAAAAATGAAAAGCAATTTTACAAAAAACCTTCACTTTTTTAATACAATTTTGAACTCATGAAAAAAAAAATTATGTATATATATATATATTACCAGCAAACATAAAATATATTTGAAAGTACGCGCAATCATGTGTTTGAAATATTAATATTGCAAGCTTTTCGCAGCAGAGGATAATGTATAGTTGATTGGTATTGCATGCAGATTCAGCATACACTGCTGTGTCAAATCAGCAAAATCATTATTGCGATTTTTTTTCTGAATTACTCTTTATATTGATGCCAAAAGCATTTCTATTATTGACATTCATTTGACGTTATGGCTGTTTTATAAATATATTTTTCTGTTATTATATCCGTTAGTTATACATATTTAAAAAAAGTTGCTAAAATAATACATGGAACATGAAATTTTGTGTAAACATATTTTTTTAATTAAGTATATACATATATAAAAGTACAGCTCCTAATATTGAAATTTATTCAGAGCAGATTCTAAAGAAATATCTACTTATATTAGCAATCACATGAATTAAAATTATTAAATAATAAATTTTATTTCTATTCTTAATGTATCTATATTTTAAATATCATGCCATAAGTATCTTGATTCAGGAGGATGTTAAATATGACCCGCAGATGTATTAACGAGGATATATTAATTTATATTGGTCAAAAGAGAAAATATTAGTATTTTTATTTATTTTTTTGTAATTTTGAGAAATGAATATGACATTCCCTATACGAATTTTAGTTTAACCTACAACCTCGTTGCATCGATTATAGCGCATTACATTTATTTTATGTTTAATCTTCGTTTATAAACTTGGCATCATAGAAAAAGGAAAATGTATAATTAAGTGAACAGAGAGTGAAAATACTTAATGTGAAATGTATACAAAAGGCAAGAGATCCCAACGTAACACATTCTATTTACTTCTCTCGATTAATTTTAGCATGCAATATTATGTAAACAACAACAAAACACACAACGAGTAAAAACTTTATTAGTATTTTGTCTATGAAACATTTATCTCATACATTACAGTTTTAAAGATCAATAACTACATGGGTAGAATTTAGATACATAAAATTATGTTATTTTCAATAAAATAAGGTCACATTTACTTTTTAATTAAAATATTCATTCCTCCAATATATATATATATATATATATATATATATATATATATATATATATATATATATATATATATATATATATATATATATATATATATATATATATATATATATATATATATATATATATTTCTCATTATAAAATTGAGTTACAGACTTTTATTTTATGAGAAAATTGAAGTTTTGATTTCCATTAATATCCGTCAAATATCATCACATTACATGTTTCTGCAATGGTGCATTCGAGCACAGCAGCAGAAACGGAGGCGTATTATAGGGTTTTTATATTTACACAAAAGTATTATACATGTATTCAGTATTATTAAATTCAGTGATTTATATTTATTACAAAAATAAAATGTAATTTGACTGCAAATTGCATACTTATGAACAAATATTTTTGTAAGTATTTTTTATCATAAACAAGCGCTTGAGATGAATAATTACGTAAAGTTTAGTGTGACACTGCTTGTATGACTCTCGCAATGCAACAAAATCCATTTTTTCTGACATTTATTGAAGGTGTTTTTGGTTTGATATTGACTGATTACTAACTAACCGTTCTGCGTTATGTCGTGATGAATACAGGTTTCTGACAGATCCATCATGACATGTTTCACAATAACAACTAAATACAATAAACTTGACGGGAGTAGTTCGTAATTACCGACGTTGTTACAGTTACTTTTGTGTTTGATTTACTGTATGGTTTTTTGCCATAACCAATTATAAATATAATCGTTGATCCCAGGTAAACGTAAAAAATATTTGATAAATAAAATATTAAACAGAAAAATGTATTCTAGCGACCAATCAGAGAAGAAATAAATAACATTAAATCTTATTTCAAACAGTTTGAAAAAATGATGATTACTAGTTATTTTTTATTTAACTGTTGTATCTATTTCTGAGACATAAGTAAATGAAATATAAATGTGTTATAATATTTTTTGTTGAGTTAATTCGTGTCAATTTAAGTTTCGTGCACGCATACGAAAATTCCGTGATTTTCATTTTAAAATGTTTCTTATTTCATGTATAATTAGTGTTTGAAGCGTTCTGATATAATCGTTTCGCGCACCAGACCTGGCGTGGCATTAATAAACAGTTTTATTTGTATGACAGCTGTTCATATCGTTAGTTGTACTATACTTATACCAATAAATGCATTGTTTGTATATCTAATGGCTAGAACAACCGTCTGGTGAGTGCGCGCGTTGAATAGTTTACAAATGACTCGTGACATCTTTTTTTTTTCAAACGACATCTGGGTAGGTTGCGGTAAATACTGCATATGTTATGGTTTCCGAGAGATCATCGATTTAACCGGGTCATCGCTCCGGTTTACATACTACTAATCGGCCTACAAATTATTAATTAAACTGATTTTCCATCAATTTTACTGTTCTAGACTATTGAATAACCAAACTACTATGTATAAGTACATTTGCAGCAATATTTTCAATTTTGATTATTTTATTTTTCGTCTAATCGAATCTCGCTTTCTTTGTCATAATTCCGTAAGATGTGAAAGTAAGTTCATGGACATTAGATATCTTCACATATTATCTAATCGCCGGACCTGATGAAATGTTCTTACTTATATGAAAGTGAGGTCCTTTTTTTGTTTGGAGCTACTGTTAGGTATTGAAATCAAAAGCGAACATTTATAAAAAGTCTTTTATTTCTCACAATTTAAATATTACTAAATAAAAAACAAAATATTAAATACATAATTAAGAAATGAAAATAAATAATCAAAGGTCTCAAGGGTAGTGATGGTATCATCGGGCTGGTTTCGGTGCATATGCGTTATATGCAATGTTTTGAGCTTCTTCCTTGTCATACGCTCTTCCCCAGCCGGAGCTACCGTGTCCAGGTGACGCAACGACGACTTCTTCGTGACCGTGTCCATGACCGCCACCGCCACCTAGCAATTTCTTCAGACCAATGATGACGGCTAACACTAAGGCGAGCTTGGAAATGATCAAAGCTTTACCAGCCAGTAAAGCTAAACCTCCAAGCGCCAAAGGAATCAAAGTTCCTCCCAAAAGAAGAGGGATCATGAGAAGTCCGCTCATCTTCTTCCTCTTGGCACGTTCCTCGCCGTTGAAAGATCTTTGCAGATCAGCGGCTGTTGGAAGTTTAACCTGCACATAAAGAAATAAAATGAATTAAAGTTTTATTGCTTATATATTTAATTTTTTCTTTTTGTGTTATATAACATACCTGGAGGGTGTGAGTCTGGAAGAAATCGAAAACTTTATCGAAAATGAGCGTATTGAGTGCATCTTCACGATCATTGAGTGCGCGTGGCAAGCTAGCTTCAATGTCAGCTTCGGATTTTGGTGCAACTGGTGCCGCGGGCTCCTCAGCGGAGACATCTTTGACGAATGTTACGCCATCGAGAACTTTGACGACGGGGTAGGCACGGACTGCACGATCCATGGCAGTAACCAACTTCAATTTTAAACATGTTGATAGGTCAGTGACCGAGCACTCTTGATAAATCTTATGCAGGAATCGAAGATCACTGACAAACGATGAATCGTCAGACCTGCCCGTTTCTTGAGATATGGCATTGGCCTGACTGGAAACGGTACTGCGCGCTGACGACAATGCCACTACGGCCAGAAAAACGATCAAACACTTGCGATACATGATTGGTACACGTTGTGACGGATAACTGATACGGATTCACTTACATGAGTTTCTATATATACCTACACACGCAAGGCTGGTCCCTCCTCTGGAATTTCTTTTCGGATCGAGTATTTTATCCCCTCCTCAAATGTCGGTCACTTTAACCGTTGACGCATTCGGTTATCTGGGCATGTATGTGCTATAGTTGTGCGTATGTGTGTGTGTGTGTGTGTGTGTGTGTATGCGTGTTAAGTTTCCCCCTACTACTCCACCCAAAATTTCCTCGTCCCTGGCCTGCCACACATACATACCTACACATTATTATGATTATTATGAATAATTCCAATGAAAGGTAAATTACCTCAAAATTATCTTTTCACTTCGATTGTAAAGATTTCTTATAATATTTAATGAACGAGCTATTCGAACCATAACTTATTCAGTATTCAAATTAATTATTAGAAAACATGAAAACACACATACAATATACACGCAAACTGTTGACAAAATTATTACATATACATATGTATGTATGTACAATGTCAAGAACCTGGTATCAATGGAAATAATGTTTTGGCCAAAAACTTTTCTTACGTATTTGTTTGAACATTTTTGATCCGAATTCTCATTATTTGAATTGAAACCAGGTTCTTTTCATTGTTCTATCTAGGCATGTCCGTAGCCTCGGGCCGATCTGTGGAAGTTGTATCTTACCTACGCGTTGACATCTCTTTTGGCCGACAATACATCCGTTCTCAATAGATAGCGTTATTAATAAATTTAATTTTGTTTTAAGAAATTGGACAGTGCATAATTGTTTTAACATTTGGAGCTCATGAAAAAGAAATAAAAATAAAAATAGGACAACTATCTTTCACAAAATCTTATCATCTTATGCTAAAAAATGTAATAAAAATTAATATGTAAATTTGACTGGTTATTCTTATTTATTTAATTTTTGGAACAGTGATTACAGCGAATATTAAATATGCATGAGCGTGCAAAGTATTCTGCAAGAACCAAAAATATTTACTTATTATTTATGAATAAACCGAATTATGAATCTTTAATTAACTAGAGTAAAACTGTGCATACAAATTAAAATTCATAAAACCAGATTTTGCTTCCTCATTGTAAGGGTAATATTTTGTGCGATATGGTTTATATTAATAAATTTGTTTAAACAATCACCAGGATCTATTAGCTGTATTAATCTTAATAAATGATATAGAATTATAATCTAGGCACTCGCAAATAAATAAAACAATTTCTTGAACCAGTTTTAATATTATAAAAGAAGGCGCAGGTGGTTTGCGCTACACAATAATTGAAGTATTCTTCTGCAGTATTAGTACAGAATATTCTAGAAGCGACGTGATACCGATGAGAGTAGGTATCTTATAATTTCAGAAATAAATATCATCTCTCATTTCAAATGTGAACCAAACTATAGCAACTAATCATAAAAGGGATCGCCTAAAGTTCAGTATATATTCTTAAAGTAAATAAAAAAACAAACTATAAAGATATTCATTTCTAATTGGGACCATGTTACGTTGAAGTAGTGCTCATTTAACGAATAGTAAACGTGTTTAACAAATTATGTTAGAGTCGTTTTCGTTGGAATGTGCGTAGTCGATTGAAGAGTATGGGCGATCCCTACATTCGACTGACCGACCGATTCAAGTCAATAATCGGATGACATCCGCATCGATCTCCAGAGTGCCGCAGTTTGTTTAACTTTCTCCAAGTCGTGAGTACATTGGAAAGTAATGCAGACTGTAGCCGGTGCGACTTTGACACTGAATTCTCTGTGGAGGTAACAACTACCTGGCAAGCTACAAGCTTACTAGTTATAATGTTGTCTTTCTCGCTTAGTTCCTTGACTTCATGTTGGTTCCGTGTCTTCGTCTGCTGTATGTACACTAGCGCCGACCCAGTGACCGCCTTTCGCTTTTGTTTCAAACACCCTCTACGCACACATATACACATGCGCACACATACGCACATGCTGACACACAAACACACACACATACATACTATTTCAATTAGAGGGTGCATATTTGGCTATTCAAACAAAGCAATCATACAAATAATTACGAAACATCAACTAAGATTCTAATAACATTTTCACTGTCATCATATATACCAAATATTCAGTAACTCAAAAACGTATATATGCTCAAAACTGTTTCAACACTTTATAGATACAGCAATAAATACACAAAACTACGGTATACATATGTATACATTCAGTCACATATTACAAATATGAATACTTATAACAAATACATACAAGTAGTACAGATACGACCACTTACACACGCATACTCTGAGTTCGTGTTTATGAATCTATACGCATGTTATGTTTGGCTTGTCGTACATGTTTGCATACTCAACTTTGCCGGCATGAATGACAATACCTGTAATGGCTTCTACGCGTTGTATCGTCATGAAACTCTTTGACGATAGTAGTAAATTAAGTAGCTTGTTTTTCTTTTTCTTTTTTTCGTTTCACACTCTATTTGCACAAGTGAACTTCAATTTTTTCGTTTCATCCGGTTGAGTAATGCGACTAAACTATTAATTAAGGAAAAGCATATATATATATATATATATATATATATATATATATATATATATATATATATATATATTTCAAGTTGATTTTAAAGATAGCACCCTTATTACTAGATACAACTTTTGGTTATTTACTACTTTTAATATTTGTTTCCTATTATTGTTATTTAATAATAAAGTATTTTATGATAGACTGGGCACTCAACTATTTATAAAATCTATAAATAATAATTATCCCTATTGCAATAAAATGTCAATGAAAATGTGGTAGCCATATTAAGTTTCTAAAAAACAAAACAAAATTGATCAAACTAAAAGTAGATTAACTTTTCCTTTATTAATTAAATGCAATGACATGGAAACTTTGTTTCTATTTAATAACAATCTTTATGTTATCATTTAAAATTGAAAGTATTTGTAATTTTTCCCAGTCTGAAATTTGAAGAAAAGCGACAGTGCTCATTTGTGTATGTGTGCGTTTTTTGCTTAAATTAGCTGTCGTGACTTGTAAATGTACAACTTTCACACTGAGATATAACAAGGAATATACTTATCTTCATAATTATATATCGTCACCTCTAACTTGAAGTTTAACATTTCTCACATAACGAGTTAGAAGGTATGATAAATAATATAAATGCTGGTCAGTTTAGGTAATGAAAGTAAATATTATAACATATAAACAAATTTATGAAATGAATAAATAAAATTTATATGGGAGTATTTCAGAAATTTTTCATCAAATTAAAACATAGCATTATGTTTCCGGTACCTACATATATAGAGAAGTAGACTTTGTGAAGAAAACTAATTAAATAGGTTGAAAAATAAACTTTATATAAAGTTTGGAATGCTACAATAGCTTTTCGAAGAGTACTCAAGAAGACGGTCAGACACAATCAATGTCACTGGACCGTTCTCAAATGTCAACGGCTATTAGGATCTGATTTTCCGACGCTTTGTACATTTATTGTGAGTACAGCTTTTATGATGAGTTTCGTTACATGTTCCTACGTTTGAACTAAATATTGAATATATGAGGCATCAAACTTTACTTAATAATTTCATAAAAATTAATGATCCAATCCTTTTTTGCCAAATTTAATACAATAAATGTATTTTAAGCAGGTGAATGTTATTTAATAAAAATCAAGTTCAAGGATCTCATTAAAATATTTACTTGTCAGTGTCTCGAGTAATATTGTTCCTAAAAATAATTGCTTTGAAAATATGTAGTTACTATGTAAACATAAAGTTTCATTAAAAAGGAACATACATTTTGGATAAGAGTCTAAGCAAAGCTTTTGAGGTAATGATGTCGAAAATTATTATCGGTACAGATAACATAAAGAAAAAGTTCATTATAATAGTATAAAAAACATTATTTAAAGTATACTTCAGGATTCTCAAATTCCCCTAGTAATATTTGCTTGCTAGCAATTTGTATACAACTGTATTAATTTCACTTCTTTTTGCTAATTTACTTTTCCTATTTTCGTTTGTTTTATATATTTACATGTAATATTTTTTTCGAATATTTTTGATCTCGTTCCAATCGGATATACAAGTAGGTATATCATATTATAGTAATCAAGTTATATTTAAAAATTTTATATTTAATTTAATAAATAGTCTATATTATTATTTAGGTTATAAATGATTTCTGGTAAATGATAATCAAATATATATATATATATATATATATATAATATATATATATATATATATATATATATATATATATATTTATATATATTATAAGTAAAACTATAAGTTTAAATTGTTTCATTTTAATAGTAATGAATATTTTTATTTATTAATAAATATTTAACTCTAACAAAATACTATTTTGTGTACCTTTTTATGGATTCAGTAATACAAATGCTATAAAATAATTATAATTACGACTAACTACCTGAGCTATCACATTAATTGGTTGTGCCAAAATTAATTTATTAATTGTATAAGTATTTTAAGATTTTACTATAGCAAAGAAGCCGTAACATTAACTGATATTATTATTATTATTCAGATTCACTTATTTGTGAACCGGGTCATCGTGAACGAACAAAACAGTTCCCCACATGCCATGCCACACATGTTCTCACTAAACATAGGTGAGTCAGGTGTTTGGTATTTATTAGATCCTCAACTTACCCAACTCATATTTTTATCATTTTTTACTTCAGAGGAGATAATACTCTACTTATTTATAAGAATCTATGAAATGTATCCAGATTTTCTACTAAAACTATTAAAAATATTAAAGATTCAAATTTATGATTGTTTTATTTGTATATAGTATTTTTTTGGCATAAAATCTTTATTGCCTGCTAAAAAAATTCATTGTCTCCATTTTTAGATCAACATATGAAATTTAAACAAAAATTAACTGTAATAATTAGATATACACCTCAAGGTACCTAGAGTAAATTTAAATAATAAACTTGCATATAATAACTCATAATTGAATAATTTCACGTTTCAAGAAAATTATGATGATGCATGGAAGTCCGTAAGCTAAACATTAGGTACACTAAAATTAAATCTTTTTTATAAACTTATAATCATACAATAATTTCATGCTCTATTTCCAAGCGATTGGTGATATACAACAATTGTATGCAAATATTGTATTTCTATTTGTTTAAATTCATAATATATTCTGTTGATTTTAGAAATTACTTCTTCGAATTATAATCTTTCAACTACTTGCATTTTGATATATCCGGGTACTAATGTAAAGTGTAAAACATGCTAATTAAAAAAGTAGAGAGTTTATCGCAAGCATGAATTCGTTTTATATCTGCCATAAAATTTTCAGCATATAAAAATGTTTCTAATTACAATCAATGTTTTGATTATTACATATTTTACGGTTTAATAGTCCAGCATAGATGTTCTTCTTTGTAATAACTGCAAATCAAAAAAATTGTAATTATTTTTAAATTAGATAAATGATATGGATGATAAAATAAATTGCAATCACTTAAAACGTTATGCATTAACCGTTTGCATTGATACTTTGTGCATTGCGTTAATTGTTTATGTTGTGTAAGTATATTAAAAGTAATTTAGTTTTATTGTAAATTTTATTTGATATGAAAAGTGAAAAAATTATTTTTTATATGATTATAGTAAACACCTATAAAATAATGCTCGGCATCAAGCTAGTGACCCATTTGAATAATTAAATTAAAATTTAAAACTAATTACTAAATCAGATATGTATTTATAAATAAAAGGATTTAGGTCTTTGATAATAAATGGATACATCACAGATGTTTTTCAAAATACATAATCCGTTATTATTTCGTATGCGTTCTTTGTATGGTAATGAAAACGTTGTCATTTGAAGAGCTGACTACCACGAGAATTCGCATATCCACCTACTTAGGAAAAGTCATTGTACCAAAGAATTTATCCAACTCTTTATTCACAATATTCTATACAAAAAAGTATGTTACCGTAGGATGTTTGGAACTTTAACATAACCATGATTTTGCATATGCAAGCGAATTATAACGGAGTTATATAGCAATTACAAACAGTAATTAAATCCATGAACAAAAACATAAACTAAATTATATTTTATGAGTTTTCTTTTTTGACGTCTCTAGTAGTGGTAAATTGGCAGAAAATTGTATGAATTAACCTATATTAAATGCAATTGATATTTTATATTGTATCAATCTATGTGTGATTATTAGAGTGCAAATATTGCAAAGACATTTTCATCAACCAATTTGATTGTCGGACACTTTCAGTTCAATATCAATTTACGAGTATTATTGCATTTGGAGCATGCATATTATTTTAGTGATTGTGCATTTATAATAATATGAAAACTATATATTTTGAGAATAGCAAATTTTACTAAAACATAATATAGATTCAAATGTAGAAAAAAGTGTGCTACAACTTTGTCAAAAAAATAGATTGTATGGTAATGAATGTGGTATAATACGCATTCCAACAATTAGGCATCGTTTACCAGCTGTGGTCCCGTTCATTTGATTGGACTAACATATTACATGTTTGTTTTTATCTGTATGTGTGTGTGCGTGCGTGTGTTGCGTTAGAGCCATGCAACGTGTGTTTCTCTTCTTGCTACGCATACGTATGTACATATATACTGACATACCACCTGATATAGCGCAAGAATGTATTAGTTGGAGTTCGGGTAAAGGAGTACAGAAATGGAAGACGTCTCCGTTATACCTATGCGAGAGAAAAGTCATCAGTCTTGGGGTGACGCACCTCTTTCATGATTACTAGTTCCGGCAACCAAACACTACTGGTCAGGATCTGGGACGTCCTCGAAACAATATATTAAAGCGCGTTTGTGTCAGGTTCACCAGATAAGCATACATGTTATAGGTACACATTTTCATTTGACACACTTATGGAATGAGTACTCTGACGCCAATGAATGTGCGCAATAGCTCGAACAGCATATGTTCTATGTGTTAAGTTAGGTGTTGAGATAGGCAATTCAAAAAAGATATATTTTTATTTCAGATTGTTTATTTATTTTTTAAATAGGTTTTCTTGAAAAAAAATATAAACAAATATATAAAGTACGAATTTATTTGTTTATTAAATTATCATATCAATTTATAACAAATTAACAATATAGTACAAGAAATACAGTCCCAGTCTTTGGAGTCATAGTTTAACGTCTGTAGTGTCACTAGAATGGATTGTCGAAAGTTCACTTCGCATTTCGTTTAAGTGTTTAACAAATAAGTAAATAAAATAATAACGCATTGCTTAAATAAATAATTATAAATATGAATTAAGTAACGGGCCGGTCGTTAGGCCGCCGGAAAAATGCCGCCGGTACTGAGGCCCGTGCTGAGTTTTAGCAGGTACAGGTCTGAGCGACCTCGCCCCATCGTAGAAGAAGAGGCAGGGCTGGGAGATGCTGATGATAACAGTTCTTCTTAATATTATTGTTGCACATGGCCACGGTACGCAAGATCTTGAGCGTTCAACGATCGTCCCCAGCCACCGTGCCCGGAAGATCCGCTGTATCCACCGCCAACATCACCGCCGGCAAAGCCACCACCGCCGCCGCCGCCGCCGCCACCACCGTATGAATCGTGGCTGGATACATGGCTGCTGCTATGGTGTGGGTGTGAAACAACCTCGTACGTAACATGCTTACCCTGGCCGCTGAACAGCTTCTTCAGACCAATAATTGCTGATAGTACCAACGCGATCTTGCCAACCAGGAGAGCTTTACCAGCGATGAGTGCAATTGCACCCAAGGCCAATGGAACTAAAGCTGCAGCTTTCATGGCCAATGCTGCCATCAATGGCCCTAGGATTTTGCTTGCCTTCTTCTTCTTGCCACGCGACTCTTCGCCGACGGCGGAATCATCTTCGGTAAGGCTGTCACTAAGATCCTCGAATGCACGTCCGGTTGACGTGACTGCGTTCACTACATCACTACCCTTCAGGTCGACCTTAAGTGTATGCGATTCGAGGAATCGCTGCATCCTGTTAAGAATGAGCGACTCGACTGTTTCGTCACCATTGATTGTTCTTGGTGCTCCATCTGATGTATCTGCTGGATTGGATGTTTTCACAACCGTCACCCCTTCGGATAATTGGAAGTTGTCCTTCTGAGTGAGCATCTTGTCAACGAAAGTGAATAATTTGTACTTGACACATGACATTGAGTCTTTACGTAAACAATCGGCGTAAATACTCTCCAATAAGTCGTTCTCAGTTTGGATGGCGTTGCGTGAGTGAAGATTTCTTGCTTCAGGCACCGATTGTGGATCGGCGGGAAGCGCCGTTGCTGCTACTACCACACATGCTAGAAACCCTGCGATCCTCCAGGAAGCCATTACTGTGTGAGCACGTTGCTTGCTTGCGTTCAACTGTGATGCTTGGGGAGATGTAGCGCTGATATATATGATGGCACGGTTGTGAATCCCTCCTCCTCATCGACCGGTCTCACTAAGCACAATTTGGGTCCAGTGACTATAATGACAGCCGCGGGGCGATATCTTGGACCGCTTTCTCACAGTACAGTCTTATAACCTCATTTTCATCAGTGCTAGACACACCACCGCGTATCCCCCGTGCGTCTGCCGGCTGTGTGCACTATGTGCTATGCGATAGAAACCGTATCGGTGACAGTAGTACTGACACGGCCATACCAGTGATGGTGATGCCCGCAACAGCCGCAAGCACTTTGCATATATTTCGCCGGAAGGGAGCGGTCCGTATACATTCTGTTTTTGGTACGATCATCTCATCTCCGTATAGGTTAAGGTTATTACTGACCATTGAGCACACTCTTTAACCCAAAAAGAAAATAAAAACTAATGCTCTCGCTTATTCGATTTCAATGCTAAATGTCGCTGTAATTCATATAGCGCCTTCGGCTAATACACATCCTACCGTGAACATTATATCATTGCATTTATGTCTAATATACAATTATCCGGTGCATAAGAAAGCTAAATATATGTCTAGACGTGAATAAACAACAAGACGTTAAACTAAAGCAAAAACTACCGCGTGGTTACGCTTCGTTTACATTAGCAACTCATTACAAAAAAGCAAGTCGGATACTCAGTGTGCCGTGCAGTGTTACATTTAGTGACACAACATAATACAATACCTTTTTTTACAGATTACTCATTTGTAAATATTTTTTTTTAAAACAGGACAATATGGCGCATATAGGCCAAAAGTAGGTAATAATATTTTTTTGTAATATGCATTTTTAATTTTCATAAATATCTTTATTTTTTATAATAACCGCTATTCTCTACATAATACTAGATTACTAGATCTAGTTCATTATATTTGCCATTGTAGTGCAAAGTTCATAAACTACGACACAATGCACTGTATATTTCAGTCACACGCAGTTGAATGAGATTTATAATTTAAATTATGTCTCAAATAATTAATAAAAAGTATTGCATTGAATAGCCTGGAATATAATTAGTAATTTCTTACTTTTTAAATAAACAAATTTTTACTTTTTAAATGTTTACTTCTTAATGAATATGGTAACATACATATTGTCACAACATGTGTCACGAAAGCGGTATGAATAAAAAACCTGAATCAGATGTTTAAGACTTCCATCGAAAGCAGATCCGTTAGCTTATTAGGCCAGTTGTATTTCTTTTTTATAAATACATAGGTATATAAATATTGAAAATTATTTTATATTAAAATTGATGATTAGATATTGTAGACTACATCAACAAATATAACGAAATGTTTTTGGAAATATTTTATGAATTTTGAAAACAGACATGGTTATTTTATAATTTCATCCCTTAAATCGTCAACGAGCAAAATGTCAGAATTAAACATGAGAATGATATAACAAACTATAATTTATATTATATTTAATATTTCAATAAATTACACAAAACTTATGTCTACATATATGTTAACGTATTTTATGATTGGTGTATGGTAGTTGTTGAGTCCCTGACACAGAAGCATCGTTGTGAGCATTATACGAGGGCCAAGCGCCACCTGGGATGCTGTGAGCGATCCCGTGATTCCACAAGGGCATTGCGTGATGTGCTGGGTCTTCATAGACAACTGGTTTCGAAGTCAGTAACTTCTTTAATCCAATATAACCGGACATGACAAGAGATATCAAACCAGCGAGAATGGCTTTCTTTGCTAAAAAGGCGATTACTATATATGCAAGTGCTGACATTACCGTCATCTTGAGTTTCAATCCAACCAACAACGGCACTAAAATCCGTAGTAATTTCTTGCCTTTTCCTCTTGCTGGAAAAAAGAAACTATCGTTAATATGGTTATACAAAAGTAGACTGCTAAATGCTGATCAAGAATTGAATTTTATTGGATTAGAAAACTTCAGATTTTATGAAATTATGTAAACTGAATTTCTGAGTCATGTGCATATTTTAAAAAATTGATTATGATAATAGAATAAAGTATTAAACGGTATTCAAGAAGAATAAAAGCAAATGCTGAAATTGTGCTGAACATGGGATAATACACAAGTGTAAAATTAAATAAATTACAGTACAATGCCTTTGTTAAATATATAAATTTTTCATGAGAACGAAGCTGCTAAACGTGAGAAACAATTTATAAAAAAAACTATGTTCATAAAAGTGTAACGGATATGCATTTATCACATTAGCTTTAAGTTAAATTCGCAGTATTTTGTAAATAAATACGTTAATTTAATCAATTATGATATAAAAACTGGACGTATTTAATGAAACACTTTTCAGGTTATGCATACCTTCCGAAACATAGTTTGTAAATTTCGCTTTAATAGCTTCCGGTATGGAATTCACAATTGACCGAGCCGTTTGTCCGACATTCCAGTATAAAGTCCTTTCGAGCACAACATCCCTTGCGTTTCGTATCAGAAAATTATCAATAGCTTCTTGTCTAATTACAATATCGGTTGCATTCTCTATGCGTTCGTCTAACACAGCGCATCATTCGTAATTCCTTCGTTTGATCGACTTGTTTCTGCATTTTTCACTAGAGTTATACCGCCAACCAAATCAATGCTTGGTTGACTCATTAGTTCTTTGGCGTTTCTGTAAAGCTGTGATACAAAAAATTAATTAAACATCGAACGAATTATATAAAGGATTTAACTTACTTGTATTTGCAAACAGGATATTGAGTCCTTCCTAAAGCACTCATCGTAACTTTTCATCTCACATTTCCCGGCTGTAATCAATGTTAAAGCGATAACTGAAGAGGAAATCCACCGGATATGTATCATGGTAGTTAAAATGTAACACTTCGTATTGGGATGAATGTAAAAAATGCTATACGGTCAAATATACTGTCCTTAGTGTTTTTAAACCTTTATGATATCAATGTCCAGTTTGCCCCACCAACAATTCACGCATTACTAATGATTAAAATAATCTAGTTACGTGCAGGGCCGGCTTTATGTGTAGGGTGTGCACAAATGCAATAAACATACATAACGAATGCTCAAAACTAGTGCAAACGTGTAGTATGTAAGCAAATGTTGTACATAATTTTATTGTTATTTATATTTTGATAATCTTTATTGCTTCTTCGCGAGTAAATTGGTTACATTGTTCTTGTTCTTGTAACTTGTTTATTTAGCCTGAATACTCAAAGGTTGTTTTAACAGCAAAAGTATAAGTACTTTAAGTAAATTGCTTGTCATCTAGTATTCAGTATGCCATTTCTCCAGGAAGTTGGATAAAGGTGGTGTGGTTACTAATTTACATCGAATACTACCGGCTATTGGAACATGAATAAATACTCACGCGCTATCAAAGAAGTGAGAGCTAATTGAGGTGACCAAATTCGTCCAAAAATTAGATAAACCTATATAAATATACACTTGGTATATAATTTATTGAAACGGAAATTATACATAGATTAAAATATAATGCTGAAGCGAAAGTGTTATTTTGGTTTAGTTGTGCCGATGTCCAACTGAAGTGACTTGGCCACTTTGCACTATGCTATAATTATTTTAAAATGGTACGGTACATTGAGAATATCATGGTTCAAATTTATTTCCATGTATGTATGCATTTTTTTTTTCGTAAATGAATTAATTGGAAAATATAGCTGCCGACTTTTTACTTTAATAAATGAAATTAGCATACATTTGATAAAAAAAATTATGTATTTAAAAGCTTTATTTATTATTTCTGAAAAATAATTATACAATGAGATAGGATAATATTAATTTTTAATTTCGTAAAGTGAAGCCTTTGAAGGTAATTATTTATTTTTCATTTTATATATACTAAGTAATTATAAGTGTATTAATAGCCATTAGAGGAAAATAAATAAGTTCACCTTGTTTCATTCAATACTAATTACATTGTAATTACCCTATAATATATAGTCATTTGTCCTAGTATGACTACAAATTTCACGAAAATTCGTTTATAAGTTATTATATTTTTTCAAAGATATTTACGTATTCTGCAGTGCGAAAGTTTAGTGTTTTACGTGATTTATTTAATAAGCTTTAAATATTTATATATATATATATATATATATATATATATATATATATATATATATATATATATATATGTATGTATGTATATGTAAAGATGAAAAGAAGGGGTTGAATACGACTTAATCCTACTCCGGTTTATTTATTTATTACGACCAGTTATTATATTTTAGTCTTTAGCTATTGTGAATGACTAGATTTGAGAGATTTGCAAAAAATATATATTTCAGTTTTATCTGGGTTAATATATAATAAGGACATTTGCATAAAATCTCATTGAATTTATAACAAATCTATGAACTAGAATGTTGGGAAAATGCCGGTTTCATTCTTGTTAAAATAAATGAGTTGTTCAATGCGATTTACATAAAAATGTAGATGGCCACACCATTACGGTATAGAGAATGTGAACATATGACTAACAAAATTAAGATACAAAAAAAAAACACCACGCAATATATGCACAATTTATATTATTTGAGCTTTACTACGCATATGTTTATTATATGTGACAGGTTGTAAGTGAAATGTTGTCCGGGTCGAAATATGACAGCTCTCGCAAAACGCGCGCGCCATCTCTTTTCTGTATTAACACCTGTGTCCGCCATAAAGATAACGCGGCATTGGATTCACGGGATGTAGGTATCTGGGTCTTCTCTTTTTCCATATAAAGAGCCAGCACACGGCAACGAAGCGGCATACTTCAACTGTCTGCCCGATGGTGAATTAACGGACACTCTTGCAACATGTACTGACTCATACATACAGCCATCTTAGAAACATGTTTTAATAAACTTTCAGAAAAATCGCACTCTATTTTATTTTATGCCTTAATATTTTGATGGCTACTAGGTTTTTAGTAGTTCATGCGGACCACTAATAACTCATATGGTAATATACGGGTTATATCAAATTACTCATTTGTATAAATTAATATGATACCAATAACAATCGATACTACATATTTTAAACTATATTATAATAAACATAATGATTAATAAAATATCGATAATTTATGTTGGAGTATTGACAAAAAAAAAGGATTGCCATAAATATGATTTGAAAATACAATTATTTCAATTTTAAATGCTATGGACTCATTCGAACATATGTATGTTTTAGTATATCGAATTTATAGTAAATAAAAATAGTAAAAGCTGATGGATTTATGTGAAAGCTATCAAGTTTTTAACATTCATTCAATTTAAAAGTTGATTGGTCGATTGACCTATTGAATCGCCCTCATTTTACCAGCAGTATCAACAAATATCGACACTTTCTTCTCCCACTTTGATTCTACAAGATGCGTTCTCTAAAGGTAGCCTCTCTCTTCTGTTACTTCCTCATTCCTGGGAAACCTGTAGCCTCTCTCATTGTCGGAATGTAGGTCAATGTATTAGTGGGTTAACACGCTAGTTATTGCTGCCCGCGTGTCGATTCAAGCAACCGGTTTTCTTCCCATCACACAGGTCAATGTTAATGCCACGGTTAACACATACAATTCCATGCATACATATTACACTTGATCACATGTGTTCTTGGTGGTTTCTACAAGTAATTGCTACTATTTAAATTGGTAGTTTTTATTTTGAAAAATAAATACAGCATTAAATTACAATATAAATAATTAAATACAAGATTTCATAATTAAATAATGTTACATTTTCGTAGAGCAAAGAAACTGAGAATGAACTCCTATATTAAATCAAGCGAAAATCGTCCTTTAGTCATCAATTTTTGTGTTGTCTTCACCTGAATATCGCTGTATTTTTTTACAAGTCTATCATAATAATCTTTGAATTAGACTTAAAAATCTATACTTTGGTCGTTTGTTCACTATGAACTATTTATACTTTGAACAGTTAAGGTTGAGTCAGGTATTAAGATGACCTTAAGATTAACATCAACAAAGTCATCTGCAGATTGAGCAATAATGTGGTTCTTTGAATTGGTGCAACACAAAAGTCCAAAATTTTGATAGAGACAGAAAAAGTGAGGAAGAAAACATGTGGAATATAGATTGCAAAATTTGACTAAAACGTCATCGTTTCCAATCGATAGAAAATTCGAATATCAAACTGAGCTCTGTACATACGCTTCATCAGCGTTTTAAGTAATCGGTCCAGGCGCTGTATGCCATGTCGGCTGCTTCTCTCTTTTTTCTATGCTCGTGTCCACCGGCTGTGGCGTGGATAACAGTATGGCCACCCTCATCTTGACCACCGCCGAGAAGTTTCTTCAAACCGACAATCAGAGATAGCATGAGTGCCAGCGCTGACACCATCAGGGCCTTCATGGCTAATAGACCAACGGTACCGAAACCAATTGCTGCCATCATCTTGCCCATCATTAAAGCCATCAGCATCAGGCCTCCATTTCCTTTCTTTCCACCGCCACCACCTCCGAAACCACCTCCTTTTCTGCCGACCTCTGTAAATAAATATTTAATTTATAATAAAAATTATGGATTCTATTGAGTAGCACGATATATTGTTTAATATATTTGTTCTGTTAGGATATTTGAATAATAATATTATAAATATTTGACGCACCTCCTAGATCATTATTGCCAATGTCACTGATAACCTCTCTGAAGGTACGACCAATGTTCCCACTGTTTGGCATGAGTTCTGGCAATCGAATTCTAAGCTCATGGGTTTTAAGGAACCCTTCCAGAGCGGAGAGCAGACTTCCATCATCAGAAGATCGAGCACCCTCAGCAGCAGTAGCATCCCCATTGTTGACCAAGTGAACACCGTCACCGAGAGTGATGTCTTCTGGTTGTTGTTCCAAGTACTGTCGTACGAATTTCGTTACAATTTGTAATCCATTTAAATGGCACCCTGCACCAACACACTGTTGAGCCTCTGGTTCTGCAGAGACTCGCACAATCACGCTGAAACCGATCACAATGAGCAGCTTCCACATGTTGATGATGTTATAACTAAACACTTGTTATGAATGTGTATCAACTGACCGCTGGTCGACGCTTATATACAAAAATGTTGTTTATAAAAAGATAAATGCGATATAGTGAATTCTTCCTGAAAGTTAGTGGAGCGATTCGGCGTTAGACCAAATGAAACAAATGGTCAAATCACTTGCGAAGAGGTGCGCGACCCCGTTAAGTTCGTTGGTCTTTATAAACCGATAGGTAAAAGTACGATTCTCGCTTGCTGCGCCGATGGGCGCTACCTAATGCTTCGTTCGTTTTTTGGCGAGAGTTCTCATCTAAAGAAGATATCTAGAGCAATGTTACGGTCATCAGATATAGGCTAATAAAAATTTGAAGATTTTTGTTTTTCTATATGTGATTTCTCGTTACACAGGTTTTTTGTGCATATACATAATTATACTGTCTATGATGGTGCTATCGTTATTAAGATGAAAGGTTGATCCAGTGGCACGAATTTCTTAGTTAATTGGCTAGTTCGTGTGTCTGTGTAAGTTGAGATAGTTCTTTTTGAAAAGTTGCGTTCTCCGTCTCCGACTGCATCCGGTCGTATCGTTGCTGTTTGGTATGGTGGGGCAAAATACGCGAATCTACTGCATCGACCGGAACAGGATGAAGGCCATTAGACCCATCGCCATCGACACTGGTTTTATATAAGTACGGCAGCGGGTTCACTTGCTTCGCATTGCGGTACGAATGATAACCGTGATTGAACTGATTTATCCGCTTCAGATTCCAATCACGTTCATTCCAGCTTTGGCCCTCACGATGCCATCCATGGTCGGGATAGTTTTTCCAGCTGACATTTTTCAAAAACAACAACGCGAGTAAAAGTGCTACGCCGCTTGTACCCAGAGATACCACACCAAGTAATTTGAGTTTCACCAAGGCTACTAGTACAACTAGCACGACCTTCAAAAGAAATCCCAGTGCTATCGGAAACAATAATCCGTCTCCGTGATGAACTAAATACAACAAATCAAAAATAATTTTTATACGATAAGGTTATTTTGAAAAAATATTTCTCATAGTATTTTTAAAACAATCTGCACAACTTGTTCTGATGGTAACATATGTTATATTTTTATTACATATGTGTGACATAATTAAAAGTGTCTTTTTATAAAAGCAACAGTCACCAGAGTATTTTCTAAATTGACACGTTTTCTTTAATTAAAATACCTACATACTTTTCAATCATATATTTACAGACTCATAACATTTAGACAATACGATTTCTATAGATTTCATTAACAATGTAACTACAGATGGCTAAATGATTTACAAAAATTACAAATTGAAATGGGTTCATCTCATTAATTCAACGTTAAATTTGAATAGGAAATAATATGTTGCACGGTAGTTCTGAGGTAGCGATATCAATTATTTTTTTATGCATGCGTGATACTTATAAAGATTCCTGTTATATTTATTACACAGAAACAATTTAGTTTTAATAAGTATGAAATTTGTAAGAAAAAAAAAACAAGTAGGAAAACATTTATTTTTTGTTTATATTAATGTAAACAATATTCTTAGTACTATTTAAACTGCTTCAAAATTACTAATGAACTGTGTCGTTTTACGCTAATTAATTTATAACGGTGATCATTTACACTACTTGATTATGCATTTATAAATTTACACTTCCGGTGCATGTTTTTAATTATTGCAAGATTAATTTAGTTTAGAAATTTCTTACTAAAGGTATTTTACATAAATTAATTTCTACATATTTCGTTAATGAGCAAATCTTTTTTAATTGCTACTATATAAGTTCAAGTTCAAGTTTGATTTTTTTTTTTCAATTTTTGTATTTTTTATACATCGTATACTAGTATACATGGTTCAGATGTTTAAGTCATATTTTACACTTCAGAACAGACGTATAATATATTTGAAATATCTACTAACATGGGTATGACATTTTATTTTCATTTTATGCTGAAATTTTGAATTGATATTTAAATAATAAATAACTTAGAAATGTTCTATTGTTTCTGTTTTTTTCTATAAAACACTGTCAAATTATTATTTGTTTGCTTTTGAAAAATTGACATATTATATATATATATATATATATATATATATATATATATATATATATATATATATATATTATTTAGAGACTTATTTTTTAAAAACGTGCTTTCTATTATAATTTTGTCTTGTTGACTTTTCTTTTAAAAGAAAAATGTGTGTAAACTCAATTATCAGTTAATAAAGTTTATAAATCTTTCATTATCGATCATTTTAATTAACACAATTAGCGTCGTTTAATAATTATTTGCCATAGAATTAAATATAGTGTTATAGTTGCTTGAATTAAATTAAGTTTTAAATATAATTTTAAATCGAAACTAGCATTCTGTATTTATTTGAAACTCATACAGAAAATACTAATACCGGTAAAGTTTACCGATCAATAAATAAGATCATCGTATTAACTATTAAATGATATTTGGTATTGTACCAAAATTGAAATTAATTGTAGTATCACATATTTGACATACCTGCAGGAACTGCGGCAGCGGCTTCCATTGTTAGGTACAAAACTACTAGTAATGTGAATTTTACACGTAACATATCGGTATGATGTGTGTGGATGTTATGCACTGGTTTAATATACCTTTTATGTGAGGGTGGGATAAAATGTCAGATGTCAATTACTCACTAATAATCCTCGGGATTTATGGACCTGAACAGCAATTTCGGTGCTCGATACAGTAAGACAAATTGAGTTATTTATACTCGTATTTCGAGTAATAACGAATTGATATGGTGGAGTTGTTTCAGCATCCTACTTCTATATGTGCTTCATTTCTATAATTATTTGAACTGTACTGTCATTTGTCGTTTTTATAATACATATTTTCTAAATACCTAACTTTTGTTACAGATACTTGGCGAAAATCATTACGTTAAGGAAATAGGGTGAGTCAAAATGAACAGCTAAATTATTATATTTTAACAATATCATTAGATAAATAGCAAATGTTAAAGCTGCGATACAAATCCTTTCTTGTAAAATGTCTTATTTAGTTAATTTAGCTTTGATGAAGTTTTATTTTTATGTCTTGCATTATAAATAAAGCAAGTCGACAAGTGTTTATAAATTTGCTATTTGATACGGAAAGAAGTATTTAATTAAACGCCATTGCAACACTTCCCAGACATTAGTGGGCAAGGCATAGGAAAATTGTTTTGTCGAACGACAAGAAGTAAATATATGGCGTCATTAAGGTGTACATATTACATTCTTGGCCCAGATTTCCCGGGACTGTGGCTCCATTACGGTTTTCTATATAAGTATACGAAACACATAATCAAAAGAAAATTTTGTCTGAAATAAGAAAGATATGGATTTTATTTGTTAAAAAAAAGAAGGAAATATATGTTGTCAGTACGTAGGTACATATTAGAATTCCAAACCTTTTGCGGATAAATACGATAAATTAATACTTTAATAAACAAATTGCTTATAAATTCAAAAAAACATAGTTCGGTTGTTTTCAAAATAAAACTTCTAAAAAGAAAAAGTTGAAACTTGGAAGATTACTTATCTTATACTTTTTTAGTAAGGTCTTAAATAAAATACGCTTGAATTATCAAAAAACTACTTCCTTTCTAACAAAAATAAACTACTAAAATGTAGATGTCAGTGAAAACAAAATGACTTCTCCAAATAGGGAAAACAGTGACGAAATAAAATAGGCTAATTCATTTCTAGCTGATCATATAATATGAAGTTACAAAAAAAGGTCTAGTCATTCTCATATAAAAAAGACGTGTAGAAATAAAAATGTAATCACCGAAATGTTGCAACAATTATCGTTTCTATTATTTTTTTGGTTCTAAATATACTTACTATGGACAAATAATTCTTATTTTATACACTATTTTAAATTAATAACCTTTTGTTTAATATTTCAACAAATAATAATATTCAGTTCACAATTTAGATGTAATACAGATTAGTATATACATCTATTTGCTTCAAAATATACTTTAAACCATCATAAATAATTTTTTAATGTATATGTATATAAAATGTATTCTATTATAATATTTATCCTAAATTAAAATGTAGGTACATTTGTATAGTATTGTTCAATTTAATCGTCTAGACCTCTGGAATAATAAATTTCGAATAGTGTACAGCATGTTGTTAAAATTCATCAATTTATAAAAATGTACTGTCAAATGTAATTGTGCGTTGAATCATTTCACATTGTAACAATTGATTTAATTCGAGTTGGTGAAAAGACGAATGGTTCTTTTGTCGTGCAAATAGGTTCCGTTAAGTCGGTTAAAATTTCTTTAAAATTAGTTTAATTAAGGCACGCAAAACGATTTGTACACCTAAACAGATATACAGAATGCGATGTTGTACATCACGCACACCTTTACGCCGATAACATGTTGCAGTTTCCTTTATAGCAACGCGAAGTTTGCGTCGCATGCTTAACACGTTTCTCTTGCCTCTACTCGAGTTTGTGAGTTGAATATATCTTGATAATATACCTGTTCCAGTTTCACGTTGATATCTGTCGTATTCACTTATAATTCCTTTTTTCCTACCCATGACAAGTTTTTTGTCTACGAGACGATTTCTTTTCATCAAGTATTTTTCAAAATAAATTATATGATGTTGGCAAATCCTCGTCATTTTGAAATAATCATTTTGAAATAAATATTCAACACTCTATCTCATACATTTCTAATCTAATATTTCTCAAAAGTTTCGAGGTTTTTTTTTCAAAAAGTTAGGCAGCAAAAAGAAAATAGTCCTAAAATATTGACTATATTGTTGTACTAGTTAAGTTTTAAAACAATGTGAATATCATGTACAGCAATGAATAATTGTATGATTTAAAAAAAATCCAATTAATATTTGTAAACATTTGTGTAAATTTTAATGATTTTTGGATATTACTATAAAAGCTTTTTGAAATAGAAATCGTTACAAAAAACATAAAAAATAATGTTGATATTAACAATAATATACCTATGCAATTTTAAATGAATGTTGACTACCTTGTCATTACGCGCTTTTTACTTATATTTTAAAATATTAGGAAGTTATCTTTCATATTAGCAATTAGCTTATAAAAATGTGTATATCTATTGAAACGAAATATTTTCAAACTCAAATTATAAACAGATTTACAAAATACAGATATTATTTGAGACATTTCAAGTAATATAATGGCATAAAAGAAATAAAAATCCCAATAACAGACATCAAAGCTGAATGTCAAAATTTCAATGGAAAGTATTGATAACGATTGCTATTATGATCAAAGAAAATACTTAGATATACGGAAAAATATGTTTTTAATAATATGGTCATATATACAAAATTGTGTCTACATCTATTTTTGGCTGCTATTAGAACAAATGGAACTAGAAAATAAATACAGGTGTTTTATGCTTAATTTGGTACAATAACATACATACATACATAATTATATTTGGTTTTAAAGCTACATTTTGGTATTTTGGATATTTACTAAATGAAATCGCCGCTGACAAATTAAGTCGCTTTCAATATGATATTCTGAACATTAATAGCTGTTTGAACATACTTCATTGTAATTAACAAGAACAACGGATGCATACTACAACTTCATCGAATGTGGATCCGATTTAATTGTGTTTATGGGATATTGCATGCATCATAATATACGTACTTGAACTTGGTGTATTAACTATGGCCACCTCACTAACTCCATATATCGTTAGGGTTGGTTAATCCACTGTGACAGACAATAAAAAGTCAGAGACTCATCACACTTGAGATCATTCCACAGCAATGGCGACATTACGGACGTACCTTGTCGTCTACATTTTCGTTTATTGCGCAATGACAGTTGTTTGTTTACGTACCGGCTGGCTTGAAGAACTTAAGGCTGGTCAAAATGTTGCTCTTGGTGATGGTGTTAGTGTGCGAATCGAAAAACTAAAAAACTCGACGAATCCATTATCCTACTTCAGTTCACATCTGTTGCGTATCAGTGTGGATGATGCAGGAGTTACGATTAGTAAAGCTCAAGGAAAAACAGCATTACAACTTGGGTTGTTTTCAACAAAATTCAGTGAACATGGGCAAGGTAAATGAGACAAATATAACAAATACTAAATTACTATAGAAGTTTGTGTAATGATTAATCAATTCTACGTTGGTTTAAGTTTAATTATATACTATTTATTTAAAGTTACGGCTAACTACTAACAAAATCTTTGCTATAGCATATTTCTTAGGAAAATTCATTTATTATTTTGAAAATAACTCATTTATAGCAGCTGATCACATCATGATATTTAATGGTTCTCTGACAAAGTGCTCAAAAGATTAATTATGTAACTTCAGAGCAAATTTAATTAATTATTCAATTTTCTCAGACAACTGACAAAAGGAAAAAGTTTGTAATTAATTCTGGACTAGCTGTAGCTTAAAGAACAATACAACAGGATAGGAAAAGCTCAGATTTGTGAAGACAGAATTCTACTCACCTGCAATATATTTTATCTTTGCATTTTAGTAAACAAATTTAAAATTCTGGGTCATTCATAACGTATTGACTATTTTTTCATATTATTGAGAAATCAATGGAAATCGATTAGCACGAAAATGCATGATACAATAAATCGATTATCATGAATCACATATTTGTTGTTTGGAGTGGTAATACGATTAACCATTTATTCATTTATTTAATCAAACAATATGTTACTTCTGTCTCAAAATTGAATAATTGTATATTCAAATAATTCATATTTCAGTGCATGAAAATTTCATTAGAGTGACGGATGAAATTTACATAATATTATTTTAGCCTTATGAAAATATTTTATCTACAGCACGAGGCGAAGCAGGCGTAGTTCATGTGATTCTACCGCTGCTAATAGGATTTAAAATCGCCGGTTCTATCTTAACAACCCTGGTCGCCGTAATCGTTGTGGCTCTTAAAGCTTTCTTGGCATCGAAAGTAGCATTACTGCTAACTGGTGGAGTGGCACTCAAAAATTTGTGGAGCCATGATCCGCATGTAGATTTTCATTTTCCAGAACATGCTCATGCTCATGACGGACATGACTATCCCACAGGACCAGGTAATAACCCTACTGTAACTAAAGAAATATTTCTTTAAGTAGGAGTACACATATCTTTAGTTGAATCTAGAACTAGAAAGATTCTAATTCTTTTATGTTTAAAGCTGCAAATTGAAAAAAATATATATTTCTTTTAGTTAAACCATTTAAACATTTAAATATAAGTTAATACACTTTCTAGATGAACATCCACACTCATATAAAGAACATCACGATCATTATCCATCTGCCCCAGGTAATAATATCTTAAATAATAATATTGAGTTATTAACATAAAAAAACGCGTGAAAAATGACATTATGATTGGTTTTCTTTATATATATATGTAGTAAATTCAACTAACAAGCACTTTATGATGTCGTTTAAAACTTTAATTATAACAAAAAACAAGCTTGAAAATAAAAATAGAATATCGAATCTACATTACATGATTATCTCACTATCTAAATGTTGACACAGTTAGAAACATGAGTAATATTCGGTTTATTCGACCACTAAATAAACCATTGAATATTGGAGGCAAATAATGAATATTTTCCTAAGAGAAACAACAAAAGTAGATATATATATATATATATTTTAGCACACTCTGATACAACAAGTTATGCAGCGCCGCCTAGTTCATACGAGCCAACTAGTCACGAAGCCGCCGATAGTCATATATCACATCAGTACGCTAGTACTGCAACCCGTTCAAATCTAGAATCCGGAAGTGTTAGCGCTGCACCATCCATACAAACTGCCGGAATAAAGAGACGTATTTTTAAACAAAAAACGCCCGCAGCGTCTCTGGTCACTGTCCATAAAATAACGCGCCACCAAGCTGCAGACTAATATTTTTATTTATGAAATCATTTATCACAGGTCCTATAATTTATTGTAATTTATTAAAAAAATATATATTTATTAAAGCTTTATTATATTTATAAGTTGAAATCTATTTCTGCAAATGGTTTCTTCGGTCGGTAGGTGGCATAAAATATAAACAGTAGTGTTTGCACGCCATACTATCCGGTAAAAGAATTTTATAATTTATTTTCACTGAATCATCCAATTTTTATTAATAGTATTTGGTATGAACTGAATATAGTTCTATGGATTTTTCTTGAAGATATGCGTACAAAATTATTATTCTTTAGAAATTAATCAAATTTAATTCTTATCCATTCAGTTGTTCAACTAAACTAGTTCTCTGTTTAATTTTAATGCTAAGTTTGTTTTTCTATAATGATATTCTAATTAATTTATTGGTAACTAACTTCAAAAGTAGATTGTTTTCTTGACGTCCAGAACCTTTAAATTCGACGTTGCTGAATATAGAATATAATAATTATATATTGAAAAATATATTTAATAAAAAAATAATTAATAATTTACAAATAAATTAATGGTTATTTTATAACAAACGTAAATACGAAACATTCATAAATAATATAATAAATAGACAACATTGATGTAGTGGTATGACTGGATTATTTAGTAGGTACGTGTGCTTTGTACGCCAAACTTCTACCCCAGCCTGAGGAGTAGCTATCATGGCCTCCACCGCCGCCGCCGCCTCCACCCCCGCCCCCACTAGAGTAACTATGTTCGTGAGAATGATGCGGATGAGCAACAACTTCGTACGTTACATGTTTCTCTTGCGAAAACAATTTCTTTAAACCGATCACTGCTGCCAAGACTAGGGCCATCTGTATAGAATAAGACAATGTGTTAGTTTATGTTAGTACATAAAATCGTGAAATTGTATTCGAAAGTACTTTATATGCATTTAGATTGAGTTTAAAGTTGAAAAATTACATAGAGTCGGATAAACGTTATAATTGAACAAATTTAATTTTAATTGCGTATATAATTATAAAAATATATCTTTGTCTACCTAAACTACGGCTGAGTATAAGTTTTTTGATTAAAACAAAAAATCCAATTTTATTATAGCATCATGATAGATTTATATTTATAATAAAGTGTTTCCAGCTCAATTATGCTGTTAATGTGATTAAACCAGCTTCAGACTGCTTTACTTACTTTGCTAACAATCAATGCTTTTCCTACAAGCATTACTAGTGCTTTAAATGCCAGCGCTTTCAAGATGCCGATTTTCAACACTGCCGCAGCGATCAACGCCCCCATATTGTTCTTCTTACCACGGCCTTTCTCGTGCACGCCATTATCTCGCAATGACAATCCTAAATTGATATTACCCTCTTTATCCGGTTTGTTCGTCACCAACAAATCCATATTGTCCATTACCTATAAAAAAATTGATAATTTACCATAAATTGTCTTTCGTTTTGTATATGTGTATCGTGTTATATATTTAGGTCTCAATTTACCTTACAGCATCAAAAATAGAATAGCTATGCATTATGAACATTTTGTTGAATATTATTAATAGTTTGCCTAGTATGGAAAACTACTATGAAACTGTACTTTCTTAGTTGTTTATAAATATCCGGTATACTATGCACTTTAACGGTAAAATTACATTCTCTTTCTTTTATAGTTAATAAACAAGTATTGTGGTTATTCTATTTTGGTTTAGTTTAAGTCATTCATTAAATTATATATTAAGACCATAACTTTATCTTTAATACCTAATACTTTATTGAAAATCCACACATTAATAATTATTTATGGTTATGTCTTGAAGATTACAACTATTAACTTATAAAAATCCGTAGATGTCATATGTTAGATTAAAAACGGTTATATGCAAACCTGCATTTAACATTTAAAAATCCTAGAAAAAAAAAACTTACCTTCCATTTAAGTGACCGTGTGCGTACAAAAGTCCAAAGTTTGTTGGCAATAAGTTCGCTGATTTGCCCTTCCTCTGTCTCATCTTTCCCGTCTAGACTTCTAGATGAAATATCTTCCACCTCATCTTCAGATGCTGTTTGTGTCACCTCAATATCACCACCGATGTCGATAGACGCTTTCTTTAGCATTCGGTTCATGTAGGTAACAAGTTTTAGCATAACACAAGAGCTTACGTCCTTCTGTGAACATTTTGTGTTTAACTTTTTCAGCAGCGCCTCTTCAACTTGGGATCGTTCATTTGTATGCACCTGCAATTCACAATGCGTTTTAAGCTGAACGTATAATGTTTTTATAAAACAATGTGATACATTTGAAAAAATCAGATATTGCGTATGATTCAACTATATATTTTTTAGAAGTAGGCAACATATTTTTATTTGGTTGCTGAGTAAAATAATGATGCACGTTTATAATTATTTATAGGAGAAAGTATGGATATTTAATTTTGTCAATCATTTTATTTATTGAAGCTTGCGTTTACTCATTCATGCAATTCCATCATTAATGGTAATTTAGTTATTGATAAAAAAATATTAGTAGAAGTTTATTAATCTTACGGAATTGACAATATGTCCAGTGGCGATTTCATCTTCCACTACCGGTCCAGCAAGTGTGAACGAGAGGATAGTTGCACCAAGCACAAGTAATACATAACACAAATGCATAATGTTCATATTACTGACACTTTAAATATAGTCACTGACACAATCAAAAAACAACAATAAAACACTAATAAATCTGAATTAAAAATGTAGAACAATAAAAAAAGTTATGTTTGCACTGTAGGCAACCGGGACTCTAGTGCATGTCCCCTCGTAGATTCGCAAAAAGGAATGATGCGCTTCGCGTACTGTACGTGCATTTATATCAAGCAAGTAAACGCCTTATCGTAATGTATGTCGTCTCTGGACCAGTTACAACAGTGAGAACGTGAATCAGGGTTACCAGTCATAAACTATAGTTTCCTAGATTCCTGATTACGCTAAGAAGATGCGAATCCTTTGCGACGACTACTCCCCCCTGTACGATTTAACAGCAAATGACTTAACACTACTTTTCCACAACTGCATGATAAGGCGCGCTAAGTGATTATCATTTTTCGTCGTTCAACGATCACAGTGCAGTAAGTTATCCGGAATTATCCTAGTTTATTTAGAAATTGCACTTGACAGCTGTTTTCTGTTTTGATTCGTGTTTTTTTTATTCAATGTCTGTAAACAGATGGTTGATGGCTTAGAAATTAATCGACCGACTACTATATTTCTGCATTTATGCTCTATTTATCAACAATTAATACTACATACTCACTTTACACAAGTTTAAATTGCATAATAATAAAAAAAACGAGTATTCATTGAGCAGCAACAATAACAAACAAACCTTTATTTTCTTTAATATTGATTACATGTTTTCAAACTCATTATTTTGAAAGTTTTTCCGTTACTTTATTGTACTTCTTGTTTTATATCTATATTTACTGGTTGTAAATCTTGTAGGTAATGAATTTCATAAAAATGAACATTTTTGTTCGACATAAATATAAATATGTTTCAGAGAAAAAATATTTATGTTTTAACATTTCCAAGAGATAATGTAGCTATTGAATCTAAACATTATATTAAAAATATTTTTATTTTTCTCAAATAAATCTTTATTTTTAAGGCGAACTAAATAGAATCATGTTTTGGTTAAATTTGGTGGAGTATCTCCAATCTAGAGAGAATCGGCTACTCGCTATTTGAGTAGAATAATATTCTTTAAACGCATTTTACTATTAACGCTCAACATTAAATAATATAGGTTCGGGTTAAATATTTAGATAAATGGTTCAAGTGCAGCAGAAAATTAATGCTTATTTTGTTATTATATATATAAACACTAAGTTAGCAATGATTTTCTTTCCATTCTAAATTAAAACGCATACTAGATTTTAATAAAATGTATGTATTTGTAAATTTTTTACTTGTGACTTTGCATTTAAATGGGAAATAAGTATGTTAATTAGTCAAACGGAGCGTGCAGTATTCCTGTTCATGATGTTGTACTACTACAACAGTGTTTTTCAAATTCCTCCGTGCCATCAGTGTTCTCATTGGTATATTTTAACTTAACCGTACATTTTCGTTATCCATTGTTAGCATTACATTTCTCAAGGTAACTGCTTTTATCTTATCATTTATTCATTTTTCATCATATAGCTCATTGTTTCATCTTCACAAAGCTAATCAAGTAACGAACTCTTTTTATGTCAGAGTGTATTCATATATTTCTCATTGTACTTCACTTATTTGTCTGACTATATGTCAAACTGTGACATTGACTGAGTGATGTAAAGAAAAGAAAATTCAGTATGTAAGATATAGAGAAGTTTTGGGATATGAAAAGATAATTGTTGAAGCCAGTCCTAGCTATTATATTCTGCACCATACTCTCAAAATATAATAAGAAAAAAATAATAATTAATAATTACTTCATATTGACATATTGAGTTAAGTTGAATGAGTTAAAAATTTGCAAAACAGTTCCATACAGTCATCAAACTGTAATACATCAAAACTTAATTGTTTATTTAGCAAAAATGTCTAAATTGCTACACAAGATCTCATATTTCTAGACATTGTTGTCAACTTGATGTTTTATTTTTCAGCAAAACGACGCACTGATTTGTTTCATTAAGAATAATGTCATTTTCACAAGATCTTATAAAGAACTTATGAAGATGACAGCTAAATCTTTTCTGACTTTGCTTGATTTCCTAAATTACTAAGCAATTGCTGTATATGTAAAATTATAATGTAATTATTTCAAAATGACCTGATTTTAATCTTCTGTAGTAGAACTACAAAAATATGATATTTAAAATACCTAAAATAAAAATCTTTTAAACTAACAGTAAAAAGTGATGCTTACATATTTTATTATGGAAACACTTATCATTGTGTATGTAACACTTCCGACAACATGTACTTCGTGATATGTTATAAATGTCACTTTGAAAAATTACATTCATAAACCATAATTAAATTACACTCATGCCTATATAATTATGATTAACTGACGCATTCCTGACACTGTGTTACATTTTGATGCTCAACTATCTTATATAACATCTTCATATCGTTACGCCCGTATGCCAATTTCTATAGTACATGTCACGGAACAAAAAAATACGAACACAAAGGTTCGCCGCTACGGGATTCTCAATTTGGGTTGGCTTAATACTTTGAAACTCAAAGAAACCACATTTTTTCGTCATACTTTCAACAATGGTTTATGTCTTTTTCTGAACTAATAACGTCTAAAATGATATGATGAAAAACTTTTCTCTACCTGATATGAAAATTTTTGTATATTCTGCCATTTTGAAGATTTTTTTAGCTAAACTGAAACAGGAATATTTCAATTTTAATCTGTACAGAAAAATGATGTATATATATATATATATATATATATATATATATATATATATATATATATATATATATATATATATATATATATATACATACATATATATATATATATATATATATATATATATATATATATATATATCATTTTTCTGTACAGATTAAATTGAATGTATATGTATTATGTTTATTTAAAAAAAGTATGATAAAATCCAAAAAATATAAAAGAAAGTTAATACACCTGAGTGAATTCAGAATATTGAGCCGTCCAACCGTCAATTTCATCTATATCGAACGCGGTTTTCTTATTTTCTTCTAAAGCTGATATAACCAAGAAATTGTACGCTATTAGATTTTGATGTTGATATGTTGACAGTAATGTCGATAGATTTTATTTTAAGCTTGGTTTCCTATTATTTAAACTTAAATCTAAGCCATTGCTGTTTCATATAATAACGAACATCCGAATTTATATAAAGCAGAATGCACTATTTTACGGTTTTAATAAATAAATATATTTAACTAGTATCATTGCAGAAAATAAATTTAGCTTTTAAAATATTAAAAATAATCAATTCGTAGAGAACAGAAAATCTCATTTTAATTTTATTACATATTTTATACACCTACAGAAAGAATTGAACATAGGATATATTCGCATAAACACAAAGAAAAGGCGATACGAAAGCTCTTTCAAGGTATACAAATATGAAATTACCCTATATCTTCGGTCTTGCTGTGAAAGATTGTGTTAGCTTTTATATTTGCAGTAAATATTTCAAACAATTTATAAACTCATATTATTAAGTTTAACCACAAAGAAAAATGTTCTTTTATGTTAAACAATAACAAGAATAGAGAAAAAATATGGTTTATTAAAATCTTTCATTACAGTAATTAATTAAATCAGAATTTTCTCATATATTTTATAAGAAATATGTATAACGGTATTCTTTTTATGTTTCATTGAAAATTCTTATTGTTTTTATTGACAAATATCATATGTCATAGTCAGAGAATGGATTGATTTACATGGTTGGGATTGGTTGTGCAAATACCAGATGAAATATGTATAAAAAGAATATGTTTGGCCACAGCGAAGCAAATGAAATTGAAAGATCTTCGGAGGAAGATATTGAGTTGCGTGATATGAAATAAATCTGTTGCATGAAAGCTTGGTTGAGTGTAGCAAAAAATATGTAAAGTATTCGAAAAAGAGAGTAATTCTTTTCAATGAATCGTTTGAAGGAATATTGCTATGTAGGACAAGAAAATTCCAAAGCTAAATATGTTTAAAAGAAAAAATTCTTGTATATTTTTTCATATTATTTTAATGAGCATGAAATAATGTTTAGACCACTTGTAAATTTTGTGCTGCGCCAGATATTAGCCAAAACACTTAAGGCAAACGAATAAAATGAAAATAAAGCACTTTTGCTAGAGCTCTCGAAACTCATCATGTCTTTCCAGACGACAGAGATCGCATTCTATCGTTATCCAAGGATAAAAGCATATCCTACTCGTAGTGCAATTCGCTCCTTTCATGTCCAATTTACGAGATTGTCGCGTATATGTGGAAATGGCTTACACGGCGAAATGAAATATTATTATATTTGTAATTATATATTAGTAGAAAATGTAAAAGGTATTAAATTCTTTTGATTATTAATTTCAGTAATAGGAAATCAAACATATGTAATTAAATTATAAGTTTACAGTAAAGGACCTACACTGTTTTTATTTATCTGCTTCCTCTAAACATCGGACTCATTTAATTTTAATTCTTTGACGTATACGTTCTATAAAAACACGTTCAAATCAATTTTCCCTATTAATTTTCTATGTACAACTCAAATACAAGTTAGTATTGAGTTTTCGGTGCGGGTGATAAATGGTGTTTTATGTATGTGTATGTGTGTGTGTGTGTTTTGAACAGTTTGCGTGCCAACATGTGGAATATGTTTTCGTGTTTCCATGTATCCGCTTGATAACTCAGGAAATGCAATTTTAGAAAGGATAAATTGGCAAAATAGACGAAAGCCAAATATAAAAAAAGAATGAAATTTATTTATTTCAGTATAAACAATTTGCCTGTATTTATCTATAAAATTTACGAGTTTTTAATAAAAATATTATTATATAGCATTTTATTATCACTAACAATTAACCCTAAAATGTATTAAAGAGACTCTCCGTAATTGTGGCTGCAGGGACACTTTCGTCTTTAGTCAATATGCAATAAGCGTACACCAATGTACGAGCACTCAATTTTATTTGTTTTATTGCGGTGCACTTAGCACCTTATATTCATAGGATCAACTAACCGCTTTACCACGAGAATGTCCGGTATTTTTATTAGCAACGGAAAGCGTGTAAGTACACTTGCCCTGTTTAAATGAGTTACATATGTTTATTATTCTTTAGACTAGTATCGAACTGGCCCATCGAGACAAATAGTCAAACTAGTATTACCGTAGACAAGATTATTTATTTTTAAAGAATGCATATATAATTTTTCCACAATGATTTTATAAATTCCTCACAGTCCTTTAACCATGATCGTTTAACTCGTAGCTCGGTGGACATAAATTTGCCAGTACGACACTGCGTGAAATATATCAGCACGTCATCAAACTACCTCATTCATTTGCATGTTCAATTGTTGATATGACGATATATGAATTTATTGACAATTGATTAAAATATTTGCAACCATTCTAACCATAAATTAACCTACAAAAGTATAAACACAATTGTCTATTTTAAATAATGAAACATTATTCATATTAAGAGATACAACGTAATTATTTTATAATGGAAACATCCGAGTTATATTGTTTGGATTATATATTTAATGCGTTTTTTGGAAACTGGCAATCCCTAACCCAAATTTATCTTATAACTAAGGTCACAACATCAATTTCGTTGGGAAACGCTGTGTGTGGCGCGGCGGCTGGCGTAGTTCAAACTCTGAATATCAAGCGTTAACATTTATTACCCAGTTTGCAATTAAGATTGACATCTACATTTTATGCGACAGTGAAAAGGTTTTAACACCTTACACAAATTTTAGAGACATGCATTTAATATAAAATTCTTTTTTCCGCAAATATTTCAATTTCATTTGCACAAATTTGAATTTAATTTAATATCACATTGTATATAACATAAATTGAGTCAGAAACTTTTAATTCAATATAAAATATAATTATTATGGTAATTTCATTAAAATTAAATAAAAGTTATGATACAATCAGAACGAATTTTTATTGCTCTAACAATATAAAAGTATACTCATGACAAAATCATTATTTCAAACAAATATTTTTCTCTAGGTATACACTGAAAAAAGATATTTATTTACATGAGTATCAATTAAATTTACATTTAAAATTAAAAAAAAATAATAATACTATTGTTATAAGTTTACTATATAATTACATGAGTTTATTTATTATTTTACATAAAAACAACACATATTTTACAGTGATATTTAAAATAAATGGCCATATCTTTAGTAGCAAGTTTAAAGGCTTTCCACTGTGTAATATACATTTATTTCATTTATTTGTAACAAACATCATTGTGAAAATGCCAGATGTCTCTTGCTTAGAGCGCAGCACTAACGAACTTTAATTTGATAACTATAACCCACATTTTGTCTGGAAGACACAAGCATCATTTATTTTGTGCTCAAACAACTAATTTTACAATATGTGGAAGTAACCAACAAGATTTTATTAGCGAATTAAGTTGCAAAACATATTAATCTATGAGTGTATACACTGTAAAAAATTAATGTATGAAAGGCACACGCTCACTAAGTGTTTCATCACTATAACTTAAAATACATATTTGCTTCAATATCAACACGTTTTGTGACAACATTACTACCTAGAACTATTAATTTTTTAAAATATACTTTTCCTTTTGTCAGTCCTCAGAGGACTTTAATTTTGTACTGAACACTTTGTTTTGTTAAATTATGAAGCCAAAGTTTTCTTAGGGTTTTTGGTGTATTATTGTAAAGATTATCAAACAATGAGTTATTTAGCTTACATTCCCATGACTGGTTTAATTTATTCTGGACCAGTTTGTTTAATGGAAGGATACTGTATGTGAAACACTGTTAGTATAGGTCTCCTTTTGGATTCAGGTGCATAACAATTCATTGTAACAAGGGCGACATATGATAGTGGTTTTGATGTTTTCTCTAATATAAAAAACATATAGGTATATATATACGAGTATATATATATATATATATATATATATATATATATATATATATATATATATATATATATATATATATTTGGTAAATACAAAAATTGCTTCAAATTCATATACGTCCAACTTTATTTATTTAGAATGCCATGTAGAATCTCATAGCATTATTATTAAATAGATTGATGTACATACGGGCTTTGATAATTCAATTTACTATACTCCAAAATTAAATTTAATATTGCATGCACATGAACAGAGCAGCTTTATTTGATTTGATATGCCTCTTGTTTATTTGTCCAACGTTATTTTGAAATGAATTCTTGATTTATGCATGAGTAACCTTATGTATGTCCCCGGAGCTTTTGTTGTTGACCGGTATTTTTATTTGCTCATTTATATTATTACAAATAAATTATGTTCTACAATTTTATATAGGTCGACGCAAATGGAAAATCCTTGGTAGTTTTTGCGAAAATGCCTTAGATTTAGGACACAAATTGAGTGTCACAACTGAGACTAACAGGATTTAAAATAAATAGAATTATTTCTAAGCGCATATCAGTTCAATTAATCATCTAAATAAATGTAACTTATGTCTATAACCGGTAAAATGAGAGAAAGAAAATGTATTTAAAAGTTGAGTAGTTATATTACATTGATCAATAAGCTGCTAGTTGTATGTAGCACAGAATTAAAATCATGTATCATCAAATAATCTTGAATAGTATATGCACCGGCTAGAAGTACAAGCTTTGTAATGTAAATGTCGGATGTTCGAAAAATACGTGAGTTGGTGGGATGGTATTTGGGTCAAATCGCTGCAGTCGCATACGTATGGGAGATAAGTGCACCTTCATCTCACAGATTATGGTCAAGGTCATACCGATTCTTACCCACCTATCAGTTGACCCGTCCTGACCCAAAAACTTTCATATATAAATAACATACACACGCATACGCATTTTTAACGGGTACTGTGGCCTTAAGGTTGTTTTAAAATTATTTATTCTTTTTGGAAATATATATATTTATTTCGTTGTTGTTTTTTTTTCCGCGCTCGTTCTACCACATTCCAACAATGATCTCTCTCTTTCTCTTATACGGATGACACCTTTAAGAGTGTATAGCGCGGACGTGGGACCCGCATCTTAATACAGTACTGTAGAGAATAAACATTTCCGTAAATATTCGTCCGGGTTTATATCTGTGTTCATTCATTATGTCGTGTTTGCTGTCCTCCCCTCTCCGTACCCTTCCGACCGGCATCTTTCTCTTGTGGCTTAGGCAAGCCAGATGGACTACTCAGATGGTCTTGACTTTCAATGAGAAAACGAGGTTACGCGAACTAATTTTTTCTCTATCAACATTTATTTATTTTAATAGGATTCCAACATTTTTATATATTTCCTAATTGCACAAGAAGTCATTGCTATTAATTCAATTAAATACATGCATTAATTTTTAAAAAATATCCAAGATTTTATCTGTCCGAATTTGTATTTCCGGTGTACAGCTTAATCTTTAAACAATATTCAGTATTTTATAGTTGAGCAGTGTGAGATTGTGACCCAAGTATAATTATTTAGATTTAATCATTTCGTTGGTAATTATGAAATAAATCCAGTTATCTTCGTAATTACGGGTTAAATAAAATATTCTGAAACATATTCACATAACCTCAATCCATATTTCTGCAAAATTATGTTTCAAAAATCAAATATGAATTTATAAAAAATGTTTAATTCATATATAGCTTTGTTAATAAAATGGTCGATTGTATCAAATATAATTTTTATGACTACTATTTGTGTGAATAATTTAAAAAGAAAACTTTATCCATTACCATTGATTTTAAAGGGTAAACCTGGTGGCTTCTCATCGATATTGGAAACTTTTTGTCATCTACGAAATTTAAATGTTACGGTAGATAAAATCTTCTGATAGAACCACTACAAAATGACTTTGTAACTTTGGTTTCAGATGCGCATTTATTTCTCAGTGAAGAGGTTTCCTTTTTTATTTGGCTTCTAAATTTGATTTACGGCTTCTCTTTTCTATCGTCTTCTTTATTATAGTCACTGTCCATTGGCTTTTTTGTCACATAGCATTTGGAGTCCTTTGCTCTTCTGTGGAAAAGTAGAGCAATTTTTTTTCAATTTAAACGATATTTATAAAATAAGTGATTCCAATTTTCTTTAGAAAGCAATTATATTTATTTCTAGCAAATTTGTCTTTCATTTAATTTAAATAAAATATATAAGATATTAGTTCAATTGATTAATATTTATCCAATAATGGTATAAGTTTCTTTAGCGATAAAGTATTAACACGTTGGGTACATAATTTAATAACAATTTAGATATCGATAATTGTTGAATTATAAGTAAGCAAGTAAATAATATCGCAAAATTGTTTAGAAAATAATCCAACAAATTAAAAACTAATTACTAAGCATCCATTTATAATAATCAATACTTTATATCGTCAATAACGCTGGTGTGTTCACTTTTGACAAGCGCTCTCATTAAGAGTCCATATCCTGTCTTCATGTAGGTCATCAAGATACACACATACATCCAAGTACATACATATAGTGGATCCGGAAAGGCTTGAAGTTTTTTTTATTATCTTCTCTCCTTTCGATACAACTTTCATTATGAGAACAAGATATCACTCTATGATGTAGGCATATGCTGACGTTCTAGAATTCATCTAGTGCATTAGCAATCTTCATTGCTAGGAAATACAGATATTTGCCATAATAGTAACTTACATACTAACATATTTTTTACTATCTATAAAGATATAAATAATTAATTTTGTAATTATTTATTGCTAACCTGATTAAATACTTTATTAATATGGGATGATTCTATAAACACCAAATAAAAACTCTAACAGAAGATGCATATCTATATAAGTATAAAGTATTATTTTATAGTTCAAGTTAAATTAAATTTAATTACGCTTTAATTGATTAGCATCCACATTTAATTTGAAACTAATCAAGCTGAATTGATTTAAATCAAATTTTCTTAACACTTAACAAATAAGAAAGATTATCAACCATCTATTTTAATTGTTTAGTCATTGCTTTTGATATCTCTCAATAACTTTCATGTATTACTCACTTCATTTTTAAATTCGTTATGTTAGTTTATTCTTAAGAATATCAATAGAAAATATTGAATAATTTTCAGTGCATTTTAAAGGTATTTATGTGTTTTGGCAAAGATGAAGTGAGATAATTCAAATTTTATTCATCGGAATCTGATTGCAAAACTCTTTGAAAACTATTGCTTTCTTTTTTTATTCTTCATTATACGTGTTTAATATCTGTTATTAGATAACAAAATGGTTCTTTGATTTTGTCTGGAAATATTTTCCACTTCTTCGAAGAAAATGTTTGCTCTGAGAGACAGCATTTATTGTCATTTTGAAATGTTCTCTGATAACGTGAATAATAACTAAAAATATTAGAATCATACTCAAATTTCTTACAAAAATATCAATTTGGTTTATAGTATTAAAATAAATTTTTCCTAAAACCATCTCATATACGAATAAAAGTTATTTCAAAATGAAGCTATTTTTTTTTTTTTGATAAAATAGGCATAGGTTAATTACTAAAACTCACAAATATATTAAGATATATATTTTTATTTGATATCTGTATATATATATATATATATATATATATATATATATATATATATATATATATATATATATATATATATATATTTATATATGAAATAGTCAAAATATCTACGATAAATATGGCTTCATACTTCATACATACACATTGTTCATTATTTAGATGGCAACAAATTATTTAATTTATTAACCTTATTAATAATTTTATCACATATTTACATTCATATTTAATAATAATTTAGTTATCTTAGTTAAACTTGCAAGGACATTCAGAGACAATTACTGTTTAATTTTAGTCACGAACCCTTGCTAAGTTATACCAAGGTAGTTCTTGTTTATATGTATCAAACAAATTTATTTTATGCTAAGCACAGAGTTTAACATACTGTTTAATTTTATCTTTAAATATTTGTTAAAATTATAATATAAATAAGGATCTTTACATGTTTAATATTTTGCAAAACTTTGGCAATATACGTACAACTAAAAAATATACTTATAACTATGAAATGTATGGTTTCACGCAGAATTTAAATTTTTTCTATATATTTTGGATTTATGTATTATATTGTAGTAGTGCTTCCAGCTTTGTTATTCGAGAGTCATGCTAGACACCCAAAGAGATTTCGTAGAGAGGATCTGATAGTAAAATGAATTATATGAATATATTTGCATGTGCATTGGATGTGACATCTAACTATCATTTCTTTTCAAAACATTTCATAAGTAAAAAAAATTCTTCTGATTGGTTTTGTTGAACAAATTTATAAAATGTTAGGAGTATTCTACAGGCATGTTCAATTTAAAAATATACTAGTAACATTTAAACGAAAAAGAATGAAATTTCTGTAGTATTTACAAATTTATTTAAATTGCAAAACTGATAAATATATGGCAAATAAATTTTCAGACATAACTGATATTTCATCATATAATGTCGAATGGCGCAAATGTTGCAATTATTGTTCTAAACATTGACACTAAATTCTAACATTTATTTTTTATATATTTATATAGTATTTAATAAATGATTTACTTTGTTCGTTTTGACAAACAGAATTTTCAGAGATAGTTATGTAGAAACTCATGAAATTGGACGAAAGTATACTTATGACTATTTGTAAAATGTTTAGATTCATTCCTTACGAATCTGGTAAAATACTTTTCTTTTCCTCTTTTGCCGATGGTGCATTTCGATAGTTTGCATAAGCTGTATAGGGTGAGTTAAATGATTCGTCGTCTTTAAATGTTAATCCACCTCCGTTATACCCAGCATTACCATAATACTGGCTTTGATACGTATTATCGTGATGCTGTTGCTGAGGTGTTATATATGATGGTTGCTCTTTATAATTATTGTAATTATGTTGAAAACCAACGCCAGCAGGCGAATAGTGTGGTACTGGATTTCCATAAATATGACCATTGCCAAATGTTGATTGCATGTGCGGTTTGCATAATTTGAAAAATCCAATCAGACCTGGGATAATAATAGCCAAAAATCCTAATAATTTTTTGAATGATGCCAGACCAAGAATTAATGGCAAAAATAACAGAAGCTTTAATTTGAATAGTTTTAGTACGATAAGCATCGGGATAAATAGTTTCTTCAATTGTTTACGATCTGCAAAACATAATAATATTATATCATCAGCTATTGGATAATTGTCCTATGAATGTATGTATGTAGTACAATACATAGCTAAATTGACAGTAATATCCGTTTTAAATACTTTTTTTGGAAGAAAGTGTAATTATATGCAATATTATAATAATGTAATTCAAAATTTATTTATACACCTAATTCTAGTGGAGGTAGATAATGACATTTATTGATTTAGTATAAAAGCGTTTAATTAAGACGTATCATCTACTAACCACAGTTTCTAATACATCTCAAAATTGCGTTACATTCCAAAGTTCAGTAAAAGGATCGAATAATTCAATTTATTTTCTTATTATCTAAGAAAAGTTTTGCAATTCTTAGAACGAAAAGCAGTAACTTACAAATCAATTGATAATGAAATTAATTGTATTAAGTTAAAATTCTATTATTTGTAAAATAAGCAATTACAAATTTCATTTGTAAAAATTTATACATATATATATATATATATATATATATATATATATATATATATATATATATATATTATTTATACAAAATTGATTTCAACTAGTCGACACCTAGTCAGCATAGTTAAAATATTGAATTTTGTCTTGAACTTTTTCAAAGCAAAAAAGTTTTAGATTAAACACAAACAGACGCTACAGCTTGATCAAAAAGTTATAGAACATTTTTAATATATTTCTTTATTTGATTCAATTGTCTACAAAGTTCAATTAAGACAATGCCTTGACTAATGTTTCAAGTTGTAATTGAATTTTGATACTTTAAATTAATAATTTATTTGAATGTAAAAGAATCTTTTTAAGTTTGTTTTTATTATACCGTTAAATGTGTTATGCATTGCTCATTATAATTTTCTATAGCAGTTAGAACAGTTTCAAATACAAATTATTTAAAATTAAATAATTGTTCACTGCAATCTGGTGACCGTGTTAAAAGTTTCAGAATTATTACAACTATGTTTTTTACTTATATCAACATATTGTCAAATTTTATTTGCATAATTTAAATTTTCTAGAAAATTTCTTCTTTACATACATTCTCACTAATTTTTGTGTGTCTATAAGAAAATGTGTGTGAAAGAAACGATTCAGAATAAAACTAAGCTGACAGGACAGTAATATAGGCGCATAATGTATGTACATACATATATGAATAGAAAGTAATCAATATGTGAAGCCGGCAAGGAAGCAATATATGAAGCTGCAGATAACAAGTTCAAAGGAAAACTAACTTCTTTTAAAAAGCAAAATTCAAAGTACATTGTTAAAGGTACCTTGAAAGATCATTATAGATAGAAAACAACTTTATTCTATTTTTCAAAATAATAATTATCTATTTTATACTTACTAAAAATGGAGTCTTTCTTGTCTTCAATAATATCAATTTCATCAGATATCTCATCAAGAAATCTCGGAGAATATCTTCCTTCTTCTGTTATGTCATTTGGAAATTGTACTTCTATTGCAGTTGATTTTAGGAATTTCTCTGCCTAAAACGTTTTATGTATTTAAAAATATATACAAGTGCTTTTTTATAAAGCTTTTCTCACAAGCGTACCCATGACAAATATTTGAAATAGTTTTATATTCATATACAAGAATATTACATTTTAAAAATAACACAACTTAGATTTAAAAGAATAAAAATTTCGCAGCGCGCAATTTTAAACATACAGATTTGCATTCAGATTCAGAGCTGCTGCATATTTCAAAGTCTTAGTCGTGGCAGTTAAAAAAGCCACTCTGATTTAGCCATAGAGAAATTCTTACGTACTTTTCGCATAACAAATTTCACAAGCTGATCCCATTCCGGCTCGTCCACCCTTGGCGTAGAAGAATATTCATAAGGCTCCTGCGATAGCTGTCGCAACTGAATAGAAGGCATCCGAATGATACGGGCATTCTCCGTTAGATGATATGCAGGCTGAAATATTTTATGAATATTAATATTCTCATACGGCACTCAATTAAAATAAAACAAAATCACTAGTTCTAAAAATATGTGTACTTTTTCAATCGTGTATAGCGCGATGGGAAAAATGTTTATTGGGCATGTGACATGGGTCTAACTTATTTATTTGTGCGATGGAATGCATGGAATTGCAATAGAAATAGCAACAGAACACTTTGATTTGAGATCGGGAAATTGTTCCACAATCCTCAACTACTTCGAACAACTTGTATTTCTTTTACTTTATATTTAAAAATGTTTTTGATTTTTTGTTAACACTAATGCATTCAAGACTAACGTGTCACATATTAAACTCCAGTTGCATACATATAGGTAACGTTTCATTTTAGTATAATTTTAAAATTTGCATGTATATATTTAAATTTAAGTATTTTGCATCATTCTGCCTTTAAAATATAAATATTCTGTACCCCACTTTCTCAACATAAAACTGTATTTAATATTTTGTAAAATAACGTTATTCTATTGCAAAATATATATATATATATATATTTTTTTAAAGTGACACTTAGAAATAGTCACCAGACTTAAAATAAAAGTAAAAAAATCATCAAATATTTACGTTTATGCAGTTACCAACCACAAGATATCTGTCTTATTAACATACAAAATTGTACCCAATTTGAAATTAACTTGTTTTAAAGTCTTTCAGTGAATGACAAATGCGAATACGTGCATTGAATATAAAAAAAAAATTCGCATCTCAAAGATTGAATGCTTTGAGGACTACATTTTATTGAAAGTAGATTCAAATATGTCGGTCCCACGACATGACTAGAGATGCAAACCATCATCAGTAGTATTTACGATGCTATTTCTCATTCCTTTATTGAAGTCAATTTGTCTTTCGTTCTTGACAACTTAAAATATTGAAATGTATTGATTTGTTCCAAATTTTAAATATAACAAGTTAAATATTTTAATCTTTGACAGGCTTGATATTCGATTTTATATTTTATCGTAAAGTTTTATAAAAAATATATAAAAACAGTTTTCAACCAATCCCTGTTGATATTTTTTTATAAATGTATATCATATTTCTTGTTTTCGTATTTTGAGATCTTTTACAGATTATAGTAATGCTATAAAAGTATAGAACAAAATTTCTTCTTTTTTTTTTCTTAAATCTCTTGAGCAACAAGAATATGTTTCTTTTATTTTCGTGATATGTTCAGCCAGTCACGGAAGATTAATATGGCGAGCGTGCCCAGAGTTTTGTGACACTTCACCAAAATATTATAAAATACATGTCGGCTTATGTTCACACAGCCATAAGGGTTATGCTACTTTAATGTTGAAATATACACTATAATGTATACTTTTTGCTACAATAAGACAGTTTTAGAGCTCCTATTTTTTTAGTGCTTCCTACCGGAGTTTTACCTACTTATATATTTTTTACATACATTATTTTGAAACAATGCGATCCTTAAGGCTAGTATATTTCTTTTTATATGATAAAATTGTTATAATTTATTTCATATTTGACACTCACCTTGGCAAAGAATTCATCGAGAGAATCAAGTGCGCGTGACTTGAAACATTCCGCCAGATCCCCTGTAAGACATGCAGCGTTGGTTTTAGCTAGGTACGGGTCAGTGTCCGCGCCCGTACCCAACCCGAGCCAATCTAGTAGATCACGACCTGTGGGTAGACAATAAATTGAAATCATATTTGACTAGGTATTTGTTATTACACTTTCTTATTGCATTGGCATTGTTAGCGATGTTAAAAATTTCGTATATAATGTCAAATGAAGTAAGTTCATCTTCCTCATTGCTAATTTAAAGTAATTTTAACTTTAAAAATGTAATTAAAAGTTGAAATTCATCTTCTTTGCTCATTAATATAATTAATTAATATTTTAATGTTTCTAATAAATACGAATTAAAAAATTCATATTTCTTTTTTAAGTATCCATCCGACTATAACATTATTTAGTAAAAGTAAAAAATAAAACAAATTCTCTATAGTTGTAAGCATTTAATAAAGTATAACAGTAAATATATAAAAACAGCAACAACAAAAACTGAACTAGTACATATGTAGATACTTTTCAATCGAAGTTCTTTGATGTCATGCCTGACATATATACACAATTGTTTCTTTTATTATTTTAATCACGTACATATATTTTCTATTCGACAAAATGGGATTACTCTACAATACTGTGAAGTAGATTTATTCAATGTCAAATAGAGAAAACTTGTCCAATCGAGTGAAATAATTCGCAAAAGAATTGCAGTTTATGCTAGAGCAAACAACACTAGATAACAACAACAATAACAAAATACACTGCACGTTTTCATCTTGTGCCACCTATCGTATATTACTTAACTCACTCTGATGGGTTCACTTACCTTGCTGCTGGTCCGGTTGGTTGTGTTGGTCATTTTGTCCGTCCGACCGCACAGCAACGAGTAATGCTGCGCTAGCTAGCAGAAACCACTTAGCGTAACCCAACATACCAACCAAGTGAACGCACTCAAGTTACCACGAAAATATATTTGATTACGCGTATTCGGAAAATTGAAATAAAATTCGTCTTGAACACTATCCAACTGTTTACAAACAACTACAATTGGTTCTGTTGAGTTTCGAATGCTACTCAGGTGATGCTATAAATGTAACGGTATTGAAGAACATACCGGCGGCTTATGAGGCCAAATACGAACCACACTGCTAAATAACGCGAGCACGTATGATAAGTTTAATATTATTAAGTATCTGTTTCACTTTCTGTCTAACATAGACATTTGTGTCTGTTGGCGACAGATGAATAATTTAAATACGTTCAATGTCGCAGATGCTCTTTATAGGTACCATTTTAAAAAGTATGAAAGAAGGGGTAAGATTCATTTTACAAATTAAATAATGCCCATTCTGCGCTATATAAGTGAAAGTTATTACCACACTCACTTAGATCCTGTTCACGTCCAAAAAACCGAAGATGAAAGTGTTATATTGGTAATCCAATGTTTGGTTATTATATGAGTCATAGTTACAGTCAGTTTCATGAACTCAACGTTTTTATAGATCCGACTTTCTAAAGGAAAAACCCCTCATAGTTCTTAGTTTTATTATTATTAAGTACCAATAATTTATTTCGAATAACTAAACTGCACGCTTAAGAAATGAGTAATTTAACGAGTACTATGTCGAAACAAATATAATTTTTAAAATTATGGTGCATAAAAGATTTTAAATAAATTAAAATTGTATGGAAATCATGTTTGACTGAAGTAAGCTTTTGCTACAGTTGCGTAAAAGCCTCAAAAAATATAAATAAATCAATCGTTAAAAATAAATTAAAATAATTTTAAAGTATTTTATTAAATACTACAAATTATAAATATTAATATTAAAGTCTGAGGTACACCATTCAAACATATAAATAAATAAATATTACAATAAATAAATAAATACTTTCTCACTTAATTACATAATTCATCATTTGAGCATTTTTATTCCAATTGCTAGTGCAACGAAATAATTCATATAAATGGTAAATAAACTAACCAAATTTTACAAAGCTATGTGTAATGTGTATTAAACATTGCAATGTAAATTTCTTAAATACTACTGCAATGATCAAAAATATATTCTTTTAAAAATATTTTCGACCATGGACCTGATATAAAATGATATAATAAATAGATTTGAAATTAGTATTTAAGCTCAAATATTAAATCCCATACTACAAAGGTATTAGATGATAAATCTATGTTTGATAACGAGTTGTTAGTATGTAATTAATTTCTAGACGAGTTTTATGAAATTTTCCATTGATTGATCGATCATCTACTGCGCGTGGGTTTTAATATTTGAGTCGGTGCTGTGTGATTAGAATAGATATATAGCTAATATTTACAGGCTTTGTTTCATTTATAATCGATTTTTAACATTGCTATCATATTTAGTTTGTATATATAGAACATAAGTGTTATTTTCTTGACGCTATTGCCATACTGGACAAATTGGATAATATTATTTAATAGAATATAATTGTTTTTTACTACAAAAGTATTAAAACGAAATAGAAGCGGAAACATGAATTTTTCTCTATAGGCCGTAGCTTATATAAAAAAATCTAATAAAAATGTTTATTGTTTTTCAAAATAAATTCAAAAAATATGGAATAATAAAACATCTGAAACAAATGAAAACATGTTTATTATTAAAAAAGTGTAACGACTATTTTTCCAATTAATGGTTTTATATAAAATAATTCCACGAATAAAATTTCATTTGTTTTTAAAGTTGTTTTGCAAAAGTAATTTTCGTTGCAGCTTATTATTACCTACGTTACTTGAATATTTATGAAACAACATTTCAAATTTAAATACGTGCAAGTATTTACGTTACATGAATATCATTTTTCAAAATTGGTTTGAAGAGAGTTGCGGAGTACATATATGTCGGATCTTGATGCGGAAGTGTGAATTAATTAATATTATCTACAAAGATCCTGTAGTACTAGTAGGAGTATGCATCTTATTTCCTGAAAATGACAATGTAAGATACCTTCTCTAAATGTATTAAATCCTATATTCGCATTAACAGTTTCCAATGAGATTTATTACAATGGATGCGTTGATTTGAATAGTATTACTAGTAGTAACTTCATATATTTACTCATGCATATTACATGATAAAATCTGCTCATGCATGTGGAACTGAAGCTTCTTATGCTGGAGAACTATACATAAAGCTATATGACTTTACTAGGGTTTAAGTTCTTACCGTAGATGTTTCATAAACATAAGAATGACAAAAAAGTAGTGTGGTTGCAGTTTTAGTCTTACAAGGCAGATTACTTTTTTTAAAATACTTGTTATGACATACTGGACATTCACTATATTTAGCAATTCTATATGAAATAACATGACACCCATATTGCATTTTGCATATTAAATTCTTCTACAACAAGTTTACATTTATGTAGTGTCTAAAGGATTATTAAATACGATGGTAAGAATCACTTATTTCTGTATTTAAATCGGTGGTCTGTTTAGATAGCAATATAAAAGAGATTACATTACACAAGTCTTAAGTTCGTTATGCAGCGTACTCGTGTTATCAATGTAGGAATCTAGCTTCTACTAATTTATTAATGTCATTGAACGTGGTCAGCATCGCCGGACTCGGACGATCTGCGTTTAATGAAGGACATTCATTATACGTTTGACATTGTCCACCATCCTGACCATCCTTTGCTGCTTTCATATATCGGAAAAACCTCAAAATATCTGGATTATCAGAGGAGGGCTTGCGTAATTCATTCAACTCCCTGCAAAAATTATTTAAACATACTTTAGTAATTGGATGACTATTATATATTTCATATTTATAGTCTAGGTTCATATTTAAAGTAAATATTTGTGAGTAATCTATACGGAATACTTGACTTGACTGCGTTACTCTGATTTTTCAATAGAAAATAATGAAGAGCCATATTATTCTAAAATAATTGTAAAAAATATATTTTCTTTCTGTATTTTTCTTATAAATATTTTCTCAATATGTATAAGTATGTCATACATATTAATCATCTATCTGATGCATGAATATAAACTTAAACCTCGAATACTTTTGTATTTCATATTATGTATAAGCTGTGCATAACTGCAAACATGATGTTTTTTCAATACATCAAGCTTTCGCAGTAGTAGTAAATTTAAAAAAATATCGCTCATTATTTCTGATCTATATTGTTTGCTCTTATAGACGAACAGAAACTTCACGTGAATACGGAATTATGTACTATTTATTAAAGCTATTGCGTCTGAATTGTTGCTAACGAGGGATGTTTAAATATAGGTATGTACGGTTTAAATTTCCAAGAAAACTTCATGTTATGCCATAAATATAATTACGCAGCATTAGATAATGATAAAAACAGCAGACTGATTTAAGTGATTCGTTTATTTCAAGAGAAACAAAATATAATCGTTATTAAATTTCAATTCGCCAAGTACAATCATTATTTTCTTCCAACAATTAACATGTTTAACCTTCAAACCTCGCTTTACTACTTATTCGATCTTGACGAATGTAAGAGGTATTTAACCTAATTGTATGTAACATTTTTCATTGATTAGTCTTCAATCTATAGAAAGGTCTATTGAATAGCTGGATATAATCATGCATTTTCAAAACGCCGAATACACGATGTACTGTGATACAGTATGACGCATTCTTATTGGTCGTTATTCGTAAAAGAAATTTGTAAAGATTTCTTAACTTGAGCGCTATCAAGGTCAATTTTGTTATTTTAAACGCAAAATAGTTTATTTTCTAATACGATACGTACGTCGAAGTGTGCAGATTAAACATATTTCGCAACACTAATTCAGTATTCATCCTCATATTATATATTTTCTTAAAAGGATATATTCTTATCCTTTAAAATAAATTTAAAAGAGGTTACCAATAACGTCTATTAGATTGAAAAACTTTTACATTTTCCCTTGATAAACTTACCGACTTAGTTGAGCTGACACGAGATTACTATACGGCGCATATTTTGTTGGGTTTGCGTACATCAAACAAACCAATCTCTCGCGACATTTTTCTTGTTGTGGCCCCTTGTTGCCAGCAAGTCCCAGTTGTTGAAAAACAGAGTCTAAACGTGAAAGCAACGGACTGTAAAATGGATCATACGTTGTTAAAAGTAATGAAGAACTTGGTATTTTATGGAACACTTTGTAATCATGTTGCTTATTTGGTCGTCGCAAATAATAGTTATCCGAATGTGGTTGGATGTACGAGACTTTTTGATTGTAGAAACCATCATTTCCAAATCTGAAAAAATATCATCTCAATTTATAAAAATTAAATTAGCTAAAGATACATTCCGTGGAATGAAATTTAAAAATCGTTGAAAGATATTTTGGTTAAATTGGGAGAAGATTAAAGCGTGGATAAATTATTCAAACAACATTGTAGCAACAGATATAATTTAATAAAGAACACAACCATTTTCAAGTGTTGTGTAATTGTGTGAACAATTATCAACTGTGTTTCCTTTTGTAAGTTAATTCATATAATATTATTAAACTCGTATTACAAAACCTCGGCGAAAATTTAGAAAATGATACCTACTACTGTACCACTTCCCAATATTGCAATTTACTGAAAATTTAATATACTTTGCTCTAAGGAAAATAAAATGGATTAAACATATATGTATATGCACAGCCATATTTTTGATTAAAAACTTTACCGAAGAATCATATGTCAGCAAGTGAAATTCACATTTTTCACAGTTGTTACTACCGTACTGTCAAGTTTGCATAATTTATCATGTATTAGGATTATGAAGGTAACTTCTGAGTAAATTGAGATTTATTTGATTCGTGCCGTATTCTCAAAGGTTTATTTTTCACTGAAACAACATATGATGCACTGTGGAGTTGCAGTTCACAAATAGTCCAATTTTATTTATCTCATAAATCTTTACTTACCAAAACACGTACTGCATATATTTTTTGCATTATTAGCATTAACCCGAATCATATTTGAAATATCTACTATTAGCCTAATGAAATATAATACAATGTTATAATACAAATTATAATGCATATTCATTAAATCATGCAAATAACCGATGCGAGAAATTATTTCATGCGTGTTGTCCGTTGTTGTATTGCTGCCATTAAAAATAAATTTCAATAAGAATTTACAACCATATCTTGTAATTTTAACTGTACTTTTATAAGACTTATAAATTTATTCTGCATTAGTCGAACCTGCGTTGGGTAAACATAAATAACTTAAATGTTTTAAGAGTATAATATTTAAATTAATAACTATGGCAGTAGGTATTTAGGCTAATGTTATACGAAATATTTATATTTGGCTACCAGCTTTTTTATTTGTTTTAATTATAAATGGCACAGTATTTATTGAATGTGTTATCACATATTTGAACCAAACAAAAACGTATATAACGAGTAATATATTAGTTATAGTTAATAAGAAAATTCCATAATAAACAATACGGTAATAACAAGAATTTTGTTGCTGCTTTTCATTACTTAGATAAAGTTAATGTGACAGAGAGTACATGCTTTTCATGGAAAGTTACGTTCGTAATTTTAGATACGGATTTCTCACATCTGAAAAATGACAACTGCAAAATGACGTGGGGTAACGTTTATATGTATAAATATATAAATGTATGTACCATCCGATTCGTAAACAGGTGATTTATTTTTTTCCCCGGTGGTCGCGGATGGACTTGCCGCTGTTTAAATTGCACGCCCGGGGTCTATGTATATTCATGTATACATACAAATGCATGGAAATATAAATATATGAGAAAATAATACACAGAAATAGTCATCTGCACTCTGAAATGTATCTATCCTTGTTTATCTTATGTACCTATAGAAACCCGAAATTTATTTTGATATTACTTGTTACGTATAATCTTGTTCCGGAACCAACTAGTTTTTCTATTGACGCCGACCAGAATAGTTCATTTTATGTGTTTGATACATGTAAATCTATATAAATTGTGGTTAAAATAGCGTTAAATTGTTTAAAAATTGTTTAAATTGCGTAAAATAGTGTTTTTCATACTATAGTTAGCGTACACATAATTTACGGGAGTTTGCCAGTGTTGCGCAGCCTACTTATTATAAGTTTCGCGAACCTTCCATAGGTAATAGAGATTTTCTGCTTTTTTATTACTATAAATACAATTATTTTAAGATGTTACAGATATATAATTATTTTTTAAATAACGTTACATCATTTCTGATACTTTAAATTAATATATTAGAATTTATAAAGGTAAAACTGAGTCTTTAGGGACCTCACTGACGTTTAGTAAGAAAAACAAATAACCGCTGAAAACTAGTTCACCGAAAGTGCTTGCTTGATTTGCCCCCTCCCCACCCCGAACCAAAACTTTGCTCTTGTTTAAGGGGCAACTCCCTTCGTAGGATATGCTTTCTCTGTATTTCGTTGGCAACTGTCAGTGAGGCCCCTAAAGACTCAGTTTACCCTTTATGGTAATTGTTAAACAACGTTACTAACCACAAACATTTATAGAATATTATTTAGAATATTTGCATTTTTTTTTGTTGCAGGATCAACCATAAATCAATTCGTAAACATTCCCTCAAATTCGAGGTAGAAGAGACTTAAGGTAATTTTTATGTCATGTACCTATTTATATTTCTCAGTTGCCATCTTATAAAATATATATTTATACATGTATGTTTCTCTGCGGGGTGGGGAAATTTTGGATATTTGTTTAAATTGTTTTTATTTTTAAATAGCAATAAATTTCCTTTAAAAATTTATTAGAAATCAAATATTATTTAAATGATTGTTACTTTTTTTGAAATTAGTAACTTGATATATTCAGTAAAGAGCTCAAAAATGTAAATTAAATAAATAGGATGTACCCGTTACGGCCCCGTGTGCATGTGGTGCTTTTGCGAAATGGTTTTTTCTCCACAATTAAAAGTGCGTTTCTATTATTTAATTATATGTTTAATAATTGCGTTGATCATTTTGAACGCGTGCCGCGATTTTAGTACCAAGCGTTTACTATGTGTATACCTACTTTAAACTTAAAAAAAACTTATTTTTTTCGTTTAAAACTGTGGAAAAAAAAGTCTGTCACTGATGTAGTGAATAAATAATATAATTTAAACGCGGGTTTAAACAATGTGTAATGTTTGTGAAATGGAAATTGTGTTTTAAATCATTTAGAAACTCGGTTTTAATAAATCATAGTTCTTCGTAAATGTTGCAGCAAAATCAGACACTGAATCGCGAAGCAGGGGTGGTTTTTTGCTGAGCTTAAAATCTGTATACATTTTGTGTACTTTTGGCTCTTCTATAAACAGTGGTTTTGTTGCGATTTTGTGATGTTTTTTTACAGTTTACACCATTAATTGTATAATAATGTTAATAATAATAGAACGAGGCAGGCCGTGAGTTCACGCGAACTTACGCTTGACAGCAGAAACTTTGTTAGTACTAAACTTTTCAGTAGCGCGATCTGATAGAATAAATTAGATTTTTGCGAAATTTCTTACCTTGGATCATCCGTTTACAATATTCGTTTATTAATTTAGTGTTTTTATTTATTTTCCTTAACTTTGAGTTCATGATTTAAAAAATAAATTTAAAAAACGGTCGCGTGGGGGTGTTTTAAGTATTGTTTAATTACTAGACATGATTACTAATGTATTTGCCAATGCTTTAGGATCGACCAATCCACAACAACCAAAGGGCTTTAAGAAAAGAAAATGTAAGTAATTTTTTTATTATCCCGCATGTGCTATGTTTATATTTCCCAGTTTATTTCTTTCTTTCTTTATTATTGTTTATATGTATAAATATGTCTGTACCATCCGATTCGTAAACAAGTGATTTATTTTTTAATATTTTCGCGAGTGTTTATCAATTTGTGAAATGACTACGTAAAATATCTGCCATTCCCTATAAAATATTATTAAAAGTTTCTTAAAAATAAATCAACAACTCCGTTTAAAATTCTGTGATAATAGTCACATGTGAAGTGAGTGTTTAAATAATTGTAGTAAATTCATGATTAAAAATTGTGCTTCTGAGTGTTTATAAATAAATAATTTCGCGAAATAAAATCCTGTGCAATCATCAATGAATCGCTGCTAACAGGAACAACTAGAACTTCAGCTGTGGTTGGAGAGGAACAAGTATTGGATTTGGATTTGGTGAGTACCATTTATACTTTTAATATGCGTATCAGGCAGTGATTTTCTATAGGGTACAAAATGTAAAGAGAATCTACTGTCTTCGGGTGTACCTAATGTAATGTTTCTTCTATCTTTCTTTAACTATTTCTGAATACGGCGCGTATTCAGAAATAGTTAAACAACTGGGAAATATAAATTAATTCACTCATCTTAATCTTTATAAACTTTCTTAATTAAATGACATTAATTTAAAATCATATAAAATAGCACATGCCCCAAAAACAACTTTCAACTTTAGAGAATAACTTGTTCCAAACCAACCCTGATAATTGCAGAACCTGATGAAGTGGTGGTTGAAGCAATTCAGCCACCATGGTTCATTTAACTACAAACAATGTCTGCATATGTATGAAACACGCGCTTTGGTTTCAAATATATGCGGTTAAAAAAAAAGTTAGAGCAAGTTCCTTCTCGTTTCGTTTTGGTCCGTTTGTAAATACACATTCCTCCTTGACATCGTTGGAGCAACCACCGTTGGACTTCAAGACGCCAACAGCAACATGAAGACCTTTTGTATCGATATCGCGTACTGTCCACACTCAGGCAGTTCTGCTCCGGGAGCAGATCGTTGTTGTTGATCGCGTGCTATAGATTCTCGGGTGATTGCATTCATTCTGGTTGGGTTTTTAATTCGGGTCTCGGGTGTTTTGGGGTGGACGCGTCGCGATTCAAGTCATATAACGCTGATATCATTAGGTGTGACTTTATCAATATGTTAGCCGATTGTTGTACTTTTGACTGCGTCACTACACGTCGATCAGCATCTGATACGAGTGCTGGAGGTACTAAGTATATGCTCTCGTCTTGGGGGTCTGTTGTTCACTGGCATGCCGCCTATCGTAGCTTTCTTCTGTGTCCTGCTTCGCGTGAGTAACGTGTTCGTATAGCGTAAATCTGCTGGCGGTTGCGGACGTGCCTTTAGGTTGGATATACCGGTAGGATGGTCATTGCCAGTGACACGGATGGCCTGGGGTGCGGTATAAAAAGGTACATTAGCTCGTGCATGTGCAGGGTCATGAGTACGCTGTCGGTTAAATGAGATGGGTGGCACTTGTTAATATTGGCGCGTTGCAAACAACCGACTGACGAATCGTCCAAGAAAGCCCATCCGTACATTGTACGGGGGGGTGCCCAGTGTCTCTGGAATGGTACGAGTTTTCTCTGCTGTACGACCAGGGTGCAGTAGGGTTGTGCCAGTGCCGAACTGGGTTCACTGGGAATCGGATTGATTTGTTGGTTGGTTTGACCATTTCGTTTGGTCAAAATAATATCTCGAAACATTGGGCCCGCCAAAGGAGCGAAGTGGGCCCCAATAACTAACTGTACTTTCACACTTTCAGATTTAACGTTTCTCGGACGTCCCAGTCCTGGTTAACTGGGTGTCCACCTTTTAAAGTATTCGCAGTGTGTGAGCAGACTTGCACACAGCACCCTATTGCAGTTCGCCTTCTAATCTAAATTTCTTTCAGATCTGTAACATTGTGTCGTACCCAATGTTACTCAAAATACATCATGCATGCACAGCACAGCACAAAATTGTGTGTGCCCCGTGCTCAGAAACAGAAATTAGAATTATTATCTCAAATAATAGGTAGGGTTTAGAATACCTTCAGATAAGTAGGAGGTGGGCATATTTCAGTTAGGTAGGGGCCCCGCCGGGGTACGTTTCAAAATGATATTTTATAGTTAATTAAATATATAAGTTTGTACATCCATATAGAATCTTTCATAAATCTTATAGGTTTTAATCCAATGCTAGCTATGGAGTTGATTTTTGAACGAAACCCTCTTGGAGTTTATTTTGACCTGGTGGCGGGGCTTAAATATTACTTAATTAAAATATATATTTCAAAAGAATTTTTTTGTTATGATTAATGCGAGATGCAACAAAAAACTCCAAACGTGGTTAGATTTAAGTAGTAATACTTTTGCACGGAAATTTAAAAACATATCATTATTTACAGTAATGACAAATTGATACATTATATTTTAGATGCAGTTAATTTCATGTCGTCAAAAGCACAACCTATAAATGTTTTAATGCTAGCAATGATTATTAATTTATTTGCTAATGCTATAGGGCCGAAAAAGCGTTGCAAAAGTTACTAAAATATATAATATATAAATATTTTATCAAGTTTTAAGTTAATTTGAAAACTAAAATACGTCCGGCCATAATAATTTCTAGAATGGTTATATTTTCTTGAATGTTTAAAATTGTTTATTTCTATCTAAATAAAATATACCTAATTCGTATAAGAAATTCCAGTGCAATACACTGCAGATGTTTTTATTATTTCTCATTAATTAATAAATATTTGCAAGTGTTAAATAATCATACATATATTCAATTAATGTTTCGGTATTAATTGAAATAGGTAAATTACGAACTTCAAAAGATGAACAAACATTATTAGACCCAACACTAAGGTATACGTAATAATATGTTATTACATGTTAAATTGCTCCACTTGAGTTATATTGATAATGTTCGCTTAAAGAACTGTTTATTAAGTTAGATTTACAAGGGTCAAGCTTTCCATATTACACTCGCATGAAATGATGCAATATTTACAGAAAAGAAAAAATCAATATTGTTATTAAAAATAAAGTTAATTGTTTACTTCTTCCCTAGAGAAATCTGTATACGAATACCAAATATTCGTTTTCGTGTTTGTCTTTTTTTATGTTGGTTATAATTAAATTACCAACACTGGTATTCATGTTATCATTAACTATGTATATCCTGGTTGATCTCATTTCATGTAATACGATTTACCTTCAAGGATCCTATTTTCCGGTTTTTATTAAATTTTAGCAAACACCATCGTATAAAGTAATTTCATATTCGAGAAATAAAATTTACGACCAACTATAGCATAGATAGCTTCACACGCCCACATTCATCTTGTCCAAAATATCTATTTTTTTGTAAGGAAAACTGACAAATAACTCAGGTCTACTAACACACAGTTCCACGTTCATCTCGCTTGAATTTTCGTATAAAATATTACCTCCGATGGACTAGGCTCAAAACAACCATTCTTAAAAACCGATTTCTAAAACCAGCCACAAAACCTTTCTGACATTAAGTCCAGGTAAAAGGTCCGCCTTTTAAATTAATTCATAATTATATGAATTAAATTTACAACTGTCAAAAATACACCAAACTAATTGGTAGATTTATAGATACCAAAAAAAGTTTAAATAGGAACAAATATATATATATATATATATATATATATATATATATATATATATATATATATATATATATATATATATATGTATATAGATTTACACGTTCATAGTATATGTAAAGTATGATAAAAGATGCATGATGGGGCGAATAATTCATTACCTGTTCATAGCCTGTTGCGCGGCTGTCGATGTGGTAGTAGTTGCCGCGGGGAAATTGTATTCGGGCGCGGCCACCGCGGCATAGTCATCCTGCGTCCCTTCCGCATATCCACCGGTGTCCTTAAACTCGAAGTCCTCGATAATAGGCTGCTGATGGCCGCCGGCTGATCCTGATACGCCAGACGCTTGCGATAGACCCTTGCCTACCAATTTGCCAAGACTGCCCAAAATACTTGGCAAAAACATCGCTATCAAAACGGACTTTAGGATTTGTGCACCGATAAATATTGGCAACAGCAGTTTCTTCAGTCCGAATGCTAGGAAACCAAGTCCGAAACCAGTTAAAAACGAACTTTTTCCCGTCGCAACTGAAATGGTTTAACTATTGTTTTATCTAACTACAAATTTATTAAAATTTTGTTAAAACCTTCCCACTGGGTTAAACAAAATAGTTATTACAATTCGATAAAAAATGAAAATGTCTAATGATTGCAAATCATATACATACAAAATGTCGTTAAAGTAGTGCGGCCCAAACCAAGAAGGTTGGAACCAATAAACATTTTAGTATTTCATCGATAATTTTATATTTAAAATATAGGTTTAACAAAAAGTTGAAATAAAATAAAAAATTATGGTATCAATCTTCTAAAAATATATTATGTCTTCAATCTATGCAATATATTGATCTCTTCAGTTATCCTTAGCCCCATACTTGCATCACTTTTCAAATAAGCACGACTTTAACAAAAACTAAGCACTAAGGTTAATCAATCAAGCATATATATATATATATATATATATATATATATATATATATATATATATATATATATATATATATATATATATATATATATATATATATATATATATATATATATATATACTACTAAGAATACATCATTGTATAAACGAATTAATAAAATATTTACTTACACTTAAACAACCTCCCAGTCTGCGACGTTCTAATGGAAATAGCATGAGTTTTTGCGTACGCCGTATATCGATTCTGTACATAATCATCAAACGTTGTTGTGGGTTTTCCTATCTCATTACAATGTTCGTCTTTGCTCGTCTCGTCTGCGGGATCTGATTCCAAGAATGGTTCTATACTCACGCCATTAGTAATGTTGTACGTATCTTTATTCAAGACGCTATCAACGTGTCTTTTTAATCGTAACTCAAGTGATGTAAAATTCACGAAGCTCTCGTCATTGAATGCACAGCCAATTACTGACGTAATTACGATACCACATATTAGTAATCCATGGATAAGCAGCGCGTTGGTGTTGAATAGCACCATGGTGGATGACCTCAACTTATCATTTGGACGATGTTCTGAAACTTAAATGGATTTTGAATTAACTTCATTATACTGTTAATTGTTTGGCAAGAGTATATCGCAAAGTTGTTAGGGTGAAATCAATGATGAGAAAAGTTATTCCTTGTTCAGCCAGGCTGTAGAAGATATTTCTTTGCATAAATATCGAATTATTATACTTTCTTTATAACAACGGCGTAATTGAGTTTGACAAAGAGCTTTTAAAACAAATAACTACAGGGGAACAAAGTTTAATTATGATGACAGTTAGCACTGTTCTTCCAATTTCACAATAATGATCATTCATTTTTTATTTATTATATATTACTTTACAAAAAATATGTTTATATGTACAATATTGCTTCGCAAACATATGCGCTTGAGTTTTGGTCGATCGATAGCGTTTTTTCTGCCTGCGTTCTTTATTTTGACATACATTTTAAAAATAACATACCAGTAAGTAATATAAAATAGTTCTAAAACCATCAGAATTGGCTTCAAGACCTGTCAAATTCATTAAACCAAAGTTGTAACTTTGATAGCAATTGCTGTTACAACTATATTTTTAAATGATTACCTATTAATTTTCTAATATGGGCAAAACACTTTTCATAAACATATGAAGTGATACTAAATGTTTGAAGATGTCATGTCATAGTATAAATTTGTGCGTAAGTGTGCTAGTAGTCTCATTTACTCAATTTATTTGCCTTCCTTTCCATTTTTATCTTACACTTTATATCTAGTTACATAGCAGATAAAGAAAAACTGCTAAAAGCATTACAAACATAGAACATCCGTTTGAAAATGTAAATTTACTTTACCTATGTTACAAAACTACTTTAAAGTCATGTAATTTTACTTATTCTCAATTATAAATCTTTTATATTTGTTTATATTATAACATTCACTCTGAGACACAATTATCCTCTATTCTGTAAAGAAAAATGTCCATTAATATTTCATGAAAACTAGTTATCCAAAAAATCGCAGAACTTTTCATAACTTAATCAATCTAGTTTTAAAATAAAAGACATTTTTTCTTCACAATAGCAACACTCTAAAACTTGATATGAAATTTTAAACGGAAGCTCATCTTCCCAGAGTAAATACTTTTCTTTTTTTAAATCAAATTATAATTACAATATAGCAGCATCTCTTGTACGCGCAAATACAACGTCTAACAAAAACAAGAACTAACCCCAATTCTATTAAAAGTTCAATATTTAAATATAAGAAGATTTTGTGACGTAGATTGCATCATAAAAACTTATATATAGCTAATACATGTCTTATTTTTCAAATATAAAGCATCCATAATATAACATATATGTATGTGCATTTATATTTGTTTCCTGAGCTATTTATACATAAAGTAATAAAATTAAATATAGCTAAGCTTCAGTAATCTTTAATAATTAATCAGAGTACATGTCGCTGTTAAAAGTCAGATTGGATAATTTAGTAATTACAACGATGCCATCAGACAATTTCAACGAAGAAGTTAATTGAAATACTTGAAATTGCCTCCACTTTATTGCGAACAGATTTCTAAATAAAGATATGGTTATTTATTTTAGAATAATTACAATAGCAAAACTGCCACAGTCAACCCCATATTTATGAGAAAAAATATTTGCCAGAAAGTATAAAAATCGTTTAAATTTTACTTTAGTTACGTCTAGACCAAAACCAATTTGTTACAAATTCACAATTTAAAGTTTTATAACATAGCTATATATTATTTCATATCTACTAAAATAATACAAATTTAAATAAGAATAGTTATAAATACATTGGTTTGATTCTTGATCCACGACCAATTCATATTTACTGCGTACTTAGACTTTGAAGTATGTATACAAAACAATTAATAATAATTGTAAGATTTAGTTTATAAATAATCTTACTAATAAAAATAGTAAAAGATAATTTATTTTAATATAATTTCGTATCTTGCTATGAGCGAAACAGTCGTAATATTTAATAATTACATATTCCAAGAAAACATAATTATTAAAAATGTTACTAAAATTTAAAAATTAATACAAATTTTGTAACTTTTCCAAAATATAATATCGCAGCATTTAAAGCGAACTATTTTCTTTCTGACTAATATAATTAAAATGTAATATTATCATAATTTTGCGCGAACACTTCTATTATTATTAGTCAAATCGTTGAGGAATTTCATTGTGAAGATATGAATTATAAAAGTAAAATAAAACGTCTTATTCTTCACAGTTTCTGAAACTGTGAAGAATAAGACGTTTTATTTTACTTTTATATTATTATTCATGTTTGCTTGAATAATAATTAATATTGAAATGTTAGTTAAATGAAGCAATTAAAATAAATTAAGTCATTTTCACATGGCTTGTTTGTAATATGGAAATATAGCACTTTTTCTCTTACACACTTTAAAAATTATATTTTCTATACCCAAATGAAAGATAAACAACTGTATAATTGAAGAGAGTTTAAAATGTATGTCTTGCTGTTCTTTAATATTTACATCATTCCAAAATATGAATTCGTTTATATTGTAAAGGAATAAAAATAGTATACAAATGTCAAAACGTGAACATCATTCAATATTGACAATATTGTTTACAAATTTTTATACAATATTATATTGTATAAAAATGTGTAAACATGAATATAGATGATTAATGTCAGGACTTCCCTGTTTGTGGTTTATTTTGCTTTATGATAATGATAGATAATATAAAATTAAAATTCTGTTATTCTGGTAGTATATAGTTTATTAGATTAAATTTATAAGAATTTGATCTTGCAATAAAATTATATCGTAAACATTTTCGTAAACAGAAAGATTTTAATTTTGAGAATGTAACAAATCACTTATTGTGCGACGAGCTAAAACACTGGCTAGTTAGCAAACATTCTAGGTGTTAGGTTGAAATTCATCATTCAATGTATCATTAGTGAAATATAGTACTTCATTAAACATTTTTTTTTGTTAGTCTGTAGACCGAATAAATTTAATCCTTATTGAAACTGTTTCAACCTTTATATGCAGACAGTATATAAATACAAGGATTTGAATACTGAGTGATGGATGTAGCTCATATTTCAAAATTAGTTTACATAATTAAACTATACCCATGCATAATAAGTAATTAAGTTTCCATTAATATGTTTTAAAAATCGCTATTGATATTATTTTATATATATATATATATATATATATATATATATATATATATATATATATATATATATATATATATATAATTAATTTTCTTTTATCCTGATATGAATATAAATGTTTGTAATAGAATGATAATTTCAAATATTGCGTGACATTTTTAATCGGTATAACTCTATTAATTTTACTCTTCAGCAAATACAAGGCATTTTTCATAAGAATTTCTGCATGCACTCTACATAAAGAAAAAGTATATTAAACCTTTTCTTTAAATTTAAGTGACAGAAAACCTTTTTTCAATCATGATATATTGTTCGTTATATATGAAATTCTTTAACCGATTCTAAGAAAATTGTCTGAGAATTTTAGCTGGAATACTATGTTTTATTTAATAAATTTCACAAATTTGAGCATTTATAATTACTTAATATAAGATTTGCAGTATTGCATTTAGTATCAATAAATCCCTTTCAAATTTGATTATTTCTATTGCTAAGGTTATATAATTTCGTCTATTTCATTTTGTCGTTTTGTTTGGTTGCTATAGTTACATTGTATTTTTAATCTGTACTTGAAAATATATCTAACAATTTATGAAATATCGTTTGAGTAAGTGTAGGTAACAAACAAATTATCAACAAAACATGCAACCGTACTAAATTAAATTTAAATTCGCTAAGTTTTATTTGGTTTTCAAACATTCCTGATTTGGCTAGAGGCTATTATAAATTTGTATATAAAATAATACACATAGCAACCAATTGGTATTAATAAAACATCATCTGTATTTACGAATGCATCCCAATAGTAGAGATTAGTACTAGTTATGGAAATGATGAACGTTAATTTGACTCAGATTACTTAACATAACCTAAATTTCTGTTTGTTTCTGCAAGCGCCTCTTCAGAGATCACAGGAAATCGTTTAATTATATTATTGACAGCAATAAAAATAAGGAACCACTGCGTTTCAATCAGTCATCCTTGGAATCAATTCGCCCATTTATTAATCTAAGTGCACAGTTTTTCATAAATAAATTATGTGTTCTATTTTTAAAAATAATGCGCATCTCGAAATATTCTAACTATTATAAGAGCTAACTAGATAATTTTTACAAACTGAGACAGCTTTTTCTTGGTTAAATTAATTAAGAATAATACTTCTATTACAGTTACTTGAGCATGAGAAGTTGTTCAAAATCTCCCTCCTAATGTAACACTTTTCCGCGCAAATAATTTTATAATAGTTCTAGATTTAGTGTCATCTGTGGTGACCGTATTTGGGACTAATAGGTAATAAATACCTGCGTTCTTAATAACATGTTTTATTCGAGCATTCTGCATTATACCTATTATATTGATGTTTCTTTCAAATAAGTTATATCAAAATTTTCTTTACCGTAAAAAGCATATTTGGCTTCAATATAAAAATAAATCATTAAAAATTGCCATATGTTAGCCTCAAGGTATGCTTTACGTTAACTACCTTACAAGTGATGTACTTATGTATAATTTTGTTAAAATTACCTCATTTTTCGAAAATATCTAATTACGTTGCAACCTTACATTAATCTTTATTTTTTTATATGGCAATTAACTCTATTTTGCATAGTGACTTAATAAAGATAAAGATGTATTATATAAAGAAAATAGGTGTAATTCAATGATTTTAATATGTTTTACATAGCAAACTACTGTAAAATTGCAAGCTGAGAGAGTTAAATTATGTTCAACAATTATTAACCTGAAAGTAGGTCGTTCATTTCACATCTCGTTTTTTATGTTTTGTTTTCTGTAACTAAACTATATAAAGATTTGTAGATAATACAGTTCTCATATTTGACATCGTGTAAATGAGCTTGAAATTATAATGTTTGTTATCTTTAAATATTTATGTAATTAAACTTACGTTTATATAAATTTGTTTAAGTAAATTCGCTTACATATCTATAGATTTGTCTATACATTACATACATATTATTTAACACTTCCGGACCAAACTTATAAAAGAGATGGAATTACTATTTGAAATTAATTGCACCGAGATTTTTTTGTGTGTACAATAATGAGACGTAATTTGATCCAATTGCATGAATTAAATTTCCTTTAAATAAATAAAGTTAACTTGTATTGAGTGAAATTTCTCAGAAAATTAAATATTGCTTATTCTACACGTTTAGACGTAGCGGTTCGCAAACATCTCTGCTATTTTAAAATTTATTTCTAGACATAACAAATATTTGAACATCTTGCCATCGTTATTAATTTATACCTAACAGATTATCTATAAGAAAAACCTAACATAACTTTCAGAGAACAAGTTCAAAGAACAATTTTCATATATAGATAATTTTCTTATTGTGTTAATAGAAGAAATATCCAAACACAAAAGCTACACAATTCATCAAACTTATAGTTAAGTCATCCTGTTCTATATGTTCATATATGAACATTGTTTAGTGCAATATGTAATTGAAGCACATACATTTTGAATATGAATCTCAGCAGTTTAATCAAAACAGTTTCTGTGTATGAATGAACAAGATTCCAATATGAATACATACACAACTTCATGCCTATTCCCATCAAATGGAGTGGCAGAAAACCCTTTACATCCATTCCCGTCTTGATAATCTTTCGCCATTCAACTCAATCCTTATACACTTCTTTTACTTCATTCAAATTCATAAAATTCTTCATACATGCTCTTTTATACCTTAAAAAACTTTAAGAAATATGAATAATAGTGAAACAATGAAATTAGAAACAAATAAAATTGTAAATACTGATACTTGGATTTAACTGCGGCGAAAAGAAGACGTTTATAACCACGTACCACTGTTGAATAATATTATATGAGTTCGAAGAAATCTCTTAACTAATACCTAGATATTTTCCAATTATTGCAAAACGTATTTTTTAAGGGACAACTATATAGATTTATGTATTGCCATGTTTACATCAAGCGTTTAGATTTTGTGCGGTCATTACATATATTACGTTATAGCATAAAATTTAACATAAAATTAATTTTAGATTAAATATGTAAGCATTTACTGCAATATTAGCTGAAGTATAGCAAGTATCAATTTTTTATAGTATCTTCTACTATGTAAAATAACTGGAGTATAGCTTCAGGTATTGAAGCGTCGTACGCCAAATCACTTCAGATGCTTCAAACAAGCGAAATTCTTGCCATAACTTAAGCTAGAATTTCTGTACAAATCTAATTTATCTCAAAGTATTTGTTTCTGTGTTCTTCATTGTAGTTGTTTCGTAATATGTAACTTGTTTTACAAGTCAATGATCTGTTGATTTAAATATAAAAAAATGCAAATACTTTTTAATACTGGGTAATAATCAATAAACTTTAAAAAGTTGTTGCTGAATGGTTCTAAAGCCTAAACAGAAATATGTTGAATGCATTTTGCTATAAAGGTCTTTGTTAAAAAATTGAATATTGAATATTTTATACGATCTCTCACTTCATATCCAAGTAAATTGTCAACCAAATGCACATACTGCTTTTCATTTTTAATATAGTCAGTTCAAATATCAAGGAATATTTTATAATAACTAAATATGTCAACTGTGATGATACCGATATTTTCGAAGATAGCGAGATCTATATTGTATGCCATGAAATTGGAAAAAAATTGGCATATCTGCAAATCCTGTCACAATACCAGATTGCCCATATTCACACCTCCATCAATAATAATTGTACGTAAAAGTAGCAGTTCATTCTATTTAAAATTCAATTTCGTATAAATTTGACCTATTAATATTAACAACACCTTAGCTATTTCAGTACATTATTGTGTTGGATCGAGTTCTAAATAATCATATAACAATCAAATTATTTTATAGTATTTATTTCAATTAAATCTATTTTCAAACAATGGAACAATTATATAATTTTGTAGTGTTTATTTTAATTCAGTCCATTTTCAAACACTAGAACACTGACAATACAATTTCGCATTTGTTTTACGATAGTTTCATTTGTTGGCAAACGTGTTCTGAATTCATTACGATTATTGTATCGGCCATTCCTGCGAACCCACTTGATTATAAATTTCACTCCTTTTCATTGCTCATGATGAGTAAGTACTCCATATTGAGTTCAATTGTGAACGCCACATATAGCGGATAACTGAGCGTCTTGGTTACGCTGTGAAGTGTTTGCGCAGCGTCCTGCATTAACAAGGTTTGTGGTTCATTAGTCGTCGCGAATCTGGGCCGGTAGTACTGGTGTGTTGAGCCATGGCACTTTAGTGACACCCAGTACTAAACGCAACTTCTTGCAGCAGATGTTACCTCTTAATCATCAATCAAATCAGACGTTTCACTGCGAGGTTTATTATTATGATTTACATATTTTAAAAGCAACAATGTTAGAAGAAGCTACCGTTATCAATACTTCATACTCTGTTAAATATTTGAAATTTACATTTGAAACGTATTAATATAACTGAATTAAAGATATGTATATCTCTTATTTGAATATACGAGTATTGTTTGGAATATATACTGAATGTATTTCAACTGTGAAAACAAACAAATATGGTAATCCTCTACATATATACATTTTAAACCATTTCTAATTTTCGTTGTTCCCTAATAGATAAGAGTGCCGATCCTCATAGTAATGATAATAAAAATAAAATTTTATCTAGTATGAGAAAGTACATAATTTGATAGAAAAATTGTGATGAACTTAAGTTAAATGTACAAAATAAACAGTTTTGAGATAAAATTCTTTTGAAATACTTCAATCTCGATTAGCGAGTCAGATTCTTAATACCATTCCAATCTGTTCTGCCGTTTTGAATATCCTCAGCCAGTCCACCACTCTATGCTGTTTTATTTAAAATCATATACCTAAGATTAGATGCTGAATTTCTATTAATTTTGTATGTATGTTGCACTTGGTATATATTATAGAAAAAATGAAGTAAAGATGCATTTATTGTTACATTCTAAACAAAAAATAAATTAAATTTATTTTCAATCCACACAGATCATTCTTGTTGTTGATAGTACTTTTGAATTTAATATAAAACTATAAAATTGACAGGTGTACAGTGAAAAGAAATGCTATTTTAAGATGTCTGCAGTCTCACATTAAATGTTCATTCCATTCTAATATAAGATTGGTCTTAGTTAAAAAATATACAAATTAAGATCAAAAACAAACTAAATTAAGAAAAGTAAACATTCGGAACCTCTTGTACGTAATATTTTTATAATAATACAGTTCTTAAGAGTGTTAAATATTGAATTTAGTATAATAAATAAATGAATGCATTAGAAGTGAATCAATGCCAACCTTGTCTATGGATGGTGTGCGTCCAGCACGTGGTATTCACTAACCGATATCACTGCACTCTATATACACACACAATATACACAAGAAATGCGAACCGCCGGTCGGACAGGTATACACTGAGGAGACGAGTTGTGTGGCGTGCCTCAGGTAACTTGCTTTGTAAACGGGTCACCAGGTCGACCGTCCGACATTCGGCGGTCCACACCATACTACATGCCATATGATAGGCAGGCTGGCCGAAGAAGTATTTACGTATACACAATACACAACAAGAGGTAGATCGTATACGTTTGTACCGTCTTTAGGAGAAGGAAGAATGCAACTGCGTCACTTGTTTAATAATTAGATCTTTACCTTTCGTTTTCATACATCTGACATAGCTACTGGAAAAAAATAACAAATGATTGGTTTGTCGTAATCTACACATACATTTGCAGTAAATTTCTCAGATATTGGATTGTTTCTTTCAAAATTGATATTAAATGTGTGTTGTCTAATCCGCTGTTAACATAATGAGCGAGAAGAAAAAACTAGAAAATATTTTGAATTATTAATGCATATTATAATTTCAAAAAAATAAATTCTATGCCTTGGTTATTTACAGTTATCAGTTTATTAATAGAATTTTGAATAAAATATGAGTAGGTATATAATAAACAAAATAACTATACACAAACAAATACACTACGGTGCTCTATATGAATAGATTATATTTTGAAATAATTGACTTAGTGTAACATAATACATACCTAATGTAAAAAAGTATAAAATAATCATGAAATGTATTGACTAATATTATTATTACATAAATAAACATTGTTTTACATTAAATATTCATATATAACAAACAATGAGATCTTTCTATGGTTTATATACTTCAAATGCGGTTGAAGGTAAATATTATAAGTATCGTGAGAAATTAGTATGTTAATTAATTTAATATACAAAGCAAAACATTAAATTTCCGTCTAATTAACGTAGAAGCAGCAAAAAGGTGATCTTATCTCGGGTAATCCATGTAAAACCATAGTGAAAGGATCAGCTGATCTATACAGAAAAGAAGATTTACTCTTAGAATTTTATTCCTTTCTCATCTTTTACGAAATCTCATCTTAAACTCAATTTAAAATCATTAGATTTTATTTGATATTGCAGATCATGAACACATTAATTAAAAATAATTTTTAAATAGGGAGTTATTTGTTGAATTTGAATCTGTGATTGTCACTCTGTTTTCTGGCTGGCATTTCGTTTATCACCTTGACACACTCATCGCAGTCCAAGTTCACGGCTGCTCACAACTGGTGTGAAGTCCGGGTTGGCCGATTTCGTCACGTTTTTTCTCCACCTTCACGGACATTCCAACATTAAAATTGTATTTTTGCAAGTTATATTTACATAGATAATTGACTACACATATTGGTGATCCTAACGATATATTTTATGAGATTTCTTCTGAGACTTGTTTTCCTACAAATACATTTTATATGCACACTACAGTGGTTGCTAATTTTCCTAATGAAAACAAATTAAAATTCATGTTGTTTTAAATAACAGTATATTTTCCTTTTTTAATTCTCTTTATTTTAATTCCATCACAAATCAAATATTTTAATAAAAATGCGTATATTGGCTTCTAAATTTGTAGTGCATTCCCACAAAATAGAATATCAGGTAAAATATCACTGATCAAATTACCATGCGCTCTCTTAAAGTGAAGGCATGTGCCATACATTATATTCCGCTTAAAGCACTTACGATTTAATTACAGAAGGCAATCATTTTTGCATAAGAATAAAACTGAGAATAAGAAGGAAATTGATATTTTATAGAAGCTATATTTATATTTTATATAACTAGCTGGTTTCATGTTTCAGATGTTAATTATTGACATCATTATTTTACACTGACAAATTTATAGTTGATAATTACTTTTTTTAAATTGTTTTCAAAATGATAGGCTCTAAATTGAAAACAAGGTCAAATATTTACCTTTTCCATAGTTAAATATTAATGTGGTAACATTATATATGTACATAGTTGAAAATATCTAATATGTTGGAACTTCCTTTGATTTAGTACTTATAATATAATCCAAACATTATATTATAAAATGTTGCTTTTAGGAACAAAACCACTTAGAAATCTAAAGAAATTGAATTGGTAGTTCTAGTTTGTAATTGATGCAGAAATTAAGTAAGTAAAGTCGCAAAGTGGAAAATAATGACAAGTTCTGTAAACTAATTTATTTTGTTCCGTTTGCTCTTCGATAACTTCCAAGAAAGTTCGACCTGTATCTTTTTACCATGAAAACTTTTCCAAAAATAAATTAGATTCTCTAAAGACTACGAAGAAGCATGTAATGTCTGATATCTTTGTAACACATAGTGAAACCTAATACTAACGCCCACAACAGCTTACAGTGAAACGATCAAAGTATTCCATTCTACTTTTGATATTTATATTTAGTCATAAAATATCCATACTGACGCTTTTCGTTTATACAGACTCCTATTCACTAATTCCGAATCATAACTATACATGTGATTAGCTAATTATTTACATTTATGCCTTTTTAAGAATATGTTTGAAAATAACATACTCAATTAAAATATTAAATAAACTGCATAATATATTATGCTAATAATTTCATTTTAAAGTTTCTTAATAACGTTTAAACGTTTAGATAATTTGAATATATAATGTATATATTACACGAACTAAATTTAGTATATATTTGGTTAAAATGTTATATTATCAAAACATATTATTATTTATATTATTCTGTACTAACTATACAAACAAATCCTGTTCCATATTTTTGATAACTTAAATCTTATTATTTTGATTACAATAGATGAATATTCCGTTGTTCCAAAATTATAATAAGCAAATATAATAAGCATTCAATATATTTATCATTTCTTTATTTTTTATTTTCATTCTGAAAAAGTTAATTTTACAACTAGAAATTCAAATGATGTTTTATTTTATAAAACTCCACTGTAAGTTTATTTGCAAAAACGAATATAAAGAATATTTATGATAATGATATTCATATTATTTCAAACTTTACAACGGTAAAAAAGCTACAATATTATTGTCAACTCTATTGGGATTCTAATTCTACTTTTAAAATACTTTTCCTTTCACTGAAAATTCATCGTAGTAACTCTTTTTACGTGAATTAGTAAAAGCTACAATGAACAAAGATAAATATATATTAGTTTTGTTCCTATATTTTATACTGGTATAGTTATATAAATTTTAAAAATATCATAAGAAAAAACTGTGTCGACGTTATAAAAGTTTTGATTTGTATTTAAATAATTAAACACATTTAAGAGCAACTGGATTGTTAAAACATTTACGACGGCTTTATTTGAATGTATTTACTTTTTTAAGAAATTAATGAAAGTAACGAATATACTTTAAATATTTAGTAAAATAAGATTTTAATTTGCATTTAACCACGATAGTCCATTTAAAAATGTAAGATGTTTTGTAACTGTAGGTACAGTAAGAAAAATAAACATCTTGCATTGGACTTTCTTATACGTGGTAGGCATATTTTGTTTAGATAGAAAGGAAATTATAATTTTCCAGACGTCATTCCAAAAATAGCCAGATTCTATTCAGGAAAGATCAAAAGTTGTATTTCCGTTAAAATCGCGAGATGGATTTTTCATGATTACAATACTTACTTATTACGTCGTATAAGAAAGTAAAAAGGATATGCAAATATAAATTTATGTAAATATAGTGAAGTTTTTTCAAAAGGAAAAGAAAATTTGATAAGTAGCTTTTCAGAAAAGTGTACAATAGACTATACTTGTATTCAATGTTGGTATTAACTTGTTTTTAAAACCAGATCACTCCTATTTCATACTGAATATATCAATAGCGTGTTTGGTTAGCTTAGCAAAAATACAAACAATATTTTCGTTTTATTAATATTTTAAATCCCATGACACAAAATTTAATTAATATTTAGGCTTTCTACTTTTTGTGTTCATAATTTGTTATTACCAAAATAGATTTTAATTTCCATTTCAGTACTGTACAAATTTCTAATTAGAAAATGTAAATATAAAATGAAAAATAGAAGATATATACTTGTTGAATTTTGTAAGCTTTTACTATGTGAAACTCCATGATAATTTAGGAAAAAAGTTTTTTAAAAAATACACAGTGTTAAGTTTCACTAATTTAACATTTATTGACGACTAGTTTCACCAACTATGTGGCATCTTCAGGTCTTAACTCTAAACTCAGTTTAGAGTTAAGACCTGAAGATGCCACATAGTTGGTGAAACTAGTCGTCAATAAATGTTAAATTAGTGAAACTTAACACTGTGTATTTTTTAAAAAACTTTTTTCCTAAATAGAAGATATATACTTATATTGCGAAAAGTAAAGATAAAATTGAATCAATTCTCAGAATTGAATAAATTCTCAGAATTTAAATGCATTAAAAGAATAATTAAATAAATGTTTATGCTGAGATTTTCATAGCTAATTTAAAGATGTTATTATTATTATTATGTTATTATTAAATTATAACGCATGACAATTTATACAGACATTAGCTGTTCTGATATAATCTTACTGTTAAGAATGTCCGTTAGACTATTTTCGATTGATCCAGTTTCGATGGGTGTTACCTTCCACTTCTGATGTCTGATCAAGTTTCCATATCCCGTTTGTGGACAACCTGTAATATGTAGTCAATGTTGTGCAGCGGTTTGAATCGCATGAGACCGCATATCGTGTGCACGGCACATATACTTACGTGGACATTACGTTGGTGGTCACGCTGACCAGTAAACGTTCCTTGAACTTGCACAATCGTACAAATCAAGACCAGTGACATCAAATAAAGTTTTATTTAACGAATTTTCACAATGAACTAAAACACTATGGTTCTTCTTTACATAGTACGATATGTGACGTCATTAGTCACCAATACCTGATAATATTTCTAGAAGTAGTTTTCTTTATAGACGTGCTTCAGATTGTTTCGGTTTATTATGATTGATAGAAAATTTTAATTTAATTATCCAGTTTTTATTTGTGTAATTCACTAAAGAGTTTAGAATATTTATTTTATTCGCCATAGATACGATTTCTTTTATAGAAATATGGTACAAATGGATATATTTTAAAGGTGAATGAAATATATTTTAAATCTATTTTTCACCTACCTCACAAGATGATATTTCTTTTGTCAGTAAAATCTATTGAACATTCTTTATAAAATAGTGAGCTTTGTATGAATAAATAAATTTTTTTTAAATCTGAAACGATTTTATGTAAAAAAAATAATATAAAGTGATGTCTATGTCAAGAAACTTCTAGACTGAATAAGGAATTTTTTTTTGGGTCTTCGTGAATCTGATACATAGAAAAAAATAAAAGTACTACTCAATACATTTATATCACGTTTTATTAAATATGTCTTAATGTAAATTACATCAATTACATTTAATAATAATAAACAACCATATATAATTATCCTATATTTGTAGTAACACATATGCTGAAATATACCGTGATGTTTGGTTTCTATATTTTCACAATATTATATAATCTAGATAAGCTAAGAAACATGTAACACAAAACAACCACATGAAAATGGAATATACAGCAAGTTCCTTTATTTGATTTTAATTGCTGAAAAAGCAGCTATTATGAAGTGTTTCAATGGACTTGACGTGCATAAAATTGTTGGAAACATTCATCTTTTGTCTAATTTCCATTAGTAGAGTGCTATTACATACACCTGGTTGAAGCATCGGTTATATCAACCAATTAGATTACGTATCACTCCCCTTCCCGAAAGAGCATTAAATATCTCACAGCGAAACTCTTCCAAATCCCAAATGAAGATGTTCACCAAATATTTCCATTCTCGAAACTAAAACATCCACAATTTCAAATTCCCATTAGTTGTTCTAAAAATATGCGACTGTGCTGTTACTTAATTTGATAACTATCGCAATTAACATAAGGTTTATTTTAAAATTAACAGTTAATAGAAATTCCAAAAACCTAGGGACTCATTTAAAAAATTCACTTCTTATTCACGTAACCGTGTTTGATCGTATTATTTCAATTGTGACTGTAAAGCAACAATTTTTTAAATATATAAATATATATATATATTAATATATATATATATATATATATATATATATATATATCAGTTACATTTTGGAACTTTTATATAACTACTCTTCTTACATTGGAAATATGAACTAGCGAGAAGGTGAATATTTGGAATGCTGAGTTTTGAGAATAGAACAAGTATCTGATATCTGAGATTTTAAATTAAACCCTCCTACACGACAACGGTTTTGTTAGTTTTCAACAAGTATCATTTACTAACAACCGTCATCTCTGTATCCACGGTCGCATTATTACCCTGCATACAATCTGTGGCCGTTGTCATCGTTTCTAATTTCTTTTTCGAATCTCCTCGATTTGTGCCATGCAATGTTGACAGCTTTTGTGTTTCATAGTTGCGTTCAAACGTTTCTTTATTACAAAGAAGATCATAGAACTCTTTTCGGAAATTATCGTTTAGCCATCCATACAACAATGGATTCGAGCAAGCCGATGACATACCAGTCATGTGACAAACCGCGTACGTTACAATCATATTCTGGGTCACCGGACCGCCCCATAAATCGGCAAGTAAATTGAACAAATTCAACGGTAACCAACTGATACCAAAAATTACTGCTATTGATACCAGTAAGAGGTTAGTGCGTTGCAAGCGACGCCCTCGTAATGCTTTTCTGCTGCCGCTTGCGTTTTCGTTACCGACGTATCCTGTGGCGTAGCGGTACCGTAGTTTGTAGTATATTCGTAAATACGCCACCTGAAACAGCATAAATACATATTCATATTTTATTTACGATGCACTCAGTAGGTATAGACTATAGCAAATAAGCTTGATTTTGTCAAAGGTTTTGACAACATTGGGTCGACTTTTTCTGTTTGAGTGACAAGCGAAACGAAGAAATTCCTAGAACTACTATATTTTACTCCTATATTTGCACAGCGTCATTTAATTTACACTAGATATAGGTATGTATACTTTAGTCAAATCGCATTACTATCCTAAATAAATGTGAACAGTGTAGGTAAATAGCTGAAAAAAGGTTTTCATTTCTGCACTTTTCATGGAAGCGTATGTATTTTAAAATTAATTGTACACATGCTGAATTTAATATAAAAAATAATTTAAATGTTTAACATTTAGAAAAGTGAAAAATAATTGTATATATTTCTTTCTGTTGTTATCTTTACTGAAAATAGAACTCTAATCATCCAATAATAACATACTGTAGCACTTTCTTGAATCGAGGGCGAAATGAACTAGATTTTTCTTGGTCTTGTTCCGGAAAACATTTCATAATTAGTACATTATCGCTAAATTCTAAGCAGAATATATTATAGATTGCATTTTCCAATATAATTTTTTTTTTTAAATGTCATATTCTTTAAATATACAAAGATTTATTTTGTATTTTATTAGATGCTTCTCTAGGAACCCACATAAGTGTTAAGCTTTCAAAGTACTAACTTAAGGTACGACAATCTCTCTATTGTATCTCTTCATTATCAAAATACGCTTTGAGCGATAGCATGAAAGTTCAAACTTAATGGAAGACAATTTTTGGTATCCTGCATCCATAGTTACAAAGATCCATATTCATCACTATCATGAAAACTTTCAACAGTTTGTAAAGTGAAGTTTTACTATCTCCAGAAACATGGCGTTTGAAATATTTGAATTTAAATAGTATAACAACTTGAAATTCATGTATGCATAATCAAAAAAATTGATAAATATTTGCTACGAACAAATTATAGATTAAATTGGAAAATCCAAAATAAATAACATTAATACTATCTCTGTTAAACTAAATTATAGATATTATGTAAATAAATATATAAAGCATTGAATTTTACTAGCTCTTCAAATCAGGACAAGTTCAATTATATGATAAGAATACAAATGACATATAATAATGTTTTAAAACCGCTGTTTACATGCAATAAGGTATTTTATTTACAATGAATTCACATAAAATAAGTAACTGATACATGTTGAAAATATGTTAGAATCTATAATGACAAAAAAAAAAACATTTTATGCTATGTGAACACGAATTGATGTAGTTATAATTTTGAATCATTATAAATGTAGCACTCAAATTATTTACCATATTTTACAGTTTTTTTATAGTAAAACAAAAAACTTCAGAAAGTTTTTCAAAGAATTGTTTTCTTTAACTAATTTAATCTAGATGATTCTCCCACATTTTATAAAATTATATCTAAATTTCCTTCATACCTTATATGTTATTTTATTCGTTTGATAATATACGAACGAAAGTTGAAACAAAGTAATCTATTTATTTGAAATATTAAACAAAAATACCATTTTCTTTTATCTTAGAATAAAATTACAATTTACAAACGATAATATCGGGACTTTACGCTAACAGCGCTAAATATAATTATTTAAAAAAAGCTGTTACATCAAAGCAATTCGAACCTCTTTAACTGATGCTTTAAGAAACTTAACATCTCGCACTTTGCTGCGTTTATGATATCGGTCGTAGCACGGCATGCTGAATGTAAGTGTCCCGTAATGAGAACAGACTGCAAAATGTATTTTGTATTTGTATAAAATTTATCGTTAATAGAAAATAAGAATATAAGTTATTGTTTACGTAAATTAAAATTGTTTTTATTTTACCATCGATTTCCCGACAAGAGTTAAAGATCTATTTATAACACCTAAGAGACGGAAGTGCAATGCGTCGTATCCATCGTTATTACACACACAAACCAACATATCATGAATGAGTAATAAGTTGCCTATATTTATATTACTTTAGGTGTTGAATAGTTTCATATTTAGAGTATATATAGTAGAAATTATTTAACATGAAATTTAATTGATCAAAACATTTATTAATATTAAAAGAAATATGAAAATTTATGCGATATGGTACGATTAATAAACTATTTGAAGAACAATTCAACTTACCGAAACTGTTATGATAGGTAGCATATACTGTACGATTAGAGTGAAAATGGAATAGTAGGCTCTTCCGTGTTCGATGGGCCATTCTTCTACACAGAAGCTGATACCATCTATCCCAAGTGGTAGTAATTTAATCTGATGATAGTTGAGTGATCGATAGAGAAACATTGGTGACGCAAGGATGAGTGCGCTAATCCATATCAAACTTAAGATGATCCCAGCACCCATTAGTTGCAGACTTTCCTTCGTTGGATACACGATTACCTGCACAACAAAACAAAACACAACACTTTTAGTTGTATTTCCTTAATAATATATAAACCTATTATGCATGACACTTGTGGAGATGTTACTATATAATTTAACATTCGTACCGTTTTCAAGGTTTCAATATTTAATTATGTTAATTTTGAGATATGCCATTGGCTCTCAAGTTCAAGTAGATGAGAAATACCTTTGTTCTTAACAAATTCATTACAACCTACGAGAATATATTTCATTACTCAACATTTTATTACGTATACTTAGAAAATATAGCTCTGTGCCTCTTAGGCATGTATATAAAACAAAAGTTTATAAATAACCGAATGAAATATCTCTGTTTTACTAATAACTAAATTAATATGAGAATACATTTTCTTTGTTTTCACATACCTTCAAATTCATTAAATATTTTCAATATACAGCTCTAAAAAATGTGTTTCATTAGAAGGCGTTAATAATAAATGAAAAAGAAAAATATGTGATGCCGGTAAGGTAATATGAAACTCGAGCACAGAGCATCGCTATTATTAATATTTTAAAATTAAATAATCTACATGAAACCTAAAACCTATACTTTTTTAAAATAGACGTCTTATTGCTCAATGTTCTTTGTTTATATATAATCATCAACTTTGCACACCTCGTATATATGAATATTTGAATTACAAGGCGTTCGCAGCAATACTTTTTAGATGAGAACCAATTTATGTGAACTGTTCATAACGTATACATAATTTTGTAGATAGAGTGTTATTATCTTCAATATTTGGATACAAAAAGCAATTTGATTCCATCCAACAATAATCTAATAATATATTTCTTCAAGGAACCATGGCTGACACACCCTAATATGAAATTGCAAATATTGATACTGATACAGCATAAAGTGTTATTACATATTTCAAATTCAAAATTGATGCAAAATTAAATATAAACAATATACTAAAAATATATGTAGCTCCCGTTTGAAATTGAAAATAAAAGTCTGTCCAACAAAACGAGAATCGCGATCTATCCTTACTTGGTAACGATCGAGCGCTATTGCAGTGATGGAAATTGTCGACACGAATATACTTGTGGCCTGCAGTGTTCCGATCATCTTACACACAACGGGCTGTTGTCCCAGGGACCAATATTTCGTTAGAATCTCCACTAACGTTAATGGCATTGTCACGACGCAAAGAAGTAGATCCGATACAGCTAGGTTCACTATAAATATATTACGAACCGTTCTCATTGCTGGTTTCCTAGCAACCGAAACAACCTGAAAAATAATGACAATGTAAACGAATATAGATGTTTTATCTCCGATCCGTAGAAGATAAAAAGAATCGTTAGCATGTATACACAGAAAGAGAGATACGTCTATATTTGTTAAACTTTATATATTTAATTGAACAAAAATAGCCTCTGGCAACTTTTCTTTATGATATCATGAAAACACTGTAGAAAATAAAAATGTCAACAAAAAAAATGATTTTATATTTTTAGGAAAAAATATGAGAGTTATACTCATATCCTCGGCAGTTGTCCATACAGGTTGCTAAATAACTTTGGATGTGTTGATGCAAACAAAAACCGCCATTATTGTCGTGACGTGAATTTTTACTAAAAAATTGTATATTCGCATGCTATTTACTGTTTACATGAAACAAAACAAACGCTTTTTAATCTGACAATACGGGTATAACCCAAAAAAAACTTATTCAATTTTTGTTGTTATAAGCAGTACCTACATAGCTTCGTATTTAATTATTAACCCCTATGGACCAAGTGTAAATTAGGCAGAATATACGAAGATTGTTAAATACGATATCGCATGCTTTGCAAATCAAACTGTATCAAATTCTCAATAGAGAAATAATTTCCATATATCAAATGACGATATTTATGCGCTACCCAAGGACTCAATTCTCGAATGTTAACGTTTGCGTTCGTATACGTTCATAAACGAATGATGTTAGACTGTCTACGTTTAAAAAACGTATGATTGTTAACTATATGTTAAAAAACTAAGGCTCGAGAATAGCCTAACAACAAAATTAGTCGATTTGACATCATAAACACATACGTTTCGTAGACGTATAATTCGAAAATTGAATCCCAGACGTCTTTTTTCTAAAATAATACATAGTTACTTTAAAGTAAAGTGCCACTTTGTTCTATATTATATTTGCAAGTACTTTATAATATTTTCAACTATAAAAGCGAGATCAGATAAAAAAAAATTCTCTCTATTTAAACAATAAAGTTCATAAAACATATTTACCTAGTCAAGTACTAGTAAATGACACAGTATGTGTGCAAACATTCCTCTCGAAAGGCTTTTAGACATGAGTGCTTGAATAAACGGATTTATTTGAAATAGTATTAATTGTTAGGTAAATAAATTAAGTAAAAAGCTTTTTCAAATTTCACGTTCTGTTACAGTTAGTTTTAAGCTTAGATAATCCAAAATAACATTTTTGCAAACATGTGTTACTACGTTATACAAGAGAGGCCTGAAGTAGACTGTGCGAACATAATAAAACAAATATTATACTTATTTCTATATATTTAAAGAAGTTTGTTATTAGTTTTTAAAATACTAAACTTATGGCGTATAATATTAATTACGTAGTAAAAATGCTTTAATATATATAATGAAATTAATTATAAATTAATCAATACACATTAATAGTGGGTGTAATAATGTCACCAACTTGGACATTTTAATTATTTATGAAACGTAACTGACATTCTGCAAGATTGGAAGTTTTTGAATAAGTGCACGGTTAGTAGGAGAGGTTAGGAAGGTGTGAAAGATTTTCAAAAGGTTACAAGCAATTTCCAAAACAAAATTTTACAGTTCAAATCTAAAGCAAAATATCATGAGTATCTCTGCTTAAAGAATTGAAAAATGCAACCAATTTTAATATGATAATTTTCTATCCACATTAACTATTGTATCTATAGAAATATGTTGAATCTGGTTAGCTTTTTTTATGTAATATCATCCGTGAAGGCTGAGATTGAAGCACAGTAAGCAACAAAAGTTTAAGAGGAGCTTATTTCAATATTTTGCACATACCTAGCATGTTTACTGTATTAAAATTCCATATTTTATATTTAATCATTTTTCAAGCTATATAAAATATTCTTCACATGAAATTTAATATTATTGTTGATTGACTTGAATGTTTTATGTGAAACTTTTACTACTTTGAATTGTTATGCAAACACTTTAAAAAGAGCGATAACACCATAGAAATACTGAAATTGATTCATATTGAATATCTATAACATATACCACAACTTTTATGTAAAAATCTTGCGAAGAATCCTCAACAATATACCCAACATTGAATAGTGATATATTCAATATCTATTATATCACCAAAGCATAACATATAAACGGAACACCGTTTAAATTGAGAAGATCGCGATAGTGTTCATCTCTCTTGTTTTCCGTTATTGGTGAAATATCCATATTTTCTGGATTACAACCAACTCAATGCGCAGTTCATAAATGAAAAGTTAATTAAAAATCGGAATGTAAGCATTGAAGAGGCAATTATTATCATGAAGCCAATTGAATGTAGGTATAGAAGTGTGATTTACTAATTTATTCATATAGGTTTAATTCGGTTGGTCAGTAATTGATTACAAAACCTGTTTGCAATAAAAGTCATATTTACTGTGCCAATTTTAAAAACAAATTGGTTTGTTTAAAATTTGAATATGCTAAGCTAATATAACAACTGATATTTTATCGTTGATCTATTCTATACAATACGGAAAAGATCATATGATCCGCCATTATCAAAATACCCTTTTTAAGCATGACGGGTCTAATACTATATAGCGATCATTATTATTAATAACGAATTCAAGAGACCCACAATTAAAAAAGTTATTTTTAGGTTAAGTTATGGTTTATCTTTCCTAAAACTATTTTAAATCATTACATATTAAAATCACAGTTAAAAAAATGTTACAGAACTTTTCTATTTGAACTATTTTTGTGAAATATTAACTACAAATTATTAATACTTGACTCAAATAAACTTGAAAATACGATTTTTTTTGTCAATATCCTTTGCTTACTTTTTTTTAAATGAAATTTTTATTTTTAAATAACACCTACATATATTTAAAAATAAAAATCTCATACACTTTCTTGTTCTATTTTATTCATGAAGTCTGTGAAGCCTTCCAAATATCTTGTGTAAATGGAAGTACAGTAAAATTGAAACTTTTCTTTCATATATCAATTAGATTATTCGATTGAAATTTATTAAATTCAACCAAGAAGTCAAATAATGCTGCATAGTTACAAGCTTAGAATCTTTCCTTATACAACTGAAATGTATTAATCGAATTAATTAAGTTCTAACTAAAAAAAATAATTGAGAAAATGGAATTTTAATTTTTAATTTCAAAACAACATAACAAAACATAATTAGCAAGACAAAACTACTATATACCTAAACTTTTTGCAATCGAACTTTAGAATTAAAAGTTTTAATTTATATTATATTGTTAAGTATAATCGAATTAAATGTACAGATGCTCTAGATGGGTGTAAATTTTTGCAGACGACAGATATACATGTTTGCTGAAAGCCAATTTGTTATGTAAATATAAATTCATTATATGTCTAGGCATTTCGTTAAAACCGTCACACATCTACACATATAACACAAGCTACTAAATCTACCCTAACTCTTAATTGACTTACACTATATGGTATGAATATTGTTGAAAATTAGAGCAAAATTACATCAAACGAAATTTATTCCGCAATTCGAAAATTAGGCTGATTATATTTACAACATATGCCTTGAGACTTACCACAAGGGTGTTTCCAGCAGCACCCACAACGATCAGCAAACTGTACATTGCAATCAGAATTTGGAATGCGGGTTCATCTACTTTTCGGTTTTGCATATATTGGGTGACGATCAGCGGATCAAAGTAAACCGTAGAATTTAAGATCCATGACATATTGAACGATACGTTCCGCAACGAATCATTTGTTATATTCTCCAAATTCATTTTAAAAAAATATTAAAACTTAAACTAAATAACTAAACTTAAATTCTAAAAATTAACTTTATAAGTAAAAATTAAAATATAATTTTAAGGGATGTTTGAATGTCATAGTCATTAAAAAATTTGGACATCTTTATAGCTGATTTTGTACTTCATATCTGAAACAAAGAGATATACCGTTTTAGTTATTAACGTAGCCATTTTTATCCTATGAGTCTGGTTTGTATTATTTTAACGAGATTTATATAACGATTTGCAAGATTGGGCCAAATATATTTATAAAGCAGGATGGTTCATCGGATTCCGATGAACCATCCTGCTTCATTAATTTAGTGAATCTAAAATAATAATTATAAATGTAGAGATATTTATTGTCAGATAGCTATGAACAAATCGTCTTCGATTAGTCAATTGCTTTTCTAAGTAAGTTTAAGTTAAAATCTCACATTTTTTGATATTTTGTACTATGTCGATATATTAACAAAATGTACTATTTATGAATTTTAAAATTTATTAGATAAAACATGCTTAATAGTTAATTATCATTAAAACAACTTTAAAGAGGGTTTTTGTTATTTATATATAACATACCAATTTGAATTTAAATACCTATGTATGCGCATTCGTTAAAATACGAGTACTTCTCAAAAGAAATTCGATATATCGGTTCATTATAAATAATTTATAGCTAGAGTATTCTAAACGATCCATTATACATTCAGTGTTATGTTAAAATAAGGCTTATGCACAATATATACCGGGTTCAATAATTTTATTTTATATTATGTATATATATATATATATATATATATATATATATATATATATATATATATATATATATATATATATATATATATATATATATATATATATATATTTATATATATTTATATATATATATATATATATATATATATATATATATATATATATACATATATACATATAAAAGTATGTACATACATATCTATCTACATAACACTTTCTTGCTTTTCACTGAATTTGTGTAAGAATTTCCATATTTATGAGCTTCAACTGAAAAAGAATACAAGTTTTTTTGTTATATTCGAAAACCAAAACGTGCTTGAAAGAATGATCTCAGTGAATATAATGATTGCTAAACGAATGAAAATGGCTTTCTATTCCTTTATTTTAATGACGGCCAAATTATCAAGTTTTGATAAAATTGAATCTGCACTGGTTAAAAATAATCTGCAAATTAATTTTGAAGTGATATATGCTGTGTTCTACAAGGGAAACTGGCATCTGTATAATGGTCACCAAACTGCAAGGGGATGCCAGATTAAATGTAAATGGTCTGATGGAACGCCAGAATATTGTACCGATAGATAATGTATAGGCAACAAGTTCGTGCATAACGTAATATTAGCTATCGGCATGCAGGCGATATATTTATGGAAATGCGTTGTATATAAAGATAATATCATAAATTTGCGTTCATCATTCAAAATACAAACTGAAAATGGTTTTATGAGCCGCATGGGAAATAATTTATTAGGGTATTAACGAAAAACAACGAATATCTATCACAGCTATATACAAAAAAAGTTTGTACATTTTGTAATACTTTTTGAACATTAATTCTCCAAACCACTCCATCCCATATATTCTAGAATCAGTATAAAGACAATATTCCAATGTGTAATATATCATATATTGGATTTTCAGAATGTGTTTAGACAAATATTCTAAAATTTTGTTTATTAGTTACGAGAAGCTAAATTGACGAAAGTATACGTAAACATTTCTTAACTGAGAAACCTACATACATGCATAACTTCATGTCTATTCTCGTCAAATGGGGCGGCAGACAACCCTATACATCCATTCCAATTTGGACAATCTTTCGCCGCTAGCGTCTATCCTTAGTCCGTACAAACTCTTTTTTTTTGTTTAAAATTTGTCAACCTACTTCAGTATGAAAATGTCATCACTGTTTATTATTATGTAGTGAGTTTTATTTATTAAGAAAAATATATTAAATGTAAAATTTTCAAAATTTATTTGTTGCAGTTCCGCTATATAAAATTAAGACCATATAATGTTGCATTTAAATTATGTTCATATAATTATACGTTTTATGCGTTTTGTGCTGGTTATACAAATTTACTTAAATGAAATAATAATTTCTTGTTCACTTAGAGAGGAATAGCGAATATTAAAAACTTGGTAGTATTACGGATAATTACATATAAACACTATAATTGGACCAATAATTTGAATCGATTAATAAAACAATTATTTTACAATATGTTTAATGCATTGTAAGATTTATTATCATTATATATCTATCATCATTATTATATCAATATTTTTTAATTCACTATTGCACCCTTACCTAAACTCTCCAAAAATAATTGAAAATGCTTTTGACAGCAGGTGATTTATGTTACACCAAGAGCATACAATTCTAATATTTAGGCATAAAATGAAATAACTCTCCCTTTCACAAAGTTATAAATTATAGTTGACATGTTTCAGCACCAAAACAAAGTTATTTATGTGTTGTTCCAATTAAGATAATCTTTCTGTTCAATTAGTATACATATGTAATTTAGGAGTCAAAATCAGAAGCATCGGCTTTAACTAATAAAAAATTATGTTGAGGCTCATGTGCGCAATAAGTCATTACCAGTGTAAATAATTGAGTACAAATAGAAACGTGCAATAACGAATCAATTTTCATGGAGAATCAAATTGTAAATAAATTCGTTGTTTATTAAGTTAAATTTTGCATTTTACGCTTCAATACCCGTAAATATGATCACGTATTTGTGATTGTAATTGCGAGCTTTAATTCTGACCTAAATAAATTATGAAATACGAAATTTCTTCCAAAGCTTTTTATTTTAAATATTACTCATTCATATGACATTGAGTTATTAAATTAAATAAGAAATAAACAATGACATAATTAGTAATTTATGTTTTACGTGTAGTATGTACAACAGTCGGGCCATCGACTTGTGACTAATATTATAAAAGAATCAACGAACATTCATCTGAAGGCACTATATGTATAACAGTTATGTAACCTCTTAAAATAGCGACTGTAAAAATCATCAATCAGTATTAGAATAAAAATAATTACTGTTTTGTGAACAGTTGTTACAATTCAGTTTTTTTTTGACGACATGTGTCAAGTTCATCGTATGCTTATGCTACTAGAGAAAAAAATTCAATTCGTTTAATCTAATTCTCATGCAGCTACAATATCACTTAATCTCGATCTAATATATTTATTTGTCATTTTGATTTATGATCTAAGAAAATTCATTCATATAATACTATGATATACAATATTTTAAGAAATTTTTAAACTTCAAAGAGCGGTATATATATATATTATTTTTTGTTATATTCTTTTTCAAGTTAGTTTTTGTTTGAATTATGTTTTCGAAAAAATAACTTTTTTGTGTAACAACCACTTTTTACGAGAAATTTATATATGACAGCTTCACATGTAAGGAGACCAGATGTCCGTATAATCGCGTACACATACATATTCATATTTTGCTTCACTGTGTTGACATTCCTAGACACTGTTAATCCGAGTTGATTATAAATGAGTAATTGCAATTGGAAAATGTATTTATTTCAGCATAATATTTTAAATGAACATCTGATTTGACATTAACACATTTTATTGACACATTGACACTCGTTAGTTCTGTGGATACGACTTCATACTCATTCAACCCACAATTTTCCATTTGTCGTTCAACCATGCAGGAACCTAAAATATCAAATATTCATTGAAATCTCAAGGATTTTGAACCCACTGGTTTAGAAATCCTTTTAAAAATATATTTATGTTCATTGCCTTTTTGAAAAATAGAATTCTGGGATAGTACAAATATTTCTTTATATCTTATAGGGAAAAATAATACCGACTAAAAAAAACTTGCTCGTGTAGTTATTTTCATATTGTAAACTAAAAGAAAATTTCATATTTTTGAAAATAATATCTAGACCGGAAGAAACTTTCCTTTTAGCAATTATTTTACTACTTGTAAAACAGAACGTATAACAAAACTATGATTAATTAATATATATAATATATATATATATACATAATAATAATAATAATATAATCTAAGACCAACAATTATTGTTTATTTTTTAATGCAAATTTACAATCATAGATTTACTGAATTTAAAATGCTTGATTTTATAATTTACGAAAATTTATCAAACTTTAAACGTAATTTTACATAAAGGCTGATGTAAATTGATATTTACTTTGTATGTTATTTCCATGGTTCACCAAACGGCTTCACAAGAAACGTAGCAACCATGACTATAATACTGAAAGCTATTTAATTCGTTATTTATTAGACAAATATCAAAATGTTATCGTAACAACGATACATAAATAAATAATAAATAAGCGAAATTTTTATTGTTGTTGGTCTATAAAAACCTTTAAATCAACATTTACCTCGAATACGTGTTTACTTTGAAGCAATTTTGGCTCAAAACTAAACTTTATGTTAGGATATAAAACTTTTATTATAATAGTATACCTTATTGTACATGATGTGTCGGTCGTGTTTTTACACACTGGATTTATATACAAACTTACACATATATTAAAAAGTAAACGAGTCTACAATATTGTACATTTATTGATATTAAATTGGCAGAATCTCACGTACATAATTGAGGATTTCTGTTAAAGGCAGTCGAATGGAAAGATAGATTTATTCCACTTAAAGAATTTCCATCTTATTGACAACACAATTACAGTTAATATTTTCTGAAAATGTGTACTTTATTAAATATAATACCATTTGCATTTATAGTAGGTTCATAAATCACGAAATTAAAAATAAACTTTATGAGCATAGACATTTAAAGAAATTTATATTCATACGGCATGCTCTGATTACTTATTGATAAGTATATTAGTCTGTAGCACATATAAGCAACTTAAATCTATACTAGCTGGCCCCACTAAAATGACATTAACTGAATATATTTCCATAAGAACATTGTCAAAACGTATACATTACCATAATAATTCTATCACGTTGGTAAGACCAAGTTAACACTTCTATCACTTGTTCGTGCTACGAGCCAGTGATATGCTAAACATACTAAACATTTACAGCCATATTCATTGGATAGTTTAATACGAGTAGTTACTTTAAAATAACAATGAAGTGAACTTACATCAATTTTCATTAGATATAAAGAGATCTTGAATTGTTTGGATACAAATTTAAATCACTTTGATTTAAAAACACCTTGAAAATTCTATGATCTCAGGTTCAATTTTTTACCAGTATTGAGCGTAATAATACATAAGCATATAAATGTTCTGATAACTAAACAATTATTTGCGTATACCATAATAATATTTACAGTTGTTTATTTTATTAGGTACAACAAATAAATTGTATATTTGATAAATATTTATCTGGTATTTTATGAAAATATATGAATAATGTAATTGACAGACACAATCTAGTATTTATTTAGCTACCCGCAAACTGACGGATAAGCTTTCGAAAAGAGGAGCAAACAGCAGAAAAATTTCTACCACATATATGCGTGAGTTATTTTTTTATATGCGTATACAAAAAAATATTTGCCCCTGGGATTTCGCTGAAAATTTGTGACACGTGTCGATATGCAAACGATTAATGAACAAACAAATGTTTTGACCATCGAAAGAAATTTTATAGATCATTTCTAAATATGAATATATCAAGTTCGAAATTTCATATGAATTTGATGTGGCTCAAGGAAACATAATTTTCATATGATATTTATCATCTATTTGCTATATTCCAAAATTAACTATGACCGCTCGTCTTACTTAAACATTAACATGTTCACAGAGTTTGAGAAGGATATTTATGATTCAAGTTTAACTTTACAAGTTGACCACCACAGTTTGGGAAGTATCAACATATAACGTAATGGTCTATTTTGTTAGAATAGCTTTGTTAGCACTGGATTGATTATTTTTAACATAAGCCAGTGCTTAAATAAAACATATTTTAAATGAAAAATAAATTTTCACTGGAGCTATTTTTTTTTTTAATTTGACTGATTACTACCAAATAGGTTTTTTTTCCAATTACAACAAATTTTGAATTAACTACATTATTATCGCATACGTTAATATAATTCCCGTCCCCAACATGACGGTTTAATCATTGAATGACTGTCGATTTCGATTCTATCATTGCTTTTATATGTAATATAATAATGAATGGGTTTGCCATATCATGACGCGATGGAACCTGTTTGGATCAGAATCTATTTCAATATTGATTTATAGTATCTTTTTTTAATTGATATATTAATTATACAATATTTGAAGTTATTACTATTTATTTAAGCTACCAATAACTATAGTTTATTTATAAATTAAATACCACATTTTTTGTTTTGTTTAAATTTTTGGTTCATATTTTAATACATACATAACATCATACCTATTCCCATTATATGGGGTGGTAGAAAACCCTTTACAACCATTCGCTTCTTGACAATCTTTCGCCATTATTACAAATGTTTTTATTCCAATTTCAAATACTGAAATATTCTTATTTTAATACTTCCATATGATATAATTCATAAATGTACATACATATTATGTATGTAATAATATTAATTTAAAATATTTTCAATCTATTTCGATTTGAGTTAGAAAATTCACGACGCGTAACGTAACAAAGAGCTTATAAAAGAAATATAGACATTTCCATTGTATTTCTTTCAAGTGAATGCATAATACATACAAAATAATCTGTTATTCATTTGCGATACTTTAAAGTATATTATATAATATATTTTTTAATAATTGTATAAATACACATTATATTATTATTCTATACCTTTCTACTTGCATAAAGCACTTTCAGAACAATATGATTTGGGTAATAATACTAGACAAAAGTACAATTACACCACATTTTAGTGATTGCGTGTGTGTGTGTATAATTATTATTTAATAAAGGTGAAATGTGTTATGCTATTTTATGAAAATCTACATAAAATTACAGAAACGCCAAACACCAGTATTTTCATTTATATTAATGATGTTTGAATAAACAGGACTATGTAAATAAATTAAACAAAAATGTAACTTACGTGAGCAAATATTTAACAAATTGTCAATTGGATAGATAAAAACTCAATAGCAACTAAATGGATGTTCGTACGCAACACTTGGATAAAATAAAATTTATTTGATTTTTATCTCCTCACAGTAAAAGTTTTCTAATATTTACTTCCATAATAATAAATATCCAATTCTTTATAACTTCAACACATTTGTTACATCACTTAATGTTTTGTTGACAAAAATGCAAAGAAACAAAATATAATAAAATCAAGAAAGTTTGGCAAAGTTTTTAATCGTTTCAGGGTTGGCTTGTTTATTAGATTTTTGTCCTATAACTGGGTGTCACAATTTGCGCGAGTGCTTATTCAGTTCACACCACACTATACGGGTTAATAAGTAAGTTTAACTATTTCGCTATTCCGTGCACAACTGTTGACACACCAGGATCCGTTCCTTCTTTTATATATGATCCCTAACAACGTCCAGACGCGCAATCTCGCGTCGTTCTCCCACCATTTCCGACGCTACTGGCGGATTTGTTGTTTCCATGTTCAACTATACAGACACCACCCTACCGTTGTCGCGTGAGGCATTCGCATAGCAACTCAAACAAAGAACATGAACATTATTATTATTCGTACTGTGTGAAGCTTCTTTGACACTGATCAATTTTTACACATTTATATTTGGGCATTTTATTTCACTCTTATTATCATGCAACACATATTATCACAATCAATTTGTTAATACGCCCATGACCTATAAATTATTAATGCAATCTTACACTAAACTTAAAAATATTTTCATTAAAGCGGGTAGAGTTCACCGAATATTATAGTTAGTGAAGATAATATTTTTTTTTTATATTTTGTATTGTATTACACCACGATATTAGTTATTTTAAATGTACCTATATTATTTTTGTTATATTTTGATTTTCGTAATTTAAAATATTGCCTCAGGTTTACTGATTTTGGCAGGAAGTAAACTGAATTATATTTGCCTTGAAGCATTTTTACGTATATTTATATAATATTACATCTGCTGTTATTTGTTGAATAATAGAATTATATACATATATTAGATGCTTCTGAGTTAATTATTTAAAAATATACGCTTTCAATTTGTAATTATACTTATAAACAATGGTCTATTCTTGCTTAGGTCAGGTTTTAGTAAAATACCGAGTTCTGAATTTAGGCCAAATTTTATGGTAGATACCATTTTTATACATCCCAAAACATTAAAGCAAACAGATCGTTCACCTTTATTGAATAGGTGTTATGTTCGCTTGAATTTGATGACCTAAAAATATTTGAACATCGGTATTCCACAAATATGTTGCCTCAACACCGTGTGCAGCATAAAAAAAAAGTTTTTTGTTCGTTAATTTTGTGCGTTTTTGCGAACCACGTCTTTTTATACAATGCTGACCGATTGCCCAGATTCTATTACCGTTTCTCCCTATTTCTGCTCACTGTCTTTCTTACAATGTCTACCCATGAGTAATTGTGTATATACTCTGTGTCTAATTAACAATGTTGACACTGGTTATAATATTGATGACGACATTATATTCTTAAGCCTAAATAGTAATTATTTACTTTAGAAAAATATGTTTTAAATCATGCTTTGAATTATTTAGTTATCGTATCTAATTTCTTTATTTAATTTAGGTATGTTCTTTTATGTTTTCGTTTTTTTTCAATCCTTTATCCATTTTTTTATATGAAAGATTGCTTAAAAGTTCTTTCAGTGTATTCAATTTTGAATAAATGTATTAAATTATTAATTTGTTTATTAAATGAACAACTTTTTCTGTAATTATAAACAAAGTTAGTTTGCTTTTATTTATAACTTATAGTTGATAACTTATCATAACAATTGAAACGTTAAGTGTTTGTGATATCAATTGATGGACAGGATAACGTGCGTTGCAAGATGTAAGTGCATTTATTACCTATTCATTGATAACGTCATGTTTTTGGTTAAGTTTCGTGGGTAGGTTTATAGGCAACAAGTACTTATAGTTGTAGCGGTGTATGATACACATGCACAGAACCGTATAAGAAAGTAAACATTGGCACGATGTAGAATTAAGACTTTATTTTTTCACAAATAAACATAATTTTTCTAATAATCAAAAAATACATTTCCCGTTATAGTTTAATGACTGAATCCGTAGACTGTAAAAATAACGTAACTAAAGTCGACTGATATGCACCTCGTATTACATATGCATAGGTGTTATATTATTTATATGAAAAGTATACCATGAAAACGTAAAACTATATACGTTCAGAGTATAGGATAAATTATTTCCATAACATGTAAAGCGAACATATACCTTCAGTTGGCTTGAATTAGATCTTGGTTTAATTTAGATGAGCAAAGCTATGGATTGAGATTCGCTTTTATTAACTAATATTTCATTGAAAAATTAATGTGTGTAAGTTACGATATTTACTTTTTATTTTAATCAGTCTATTTCTGTGAAAAATAATCTTATTAGAGTGAACAGTAAACTATAGAAATAATTGAGAAAGTAGAAAAATTTATAAAAAGCAATAACTGATCTCTAAACTTCCATAGTTTTAAGAGTGTTATTTCTATTATTAAATATATTTTCTACGAAACTTAATCATAGGAGAATCGTTCTAAATCATCTTACTGTAAAAATAAATCCAATTTAGAATCATCAAAGATCAATGGTGAAGTGTTTCGGACGAGCTTGCGATTTATGTAAGTACCATAAAAAGCAACATCAAAGATTACGAAAAGGCTAAAACTTTTCGAAGTGATTACTTAATTAAATTATTTATCGAACTCTGATTCTGTTATCGTTATATATATATATATATATATATATATATATATATATATATATATATATATATATATAAAATCATTATAAACATCAAACAACGGTTCGTTTTATATTTTATGCAGTTGGTAATTTTCCGTTGAAACTGGTAAGGGAGTTTATATTTTCTTAGTTGATTTATTGAATATTTTATGTGATAGATATCAGTTATGTGACCAGCGTTTTGATACAGTAACATACTAAATCTTTATCTGACCCAAATGTTGGATGCTAATTTATCAAATCTTATGTCCACCTACTTTTACGTGTCCATCCTTTTATGATATCTGTGTTACATTTTAGGTGAGGGAATTGATCTAATTTGTAGGAGTGAAATTCTTTGATATTTTAATCAAACTAGTTTGTTAAATATTTATGAGAACAAATAATTATTTCTTCAAACTTTATAAGCTGATAAACAGTTATATGTTAGTAATTGATCTCAATAATTAAACTAGTCATAAGTGTAAACGACACATATATATGTTTGCATGTGCCTCAATATCCGGTAGGTATACGTAGTCAACAGCAAAAATAAGATACATTCCATTATCATGTCTTCAAAATAAAATAAAATATGATTGAATATATACTAATTATAAATATGCAACTATTCAGTAATTAATTACATGCCTACGTGAATACTCCTATAATTCTTCAAATATTTTACGGAAAAAATGTATCGCATAGCAAAGTCAATTTTCAAATTAAAAATAAGTATAACAAAGTGTACTTCAGTCTTTTTACAAAATCTTTGTAATATGACATTCTCTTTGGCATAATATTATGTTAATAGTGCTTCGGTTAATACGTAATTTTAATGCGGCTTTGTGTTTATAATTCTATAAAGAAAATCTGTACAATTTGAAAAGCATTTATAATATTTGAATATAGTTCAATATTGCATAGACAACTTTTGAATAATACTTTGAACCATATTCCAGTTTAGTAATTTATTTTTAAAAATGTATTTGATCAAAGTGAAAAACCTGTCAACTGGTGCTGACGCCATATTTGCATTTTTTACTTCGATTTCAATTTCGTAAATAACAAAATGTTGATTTGGTTCTAAAATAGGGGATAAAATCGAGCTTGTCGTATTATGTAAAATGTAGAGTAAAATGATACTGCTTATTATATACGCAAACATGTGTATGACCAAGGTTTATAAATAATTAGTTTACACTGTGTGATATATTTAAATTAGTAATGGTAAAAGTCTAAAAAACAGTTTATTTTATACTTCAATTAACTGTCAGTCTCACACGTCAATTTATATTTTATTTTAAGGTGTTTGCAATTTGTACGAAAATTAATTAGTGCGTACATCATTATACATTTCGAAACTGTAAGATCACTAAATTCTGCGAAGATAATCACAAATGTAATAGTATAAACAATAGTAATATATACTAAAAAGATTACTCAATTTAACTGAAGAATGTTGTCTCGAAGCATATTCCATATAGGCACCTTATTTGATAATAATTAGTGTCAAATACTTCACTAACTAAATGATGGATGTTTATTTAAACCTCCCAACTTTTATGTCATTTAAGGCATGTTTTAATTAATACAAATTGTAGTGAATATATTTGCATATCGTTATGACGAGGTATTTAGTTCAGTCGAACGGAATTGATTCCTTTTGTACTTGTACTCCTATCTATGGAACCAGGATACAAGTTCCTTAAAAACACATATCTGCTAGGCCCACACTGGACTTTCTTATACATAATAGGTATATCTATACTAATACTAATTTTGAAAAATTCAACGAAATATATTTATTTATTATACAATATAAGTAACCATTGCGACCGGAAAATTGGTTTTCAAATAACAAATTTAAGAATTTTAGTAGCAATTTTTTTGTAATTGTACACTTTTTAAAGAGACTTTTAAAATAAAAAATGTGCAAAATATGAATATGTTACATTTTAAATATAACTATACGTCACTATACTGAGTGTTGAATTTTCTTTTCAAAAACACACACACACACGATTACAATACTTACTTATTAATTGGTATAAGAAGGTAAAAACGGTAATATATAAATAGGTTTAGTGTTTATTTTCACCTTAAACATCTACACATATAAAAACATTCAATAAATAAATAAATTACGCAATCATTAAAATTAACAACTAATTTAGGCACATGTGTATAATATTCTAAACGGAACTTGCTATAATGGCATTGGTTCCTAATCATTCTATTTATATAGAAACAATAATTTGAAAACATAACCATGTTCATAATAAGAAAACCAACGGCAAAAGTTATTAATTTATAAATAATTGTATTTAATATTATTATTTCTTTTTTTATAAATATTCAACCAAAGTTTAGGAACGCAGTCGTAACTGTAAATAACTATGGTTGTAAGTAATTACGTATTAGATCACGCTACAGATGCATTTTTAACTATGCTGTTAACTAAATTAAAATATTTACTTCAGGTATTTATAGTTGAAATATTCTTTGTACTATTGCTAAAATTTTATATTTCTGATATGAAAATAACTTATAAATAATGTTTTGGGTACTTAAGTTGCTATTTTTTTTTATAAATAAAATAAATATTATTATAAATTAAACGAATATTTACAAATGAAAAGTACAATTAATTTACTAAATTTTTGAGTAAATTAGCATGAGTAATTAATTTAGTATTTAATGGTACAATACGGATAGCTCCTTTTGAGTAACTAGTCATCTCTTTTCATGGAAGTATTCTTCTAACCGCCGTTTAACAAATGTCACTAGTCATTGCTAATTTGCCAGAGCCGCATTATATTAAAACTAGCAAGGTACTAAATATTTACGATCCAAATTATAATTTACAATTTTTTTGAGATAATTACAAAAAAAGGAAACACTATTAAAATATATTTGAAAATAAATTTTAACCAAATGTGCCTGAATGTGGTTTGAATCCATAAATATGACCCTGATATTTTAGTTTACTGTCGCTTGCAACGGTTGATAAGCAGCATACGCCCGGCCACTGCTCCACTCTTTGCCGTACCCGGCGTGGTGTCCAGGATGCGATATGTGTCCGTAGCCAGTACCACCAAATTCATGTTCCTCTATATGCGATGTGTGAGGATAATGCGGTTGTTTACAGATTTTAAGCATTTGCAAATAAGAAGGCGCCAACAAGAATAAAACTATCAAAGCTTTCTTGATGAACAGCACTCCGAACAATACGGCAGCGAGTAACACTTTTACTTTAAACAATTTGAAAAGCATAATCAATGGAAGGATCATGGACACCTTCTTCTTCTTTGACCCTCTTGCTTCTATAGCGTTCACATCTGAAACAAAAAATATTGATACTATACTAAATAGTTTTCGTAATCCTAAATTTGCAAATTTATAAAATACCATAACATTTAGAATATATAGATTGTTATTTTCGTATACACACTTAATATTAATATTCATTCATGTTTTTTTCTTTTCATTTATTTTTTTATTTAAATTACTAAATTAGACCATGCGTTTTTTTAATATAACCACATTACAGTTCACTTAGAGCTTTTCTGTAATAAGTAGTGAGTTTCTGCAAAAACAAACAAAAAATGGCTAGGAAATGAACTAATCAACAACGTCTGGAAAAAGTTACTTATGACCATATCAGGATCTTGTAAACCTAGAAATATACAACATTAATGGCAATGTTTAAATATATTGTAATAATGATATTTTTATTTGATTAAATTACTTCATCATAAATTTAAAAATGCTGTCTGAATAAATTTGAATAAAATATCATGTAGATCTCGTAAATATAAAAGTTAAAAAAATTGGCAAACAAATAGTAGCATAAAAGAGTTTCATTTTGATTTAGTCGAGTGTGTTTATTACACAAGACGAAGATGCACCTAGATTACTACATTAGGTTATGCACCATTATACTAATTACACAAACATTTAGTACACCAGCATGTTTTAGACATTAACCTTTGTTTACATCTGATATACTTTATGTGTAGTTTTAGCATAGAATTGCATTAATAATAAAGGCGAATCTTTGCATACTTAAAAAAAATAGGACATATTACTAAACTAAATCAAAATCACATTTTATATACCAAGATAATTATCTGGAATTATTTTATATAAATTGATTTTTTTCGACCTTTATATGTATATTTTCTAATAAAATACACATATTTACCTATTTCATTGCTGGTTTCTGAAGAATCCACAAGTCGTATCTGATCCGGCAAGGAAATTGCAATTGCCCGACTTCCTAAGAACGAATCCATTTGGCGCTGAAGGAACTTCACGATTTTCCTAACTTCCGATTCCTCAGAACGTTGTTGTCTAGCGGCTGGAAATAGCGTGTCAGCAGTATCCGTTTTCGCAATAGTAACCAGTTGCACTGTACCACCAATTGGTTTTGTTGGTTCACTGTTGGTAGCCGTCTTCGAAATATACTTTAAAATTTCATATTTTCCACAATTGACAAAATCACTTTTCGTTTCACATCTTTTCTGGACTTCTACCATATATTCATCATCAGTTACTATTGCAAACACTCCACTAAAACACAACACCAAACCCAACACTACTCTCGTTGTCATTTTGTTACTGTATAAAGAAATGCTACGTTAGCCTGAACAACAGAATTTGTCTGTTTACTCTATGCTTGGTATCTTTTGATAGATATCCGTGATATAACACCTCTACCACGATGCTTCTTATGTTTTATATGTCCTCGCAGAATAAGGTCATAACGATAGGGTAGGAGTGTGTTTTGATGAAAGATTTCATATACCCACTTCTCGGTTTCAACTGCTAGACACGCCTCATACGTTGTTCATCCGCTCTTCTCCGTTAGATACTAGCTAAGTTTAGGGGGCAAGCTCTCCAAAACGAATTGAACAAGGTCTATGATTGGCGTTTCGCGCGGGCTTCCACATCAGTGATGTGGTCGACACGACATGCGCTACCTCAGATAGACACGGTTAATAATTACTATGTTACCACACGCAGAACCGCGTGAACTTGAACTTGCTTTATAGAGAATTAGATCAATTTATAATACGCGTTTATTGATGAAATATATTACTTTCTATTCTATATGGAAGATCCACCGAAATAATAACAAAGTATGATTAAAGAAGCTATTTATAAGCTTATACATTTATTAATTATGAAGCATATTCATATAAGTAAGTATATATATATATATATATATATATATATATATATATATATATATTATATATATATGTATGTATGTATATATATATATATATATATATATATATATATATATATATATATATATATATATATATATATATATACAGAGCACGTCTCATTTTCTAATAAATCATAAATATAGTATTAATGACTATCCAACTGTACGTTTTATTTAATTTATTACAATGGAAGAAGATAATAAACATTATTTTGCTTTTCCAGAGTATTTGATCTAAGGTGTATTGTACAAATAGAAATGAAAATAAGAACCAAAAAAAAATACTTTCAAATGGATTGTAATATATTTAAAATTAATTATCACGTATGTATTCTTAAATATCTATATTCGCTAGAAGTTATAAACAAGTATGATGAATAAAGTGGGACACTGTGTAGCACGTATCATTTAACCAACCAAGTGCTCAAATATCCATATCCTATTCGACACCGTTATTTTCACTGTTCATATTAAACTTATCATAAATTTTGATCGATTTTTAATTATATTGATTTCTTAAAGTACATAAACATAATCAACAAATTTTATACTAAAGACGGATTTGTAGTCAGAAAAATCATTGTGGTGTTAAATTCGAAAGATATTTTACGGCCACCTAATAGAAAACTTCTATATATTTTCCATTCAAATAATTGCAATTTATTCCTACAAATTATAAGTTTCATATCAAATATTTGTTTAAAATATAAATTAACTTTAGACTCCACTTACTTTAGAATTAATTAATTTGTATTCCGTTTCCTTAGTTATTATATTAAAAAATATATTTTTTTAAAAGTCTATGTTTAATTCAAAATTGCATGTTTTACACAATTAAATTTATTATGTATGCAATTAATTCCCTTTCTATGACTAATCTCTATATTGTATTACTTCACTTTGCTAAATCCAATAAATAAAATAATAGCACTGAATTAATAACTAAAATACGTGTATCAAAAATATTCCAGCACCGGGTATACACGAAGTATTTGAATGCACGATTCTTATAAAAACGTATCTGTACATAATTGTACTTATAGTGTTGGGTTTTAAAAACATAAACAAATACGACTTGTATATGAACGTATAGTTGATAAGAAAGTTGGTACTTATAAATAAATTATAGATATTTGTCAATTTCTTCCAAATTAATAAGTGCATGCAATGCCTACGCATATTAAAAACACAATTATTTTTTGAAAGTCAAGTCGTTTCGTTGATAATTTCAATAAATGTAAAAAAAACAAATAACCGTGTCACGAATCACAGCAAAACAAGTTTTCAGCTAAGTGAATTATGGAAAAGATTGTACTAAAAAACTCCCGGTTCAATTTGAATAAACTTACATATTTGTCTATAAACAACAAAACTACTTCAAAGTGAGTGTCAAACAGATTTTTTTAATGTTTGTTTTCAATTTATTTTTTGAATGTGTAACTTGAACTACCTGTTCTCCTATCTATGTTATTTAATCAGAATTCTAAATTTTAAGAGAAAGGCGATCCGATGTCACTGCATACGTAAATCTGCACTGTCTCTTTCAATAATGGATTAATTGATAAGTGAATGATTTAATTATATAAAATTAAAATAGATTAATGTGTCAAATAGGATTCGAACATGCCTACATAGATTGATATTTCATTTTCTATTATAGTTCACAACAAACATTCCTCTGATGTTCTTTCTTTTATTTTAGCTATCAACTTTATCATAATGTGAATGTGCCTATTATCCTATATCTCGTATTGGTTTTGGCGCAATATTAATGTTTGTGTTACTGACTAAACAAGGCTTAATCCATAGTTCTGCCTTTATAGACATTCAATTGAGTATACTTTGAAATTTGAATAGAAATTGTTCATTCAACGTTATTTGCATGCACATGTGTTTCATCCAAATGTATCCGAACCTCATGTTTTATTCCGTTTTCCAGATCTATTCATCATAAATGTCAGTTTAAATCATAAAATGTTGACTAGTTTAGTTGGGTGTCATCAGGGGATGTAAAATAATAATGAATTAAATATAAATCGATAGATAGATTATTTAAAATGGAAGTGAAAATGGTACCAATGGAATATATAAAATGAGTTGTTAGTTAACTAAATAAAATGAATAAACAACGAGCATATAAATCAAATAGCTTTCAATTTTTAATGCTATGACTTTCGGTCGGTATTCTCTTCAGAGTTGGTAGCAAATATTATATGATATTTGAAAAGCAACTTCTTTTTGCCAATTACCGAAACACAAATTTCCCGTGAGGTTAACTTAATTTCACTGAAATGTACTTATATCTGTAAAATAAAACATTAATCGCGTATTCAAATAATTAGTTTAAATAAATATCACAACACATAAAATGTTTTATTATTATAAATTTTGTTCATATCTTGTGGCTTTTAACCTCTTAGTATAATTTCAATTATTTTATTTATTTACCATATATAACTAAAGAAAATAGAAAGGAAAACCTTACTAACAACATTTCATATGTATGTATGTAGGTACATACATACATACATAAAAACCAGACTTATATAGGGACAACAGTTTCACATGTTCCTTATATTTCTTGTATTGATTTGTTATGGATGGTTGGTCAATAAAGGCACTTTTTTATTATTTTTAAATTTTGTCTGAATATTTAAAGACAATAAAAACACATATTAAAGTTATATCCATCGTTAATAATACTTAAAAAATAAATAAATGCATATTTATCATCATTTGTATTTTGTATAGGTAAGCTCAAATATAAAACATATACCTACCTCATACATATGTAACCTGCTTTGTATTAGATTGATATATCCATAAGCTTGTCTAATGAAAGGATAATTCAATTAGTTTTTAAATTAATTCTGTTAGCCGGTTGATGTGATAATTAATTAGTACTGAATGTTTGGAAAAGCAATTTTAAATCAATATATTTAATTCGCGCCTGTCGAATCCTAAATGCATGTGTGGGGATTTTTGAAATTCATTTTATTGACACTCAATATTTCATGCTTTCATTATGATTTAGTGAGAGAATTAAAACCTTTTTAAATTAACAAGCCAGCTGGAAAATTTGAGATGAAGTGAAACGCACTAGTGCATATTTTTTTCCTATTAATATTTTAATTCTATGAATCAAAAATGCTCCATATTTATATCACAATATATTTATTTATTGATCATTGAATAAAATGTTTTAATTTAATTTATGAAAACATTTTACGTTTATTAAAATGTCCTCATAATTTCAACTATATTTTGTACCAAAATCGATAGCTCATGGAAATATTCATGCAGCGAAAATTATCATGGGGCGAACATATTATATTATAATCATATTATGTACGTCCGCAATTTCCCTGTTCATTCCAGTCAAATCTTATCACTATACCAACCCGGAAATGCAATAATTATATGAGATATTCATATCTAGTATAGCATACTAATTTAATTATAGATATTTATATATATTTAGCTCCAGTTTCAATGTCATATTATTTATGTTTACTGTGTATTATAATCAAATACATAATATGATTGATATGAGAATGGGTACATTTCGCGAAATCGCCACGGGATTAAATTAATGCAGCTGGTAGCAGATAATCTGCTTAAAAGACAAGTTGTAATAAGCGGGCAATAGGTTTTATTACATAGAAAAAAGCGAGTAAAATATAAACGATGAGTGAAAACAACCGAAATCTTTTATTGTTTATATATTATATTACATGAAAAAATCTAAATCCAAATTAATATAACTATCTAATTTCACTTTTAACTATTGAAATAAAGCTGCATTAAAAAAAGTTTGCTTTGTCGTCTGGTATCAAATTAAAGACCGGCGTAAATATGAACCGACTAATTTTAGGTTACGGTAATTGGATATTAAATATTCAAATATACATATACACAAAACTGGTACTACAAGTTTGATTTGCTATTTGTGGTACAAGTCCGCAGGATAAATACACACTGACCTTGAAAATGTAAACATTCAAGCTGTGTTCCAAAAACCTAACCTGTTATTTGGGCTAATGAACTAATTGGTGTACAAGAAAAAAATTTAAAATTATCTAAACGCGTTACGTGAAACCCATGACAAGTCCTTAGTTTACACCTAAAAAAATACATAATCGGTCAGTTTTAACACCAATATTTCATAAAATAAAAATGCCTAAGGGATGCGTTTATAAAACGATTATAATCATTCATTATTGTTTAATTCTATATAAGATTGTACTTATTTTTCAACAAAATAGGTACATTAGGAAGCCTGTGAAAATGATTGGTAATTATTTTCACGTGTGGCATTTTAGACAATCTCAACAAATATTTTTTTGTTATGGATTGTTTGTAGTTATAAAGTTGTAACGAAAATCAACTTATCAATCAAATATGACGTAAAATCTAAGAATAAATGGATTAATGTAGATCGAGTGATAAGCGTAGGTGAGTTTGAAAGATTGTCTTGGAGTTTGAAAATACTTTCAGCCGCCTCGTTCTCACTGATCAAGATAATGTATATTCTCTATTTTCATACTCGTATAGGAAAAATGTGCGTGATGAAAATTGAGTGTGTGTGTTTGTATAAATGACATAGTATAAAATAAAATACAAAATTTTACAACTACAGCTTTCTCATTATTATTTTAGATACTTTTAACAAAAGGCGCCTATAAATCTGTTTATAAATGTAACTGTAACTTCATAAATATTTAGAACCTAATTTATTCTAGAATTTTCTTTTCTTGCACGAATATAACCAAAAATAATTATATGTGCTTGCGCTTCAACAAAGGATAATTTAGGTTTAAAAATTTTATTTCGATAAATTATTTAACAGAAAATAATTACACCATTAACCATTTTGTTCTGAATCCCTTGATATATAACCACTCAAGCCCCAATTAATTTTACATCGTTTTCATGTAAATTGTTTCTATATCATATTGTTTTTAATACCCAATCCAAAGTTATTACTTGTATTTAAAGATGTTCAATCACGTATTCATTGGTTTTTATTGTCTAGCGCTCTAGTGAATTCAATATACATGAATGACTTTTTCTTTATGCGGTTTGATCTAATCCGAAAAACCAAGTACCTGATCTAAATGCGTGGATAAATTCACCAAATGTTTTATGTCCCATAAATCAAAGTCGTTGCACAACAAAATAACCCTATTTTCTCCGACTCAATTTCTAATAAATCTAATGACCTAAAGAAATAAGCAAAATAAGAAAACAACAGACTTTGTTTTGTGTTTCCTACATATATACTTGTCACGATCAAGTTACATTTTTGTGGTCAAATAGGATATACGAGACTGATTAACATACATTATACTAAACAAACAAACTAAAAAGAATATTTTTAATAAGTCTCGCATATTTCATATCTTGTTTTACTTTTTATAGCGTATTGCACATGCAAGAGAAAATATATAAAAAGTTTATTTTATTTATCAAGTTATATTTGTTTTCAAATAAAACAAATACTAACACGCATCTTTGAAGTCTCTCACCACTTCCATAAATTATGTAGATTCTCACCTTTGCTATAATTGCATTGAAATAATTTTACAAATTTTTAGTCGAATATATTCATTTTTATTTTTGAAAATTGATTGAGTTTACTGAACTCTTTTTTATTACGTGGAAACAAATGGGTTGAACACATTTGTTAAGCAGCAATATTAAAGTAGTCTTCCTTCAAAAAAAAAAAGAATTAGTACACATAAATATGATGATCATAAAAATAATAAAAAATGTTTATACTTATACATACAGTAATTTTTATGAAAAAATCCCAAATTATACCATTAAAAAAAACTGTTGACATGTGCAATTGACACGCACGCTTATCATTTTAAGTCTGTTCTGATTATTATTTTTTATTCAAACATAAATACTGTTACAGTATTTTTTGGAAGTTTGACCCAATTATTTTGACACCCCTGGAGCTACATGTGGGGTCTAAAATACATTTACAAATAGCCGTATATATTTTTTTTCATATTCAAAGACGCTTTTTAATTAATTTGCTTGGGTGATCACTATTTATCTAATTCAAAGTGCAAATTCATATTATTTTAAAGTTACCCACTTTAACTAAAATAACTTTGATTTTTTTCCTATGAATGCTGCCAGAGTGCTTTATTTATTCAAGACTGCCACCAAAAACAAATAATCTAAAAAGCATCCTTTATAATAATAGTTATTACTTTACTCTATTTTCTATGCAAAATAACATATAATGAACCAGTTTATACTTTGCGAAATTATAATATGTTTAGGCTCTGCAATTTCTATTAGGTGTGTTCGTTTATATCATTAGACGATATACTTTCCGCAAAAAGAAAATATAACAAGTATTTAATTCTATTGCTTAATTAATTAATTTTCACTTCTTCTATTGCGTACTAATCAGAAAAGTAACTTAAAACAATGAATAACCTTATTATCATATAATTCTACTATATTCTAGACAAATAATAAACAACATTGCAATGTCTTGTTCTCCTGTAAGAATTTGAAAAACATTTTCAGTTTAAACACAGTACCTAATTCGTTGAGGAATTTCATCGTGAAGATATTAATTTAGGAAAATTAAAAAGAAAACGTCTTATTCTTCACAGTTACTGTGAAGAACAAGAGGTATCCTTTTTCCTTTTTAATTTTCTTAAACTTAGTATAGTAAAGTTTTATTTGACGACCAGGATTTATGAAAATATTTAATTCATCCTTGACCTGGCAAATCCAAATGCTTCAAATGCAAAACTTTTTTCGGCCCACTTATCATTTTCTTTATTCTGTAATTGATTTGAATTTCCCCAAATTCTTTTATTATTTTTTTCGCTTTTTGCAACTCAGAAGCGGTATCAATATTTAGCACAATTCATGGTGTCGCACACCAATTAAGTTTTAGCATGGCTGCATACCAAATCCGTGATTTATGAGTATCTAAACCGATGAACTTGGTTCCTACTCTAGTAAATAAATGGGTGAATATCAAAAACAATGATTTTTGGCTTGTGGTTACTGCAGCATAAAACTTTTGTTTCCAAATCCTACCGCGATAAAATCTGAATCAGTTTACCATAAAATAGATAGTAAAAATCGAATTAATTAGCTTTTTTATGGTTCAAAATACTCAAACGTAGTTACGAAGAAAGGTTAATCACATTTAGTGCTTAACCGGTTTCTTTTAAATAGTTTGTAATTAACCATTCCAAAAAGTGTTTAGTAGTTACATGTTTTATTTCCTAAAACGATTATTACTGAATTTTCTATATTCACAAACACCAATGAATAAAAATTTGGTATTGTATTGCGAAATAATTATATTTTAACTTATTACCAGGTATAATTAAATCTGTAATTGTAATATACAATCAAGTATATATTCGTTAATTTCTGTATGAGACATTTGTTAAATCTTGCGTTTTAAAATTTAATATGTACATACATTTATGGTTCGGAACAACCAAACAGTTTTACTGTAACATTTTGAACGGTGGAATGGGCTGCAGAAATATACATATAATACAAGCAAAACGGGTCCAAGCCGAGGGCTATACTACTTAAACACGATTTATTATTCATCATATGCTATACCGTCATCAAATTTCTTATGTAAATGTTCAAATATATACTGAATTATTTTTCATAATAATTTGATAGAATCTGGTGCTAAAGAGATGCCGCAGAATACGCCTTATATAATGACTTTTATAAACGTTACTTCTATACTATAAAAGAGATGAATCACTTTGCCGCATCCTAAATATGTTCATTATATATTATAGACTTCTTTGTGTAGATCGAACGAGATAATTATAAAATAGATAGAAATTTGTCCAAACTAATGCTGCGGGCAATAAGAAATAACAAAATTCCAAAGTTTGTTAATTGCGTCATTATTATTTAAAACAAAATATGATATATTCACAAAAATGTATAACTTTAGCACATCAACTATAACATATAATTTATTTTCTATTTTATTTAGATAATTAAATAAAATGTGTAAGTATATACAAAATAATATAAAATAAAAATTCCTTTGTTTAAATATTTGATGAAAATAAAAAAATAATTACTTCCGGAAAAAAGATATCGTTCAGGAGAAAAATACTGAAATAAATAATTTTCTTCGTAGTCTATTTCTTGAATTAGAGATTTTAACGGAAGTAAACATTTTGAACGTCTCGCTATTTTTGCCATGTCCTCTATGTGAAAATGTACATTTTCTAAAATATATTTTATTTCATTTTTGTTACCTAGTTTTACAACAGTCAGACGAAACGTTATAAGATTTCATTTGCTGAACGTTTTCTCACATCAATAAAAATTTAATAAGAGACAACTTTATTAAGATTGTCTGTACTATTTTTTTAACCAAAAAAAAGTACCATTTCATCATCCAGTATTCATGTTCAACCGTCATGAGCATTTTATTTTTTACTTGATATTTACGTATTTCCTTATTGAAGAATATAAGGAAAAGTTTTAGAACTTTTCTCGTAAGAGATTCTTAATTAATTTTCCTTCAGTATGACTTACCAAAATAAAAAGGCCGGTTTTGTTTTATTATAATCATGTTGCGATGCCAACATTTTAATTTGTACTCAGAGTAGTCGTATCTCTCATAAAACTCGAGTATTACACTTTTGCAGATATGTAGATATAAAGAAAACTAAGAATTACGCATTAATTAAAAACATTTAATTTCTGTATATAAATGTATAAACAGAAGTCATATTAAATGCACAACAATGACTCTTTAATCGTTTTAGTTTATAATAAATTATATCAACCAAACATTTTTAAGTTTAGATCAAATTTCATAATGTTTTTTGTTTTGACATTATTTATCCATAAAAAAGCAGGTATGTTAGGTATTAAAACATACTTACTCTTACTATTATAGACCAGTTATATATGTTTTTACAGTTGTTAATATAAAAACAGACAATACGAATGCGTAACGTAAACCTGTTGATAATTTAACAAATAAAAATAGTATTCATAACAAAAAATGTAAACCTACCGGTATATAGTTTTTGCTTGCATTTATTACAAACACAATTCGTATCATCTGGAATTTGGTAATAGGATTTTGGTGTTCTATTCAATGAATTCAATGAGATTAATTCATTTACGAATTACAAAGGAAATAAATATCAATTTATTTGCAATGTATTATGGATAGTTTAACTTCAATTATTGCATATACTAGCTTTCGTTGTTCACCATAAGCTATTTGACGTTTTTCATTCATTTTAATTATTAATTTTTTTACGTTTGGTCTCATTAAACTCACAGAAGTATTAGATGATATTCCGTTACATTTTTTGATAATTTTTGTTTTGTATGAAACTATTTTAAATACCTACTCCAAATTGTTATTGTTTATTCAACAGTTATATTACAAATAATGTTTATATAGCAACTTCTGCAACTCATCTAGAGTTTAATGGAGACAAATTTTTGTATTATTTATTAACATCACTTAAAATTATTATAATTTATTATATGAATATGTCTTATAAATGATACCATTAAATTATATGTGTCACTTCTAATATGAGAACTTAATCGTTCTGCGGAACACGGATACGTTTTATTATAGAGCTGTTTAAATTTAAAATTGACACACCATAGAAAAATTGAAGAGCTAATGAATTCGGTTTGTTGGTTTCGACAGGGACTAATTTTCATCATCAAATAAAACCAGTCTCAAATGCATTTAAATTATATTTTACGTTCAACATTTCGTTTTATTAATTACAAAATAACTGCTCCATATAGGTATATAGACCGAAATGTCACAAATTATAGCGTAGTAAGTAAAACAAAATTAAATAGTTACAAGAAGGTTAAAGTTTATTATCTTGGATTTGTGACCAGTAATTTTTTTATAGAAATGTACCTTTTTGAATCAAGCTAAAGTCAGAGCTTTTTTACTGTAAGTATTGATTTCGTAGGTAGTATTAACAAATAAGAAATTCTTTTTACTAGTCTCGAGAGTGGATATTTACTGTGCTGACCAGTGAAACAAAAAACGTCTGGCGTCTTAGAGTTCAAGTGCAAAAACCAATTCTGTACTTTTTATATTCTACTGTATTCTTACTTAATATGTCTGATTTTATATAAAAAAAATTTGAATAAATATAATGCTCTATATATTCAACAACTGAATCCACTTGATAAAAAACAAACACATGCACGTCTATTTCAACTTAACTTACGATTTTTGTATCGCTAGTCGTCTGTGAGTAACTACAATAAAAAGATAAATCAACGTTGTTTATACTAAAAACATTTTTAATGGTTCTTTTATCGATTTGAATTGTGCAAATTTGTTTCTATAATCTGCAATACGTCTACTAGAAGCACGTTTTGTTATATTTTGTGCTACTTTAGATTCTGTTTCTGGACAGATCTGCCATAATCCAAGTTAAACTATTACGTCGTAGCCATCGCAGTTTAAGGATATAAGCATGGTTTAACTAGATCAGCGTATTTCAAACGGTTATATACATAATCGCAAAATAATGTACATACATACAACACTATTACTACATGTATGTACTACATTGCACATAAATTCACTATTTTTCTAGGAAGCTTTTGTAATGTAAAAAGTTTAAATACATTTAGATGGTTCTACGATTTCATTGTCTAATTGTATAATAGGGAAGTGATAAGGTTGGCCGAAGTAAATATGTTGATCTACTTTCGGTCTGAAGCAGCATTTAGGCGTCAACATTTAGTGAAATATTAATTTTAATTAGATATTTGATATTTTATGAATTATAAATTTTGTTAATCTAATAGCGTAACTACATAAATTTTTATGATGAGATCCGTCGCTTAAAGATAATTTTCGTACAAAGATTTATAACTCCTATAATTATAATTCCGAAATAGAAACTTACCGTTATGTTTGTATGTTACTTAAAACTGGCGTAACATAAGCAACTACTAAAGCCTAAATAAAAACATGTATAGAATTTGATATTCCTACATTTTCAGAATCGTTAATGTAACTCATAATGGATGATAGGAGAGAACGTTATTCAATTTAAAATATGTTGTGATATCTATCCATACCAAAATTAATTCAAAGCATATTTGTTCCAGTTCAAATAAATAAACGAGGTCTGCTGAAAATGACGAATGAATATGAATGACAGTGAGCCAAATTGAATTTGTTTAAACTGATATTATTACAAATTTTACCTAACTGACGCATTATTTAAATAGTAATAAAAATTTAATTTTTAGATCAGTATAATAACTAAATGTAAATATTACATTTTGTCCCTTGTTTTACGCGTATAATTCGAACTGCTCATAAATAACCATTTTTCAATATATTTGCGCCCGCAATCGACAGAAAACGTGTTTATAAATAAAATGGCTTTGCGCTAATTATCGCTAAAGCCTTGTTTCGTGAATATATTTAAAATTGTGCATTATGACGTCACGCATGACGCAAAAAAGCACGTAGCCATTCTGCCAGTATTACGATGAATGAAGATGACACGAATTACATATGCGCACCCTCTCATCATTTAAGACGCCAAAAATAACTTCAAATTTGTTTTATGTTTGATATTATATAAATTAATAAGCTTAAGATTAATTTTTAAATAGGACAAACCAGAAGAGTGTGTCAATTATGTTGTTGTTGTTTTTTCAACACAGATCAAACCGATACTTAAAATAAGTATTCATATTGATAATCTATTGATATAGTAATAGCTAGTAGCATATATAAGAATTGGACCACATGTTTCATTTTATAATACAAAGAAAGTTGATTTTCAGTTTAGTCCAGTTTTTTTATTCTATACCTTATACATTCTGACTACTGATGGCATGGTTTATAACTGTTTTATTTTAGTCATGTATTTGAGCACCGTTCAAAATAAAAATGAGTATACAACTATTAACTACTATCTTCAACTATTAGCTATATTATCAAGCTTTCCTTCGTCACTATATTTAAATCTAATACTTTAGTGTTGGCACACAGGCCAAAAATAATTATTTTCTATACTAGATTTTATTAGGCCACATTAATTTCAAATAAAACTAAAATTGAGTATTTCCTGTTATCGTCTCCTTAAATAATAATTATATTTAAGAACATAAAAACGTTATTATAAAGCAGGCTATCTAACTGTTGTGATGAGCATCAAATATTTAGTCTTAGTAATCTTAAACCAAACATTACTTCATCTTTAGATCTAATTAATTTTAACTGCATAGTAAAAATTATATTTTATCAACATGGCTTTTATATATTTTATATATATATATATATATATATATATTATATATATATATATATATATATATATATACAATACATATATGTATGTAATAGTTTTCCTTTCGTTAAATGTTAATAATATTTGCAATAAACCCTACACCTATTAAACTTAAAGCGAAAATTCATATTTCGTACCATTTGCTCATTTAAAAAGCTTATAATACCGCATTATAGATGTCGGTCGCTACACGATAGCATACAAATCCATATTGTAGAAAAGTTATATATGTTTCATATTATTCTACAATTCTTTCAGTTTTATAGTTTACTAATTTATTAGCATTTATTATGAGACAATTACAAATATTTGAAGAGTTATAGTATCTTTTCGAATATATTTAAATTGAGCGCGCAATACGCACGTGTAGTTTCGTGTGAACGAAGGTCATATCTCTGTGAATAAACAAGAAGAAGAAGAGATTGACAGAAAAACAACAGTGCTTGACATAAGATGGTGAATAATATTTATCCATTCTGTTTTAATAAATATTCATGTGTAAAAGAAACAATTGTTAGTTAAAAATGAATAATATACCACCAATGAGCAACGGTCGCTCAGCGGAAACAGAACAAATGGCAGGGCCACCCCCGTGTCTAAAAGTGTTTGTGCAAAGAGATTATAGTGAAGGAACTATTGTTAAATTTCAGACACGTTTCCCTACGGAACTGGAAGGCAGGGTAAATAAAATGTTTACATTTTATATTAAAATATATGTTCAATGGGTGTATGCATTTTTCAGATAGAACGGCAAGCATTTGAACATACAGTTAATCAACTAAATGCATATTTTGCTGAAGCAGAAAAAGCTTCATGCTCCACTTATTGCGAGGGATGTCTAGCCTGTCTAACCGCGTATTTAATATATATTTGCAAAGAAACACACTATGAAAAAGTGAGGTTTTAATTAGAATTCCTAAATTGTATGTAATGACGTATTCAATTTTGTAGTGTCTTCGAAAAGTGTCAAAGTTCATTGCTGAACAAAATGAACGAGTTTATCAACCTCGCGGTTTAATAGTGACTGATCCATGCTCCCGAGGTTTAAGAGTATTAGAAATAAGCTGTCTAGATCGACCACCGAACGCATGACTTGTACTGTCCCACTCCACCCAGGAGTTCTTCATGTGATTTGATGTGAACAGTCTGTGCATTTTTAACCCGAACGAAGGTATAAATAAAATCGATATCAAATATCATTCATCTATATTTTCAACATGAATAATTATGGTTGATCATATAATTATTGTAGAATTACATATTGTACAGTAATAAGTGTATTATTGATTATTATTAATATTTTATGACTAATTTATTAACTTTACAAATATACCGATTGTCCTTTCTTAAAAGCATCTGAGCATTTAATTATTACTTTTTTTTTAAATTTTATTTTAAGTCTACAAAATAAATATTTATATAACGAACATTTTATATAAAAGGGGTTTGTCACAATACAATACAGAGCTTGTGTCTTCTTTTGAATTTATGTCTTAAATGCGGCTGTTTTTGTGGACACACTGGTGCTGTATGTAGTGTTGTTACTGTTAGTTCGATGTCTTTTGTCTCCTCGGGATCTGCAAAACACATCATTTAAATCTAGTGATAACATTCTTCTCTTATCCATGTGTGACGTCACAACTTGCATCGTCTTTTATGTTACGTTATAATCATGCAGAGTAACAGACTACGTGTGATGTCAAAATCTAATTTACAACTTTTTTTCTATTTACCTTCTAAATAATTTTAATGATAAAAATACGATCAGAATCGCGAAACTGGAAAAACATTTTAAGCTTCTGTTATTTGCAATGAATCGACAAAACAGACTTATTGTGACGTCATGATCCAATTTATAAATTAAACCTCCAGATAAGAGTATGACGAAATGAATCGCAAATGAAATTATATAACATAAAAACTTGCGTCATTGTGTGATTATTTTATTTAAATTATTTTATAAATTTAAATTAAATAGCCGAAATGAAACTTATTTGCACTTGATAAAAAAAATGTTTAAATACATTCATACCTGTGATTGCTTCAACCGGTTTATCAATGGTATCATGGTCAATCCATGTCAAACCCATTTCTACTTTCTCTGCCAAATCTTGCCAGTGTTGTCGGTTTTCTAAGGTACCAGCGTATAAAGGCCGCACCCATGGAAATGTTTCTGATAAAACACGGTACAACGGCAAGCATATTACGTCGATGAAACCAACTTGCATTTGAGGTAGTTCATCTTTACGTTCTCTATCCATCATAGCCTAAATAGAAAATGTATTGGTTTGTATACACATTGTTTTGAAAGAAATATTCATGAATTACCACAGGTTCTTCTTTTAATTGTAAACGTTCTAAGTCTCCCTGATCAAAAAATTCATCAGCTACTAATTTTGCTACTCTATGTTGAACATCCCATGGTTTTGATATTGCGCTTACATCACATGCGGTCATCATCATACCGCAGAGTACTGTAACAATTAAAGATGAATGAAATATATAATAACTAAACTATATGTCACAAGTTATTTTTAAAATATTTCTAAAACCTGTATATAAACCATAAAAATGCATATGAGAAATAGTGAATTATCTCCAAATTGGTTTAAATAGACAATTACGTCAGATACTTACATTCTTTTTTATCATCACTCTGCCAATCAAATTCTCCATCGTCGATTAACTCGAGAAACCTGCTTCGTTTCTTAAAATACATTGCTAAATCAGTGGATAGAATTGCAGTTTCAACCGTTTTCATTACACTTCTGTAATCATCTGGTGATAGAGCCTACAAATATTTAATTTTCAGTTACATTTTTACTACCTTACACACAATATTCATAACATAGCGCATCTTAATGTCAAGTTATTCTTAGCGCGATTGAAGATATATAAATATATTCTATTTTTATATGCGTTTATATGAACTACCTGTCAAGAATTTCATTCAAATTATAGGTATTTTATAAAGCATTTATATAATGCGTTTTTTCCCTAGCGCTGCCAACACGCTTTGATATAGCGCTTGTACATGTATTGCTTTATAAAAATAATTATGTTAAACGAGTATTTCTAAAGTTATGCTTTGATTTTATCTTTAGTCTCTTTAATGTACATAATATAAAATATCTTTACAAAATATTTGTACTAGAAACTAAGCATATATAAAAATAAATCAAACAAAAAACAAAATCGATACAGTCTGGCTTCATATATTCGTAATTTAATTCATTGATGGAAAGAGCGAATCCAATTCAATTTGATGCTCTATCAAATTTACCTACATACATATATTCTTTTTTAACATTTACCATCCACGACCCACCTACTTGGAATATATTGTTGTTGTCACTGTTCAAAATCATGACACATTGATCAAAATGATGATGTTCCATTGTACTTGTAGTGTATAAAATCGCCAGTGGTGATTCCGTTTTCATTTGAAACGCGTTATTGGTTCCTCTGTGATCAAGATCATGACAGAGGCATGCAACTAGCAGTCCCAAAACTTCTAAATCCTCCATAAAGCGATCCATTTTCCCCGTTTTAAACATAGCAAACATTGTTTGTGCTACATTCAACGCATGCCGCCAGTTATGATATTTGACTGGCCGATAATTCTTCTTAACACTAAGAATCCATCTACATAGTACCTGTTGCATAAAATACATGTGTATCAACAGAAAAATATATAACTACTTGTTTAAACATTAATATATGTTTGTGTATGATAAATACGATCTATAAAATATTTGAAACTGATAATCAATTGAAATAGTTTCCACATGTTGTGGAATGAAATAACATTGATAGGTCACCCACGGAAGATATAGATTATGATTGATAGGACATTCGTGCGCAAATGGAATAATATAATATGTATGTATGAAAGGCTGTTGAAGTTAGAAGCATGTGAAGAGTGAGAAAGATTGAGTTACATAAGTGGAAAAAAATGTTTATATGTCAGTAAAAAATGATTTTCTGTCAACCATTTTTTTTTTTTTTTTTAATTCAGAATTGACTAAAATTGTTTCTATAAACAATATTAATCAATACTAAATGTAGGTCACTGTTATTGCATTTGTTTTAAAAAAAGGCTGATAAGAGGAAATTGGTTTAACTTTAATAATTTTCTTGTTATATTCTTATCAGTTTGATCAGTACAAGATGTATAATGAGCACTAAGCTATTTCTTATGTACTTATAAGAGTATATTTTTTTAACAGAATGTTTCATTATCGTTAGTTTTCTTGTTCAATGTTATGAAAATGTCGAAGAACTAATAAGAAAACAAACATGTTTGTTTTGGTCTCTGCCGCTCTAAATTGGATCAATACTAATATAATTAGGTTACTCAGTTACTCTTGTTCGAGAAGTTCTAGTAATGTTTAATAAATGTCATTTATGTCGGTTTGTCACGTAAGGATATTTATTATTAAAAGAGTTATGTTTTCTGTAATCAACAGGCTATAAAATATATCGTAAACGCGTTTATTAAACCACCTATAAAGAATCTAATATTAGATTCTATTATACAGCGGCGTCTAGTCTAGGGATTCATGTAGTCCCATCAAATTATGGCTGATCGTTTTTGTTCTTTAGAAATCTTTTATTTTGAATTCATTGTTTACTTTTTAAATGAATACTAAAACATAGAGACTGCACTTGTATGATTGTAGAGTTTTAAAATAAATCTCTGATGTAGCGTCATATTTTTCTTTGTTATTTTTAATTAAATATAAAAATATTTTTTATGAACACGGTTGTAATTCTTTGAAAAATGAGTCAATATTGCGATATTATTGTATCTGTCTCAATTTCATTACAAATATAGTATATTTAAATCCTGTTTTCGGATCTGAAAAAGCGTATATTTAAAAATAAAAAAAGATTTCGCAATAAAGCTCGTCGACGAGCTATTTTATTACGGGAAATAAAATCGTGTTTCATAGTCTATATTTCAATAAAGAAAAAAGTGCAAAATCGATGAAACAGAATCCTCTTTACTATAATTTCCTTTTTTATAATGTCACTACACTTGATTGCTTTTTTTGAAAGTCCCACGGAAGCTGTTTAAATCTGTGCACCGGAATAGCACAGACGAGCATATAACACATTCGGCGTAAATAACCTTTTGCATTATTGAAACACTAATACTGAAAGCCATTTATGCTGTCGGTTAGAGAGGTATGAATAGAATAGACTCAAAGGAGACGTATGGTAAATAATATATAGAAATAGCAACAGGTATTACTGGTTTTCGTAGAATATCAGGTCTATAACATATTTATGGGGCTCAGAAGTAAAATATAAACACACTTGACCGAATTGAATTTAGACAAAAAACCGCAACTCGTCCTATAGAGTCCCTTGCCGACTATTTTCCTCGGTTTTTTTATTTGGAAAAGTGTTCAAGTGCTATTCTACTGATTTAGAAAAATCGCTACTTAAAATACGTTTCTTTGTCGTTCGATGTTCAACCAATCCTATGGTGTTTGCTTTTTGGTAACAAATTATGTTAGGGTTCTCTCACAAATGTACTCATTACTAATTCGTTTCTCTGAGAAACTGCTTTGTTGTCTTTATTAGAATTTATCTTTATTTATTTTCTTACGGCAATTTCTTACTAAGAGGAACATGCATCTAAAGTAACGTAAAGAGAAGATAATTCTTATGTCTCATTAAAAATAAAACTCTAATTGAATTTTTCGCAAACTTTCATTAGTATGTTTTTTGCATGAGATGAAAATAATATATGATCGTAAACACTATTTACCAAGCACAAATCTGTACAAGAAGGAAGGTTGGAAACATTTTCATTTCAAAAATAATTTAATGAACGCCAGACCAGAAAAAGAGTGCAATAAAGTAAATTTTATAGCAAACTACAGAGTAAATAATGTTCAGTGATTCGTTTACAATGTGGTGAGAAATCTTTGATAATTAACCGCACGGAAGCTAGCACCACAGGATGTGAAAAAATCAAGAGATACAAATCAAATACTTTAAATTAGCGTTGCGTGTTCTGAAAGCCTTGACAAGAAAGTCTTATTATATTTAGCTTCTGATCCCATCAAACGTTTTCTACATACCTCATATGGAATATGAAATTGCTGTACTAAATCACATTCAAGGAACATCCTTATAGCTGCTTTGCACGTGTCATCATCAGTCAAATCGAAATCGATAAATGTGAAGCTATACAAATTGTATATATCAGCGGTCGGTATGTCTTCTTTCACCAATCTTGTTGTTACATCATTACTGGCTGTTGCATGATAGGATAAACATTCAAGCGCCACTTTTTGTTTGGCCATGAGCTTACACGCATTTTCGTACATTTGTGTATTGTGTATACCGAGTCCACAAAATATTGCGAATGCTTCAAATAAAGATACATCGCAATCTGTGAACGGTGAACTATTTGCTTTGTTTATCAATTGTGCAACGCCAATTAATGTTTTTTCTCCGTTGATAATGGGCATACAAAGAATCGTTCTTGCTGCATCCACGTCTGTGTTCGTGTTCTGTTCTTTGAGCCATGTTCGAACGTCGCCTATATTTAGGATTTGTCCCGTACTCGCTGCAAATCCAGCGATTTGTGCTAACGTTGAATTTTGTATATCTGCCGGTGATGGCCGGTACACGCGAGTTTCTTCACCAATCGCTCGTAATTCGAATATTGTCGTAAATTGACATTTTCTAGTCATACCACAAACCAGCAGATCTTCTGCTTTTACATTACCCGATTCCCTCCTGTGTAATGGTTGGTGTTCTGTTATTGCTTTACCTGGTCGTTCTACTATTCGCTGCAGGTGATTCTGCAATCATAAAAACCCGGATTCACATCTGCATTCGATGCTAGGAAATACACGTTTGAGAAATAATATGAAAAAAAATGTCAATAAAAGAAGATTAAAGACGTTTCCAAGACTACTTTTGAATGTTCAAATGGAGATGTGAATATGGGAGATGTGCATATGGATGCGAGACTTCCGTATCAAAATAGAGTGCTTGTATTATATATACAATTTGAAACAGAAATGTTTTCTATATTTATATTTTATATATCATTATTTTTACTGATGGATTTGTTGCGGCAATTTACTTTTTCCTGCAGAAAAATACTCGGATAACATAAAATTTTTAAATAAACTCAAAATAAATATTTGTATATTTTCCATCTCTAGGAAAGAGAATTCCGATAAATAAAAGTTATTATTTATGTTCTAGTCATATTTTATCTTAAAAACATTCTATTATACACTGAGGAATTATTTAATTTAATTATAATTTCTTAATTGACATTTACATTCCATTCCGAATACATCTTGTTTCTCAAATAAAATTTCTTGTCAGCAGTTGAAGAATTTCATAGAGTACTTATTTATATTTAAATAGATGAACATTTCATTTGAAATTCTAGACGTTTCATTATCAAAGTACAGAAATAAATTACACGATAAATACATTATTCTGTGCCTTTTAAATTAATGATGTTACATCACGTATTTGCGGTAATTAAAATCGATTTTCATTTCTTAAATGCTTTTTTATTATCTATTTAATAAATTGTATTAATTTGATTATATAATTAAACGAATATAATCAACCATAAACGTTTTTATTTAATAGAATTACTTATATTAATGATAGGTACTTAAAATACAAAATTAGACTATTTAATAGAGTTGACTGAGAACTGACCATTGCAATTGCGCAGTAATGAATATTTAAAATGTCGCAAACTTGCTTTTCGCATGCACTGAAATTGATCGGGAAAATATAAAATTGATCTTGAACATAAATAGGCATTGCACCAAATGTGAAATCTAGGTATAACTTTTATTGCTTACGGTATCAATAAACCTTTAGATTAACTTTTTTAATTTAAACGTTATATGCTTTGTAGAGGAAAGCGTTTTACGAGCAGTGCTTTATTGTTTGATATATAAAAAAAACCCAGGGTTGAGTTTTATATTTGAAAAAAAATATTGTTTTTTGACACGTTCCAAACTGTATTTTTTAATAAAGATATTTCTGGAAAAGGGTCATAAGTCAATACCTGTGGCGTATTTGAAATATATGTAAATGGTATGCTATTATAGCTGAGTTTGGTTATATAATTTGGAGCGTTCTAAGCTGAAAATATAGTAGAGCACAAGATATTGTGATCAGTGGCATTACGTAGAATACTTTATTTTATATTTGGAGTATTCTCAACCTAAAATACCGGCTTGTTTTATGAATATTAAACAGGGTCAATATACCCTGTTGGATCACATTGATTCGCAATACCTTTTAGTCGATCGAACGAGCATTCACTTTCGAAAAAATGCGACCTGATACATATTATTAAATTTCTGATTACCACGCAAAATGTTTTCCCCTGTTGATAACAGATATGCTTAAAAATCCTTGGTAAAAACATATAGACGTACACATATTTTATATAAGAATTTGAAACTATAATAGTAGTATATGGTCTAGGTCTACTATTATATCACTTTAGTGCATTGCTGAAGAATTTAATATCGAAAATTACGATAAATGTTTACTTGATATCACTAATCCAATCCATTATATAATGTTGGTCGTAAATTATTTTTTTTTGTTTCTCCTTTATATTTTAATAAATAGATTAAGTCAATTTAATTCGACTCTTGAAATATCACAGATGTTCCACTTACAGGATATCGAATTAGTTGCAGAAAAACAGACATTTAATAATGATTAAATGGCTAGTCAGTCGGAAGTCGGTATTTGTCAATAAGATGAAACGTAAATAGTGAATCGTTCATCATGTTATATTAATGTAATAATAAACAATTTCGTCGTTTAAAACAAAATCGTAATTTTTAATTTAACGCATATGCGGTTATAAATGTGTTTATTCATCCATATGATAACAGAATTGTTTATCAATGATCCGATTATAAAACACTTTATATTTAAATTAGTCGCAAAACAGAATACAAATTGACAAAAAAAAAAAAACGGTTTTATATATAATTTTACAGAATAAATATATTGAGTATATACGGCGACTACATTATCATAATAATGGTCATAGGTGTTGAATTACTGTCTGGGGTGTTATAAGATTTTGTAAGTACCATGCGCACTTCGTCTCGCAGTTTGAAAGTACTGTTAACAACAAAAAGTTTCAAAATAAATGGTCGGAAGCTACAAAATTCAGTTTGGCCACAACGCTTCTTAAAATATACAAATTTTTAGAATTAGCCATAAATATGAATCTTTCTCAACACTCGGAACAATCTTTAACGAAATTGACTTTGAACATGTATTCTTAACGAGTACGGCCAATAAAAAAGCTTGTTATTGTGATAGCGTAAATCGCTAAACTATTCCATACAAACCGACATACATTATTACTATTTCGAATATGTCTTTGTAGAACATCTTTGAATATACTCTCAGATAAAATCTGTTAATTTGTTAACGTGCTTATCTGTTAAATAATTATCCAGAAATAGAGGCGAGGCCTTAGATAATATATTAGGGATATATTGAAAGTTTAAAGAATAACCCTGCCACGAAGAAATTAAAAGACATGAGTAATGCGGTATGCACCATCTGACATAACGTAATTATTCATCATAAAACGAAAATGCTATCGAGCGTATGCTTACTCAAGTAACAACAAAATATTTTGGGTAACCATAATAGGTTGTATAGAGTCTAATGTCGACAAGTATTTGAGTAAGATACGAAAACATAATACGATAAATTCGCAATGCAATTACGATTAATTATAATAATGACCAGTATCGTCATATAATTAAAATCTAATTAATTCTAACTTCATATATATATATATATATATATATATATATATATATATATATATATATATATATATATATATATTTATTTATTTATATATATATATATATATATATATATATATATATATATATATATATATATATATATATATATATATCACTGGCGAATTTGGTAAAATTCCAAAATGCAAATATATAAAATTAAAATATTTTACGTTTATTATAAAAGATGTGTGGTAGATAAAATTTATAGCGGTCATTTATTTCGACCTTAAATATCCATACGAATATCAAGGTTTGTTTTAGAACGTGGCACCGTAAGATAAAACAAATATTTTATTATTTATTTAGTACTGAATTTATGTAGATAAATACAGATACAATTAATATTGTATATGTGAGCGATAAATGTTAATTAACATCAGTAATATAAATTCTTAATATACATATGTAGATAATAAATGTGTGTATGTGTTTCAACTTACCGCTTCACAACAATCCAAATCAAGAAGAAATACTGCACATCGTTCGCATTTTAGTAATTCCTGCGCTTCCGTCATAATTTTCGTAACAAGGCATTCCAGGTTATTTTGCTCCTCAAATATGCTACGCGCCAGATTCAAGAGAATCTACGAAATACAGGTCAGATGCAATCAGAACCAAGCAAATTAAATGCGATATACTTGTGTTATCTCACTTGGTTCCTTCGATACTCCAAAACGGAGACTTCAAAGAGTTGCGCGTTTTGGATGCCGATACCGCAAAAGGTCAAATACCTTTGGAACACTTCGACATCGTGCTGAGTGAATTCTTGCGAATCATTCGTTTTATTGATAATTTGTGCTACACCGATCACATCTCCTTCATAATTACAAATTGGCATTGATAAAATCAGATTCGTTTTGTATCCCGTTCGCAAGTCTATCGCGCTATTGAATCGCGGATCCTTAAACACAAATTTTGAAAATTGTTTATTTTCAAACTTTTATGAATCTTTCTGTTCTGTGTACCTATATAAAATTCATGCAGGTGTAGGTATATAGTTAATTGTGCAATTTGAATGTGTTGTCGTGTGCTTTGTACGTGAGGCATTATAATTAAGTGTTATTATTGGCGAATTATAGCATAGGAAAATGTCAATGCCATTTTATATAATAGACTATAACAATGTGTGACAATAGATTTTGCAATGATGCGTTCATTGCATAGAAAGAAATGTAGGTACTTAATTGAAACGGTTATCGTATCACGTATAAGTAATAGACTGACCGTCGCTTCTCATCGCCGGTTGCGCTCAACGATAGATACCTACATACATAGTATGGGACTACCAAATAAAGAAAAACCGTTCATCAACCACGTACCTGATACGCATCTTTGATATTAATGAGTTGTTTGCTTTGTGCGACGGTGCCCGCAATACCAACTCCAAATGGAATGCGAATTTCTTCTGTCCTAGCCTGTCGTACGGCTTCTTCAAATTTGGTATCCTGTCTTACATCAAATAATTTCGCCACCAGGTACCTGGATGCCGGCAAGCCGCGCGCTAAAAACAATGAACCGCGATCCGCATGTGTAAGCAAGCTGACATTCACTAAAATTTTATGGCACAGCACGTCGATGTCCAACTCATTGGCCACATCTCGGATAAGTTCCATGAAGAGCTCCGATTCATCCAAGGAATGCAAATCGCGCCGCGACGGCCGGGCATTCTGTAGCGGTAGTTCTTCAGGTTTTATTGGAGATGCGGACAACCAGAGTTGAAAGAGATCCGCAGTTATCGAAGTCTTTCGCGATGAAGAAGACACTGTTGTGTTCACGGCCTGTTGAATATGTTGTCGAAATTCGGTGCTGGCTTTTTCTCGTAGCCAGTGTTCCACCAGGGCACTGTTGGCTTCGAGCCATGCCCCCGCCGCTGCCAAGTCATCCTCGGCGGTCGGCGGTGGCATCATCCCACCGCATGACCCTCAGGTGGCTCGCTCCGACTGGCAGTCCTCGACAACAATCGGCGATCCACACGCTAATCGCATGACGTCAAATCGTACCTGCTGCACTACGTGAACAACAACAACAGACCAACGAAAACAAAGTGGTGACTCTCTCCACTGAAAGACGGTGCACTAGTGCGCCGAGCAAATAATCATTTCGGTCTCGGCGCTATCCAGCGCTGTCGCAAAACTCATACGCCGCGCACCACTAGCCCGGCCGCCGGTTCTCGCTCGCTGTCCCCGAATTGCGGAGTCATATTGATCCAAAATGCGCCATCAACACCTGATTCACATGTTAACTAGGAAGCCGGCAAGTTATATACTAACAAAATTAAATAAAACAATTGTATAACATTTGCAAAAATAATAAATTTATTCATCATTATCTTAATATACAAATAATACTAAAACAAAATACAATAAACGCTAGTAAACAATTATTTATTAAGGTCTTTGTACAGAACAATTCGTTATTTGTCCAAACGTTGTTGAATAATAAAATGTACACACTGCAGCATTGTTTTCGTAAGTTATTTCTGGAACTTTAAATTCTGGATTGACCGCTACCTTTAGAGTATAAACTCCTGGATCTAAATCGGATATATCAACCCACTGACAATCCACACTATGATGGTAGATATCGGAACAGTTGACTGATATTCCTTGATCTCCATAATTTGCACATGCATATTTTGGTGTCACTCCTGGAAGACATTGATTATCTTCCAGACAGAAAGATGCTTTATGGCCTTCCGCTACTCGAACACCAGTTTTATCGTAGATATCGAATGTAGCAAAAACTTCCATACTATGGTAGTGCCTTTATAAAAACAATATATATATATATATATATATATATATATATATATATATATATATATATATATATATATATATATATTTAATTATTTCCAAATTTCAAGTCAATACAATATTAGTATTAAGAATCTTTTCTGATATTGACCTTACTAAAAAGTTAAAATATGTACAAATAGTTATATAAAACTTACATGTGACACATATGCCATTCCCATAAATGCTTCGGTATAGATGGTCTAAAATCGTCATTGCCAGCATTTAAAATTCTTGCAGTAAACCGCAATAATCGACGTGTTTCTAAATGCCAATTTTCTGATTCTTTTTGAATGGCATATGCTTGCGAAGCTAAACAATTTTCTTCCATAGCACATTGCAAGAAAAACAACTGTTTATCTTCTAAGAAAGCTGTACGCATCAACTCAATATGATCCATGACCAAGTCCGCCATTTGCTTCACACAATATACAGCAGCAATATCATTTCCAGAACATTTGCCCTGTTGTTCTTTATCATGAATACACTCACTAAAATGATTTTCATTGCCACGGCATCGAACACCTCCAAAGCTTGCATTTGAAAATTTTCCTCCGAAATAATCTGTTTGTGGAGCATCACTTGCATATCCTAATCCTAAGGAACGGCATACTACCATTGCTTCAAGTAACGACCAGCCATCGCCACATATTACTTCCCAACTACCATTCGCTTCTTTTATCTCAACTCGACCTTCTTGTGGAATTCTACCTCCGCGTAATCTTATTTGTTTCATGTGCGACATTTTTACTCTGCAAAATAACTTTTATAGATCTAATTTTCACAAAGTTCAGTATAATTCAATAAAAGCTGGCAGAAGAATGAGTTTTTTTTTAAAGAATATAAATCTCAAGTATTAGTTTAGTAATCAAGATTATAATTGAATCAATATTTTTAAAATTCTAAATTTAATTCGATTATTTGATGGAAACCATAAAATTGCTAAGCTCAATTAATGAAAGAACTTGATACCCACAATTCAGGTAACGGCACTATAACAATTTCTTCTTCTATCACGCTTATGATTTCCGGTTTTTCTTGACAAATTACCCCAGCAGCTTCATTTGCTTTGCAATCGCTTTGTCCCCAGCCATCGAACCTACATGTAGTTAAGTCTTCTTCAGTTCCATCACAATATATATTGTCCATCCAAAAGCGACCTAAATAAATTAGTTTACTAAATACACAAATATATGTTATATATTCGGCTCTGATATTTAATACATTATGATAATCTGAATATCTATAGCTCAAAATTAAGACTATATTCGGTAGTAATGTATTAGTTAACAGATTATAACATATTGTATAAAAATATAAGTTCAACATACGTCTAGCTGGCCCAAACTCTGAATTATCTGTTGCTTCAGCAATGCTATCTGTGTAGCCAAGTTGCCGACAGACAACTTGCGCTTCGACATCATCCCATTCGTCATCACAAACGGCACCCCATTGTCCATTATGTAACACTTCGACATTACCTTTTAACGACAAAAATCTTCCATGTATGAATAATTCATAGTATGATGATGTATTTCTAGTCAGGGCCAATTTATACAACCAGTTATAAATATTCAAAATAGTTCTGACGATTTTAAAATAGCCTTTATACTAATCCAGGCACAAATTCCTATAAAGGATTAACCAGCCAACAAACCATTTTATTTATATATTGCCAAATTCTATGTTAGTCAGAACTAATGTGATATTTTCGCACTGTAATGTAGCTTTTTTGAGTACCTTCAAATTCTCCGCTGCCACCGATAAGTTTGATGGCTCCATCCTGTTTCTTCAGTCTTTTCAAGTGTTTCTTAATAAGACTAGCTTTCTGCTGTTGCTGTGTAACATCGGAATGGACAACGTGAAGATGTACTGTGATGCATAATAGAATTGTAAGCGTGATCGAAGTGATCTGCATCGCGACATGAACTAATATCTGTTACTGATAGATAAGCTGTGCGCTACTTAACTAATGCATATAAGATCATATGGTTTTCTCATTTCTTTCGACATTTTTTTCATCAGATACCACACAACGATTCGGCTGACCTTTGACGTATGACATACTATTGAAAAGATGTCATACACACTTTACATAAGCATGTAAGGAATGTGAAAATGTGGACGTTTGGTAAAGATATTAAATAAGAACACAAATAAAAACACAGTAAAACAATATAATGGTCTTTTAATTAAATACATCAAAGTCCTAGTTACGATATTAATATATTAATAGTCATAATTATTTAAAAAGTTCACGTTTGTGGAATGAACAAATTTTGTTGCCGTCAGGGAGTAACATCCACATTCAAAATATGCACGCGATTTACACGCGTGCCACACTAACTTGCATTGTGCAGAATTTTTTTTTTACTTGCTAACCCGTAACTACCTTTTGTGCATGCGAAATGTAATGAGTTATTTACAATTTGACTAAAAGATGAAGAGTCATATATAATGTTATTAAATATAAAAGTTTTGAATTTGCTTCTCCAGTTAAAAACGCTTGTGGTGTGATTGTGCGTGCAACGCCTGTTGTGCATATTATAGAGCTGGGGAAGACGTACAAAGTACTTGATACAAGTACTTTGATTCAAATAAATTGTACGTGATGAGTTTGCAATGGATCATCAGCTCTCCGTTGTAGGAGGAAGCAGATTTGCAGCTATCGGGATGGGACGGGTTCGGGCTGGCTGCTTTTTCTACAAAGTTAAAAAGTTTCAAAAATCAGGAGCTATCTAAATTATTGTTTACTAGCTTCTTATCATATACTCATATACACAAATACATACCTTCCGTCTAAATGGAAAACAACCACTTTTCTCTGGACTTAAAGTGGCTGTAAATAAAAGGTCCGGTGGCGGCGTTTCACCCGTACCAAAAACGTTCAACTGTCTGTAACACTCAGTCTCAATCATTTCTTGTTGCCAAGGTATTGAAACGCTACCCGAATTAAATTTACTGTAAAACGAAGTATCGCTTGCATCCAAATTAACTCCTTTTACTGTCGAAAATTGTTCAATATCCAACACATCTTTCGCATAAACCGCATGTGGCTGCAAATATTATTTATCACAACCATCTTGCTTAATCTATTAAATAATTTCACTTACGTCAGGTGTAAATGGAGCTTCTACCATACCAGCTTCAAGTCGTCTCCAGTTGATTGTTTGAAAAAATAAATGTTGTTTAATATGATATGCACCGCTTCGTCCAGCCTTGCCACCTAAGCGAGCAAGAGGATTTTTCGCGAGTAATTGTTGGCACAGTGACTTGGCATCTTCACTGAATTTCGTCGAATATTTTTCCGGTTCATTTTTCACTCGGCGATCGACCTCTTCTCGTTTGACCTTTTCTTTTCGTGCTCTAAACGGCGCTTGGCCCTCAATCATCTCATATAACAAACAACCGAAACTGAACCAATCCGGAGAAAATGTGTATTTTTCGTTATCGATTACTTCAGGAGCTGCAGATAGGAGACAAAAGATTTCATATATGATTGATCATCAAATTTAGTAAACATACCCATATATCCGACAGTTCCTACTCTACCGCGTACACTTTCTCCTTCTGGAATATCAACAGCTAAACCTAAATCTGAAATACGAACATGTCCAGCATCATCTAACAAAATATTTTCGGGTTTACAATCTCGATACACAATTCCCTAAAATTATTATTAAGATTTATTTATGCTACTTATCATTTGTATATAAATTATTTTTAAGTATAACCTGCTGATGTAAATGATCTAAACCACATACAACTTCCGCTGCGTAAAATTTCGCTCGATTTATATCTAAACCAGGATCACCGCCCATATTATAAATATGAAATTTAAGATCGCCACCGTTCATAATTGTTAGTACAAGACAAAGTGCATCTTTCGTTTCATAAGCGTACGCCAGACTAACAACAAATCTAGAGTTGATTTTTTGTAATATTTGCTTTTCTATTAATACCATTGCCTCTCCTTTTCGTTTTTTAATTCGCTTCTTTTCTAATTTCTTACATGCATACATTTTACCAGTTGCTCTAACCTTAAAGGGTAAATTACTTTCAATAATTTAAGTTTACTTATTTTCAGATTGTCTCTGTTCAAGATTCTCATACGACAGTATATTGAACAATATTTTTTGTGATTCGTAATATTATTAGACATCAAATTTAGAATCTGTATATAATTTTGTAGATTATTTAAACAATATCTAATTAGAATTGCAATAGTTGAACGCGCTATTTGGACTACTTTAAGCATATATATACATATATATATTCTTAAAATTGTATAAGGCGACATTAATATAATATATAAAAAAAAATATATCGCAGTATATTTTAAAATAATACACAATAAGATAATAAAAAAAGATTTATTTTTATCTTCAACAATTAATAAAAATATTTTAAAATTAAACGAAATAATGAATTCAATATAGTGGAGTTTGAGATTATCGAACAAAATAAATATGGGGATAAAAATGACGTACTTGACATGCACAAACTTCCCCAAAACCACCTTTTCCTAAAACACGATACATTCTAAACGTTTTATAAGTAACAGGTTGTGCCTCCAGCCACTTCCACTGTAAATATCGATGAAAATACATAGTGATTGTAAAATCTCGAAACGGTTGACCCGCTAAACAATTTTTCACAGCTGCTACGCATGGTGCGAACTGATCTTTGTGACCCTCGGCTAGTTTGTCGTTTACTGTTAGATCTACGTTAAGTTCGGATATTGTTAATACTTCTCCGCCATCCGTTGGTTGCATGTACTGTTGTTTAATCGTAGCGGCAAGATCAACACGTTGTTCATCGGTTTCCAATTCATATTGGTCACAAATATCTAAGAACGTCAAGTATCGGTGATATTCTGGTCGTTTCGATTCACACCACTGACGAAACAGCAACCGTCCAATTGGTTGTTGATCAACAACATATTCATATCGTACATCTACAAATGAGCAACATTGAGAACATTCACTTTTTTAAAACAACTATCACTAATCAAACAACTGCAGTCTAACCTAAATCTCGTCACAACGTTTCAAAAACAATTTTAAAATTACCTAGTTTATTTATCAGATCTAAACAATGAGATATATGTGGAAATTGTAGTATTTTTCTCCACTTTTTACTTTTTCCTTTATTGCTATCGGAACCACCTACAAAACGAAGATTGTAACCTCACATATTATTAATGTATCACAATTATTCCACATTTACCCTCTCTCGCTTTTAAATAAACGGTATTTGCAACTATATTTTCCAATTCCATGAGTTCCAGCTTGACTGTTTAATTCACCCGTTTGTTCGGGTCGTAAACGACCCGTTTCCATTAATTATGGATAATATATTTGTGTATAAGTCAGTATATAATTGGCGAATGGTATAATACAATAATAAATTTTATATAAAATATACGCTTTCAGCCTTTACAAAGCACAACCATCAACCACAAGCGATAAACACTGTTTAGATGGCCGTGCAATCAGGACAGAAGAGATGCTGGATTTTTGAGATGAGCACCACACTCTAACTTTTGTGAAATTGCACGATTTTTATATATTTACTATTAAACTAACTGTAAATATGTCGCACATGCACTTGAATAAGCTTAATTTTTTTTAGATAACCATTATAATTCACACTTTGACACTTTCGACGTACGTATCTTTTTACACGACTGACAATCACGCAATGAATGGGCGTAAGGGCGGGACGAAGTGAGGGCACGACACTGCTTCTGCTAAAAGGAGAGATCGGCGTTCAACGCTTCGTTCACAAGCACGCGATACTGCGTATACGACTGGTTGGGAAAATGTTTTTGGAACGTTGGCCCGAGACTATACACTCACTTTCTGTTGCCAGATTTTACATATTCTACCAAATATTTTCATTTCATTTTATACCTTGTAAAAGTAACGCAAAATATGCGTTGAAAATAAAATATACTATATATATGTAAAATATAAATAGTAGACGAAGTACACGACGTTCAAAATGTTTTTGCTACATTCTTGTCTAAAATGAAGAAGGAGCCTTATAAATAAATAGACAATAACATATTTTATATAACTTATAATATAGTAAATAACATTTACAAAGATATAAATGATCCACATAAAAATAAAATGGCAATGGATAAAGTTTATCCAACTATTGTACTTTCTAAATTTATTTATATTGTTATGTCTTGTTATGTTATGTTGCTGTAATAACAACAGCTTTATGTACAAAACTTGAGTTAACTATTAAACCTGGCCAAAGATACGATCGGACTATGTCACAATTTCTGTTTGCGGAATGATGACGGACATGTCTCTCGGGTTGTATTTTTACTGGCGTTGTGAAATCGGTATCTAACTCGTACAAAACGGGTTGATTGCAAATATTCCAACAAACTCTCGTTACATCTCTAATATATCTGTACAGTGGCGTACAGTTTTCTAGACACGTATATTCTTTCAAGGTTCCGCATACCATTTGGCGAACTTGACGTTCGATGTCCTGTAACGGAAACGTTTCCGCTGTACTTCCTAAGCATTTAATCACGTCATTGCGCAATGTCATGCCTGCGTGCGAACGCACATCTACATATAAACGTGTGCACATTTCCAGTACTTTTTCTTCTCGCAAATTTCTGCACGATCTGAAAGCTAGCTAAATAGCGCAACAAATTATGTTAGACTTTATTTAAAGGGGACATTTATACAATTTTGATTAAATTAAAGGTTTCTTTTTTTTCAAATCAACAAAAATGCTTACTACTACAACAGAGAATAGAATCTTTGCTTTCAGTTGGGTGGCATGCATAAGTTCGGGTAGGGAATCGAGGGCTTCGAGAGCGCGTGGACGATTTTGCATGTATAGCGCCTGATATCGACCAATCACATCCGCCCTAGAGAAAGTAACATATAAGCATCCCTAAATAAATCCAATTTATGATTATTTCCCATACTCGCGTTCCGTTTCCGGTTCCGTTTCAGAATGATATCCGTCGCTGTTACACGGACTGTTGCTGCTGTCTTCTTTTTGCATAAGCTGTAACAGTGCATTACAGCCTCTTGCAAAGGACATTAGTAATGCTGCTACCGGTTTGTCATCCGAAATCGGTTGTAATCTGTAAAAATCAAGCCTCCATAAATTTAGTAACAAACAAGTCCATACTTACAACGTGTACTTAAACTATAAATTGATAACTTTATTAATAGGTTGAGTTTTTTAAAATACCTATATTTATGCAAAATTCGGTTTCAAAAGGTTAAACATGCACTATATTTTGATTGTATTATAAAATGAATGCTTACTATTATTCCTGCATTCTATTTATAGTATCAAAACGTTAGAATTTGATTTCAACTTATTCCCATAAGACTACATTGTTTTTATATATATTTTTTGGAAATAGTAATTTTTTTATATCTTAACGCTAGACTTGAGACATGGTATTTTATAATATTTTTAGGTAAATAGTGTCAATTTATTTATGTTATTATGTATGGTAAATTTGAATCAAATCTAGATGTAACGAACATAAACATAATAGCGAAAAAGCAATTCATAAAAAACGTATGCATAGAATAACATTCTCAGATGTTAATCCGCGATATGTATAACTACCTTTTTAATTGCGAAACGCAAAAAAGTGCCTCTTTATCACTTTGTACTCTTGCCGTAAGCGTTTCCACCAGAGGTCGCAGTTGCTGAAGAGCAGGTTTATCGATGAGGGTCAATAATGTCTTATTGTTGATGAGTCTTTGTTGTACGTCTGTATAATGGAGCGAAAGAAGTCTGTGATGAGAGGCGTCCGTTGGGTTCTTTGAGTTGCTCGTGCTGAATTCGTCTAACCGATGTAGAGCACTTTTGTACGCGTCTACATGACGTTGCAGTTCTGTTTTTAGGGCTACGTGCAGGTGTGTCAATCCACTCGCGTCTGCTGTTAATCCATGGCAACCCAAACCTACAAAAATACACACGAGTAATCCATAGCAAAGACGAGAAAATTCGATAATTCATTTATATTTATTTTTGGTCCAAATTCTAATTCTTAAAACGACTATTGCATTTTTTTGCAAGAAACTCATTTAGCTAATAAGTTGTATAAAGAACATAACTAGAAGAAATTATTTACCGTTTCTACTAGTCGGTTTTCGCTTGTAACTAACGACAAAAACTAAATTAGTTTCTTAGTTTCCATTAACTGATTAAAACATCATAAGTTAAAAAAAAAACAGACAGGTTCGAATTCCCATGTCCTTATTTTCAACTTTCAAAAACTTGAAATAATCACTCGCTAAACTAAATTTATTCTCTTTCTCTAATAGCTACTACTTTATATTTCATTTATAGACGTGCGCTAAAGAAGATTGTAATAAGCCACAGAATGTTATTATTTCTATTTTGAGAATCAAGATAAAAAAAAAAAACACTATGCGAATCTGTTTGAGACTTAAATTTGCGGTTAACCACTATTTTGAAGCATTTAATATTTTTAGATTACATTACATTAAACTTAGATTAAATATGCATCAAATTTTGACCCAATTGTTTATTCTAATTAAATTAGATATAAGAATTTTTTTAACAAAAGATGCAGCGATATGCAATCTTCTGTGTTAAGAATGAGTGGAATGATATTTATTTATTCCTACCCTGAACGGCTTGCTCCAGAGCTTTTTTCTTCGAGAGAAGTTGTCGTCGAAATTCTGGTTGCCAGACCACTAAACTTTTAGCCAGCTTTACGACTTTCGATTTGAGAGTGGGATCTTCGTAAGATGCTAACAATCGCACCAACTGCCAGACAACCGGATCCGCTGTGATAGATGGCCGTTGGTTCGAAATAACTAACCTAATATACGTAAAAGACATAAATAAGCATATATCCATTTGAAATGAATGTATCGGTGTGTGATCGTGAGTAAAAGCAACACTCATTCGTGTTCAAGAATGAAACTATTCTCACATGCGCCCTACTTCAACTTGCTATTCCACTTTTTGTTTTTCTTGTTATTCTTTCTGGTTTTTTAGTTTAATTGCCTCTTATTTTGGTACGCGCCGAAACGGTGTAAAAGCAAACTTGGATAAACGAAATGCACACGTTAATAAACTATTTATACATAATATCGACATTGAGAGTGAAACCAAAATTACATTTTATATATACATATATAGTTCAAAATTAAAATATATATTTCGTTGTAAATGTAAAGAGAAATACAGAGTATACATTTTTGTATATGAAAAGTAAAATTTTAGAGGATAAACATTTAGATCCAAAACAGAATTTTATAAATATATGCTTGACTTGATTGCTAACATGGAATTAAATTTAAAATCTTGTTTTTTTCCATTCCATTTAGAAAATATCAAATCGGTAGTTTATTTGTTGTTTCATATTAACTTACGCTCCGGAAATTGTGACTTGTTTCGAAAATCAGTGATTATTTTTTAGATATATCTTGTTATTCACACATATAACAAGCATAACAATACATATTTGTTGTTATCTCACAGTATGATTGTTTTGTTGTTTTCTGATAGTTTCATTACAATAACACATTTTCTAATGAAAGTTAAAATAATAATAAAATTTAAACAATACAAAATATGTATTACATATACTATGTCACGTATGATACGTGTAAGTAATTACCGGATTATATTTCGAGATTTGAACATTGTTTCGAATTTATGTTGTCATATTCTCTACCAGTGTCAAAACCGCGTTATTAATTAAAAACACCTTTGAATTTCTATTTAACTATACGTCAAACCCTATGTATGTTAGTTAAAATGATCAAGAATTCCATTGAACTGACTAGTTCAGTAACTTGTAACAGCGCAGTTTATCCATAAGACCCCAACAAGTGATATAAATAAGTAAGAGTGAAAAATAAGCGTTATACTGTTGTTGCAGGAATGAATCAAGAAAAAGGCACTTACTGAGGAGTACGTAAAAAGTAATAGCATTTTTTTATTTAATAATAATTTTACATTTTTCATCTTACATACAAAAATTCATACCTTATTCCATTAATTCTGGTGATTTAAAGCTATGAAGAATTAATATAAAATGTTATAATACCTAATACTTATTAATAATAATAGATATATACAAAATAAAAAAATAAACTTACTTAGAGAATAAAGTTTCTAATAGCTGAGCGGAATGCGGTAGAGATTCCACCAAAATATCCAACGGCAATTCAGAAGCGACGACCGCTAACCCCGTAGGTCCAAGCCGAGCTAGGATGGTAGCGGCTTCCCGGAATTGGCGTCCTTCGGCCAACACCAACACCCTTCTTAGAGCCAACCGGGGGCTCAGAGGCGTCTGTCTGTCTCGCCGAATTCGTTCGCCAGCAGCACACTCACGCATATCTACGTAAGGCACCCGGACAGCTCCGCAATAGTCCGTCATTAGCCCGCACTGATTGTTATTACGATTGTTTCGGAAACCGGTGATCTGTTGTTTGTATCCTTCATTGAACACCGTGTTCGTGAGACTGGGCATCATCGGAGGGAAACGCCGCCACCCGGGCTGCTGGTGAGATGATCGAAGTATGCCATGTGTGCCACTGACATACTTTTATCATCCAATATTATATACCATACCATCGAGAGAGAGACGATGCTCTCACCGCGTGGATGTCTTGGTTGGTCGCCTCATTCGCGCTCATCAAGTAGAACACTGCATTGCCCCAAGCTGAGAGAGAAGTCCACGTTTCTTTCCGTCTGCGATGCTTGCAGACTGACCATCGGCATCGTCTACTCAAGCACCACTTCCAAAAAAATTACCATCAACATGTTCTCTCGGCTAAATAGAAACAAAATGTATCACACGTGTTGTTTTTAATATACATAATACAACACATACCTATACGTTCATAACAAAAATTATCGGATTCTTGACTGGTAATAAAAATATACATAAATGTAAATGTGTAAATTTATTATGCAAAGACAATAATAAAATATGTTATGCATGGTATACTTTAAACTATAACTTCAAATATACATTACCCAAAATGTAAACAGGACAAAACACACAATTTCTTACATCAAATGACCGATTGGTTATTATGATAAAAGTAAACTATGATTAAAAGCAATAGAAAGTGAAAAGAAAATAGACTAGAACATCTAATTTCTTATTGTTCATATTTCTACAAATATCTACTTTTCATAAGAGAATAAAAGAATAAAATAGTGCTTTCCTGGAAAGAATAGCTGATTATTAATTGTATATACGACATAAAAAGGATGAAATTATTATAAATGTTGCGTTCTTTCTATTTGAAATGAAAATATAACAAAACATCCTAATATTTTGATACTTATCGATCTGTGCTTTTTGCTTTCTTCTCTAAATGTAACACAGATATATGTTTGTTTACTGGGTTGTGGCTATAGCTTTCAACTAAAGTATAAAATAATCATAAATTAAAATGATTTATTATACAATAACAACTGTAGCATAAGAAACGTCATATATGGTATTTTATTATTCCATGAATTATTTTTTTAGATGCCTATTTGGGCAAATCCAACTCCATTTATGTGAGATTAAACCGGAATACGAATATGCAAATTTTATGAATACACTTAGCAATTTTATGCTATCAAACCATAATAATGAAAACAATATTTAATCGTCTCTTTTTTAAATTTAGCGTAACTGTTTTTAAATGGATTTGGTATGCTACATTGTCGTTTAATTATCATAATCAAATGCTTATCTCATAAAATTTGTTATGTATTATCTTTTATTATTACTTTTATATAAAATATTCTACTGCGTATGAAAAATATTTCTGTTCTAGGCAGCACAAACAAACTTTCGACAAATGAGATTCATCTGAACACTTGCTGTAAAAGAGAGATTAGAAATTGTGCGTCCTGTCCTACAATGATTGTGAGTAGTTGGTTGAAGCGAATGCGTATATTTGGTGGGGAAATTATTATCAATATCTGACAATCGTTTTCGGAAAATGTGCTATGCAACACCTGCGCCACATTGATGATATTTACCGACAAATATGACTAATAAAACTAGGTTGAAGAGAGTTTGGTTTTATGCAAATTTATATTGAACACTAAATTATTGATTTATAACTATATTATTAAAATGTCAAAACTTTGATAATTATAATTGATTTAACAAACTCACATCTTCTGAGTAAAATTTTCAAGAGATAAAATTGAACGTATATAGTAAGGGAAGTGACAGTATGTACTCGTATATACTGTCACTTCATCCAATGCAGTGTCGGATACTGCACTAGTAAGTGAATTTAAATTAAAATGTCAACATTTATCAGTTGCTCACACACCACAATAATCTTAGAACCCATATATCAATCAACGCTTGTTAGAAATATACATTCGGGCTCCTACTCAAATTTGGTATAAAAAACAACACATATTTATAATTTAATTGTTTATTTTATTATTATATTTATATAGAATTTAGAATACAGTAAAACTGTCGTGATACCTTATTACATGTCTCGATGTCGGATTTTATGGAGTGGTAACCAACTATACATACTTGCCTACTACGTTGCCTGTACGTAGTGATTTACAATTTATGTTTTCCTTTGATGCACATTGCATTTTTCGTCTATTCGTGTATTCTATATATATGTAATCCTGCGTCAAATAAAGAATTTACTCTTTTCATGAAAATATTAGTCAGATAATGAAATTTCGCAAATGTACAAGTTTATTTTCAATTATTCATACTCATTCGTTTTTTTCTTCATATATCTCCTAAATATGTGTCTTTTATAAAGTTATTAAGACGATTATGATGTTTTTTAAAAATATTAAATGTCTTGTACATACATATATGAAAAAACTAAGTGGAAAGTCGAAAAAATGAATAAATAAGAAAATATCTAAATAATAAATTTCTTTACCATAATGAGGTCGATTTTGGCAATAATGTTTATTTTCTACAATAATATTTTCGCTATATTTCACAAGTTGTCAAAACGGAAAACCGGACTTTTGCATAAGTATCAGTTCACGACTAGTACGATCTTACCTTGATCTTCGCAAGTTCAATATAAACCATCTCCAAGAACAAACATTGTTCACTTAGTGCTTTTAAAAATGTGTGATGTTAAATGTATTTTATTTTTTACAACAATTTTGTTTATTACTATAGGTAAGCAAAACTTACACAATACATAAAATTATTATTTAATATCTTAAAATTCAAAGATACCTATTTCAATTTATATTTTCTTGTTTTAGTGTTTCATCCTTCAATAGTGACGTGTGGTCTCTTAGACAAACAGAATACTATTTTTAAAAATAGCAAAAGTTAGAATGTTTTATTATTATTAATAATATTTAAATGTATGTTTTCTACTAAAATAATAACTGATGTAGATTTGAAAAAAAAGCATATTAACTTGTGCTATATTTTATTTCTAATTGTGGTGGTTTCTTAGATGGTCAAAATGAGCAAATATTTAGACAAAATCCAATAAAAGAAGCATTATTTCTTGGAAACACGTCCATGAACAACAATACGCTGGATGACTGTATATGGAGACGAGGAAACGATAAAGATTCATGTCCAGATCCTGATGTTCGTGTTATTTTATACACAAAAACGGAAGAAACAGAAACTCGTGAGGTATTAGATACCACTCAATCAGACTGGTTGAGAAGCAGTGCTTGGAATCCAAATAATGAAAATGTGATTATGATTCACGGATATGCTGGCGGTGAAGATACATTACCAATAGTGGTTCTCAAAGATGGTAACTATAAGTAATACCTTTTTCTTCCTTGGTGACGCAGGAAATTTTGTAATAATCAATAATAATGTATAGAAATTAGATAAATTAGATTTATGTAACTTAATTTAGTCCTGATGGAAACCCCTTTGTTCACGAGTATCAAAATACAAAGCATCTAAAGTTTGAGCTAATAGCATGTGTCGTTTTACCTTTGACGTAATTTGACATCAAAGAACAATATCAAAATTGTGTTAGAGTCAAACAACAATAACCGAATAGCCAACATACATAAAATAACTTCACGCTTATATGACGATGCGTTGTGATGCTTTGTTTACAGCGTACGTTCGTAACGGTAGTTTCAACGTGTTCCTCGTCGATTGGGGTGTCTTATGTCAACCGCCATGCTATGCGGCTTCCGTTCATAATATGCGGCCAGTCGCTCGATGTGTCGCAGACGCGTTCACGTTCCTCCGTGCCAGTGGCATGCCGGTGGACCGTACTACGTGCATTGGCCATAGTCTTGGGGCGCACGTATGTGGTATCATTTCCAACTATCTGCTCTTCCGCATTCATCGTATCATTGGTATATACACACATTGCAACCAAGCTTACAAAAGCTCTAATAAAATACGTTCATTCAATTTCTAAAATTGTCACAATAATGACAATTTACTGAAATGTTTTTTTCGTGATACAGTTGCTGAATTTATTTTTGATTGTTTATTACTATTTTTAAATTTTGATATTTATTTTAATTGTAATACTATTAATATACTTTTATAAGCTTAATTTCACAATTTTGATATATGAGCATAGTTATCAAAAAGAAATATGATTATTTTTCAATATTCTTTTTGAAAACTTCAACATCAACCAAATACAGGGCCTATACTATAAGTATTGCATTTGTGGTCTCTTAGGAATGGATCCTGCAAGACCTTTGATACGAGCGGGGAACGCCAATCGTTTGGATGTTGGCGATGCAGTTTCTGTACAAGTGATCCACACAAACGCCGGTCATTATGGTGAAATTGGCCGTGTAGGACATGTAGATTTCTGTATCAATGGTGGTAAAATGCAGCCATACTGTGAAAAAACGCCTAGTAAGTATAATAATACCTACATAATTGCGCCTATACTTATACATCACAAGTGTCTAACTACACAGAATTTTAAAAAAGAATTACTTCACTATATGACCTACATTCTAAGTCCTAAAAGATATTTACTACTTATTTTCCTATCACAGGATTTAATCTGAACACTAATATATATTGTTTGTATATATGATGCTAAATTTATAGTCTAATTAAATACTTACAAATTTGATAATAAAAAATAAAATTATCAACAGCGTAGGAAACATGATAGTTTTATTTTTGTCTCTACTCTTTTAATCAAAATAATAAAACTTTATGCCCGCAATTAAATTTATTTTAGATGAAGATCTATGTAGCCACGTATGGGCCATTTGTTATATGGCTGAAAGTATACATGGAAATTTAACAAAATTAGCTGAACCATGCACTAGAAGATGCCCAACGGGTCCTAGACCTGGACACCGTCTTGGCGTTCCAATTATTATGGGCCAGTATACACCAATGTCGTAAGACAAATTGTTTATTTTATTATTTGAATACTAATTTAAAATAATATTAAACTTACTGTTTAAGCTTAGATAAAAAATATTTAATCACACACTTATTGCTTTTGTGATATAGAAAAAAAAGTGTTTTTGCTTTGGTAAACGGTTCTTTTGTTGATATGGATAATGTCATCGTTTTTCAGTGCAAGTGGATCTTATTGTTTGAGTGACAAAAAACCACCATATTGCCCAGAAACAAAAGGAGCACCAGGGGACAAAAGATGCTGCCTAAAAGTATATGAAGACTTCGCAAATAAAATAGATTTAGTATAAGTTCGTGAAACGAATATAAATCATATTTCTTGTTTATGTACAAATTTAGAATAAGATTACTATTCAATGATATTTATCTTACATAGACTTATAAAAAATAATTTATTATTACAATTTTAATAAAACACTAAATTATATTAATTTTTGCCTCGTTTTTATATTGAAAATAACATATAATGGTTAAAAAAAACTCTCTTAAACTTGTCTACTGTTTTAATCACAGAATCCATGGTATGGTCATGTTGAAAGAATGTCGAATGAAGATTTATCGTACGTAGGCTAGATGAATGATATGAGAATGCGGTCGTCCTCGGAATAAGTTGATAAATATGATCGAGAATGAGTTGCGCGAAAGAAAAGTTGTGAGCAATAGCGAAAGATTGGCAAGAAGGGAAAAAGCATAAAGTTATGTTTCTTGATAGTTTCATTTCGCAATGATAAATAAAAGCAAATAAATGAAGTAAACTTAAATGATGTCTGCAAAAGCGCATTAGTTGACTAATTTGGGCACGTAGTTATTCAAAAGATGCAATCAATATAAACACAATTCGAATTCAAAACGCGCAACTCTACTTTCTTTCCCTTATTAGACAATACTTTATTTAAACGTGTCGTGTTGTATAGATTCTTTAACAATATGTCAACTGTCAATATATAAAACTAAAACTAAATGATCTAATTTATGTAAAATATATTAAAATAAAACCTATTAAGAAATTATATATGTATATACTTCAAAGAAATACGTGTTTTTTACGCTGATGTAATAAAACATTTCGGTGAAAATTATTTATTTGTTAATTTGTTTCACGAAAATAAATTGTCCTCTTAGTGAATACCAAAAATAAAGAAAGTGTAAGCTTATATCGACAAACCTATGTAGTAATTGTAAACAAAAAAAATGACGGAGAATAGGCCTTGTGGTATGCTTGGAAATACTATAACACGGGTATGATAAATTAAAGTAGTAAAACTATGTGTCTCGGGTGCTGCGTCCACACAATTTCACAAGAGTTGCTGACTTTTTGTTATTCTTTTGATAGCTCGTGTTGTAATCATGATGTGTTTGCCTGGCGGTCGATGTCAGGGAATCAACTCTAATTCTCATTCTTCTATGATTAGATAGATACCGGTTTTACTCTTAACATCGACAAGATGTTTCAAAAATTCAGTGATCTATTATCTGGCATGTGACTTACAATGATTTTTGTGGATGCTAATAGTGGTGCTACTAAAGTGTTACTTGTACTTATTCTTGGTAAGTGCTCATATTTTTACAGGCAATATAATAAATATAATTACTTCTGTTTTATAATAAAACATTTGGTATTTGAATAATATCTTATTAAGAAAATTTAAAATATTATTATAACTCTACTGCAATATGTGACTTTAAATTGTTATTTTAACATTTAAGCGTATTCAAATTTGTAACTCTCTTTAACGAAAAATACAGATGCAGTTTGTTCTTTAAAAATTTATTTTAAAAGACCACTTTTTACATTAGATGATTGTTTTTCTTTAATTATTTTATAAACCAAATTTAAATTCAGTATCATGAAACCTTACTGTATATATATATTTTTAAAATATATAAAACATACCAACGGGATACAGTAAATTTTCTCTCTAAATTTCCTTTGGGAGTTTACGTCAAAGCCACTTTTTTATGTTTATAACGTTATCAAGCTCACAAGTTTTAATAGAACCGTGAACACGTGAAGTATGTATTTATCTTAGAAGACTATATTACGTGAATAGAATTCGTAATTTGTCAGCTGAGATATCTTACATTAACAGAGACAAACGTATTTCATACAGATAGTAGAATATACAAAGATGGAATACATCTTAATCTGATTAAAGACTACGCTTGACATAATTTTGCAACTCTACTAAGTAATTAATACAATTATATTCAATAACACTAGAAAATACAATAAGGTATATGTGTTATAAATCGCCCCTAATATAAACGTATATAATTCTTGTTAAAGACAATTGTTTTGTATATTAATTAATTAGTAATTCTATAAATTACATGTAACAGCGTACACTCACCCAGATATTTTGTAAGCTTGATTTTCTTAGTCATTAAATAAGATATTTTTCGTTTCTTTAAATTATATTAAAAAATTATAAAGTATTTTATTTAACAACTGTTATTTATTTTATAGTGTCTTCAATCTTGTGCCAAGCATACCAATTCACAATCGGTTCTTGTCCTGTGCATATAGACGAACCATGCGATACAGGAACTATAAAATTTTATCTCTTCAAAAATGAGTCACATGCAGATATTCTCAATCCATTCAAACCAATATTACCAAAACATTTTAACAAGAGCGCATCTACCAAACTTATTATCCATGGATACAGCAGCAATTTAGATTATGCTATTTCAACATTAACACAAGGTAAAACAATTAAATTTCAATTTAGAGTACAACGTCTTTCTAAGGGTCTCTGTAACCAAACACTTTAGAAACCAAAATGAAACTTTCTTTTAATAAAAAGTTATTTCCATTTCAAAACTATTTGAATTAAGAATTTTCAAAGACATTCTCTAATTCCATTACTCTACTTTGCCCTTATTCTATATAGAAAATGAAGCTTTAACTTTCCGTCTTGGGATAAAGTTCATACGTATTTGTTCTCGTTTTGTATTGAATAGTTTTATCGCTTCAACTGGATAGCTGTCTAACTTTGTAATATAGACAGAATATAATCTTTGCCTGTTGAACAACAAATTTCAAACTTTATATCGGCTTAAAAACACATCACATTAGAATATATAATGCTCGAAAAAATGTCTACTGCTTCAAATATCTCGCTGTTCAACACATATATCAGCAATATTTAAGAGTTCGTCCTTCTTCTTATATACTAAACTTATTAATTTCACAAGTCTTTCTCTCATTTATCCAGATTAAAATTTATGTTTTTTTTTACAATGTCAGACTGGCTTAAGCATAATATACAAAACGTACTCTTTTTAAAATGTTGTAAGAAATACACACCACTGTAAATGTTAATGTAATTAAAAAATTCTAATGTAATTACAAACATTTTAACCCTTTTCATACAATAGCAAGCCCGAAGCGAAAGTGTGTTCGTAACAGACATTTATGTTGAGTTAAGAACCAAGTTCGAGCCCAATGTATAATGCTATACAGTCTAAACAAAATTAACATTGTCTGTTTTGAATGTGATTTTTAGCTTACCTCAAAGAAAAACATGTAAATATCATCGCGGTGGACTGGAATCTATTGGCTCAGTTTCCCTGCTACCCGACAGCAGTCGTCAACACGTGGCAAGCAGGCCAGTGTACTGCTATATTGATGGTTAGCCTGGCTGCGTTAGGAATCGATCCTAGTACCCTGCACGTTTTAGGCTTTAGCCTGGGAGCACATGTGGCCAGTTATGCAGGAAATTGGATTTTTAGCACCATGGGGATTAAAGTCGGCAGAATAACAGGTGCAATTTATTGTTTTCCGGTTTTATCTCATTTTATGGTAATGGTTTGTTGGTATTATGCACGTTCTGTAGTCACCACTCCAGAATTATTTTAAGAGGTTTAAATGTCTTAGTAGAATTTTAAAACATATGTAATTAAATCTAATTAATTTGTGCACACGTATTAACGATTAATCCTGATAGAACTTTAATCCTTTGGGTTTGAATTATATCTCGATGGATATTTAATAAAGTAATAACTCAAACAAGTAATAAAATATGCGTTCGTAATGAGAATATCAACAAAGAAAATTAATGAAAAATGTTGAAAGTTTTAATCTCTTTGTTTGAGATAGGTTTAGACCCAGCGCTTCCATTTTTTGCCACGTTGAAAGCCGATTGGAAACTGGATGCAGATGACGCAGAATTCGTGGACATAATTCATACTAATAGTGGAATTTACGGAAAAATTGAAGCGACAGGACATATTGACTTTTACGTTAACGGTGGTACATTTCAACCAGCATGTATGACGAATAAAAGTAAGTTCACTTTTCTTAAAGCTTTCTATCCTTCATTGGTTTCCAAATGTTACTTTTTAACTCATATATTAACCAAAAATTTATTTTAGAAACTTGCTTTAATCTAAAAAAAATTGAAAACGAATGTATATACATATATAATATGTACACTATACGTTACTATGTTGAAATATAAACTCAATTTAAAATACTTTATATGGTAGAAGTGCACTTCACATTCGTACAAAAATATTGCAAATAGATGATTTAAAGCAAGAATTTATATTTTTTGCTTTAACGAAAATTTTGTTATGAATGCAGTACATTTTCAAGACTACGAAAATTCTGCAGTACCAAAACAGTACGAATACCACATTAGCATCAAAGAAAGTTATTAACTGGTCCAGTATTGATTGCCTGAATTATTCATGATGTGATCAATTTTATCAGTGATACCAAAAATTATTTTTCTTATTAAACAACTATATGCAATACAAATATGTGCTTGCGTTTAATATGAAAGACAAAATATTTGTTCAAAATATACAAATTATAGGAAACAAATTAAAATGATTAAGATAATAATTTGTTATATATTCATTATTACGTTTTATCTTTCTTCCAATCAGATCTTACAAATCATGTTATTCATAGTCAAGACAAATTTATATATTCCCGCGTAGATTCTTGAAATTTATATTCTCAATTTAAGTATATGTATAGATATATTTTTATTGTTTATACTATTCGACGAAAAACTTCGATTAACGACCTAACTGTGCCGTTTCAAGTCTACGTATACCGTTATTAAGAAAAATCAAATGTGTTTTAAGAAAACGACACAATACCAAAGACATGTAGTACATACAACACTTTATGCATAGACTATGATCATGAATAAATTCTATGTACTAAAATACTAATTCTAAAAGTACAGCATACAGATCATTTATAGGCTAAGTGCCAATAAGATTGTTATTATTCAAGCCATGTTTGATTGTTTGTATTCTTCTTGTAAACAGATCCACCGATATGCAGTCACATGCTAGCCCCAATTTACTTCGCAGAATCGATAGCGACTCGAGTCGGGTTCCATGGCGTGCGGTGTCAGGGGTATATACAGTATATGCTAGGTTGGTGTGCAAGTAAAACCAACGGCGGCGGTAGCAACAATACTACAAACAACTCTTCCGACAGGACCGATTTCCGAACGGCTGTTATGGGTGAACACTGTGACAAACGGTTTGTAACTGTATTACTATACACTATACTACTTATTGCATAGCCATCATTCATGTAGGTATATTTTATAACGGATATACGACACCTAGGTGTATACCAAATACAGATTCATGCATGATTTTAGACAGTTTCATATATTTATGTTGACACATTCCTTATTTCGTAGGAAATTTGTTTACGTCGATAAAACATATAGCGATAACTTCAAACTTGAATTTTACGTTATCAATTATTTATTTATTGAGATTGAGAATGAGTTGCGCGAAAGAAAAGTTGCGAGCAAGCGGAATAGAAGAGCATGTATGAAGAATCTAATGAATTTTGATGAAGCAAAAGAAATTTGTAAGGATAGAGTTGAATGGCGAAAGATTGTTAAGATTTGAGTGGATGTAAAGCATTTTCTGCCACTTCATTTGATAGGGGAATAGGCATGAAGTTAGGTATGTATGTATGTATGTGTATCACATTTGAAATATAGTCATCTGCGATAACAGGGAACTTCACAACAGCGGCGTTGTATTCTAGAATTCTTTACATGATTTCCTAGGAGACTGTTCACACCTGCGACTAACGCGGTGGCAGTCACCGTTGTCCTAAATATGACCACTTTCATAAGAAATTACTAAATGTTATTTTATCCTAAATATAGTTTATATATTAGATACATATAACACATTTCCAGTTTATTTTTCAATTCTATTTATATACGTAGACGCGTCATCAAAATAAAAATACATCTATTGTAAATTGTTCAATATTTAGCATGATTCCTTTACTTTTAGAGCCAGAGGTATATTTTTCGTGGATACATCCGTAACGCCACCCTACGCATTAAAACGCATAGAAGTAGAAGAAAATTAAAAAAACACCAAATTATCTCATAATAAATTATATACTCCTTTAGTTACAATTGTAATAAATCTATTACAGTTAATTCTGTACTACCAACAATAAATGTTCTGTATAAGTGAAACAACACTTGCTTGACAATAATTTTATTGCCACTCAATGACAAATGACAATCGTATGATATTGTCGTTTTATTAATATCTATTTATTGATCAAATCAGATGAAGAACAATTAAAATCGATTTACGTATTTGTTATTGTTTATAAATTAAAAAGATAAATACATAAATGGCAGAGGCAAATTTGGATACACTGTCGGCAGTCGTAGTTGAAGGTGAAGCGAATGACGGTTGTGAAAACTTGATACATTTATGACAGCCGTATTGCTCACATTGCTGCACAATGTGTTATGGTGAGTGCACAAAATTTATACACAAGTGTCAGGTGTATACCGCAAAAGTGTTATTCTTCGTTCTTGCATGTAAGTAAACGTATACTTTAAATAGAATTTTAGTAAGAGTTATTCTATAAAATTGTATGAGGATTCTATAAATTATAAACAGGAACAAATAAATTAATAATATAAATAACAAATAGATAAAAAATAATAATAATTACATTTTGAGTAATATATTTAAAAAAATTAATAATATTTCAAAATATATTAGTTCTAAATCACATTATACCTATATTATATTTTTCTTATTTTTGTTTCTGTAAAATGTGCTTGTGAAAATCTTTAAAATGTATAAAAATCAATCATATACTACTTAGATTTTTTTATAAATAAATTTCGATACTCCAACCATTCTATATTAGGTCGTTTATATAAATTACTAAAATTGTTTATTTAATAAATATTATTTAAAAAATCCTAGTTTTAGATAAAATTATGCATAACCGAAAAATAATATGAAAACTATGAAGGAGTAACATATCTAATAAAAAAATTATTTTCGAAAATATATACTATAAACATAATTAAAATAATAAAATTTCTAACCATCAAGGCTGATTCAAATAATTCTGTTAGAAAGTTAATATTTTCTGTCAATTTTCAAAATAAAAAACACTAGTTTCTTCACAATATTTCTGCTATTAAAAGTATTGAAGCATAAGATTTCATATAAAATATAAATTATTACAAAATGATAAAAATATTAAAATGATAATTTTATGAACAATAAATTCAATTCATTACATTTAATCCAACTAAATATCTAATTATGTGATTAGATAAATAGAAATAGATTTTGTACAGTATAAAATATAATACGCAATTACTTTTATTTTTAGTAATATGCTTGGGAACAACAGCATCCGAAATTGTAGAAATAAGACGTCCTCGCCAAGGAAGTTATGCAATCGGTTCTTGTAAGATTATTATAAATCAACCATGTCCTTACGTAGACGTCAACTTCTTTCTGTACTCCAGAAGAAGATCAGATATTCCTCAACCTGTACATATAGGAGACACTTTAGACTTATCTAATATAACGCAGACAGACTTTGACCCACGACTCCCTACCAAAATCATAATTCATGGATACAACTCGGATATGTTTCTGAATGCATTAGTGGAAATTAAAAGGCGTAAGTTAATTTTAGAATTCGTGGTAATTCATTTGGATTCATGTAGTGTCGTGTGTATTTTAAATTTAAGTCACGCTCCGGAATAGCTGTACATAAAAGTGTCGCAATTAATAGGGTCAGTATTTCGGTTAAATCAGACGAAATAAATCGCAATACGCATTTAGCTTTAGAATCAATTTTAAATATGTTTTACATATTTTATTAGATTTGTAACATTTGTATGCGTTCTAGAATATCTTCGATGCGGTCCTCATAACATCTTCGCGGTGGATTGGGCTACTCTTTCTCCAGGCCCCTGTTATTTAAGTGCTGTATATAATACTCGACAAGTCGGTAAATGTACTGCTCAATTGGTGAACAGAATTAGAGAATTAGGAGCGATTGATATACATTTGGTGGGATTCAGTCTTGGAGCACATGTAACAAATTATGTGGCGAATCATTTGAAACCATATAAATTGCCAAGAATATCAGGTAAATAAATTATAACAACAATTTAAAGTCTAATTACACAAAAAGAAACTAACAACAAACAATTTTATAATAAATATTTATACTTAGAAGATAATTTGGTTGCCTGACTTGCAGTAAATTTTTTTTTTTGAAAACTCATTTCAGAATGAAAATATAATTTTGACATTTACCACTTATTATTCTTTTATTCCACATAATATAAGCTGATATATTAACTAATAAAATTAATTTTGATATTCAGGATTAGATCCTGCAATGCCAGGCTTCACATTCGTCAGCAAAGAAAACAAATTAGATGCTGGAGACGCAGAATTTGTAGATGTTATTCATACAAATGCTTTTATTCAGGGTAAAATTGAACAATCTGGTCATGTTGACTTTTATATGAACGGAGGTGTCATTCAACCTGGTTGCTGGGCAGAAAACCGTTAGTACAAATATGCTATATTTATTCAAACATATATTAAATTAAAATGTGTGCTTTAGGTTTCTTCGCTTGCAATCACCATCGAGCACCTTTATACTTTGCGGAATCAATCACAACTGACGTTGGATTTTGGGGCTGGCCTTGTAGAAACTACTTCATGTACCTGATTGGTCAGTGTCATCCAAAAGAACCCCAAATTGTTGCTGGCGAACATGTAAGCCGTAGTGCACGTGGAATGCACTTAGCTATAACGAACTCAGTGTCACCGTTCGCAGTCGGTAAATTTGTCGGACCAGCTATTGAAATCATAAAAGATTCTTCAGAACATCAACGTAAAACAATGTTGATAAAATTGAAAAATAACACTCAGATTAGAAAACTGTTAGAAGCTGAATGCCTAGATGCAGTTGATTTTATAGATGTATTCACGCAGAAAAGTATTTTTGATAATGAAATTAGTGTAGATCTAGTTTAGTTATAAGTTATTTAATCCTATACAGATAACTTTAAACTGTTTCTATTAAAATTGTTATTTATAAAAATAATATTAATCGTTTAACAAGTTAAGAGCCACGTGGCCCAAGGATAATAATAATATAATAGGTTTGCTCTTCTCATATAATTCATGTCAACAAAATAGAGCCATAATGGCCGATTGCTTTTAATTTCTGAATTATCAACTAAAATGTTTGGAACTTGAAAGAGCTTTCGTTTTTATATTGTTTTTGTATTGGTCAAGTAAATCACGAGTGTCTTGAAGTTCTTGTAAGGAATAATATAATATTTTTCTAAGTGCTTAACTTGTTAATAATATTAAATAATTATTTTTCTACTATTGCAAAATAATTTAAGATTGTTATCATAGAATATGAATTTGTGTGAATGTCAAAATGTGATATGTAAGACTATTCGATTTATAATTTCCCATGCGGTTGCATGTATAGTTAATGCATATTCAGTTTTCCATAACTTTACCTTGATAAATATATTTATTTAAATATTACTTAAGTATATATGTATACCATAACTGCAGTTTTGCAATATTCCTTTAACAGTTTTTATCAAGAAATAAAAATTATGACCCTACCTAAAATATAATGTGAAATTTATGTTAATATGTAATTATCACTTTGTATGCAAAGTGAAAAAAATAGGACAACTTTTATTTAATTAACTATAATTTCCAAACATTTTGTGTTAGTGTTAGAAAATTCTTAGCTACTATTGTTTGAAAAACATATATATTTCCGTTATATCAAATAAGTGATAATAATAGGTTCAAAAGTTATCGTTACCGAAACAGACATTGCGCAAGAAGATGCTACACATTTATAATAATATTTACTATTTCTTCAATGATATATCTACCAAAAAAATTAAAAACAATTATTTCATGAATAAAAATATAAATTTTTAATTCAAATATATTGTCACCAGAATCAAAGAACATACAATTGTGATTAAATTTTTTCTCAATAAAATTTTCCAAATTCAAAAGATTAATATAACTTAATTTGTTATTTGTTTACTAATACAATTACAAGTCCTTCAAGCGTTTATTAATTATAAAAGCAATTAAATTTGAATAAATACATATATATTAAATCGTGTATACAAGGTAATCATAAATATGTATTGGTAGATAAATATGCAACATTCGTTTAATTTCAAAGAAATTGCTAGCAGAGTTAGTTAAGATACAGACTTAAGCCATATCTCTTGTGATACATAAAATTACACTAAAAGTATAAATATTCTGCGTTCAACATATAAAATAGTGTCGTTCCTATCATTCATATTTAATGTTCAAAATGAGGCCGGTGTTCTTAACGTTTATGATACTTCACTTTTGCATATATTTTGCAGGTATGAAGATATGTTTTACTTTATATAATTACCTTTACACTGTTAATTGTTATATTGCTTAAGGTGGTTTATTGTTCCCGACTTCAAACAAACTTCTAGGTAATGAACATACTTTATAATTTAAAAATAAAATAAATATTTTAATTTTTATAATATAGGTGCTATCATCCCAGAAAATCTTACTGGAAAATTGCTAGGTATTTATAAATACATACCATTTTGTACATTTATCTCTAGAAATAGAACATACACGTTCATTTATTTCTTTAGTTATTGTTACTGTAGTAAAATACTATAACTATATAAACATTTTAATTTTTTTATTTCTTTGAAGGTGCTGGAGCCGAAATAAATCATGAAATAATTAAATTAACAGGTAAGAAAACTTTTATTTTAATAAAAATTATTATGCGGCGTTTATTTATAGTTTAGTCATATTAGCTACTCTCATCAAGCCAAATATAGCATAATAATTTTATATTTCTAGGCAATGAATCACTGTTAAGTAGTAATACTTTGAATCCAATTGATAAACTCAAAGGTATGTTTTATAATGATTGTTTTAAAATCGAAATATTTGTATTAAACTTAACTTTATTTAATTACAGAAATTAATTACAATACAGCAAATATTTCGTTTTTTGATCCAAGTGTATTGGGTAAGTGTTAATTTGCAGTAAAATAAATACTAGACAATTTTAGTATTGCTTGTATACATAATCAAAATGTTTGCATCATTTATTATATTGTTAGAACTGTGGATATAAAATTAAAAATACGAATTTATTATAGCTGGTAAAATAAAATTTAACAATTATGATCCAAATGTGTTATTCAAAGCACTACCGGGTTACGGAAAAACTTGGATGTATTTTCCTGATGGAAATGGTATACCACAAGTGGCTACATTGCAAATTCCACAAGAAGATTCAGAAGCATCGTCACTATTATATTACCCTACTACAGATCATGTGGTATTTCATCTTTATACAAGGTATACTTTTTATAAAGTTAGATTCATTTGCTTGTAAGTTTTATTTTAATTTCGTTGTAAATACTTTTTTATAGAAATAATGTTAAGGACAGCCAAATATTGAAATTTGATAATGAAACATTATCCCAATCCCATTTTAATCACACAAAGAAAACCAAATTTGTGATTCATGGTTGGCTATCAAGTGTATCATCAAACACATGTCAAGATATTAAAAATAATTACCTTGAAGCGTTCGACTATAATGTAATTTGTGTGGATTGGAGTTCAATAACGTCTAACATTATTTATCCGATACCTATGTTAGAAACAAGAAATGTTGGTAAAGTTGTAGCCAATTTTGTGGACTTTTTAGTGGAACATGGCGCCAATATCAAGGATATTCATTTGTTGGGACATAGTTTAGGCGCTCACACTTGCGGTATTGCTGGACAAAATACAAAAAGTGGAAAAGTTTCCAGAATCACTGGTAAGAATAATTCTTCTTAAGATTGTCTCTGAATTTCTATCCATTTTACATTTACTATTCAGTTTATGTTCAAAATAAAGTAATTGTATGCATTAGTATTTTTTAATGCTCTATGCAGGTATGGATCCAGCTCTTCCTGGATTTGCATTAATTGCAGCAGCAAAATTCAGACTAGATCCATCCGATGCTGATTTTGTAGACATTATTCACACTTGCAGTGGTATCCTGGGGGTTTTTTCCAATATAGGTCATGCTGATTATTTTCCAAATGGTGGTGTACCATCACAACCCGGGTGTGGTGGAGTTCCTCAAATAATTGGTAAGTTCTGCTTTATAAGGAATCAAAAGTTAAAAGGCTAAATCACGGCATTATATTTCAAAGAACAAAAAATAAAAGTTTGGGTGTTATTTTATTGAAATAATACAAAAATAAAACCAGATAAAATAAGTGCTTTTTATTAATTAATAAGTAATTATTAGTATAAATATATTTTTAATTATTATTTTCTATATTTCGACGACAAAGTTTGGTTTTATTAAAAGTGTTACATTTGTTTAATAATCATTAAGTAGTCTCGAATTATTACAACTATTTTATAATATAATTAAATATTATAGAGGCATGCAGTCATGGACGTGCTTGGGAATTCTTCGCAAATTCAATCAAGCATCGAGATGAATATGTTGCAGTACTCTGTAATTCTTGGGAAAGCTTCATCAATGGAAACTGCGTCACTAATCCAAAAACTCCTATGGGAGATTCTGTTCCCTTATCAACACGAGGAATATTTTATTTAAAAACTAGTAGTACGGTAATATAATTTATAATCACAGATGACCAATTGCACAAATTACATTGAACGCAAACGTGGTTTACATAAATACAATTTATTGTTTTGAGTACTAGTACCTAAGTAAGATAAATTAAAATATTTAATCATACATTTATTTTTAAATTCCACTAAACTGTACTTTCCAGATTAAAACATATATATTTTGTTTAAAGCTATTATAAATATTAAAAATAAATAAATATTTTAATGGTAATGCACAAAGTTATGTATAAAATTATCAATTTAAAATTCGGTATGGTTTCATTTGCTTACTATATAATCAAATGTTTAAATTTTACTCTACAAGATACTTAGCCTCACTCATTTATGGGCTGATGAACAACATTTTAAATAAACTATTAATCTGCAACGTATCTATTATAAAAGTTATACATTTTATTAACTTTTATTATAGGCTGACAGGCAAACTCTTCATTATATATAATTATACCACTATGCGAATTAGCTACCATATTCAGTCCACCATATACTCATTAGGCTATACAATACGGAAGGTCATAGATGCAATGTGAGATATAAAAATTAGACCACCAAATTTACCCCTCCATGATCAGATAAAAGACAAGCAACTGAGGACGAAAACAAATTAGATTCAGACACATTTTGCAATTTTGAATTTCTGCTGACAATGGCTAAAGTGTATGCATATAAGAGATTGTTCATTCTGATATTATACTTTTGTTTAGGTTTTACAGGTACCTATATCATATTTTTTATATATTTTCGTTTAACATTTTGCAAAAATAGTTAAGTTTATAGGAGTAATAATGTAATTGAAAAGTGCTTTGTGTTATCTTATTTTCCAGATGCATCATCCGTATTATATTATCCAATAGAAGATTTTGTTTCATTTCATCTATACACAAGGTATGTTGAAACCCAATATGTAATTATATTATTTAATGATTAATTACGCCGTACGCAATAATAATAATCATAACCATTATGTGTAATCATAACAAATAAAATATTTTATGAGTTGTGTACCATGAAATATTTAAAGAATAGATTATTTTATATTTTCAGTTTATAGCATCATTATGAACTAACTAGAATCTTTTTATAGAAATAATTATAACAACAGCGTAATACTCAACATATATAATAATAAGAAATTAGCAGAATCTCATTTTAATCAAAAGCATACCACTAAAGTGGTGATACATGGTTGGTTATCAAGTGAACAGGGAGGTATATGTCAAGATATAAAAAATAATATGCTGGATGTTGAGGATTACAATATTATTTGCGTTGATTGGAGTAAAATATCCAAAAACATTAACTATCCGGTACCTGTGTTGGAAACCAGAAATGTTGGCGAATTTGTCGCTAAATTTGTAGACTTTTTGGTAGATAAAGGCAGCAATATTAAGAACATTCAATTAATGGGGCATAGTTTAGGAGCTCATATTTGTGGTATTGCTGGATCTCGATTGAAAAGCGGAAAAGTTTGCAGAATTGCAGGTAAGATAGCATATGTATTTTGTTCAGTTTTTGAACCACAAATTTCAACTCAACAAATGCTCAAGCGTTTACTGTACCTATATTATTAAAGGTATGGATCCAGCTCTTCCTGGATTTGCACAGTTTGATGATGACAAAAACATATTAGATCCCAGTGATGCAGACTTTGTTGACATCATACATTCATGTGCTGGAGGGCGAGGAATTCTTAAAAGCGCTGGTCATGTAGATTTTTTTCCAAATGGTGGTTCATCAAATCAACCTGGCTGTAATGGAATTCAAGCAGAAATTGGTAAAATCTATATTGTTATTGTCTGTTCAACAGCAAAATTTTTGATAAGATAGACATGGCAGAATTTATATTAATTTGGCCTTAAACAAATATCTGTTTTATTTCTTTATTGACACATGTTATAATAATTTAATGAGGTTGTGTACATTAAAATTATTTCATCATGCTCTACATTTCGAGACGAATTTATTCTAATCTTTAATACAATTTCAAACATACAAAAGTTAAAAAATTTGCAATGATCATATAGAGTTTGTTTTGTAAAATGTAAAGTAAAATAATTTTATGTAAACATCTCATGAATTAAACATATTTTTCAATATATTTAGAAGGATGCAGTCACAGCCGTGCTTGGCGGTATTACGCTAAATCCCTGAAAAATCGATATGAATACATTGCAAGAAAATGTGATTCTTGGCATAGCTATCTAAAAGGAGATTGCGAAAATAATCAAATAGCACTAATGGGGGAATATGTCAATACAACAGTGCGAGGCAATTTTTATTTAAAAGCTAGTATTAATAATTAATTATAAATTCAACAATATTAATTCATAAATATTTCAACAAAATGAAATATAAAATATTCCAAAATACACTGTACAAGTTTAATAATAGATCTCTGTTTAACATTAACAAATAAATAATAAATTACTATTTACTGGTAGTTTAACACGCAAATTTATTTTAAATTTTAATTTATTAAATACAGCTTTAACTTTTAATTATGATAACCGTAATACTGTAATAGTCGTTATATTAATAGCGTTAACACATATATCAGTTGTAATATACATAATGGCCTTTGTAAAACATATAAATATACTGCAAAATACGTTCAATTTTGACACTTTTATTATATTTGATTGTCAAAATGAGGTTCTTGTTTTTAGCGATATTTTGCTTATCCATGAGTATAAGTTTCACTGGTTTGTTAATAAATTAATGTTTAAGTCAACATATTTATATATATATATATAAATATATAATTGCAGAAATCAAGTCATTCTTAGGTATCAATTTCTCGAAAAAGCGAGATAATCAAGGTATGTATGTACTATGTGTTTGATATATAAATATTGAGCAAATGGAATATTCAAGTTATATTTTGGAGATGATGTAGATGAATGAATAATCTGTATTACTGCAAATGATTAGTAGACTTTTGTACTACCAAATAAAGGTACTTAATCTTAAATTAATTTTGCCGTAGAAAGTTTATTGAGTTGTCTCAGTTTCAATCCGATTGACTTCCTAAAAAATTTAGGTGGTTATGGTATAAGTTGGATTTATTTTCCTGATGGAAATGGAGTTCCACAAATAGCTCAATTAAGTCTGCCAGATATTAACTCATTATTTTATATGCCAATAGAAAATTTTGTGTCGTTTCATCTTTATACAAGGCAAGTTAAATATTAATAGTATCGAAACGCCAGCTAGTGCAGTACACTCTTTGTTAGTATGAAAACTATAACACCATGCACTTTTATAGAAAGAATTATAACACAAGTATAATACTCAAAGTAAATGATACTAAAACATTAATCAATTCTAATTATGACTCAAAGAAGAAGACCAAATTTATGATCCATGGATGGCAATCAAGTGAATTGTCAGATACATGTCAAGTAATAAAAAATAATTTCCTTGATGTTGATGACTATAATGTATTCTGTGTTGATTGGAGTAAAATTGCAAACAACATAAACTTTCTTGTAGCTGCGTACGAAACGATAAATGTGGGCGCACTTGTTGCCAATTTTGTTGATTTTTTGGTAGTGCAAGGTAGCAATATTATGAATATTGATTTATTAGGACATAGTTTAGGCGCTCATATTTGTGGTATTGCCGGGTCACAAGTAACAAATGGTAAAATTCCCAGAATTTCAGGTAAGCTAATTTTGTAATATTTAATATTCTTTCATTATCCTTAAGAGACATACTAAAGATTGAATTTAAAAATATGTATATCACTTCTATTAATATGATAAATGCCATTGACAGTTTTTGTTGTTGTAATATTATACCAGGTATGGATCCAGCTCTGCCTGGTTTTGAATATTTTGGCATAGATAAATATGTATTAGACGCCAGCGATGCTGATTTTGTCGACGTTATACATACATGTGGTGGTGTGCTTGGAGTGCTTCAAAGTATTGGCGATGCTGACTTCTATCCAAATGGTGGTTTACCTTGCCAACCAGGTTGTCGTGGACTTCAAAGAGAAATTGGTAAATAATTCTAATCTGTTATCATGAATTACATACTTATATAATTAAAGAAATTTAATATTTTATACGAAAGCGGTTGCGCTGGTGATTATTCTATTGCTTTATCAATAAATCAATCTTTGTCAAACTATTTTATCTATTGAAATTATAAAGTAATCTATATCATTTAACGTTTAACACTATAATCGTCGTATGGCACAAATATTTTCGATTTATTTTCCATATCTATTATTGCCATATTATCGAAACATTGTTATCGTCAATCAAATATAATAAAAGATCAATATCAAATAAATGGGAATGCACTTTCAAATCAATGGGAATGCACTCTTTATCTATGATAATGCCTAAAACATTTTCGTATTTATATGCTCTCAACACACCATAAATATGTTGACATACTATTTCTTTGTTCATGGAATAATATATTTAATTATATTTATTTATGTTTATTTAGAGGGATGCAGTCACGGCTTGGCTTGGAAGTATTTTGCTAGAACAATCTTAAATAGTATTGATTACATTGGAACAAAATGCGATTCTTGGGAAAATTATCTAGATGGGTATTGTAATTATAATCAAAAAGATCTGATGGGAGAATATGCTAATGCAACAATACGAGGAAATTTTTATTTAATTGCTAATTATTTAGTTTAATAATTGTATGTATTAAAATGAATGTATTACACTATGGCATTCAGCAAGGTTTGGATTATAAACTGTTTTTTTAAGCCGAGATCGCACTGTGGCACACACAAAGAACTGCAGTTTAAGCTTTCACTTGCAAAAAAATTATAATTTATCATTTTTCATAAATATTTAATGTATAAATTACAAAAAAAAATCGCCGCTTTGATCAGATGAGCATGGGGCAGTTGTACTCATTGGTCTTCTGAAGTCAGCACCTAAAGTACTATTTATATTTGGATAAACAAAATATTTGAAATAATCTATAAAACAAATAAAATATAATCTATTTTAAAAAATGTATAATACTTTTGTAGATAATTCGTAAATCTTTAAGATTTAAAAATTTTTAAAGGATTGGTGAAGATCATGTATAGTTTTACAAGATTAAATTAAAAAGATAAGCATACAAATGATTGATTTCTAACAGATATAATCAAAGTGTTATGAATGTTGCAATATATATGTACATTTGCTTAAATTGATTTTATGATAAATATAATCTTATATTTTTAATCCTTCAAAATTAAAGTTCATTTTACAAAATATGGTATTAAATTACATTGATTAAAGGTTGTGGTTACTTTGTTAAAACACAGGAGTAATTGATAAGATAAGTTATAGAAAGTGCTTAAAAGGACGGTGGAACCAAAACATATGCGAGGAGGTTAATGAAAAAGTGAAAATGAATTTGTTAACAGGATTTCTGTTTGTGTTGAACGTTGCTTTGGGTAATTGTAATATTATAATATATTTTTTATAACTATACATTAAGAAAATATGCAACTATGATTTATAATATTTTTTTAGTTTTTGGATATTCTAGCTGTCCTAAAGGTCACTATGGGAAATTTAATTTGGAAAAATACAACAATGAAAACATTGAAGCATATAGTTTGTTGACCGTACCTAGAGATCAAGTGCAATTCCGTTTATGGACTCGCGATCAAAGAAACGTATTTGCACCAATATACTATGGACACCTACGCGATGAAGAAACTATTCGACCACAAAACCCATTTAAATTCATCATTCACGGTTGGACCGATTGCGCCGATGCGGAATGGTATGAGTATTTGACCACAGAATTCTTGAAGAAGGATGACTACAACGTCATCGAAGTAGACTGGTCCAAACCAGCTAGTGCTCTATATCCGGTATCCGCTGGATACACCAGAGATGTCGCAAAATACGTTGGGGAATTGATTGTAGATTTGAATAACACATTGGGTGTTCCTTTTGAAAATGTACACTTGATTGGCCATTCCTTGGGTGCGCATATTTCCGGTTTCGCTGGAAAGTATGTGGATAAACATGCAAGGAAGAAGATTGGTAGAATCACTGGCATGGATCCGGCTGGGCCAATGTATTTGTTAGCTACACCTGGAAATAGGTTGAGTAAGAATGATGCTCACTATGTTGATATTATCCATACGGATGGTGGTAAGTTTGGATATAAGCATCAACTTGGACATATTGATTTTTATCCAAATGGTGGTGGTGCAACACAACCAGGCTGTGGGGTGTTCGAGGGCATAATTATTGATGTTGGTGAGTATTTGATAAAACGAATGTACTCGTATATCTTTAATAGTTTTTTTCAATTTTTGATTATATTAATTATGTTTGATTAATTTCAGCATCATGCAGCCATACTCGAGCTTATTGGTTATTTGGAGAAAGTATTAATTCAAAAGATTTTATTACCAATGAATGCGATAGTATTAAACAATATAAGCATGGCGACTGTGTGCAATCGAAACAAGCAATAATGGGTGAAAATATTCACCTAACATCGAAAGGTGTATTTTATCTAACTACGAATAATAATAAACCATTTGCAAGACGTGGAATTATATAAATCTCAACTCTTGCATAAATAGAACTTGATAAAATGTATGAGTTATTATTTAATAAAATGTATTTTATATTAATTTATACTGTTGGTTCGCCAAATAAATCTACATTTTCTATGAGTTCCAATGTAACTCTAAAGATCCTTTTGCTTACATGAAATTATTTAAAACTTTTCAGGATTATAGGGACAATTTTCAAATGTAGAAGATACTTTTTTGAAAAAAAGAAATGTTTTAAATAAATATTTTTGTATTGAGACAAGTGGATTGTGATTAGTTAATTTTTCTTTTATAGATATTTCTTTGATCACTCACTCATTTAATCACTCACTCATTCCCTCACTCACGTACTCACTTACTCACTCACTCTCTCTCTCTCTCTCTCTCTCTCATTTACCCAGTCATCCACTCACTCACTCAATCACTCACTTTTTTAAATTTTAAATAATAAAACGTCACCTTTACGTAATACACTAAAATGAGCTAATTGATTCGAAATTCAGTATTTATTTATATTTCAGACGAAGAGGTTCAGTTGTACAAATTCCGGATATTTGATTGTTTTTTGTGCGTTATTTTTTTGGGTAAAACTGAGTCTTTCGATGGCAATCTGACGTTTAGTAAAAAAAACATATAATTGCTGATGGATATTTCCAGATAATTCATCGAATGTGTTTTCTTGATCTACACCCCCCCCCCCACCTAAACTTTGCCCTGGCTTAAGGGACAAATCCCTTCGTAGGGTATGCTTTTCTATGTATTTCGTTGCAGCTGTCAGATTGCCATCGAAAGACTCAGTTTAACCTTTTTTTGTGTTATATACCAGAATTGTGCTTATGTTGGAAATATTATTGCAAGAAGGACATTGGTTCTTCAATTTTGATTATTTTTTTTGTTAATCTTAATAACTTTTATATTTCTTTTGTTTAACTCTTAAATCATATACTTCAAAATAATGAAGTTAAGAGCACAATGGGTCAGACACATCCAGCCGATAAATTTTCGAATTGCAGCTGACTATTTAAATATTTTAACTTCAAAATTTGCATGAATGATGCTTAACTAATATATTTTAAGCGCACATAGGTTGGATTTTTAAACATTTTCATTCTTTAAATAACCATTGAAAAAAAACAAGAATCTGTAAGTTTTGTTTAAATTATTTTATTTATTACGTTTCATTTAATTTACAGTTTAAACAAATACATTTTAAACTAATTAGATTTATTTACTTATTTCAGAAAATGGCAGTTCAATTCAAACTATTTTCAATCAGAGGACATCTGCATCAACTTCTGGAGGATACTAAGGAATGAATGAAGGCAATGAAATTGTAAGTATTGTTTAAATTATTTTGTTTATTACGTTTCACTTAATTTATAATTTAAACAAATTCATTTTAAAATAATTCATTTTATTTATTTGTTTCAGAATATGCAGTCGAATAAAGATCCATCCGTCGCATCGACAGTTCAATGAGCCTGAGGAACCATTTTCAATTAGAAGACATTTTCATCAACTTCTGGAGGAATCTAAGAGCATTGCAGTCCATCAGCCGTTCTATGATCATCGCCACATCACCCCTAAACAGATAAAAACAAATATGATTCATTATACATGATTTTTTTACTGAATTTATATGTTTGAATTATATTTATAAACAATTGTGCTTGTACCAAGGATTTTTGTACTTATATTAATCAATTTATATATGTGTATGTAATGTTTAATGAAACTGTAGCAAGAATTAATTAAATAAATGTATAAATCTAAATTAGCAATCTTCTGAAATAAAATCCTTTTTCCTCTATTTTTATTTTCAGGATAATACACAGAAAAGTATCTAGGTATGTATGTATACATTTGATATTGCAATTAATTATTTATATCCTTTGATGTATGATAAGTAACAAAAAAAAAAAACACCAAGGCAACAATCTAAAAATATCAATTTACTATTATAAAATTTTAGTCGACAATATTGTAAAAGTCTTTAATTTTTTTTATACTAATTGATATTTTTAGGTTATATATAACCTCAAAATTTTAATTAATTTTTCACACCTTTTAAAAACTTCAAAAACATGACTTGCATATTCAAAAAAATGACTTGCAAAAAAAATATTTTTAGGTTATATATAACCTAAAAATTTCAATTAAATTTTTTCAATTTTTGTTAGAATTTGGTCAAAATTTTGATAAAAAAATTTTAAAGGTGTGATATTTTAATTAAAATTTTGAGGTTATATATAACCTAAAAATTATTTTTTGCAAGTCATGTTTTTGAATATGCAAGTCATCTTTTTGAAAATTTTAAAAGGTGTGTGAAAATTTAATTAAAATTTTGAGGTTATATATAACCTAAAATATCAATTAGTATAATTTTTTTTAAAGACTTTTACATTATTTTCGACTAAAATTTTACAAAAGTAAATTAATATTTTTAAATTGTTTATCACTAAAATATCATCTCTAATTTTTGCTGGGGTCAATTGCAAACCGCTAAATATTTTTATCGCTGCTATTCGCGATTTTTTATCGCTAATTTTTGCAAGGGTTCATATCAAGTACGATACCGCATGGGAGAATTATGGAGCTTGTGGTTCTCGTGGAATTCCTTAAAAATCATGTTGACAGAAATCGTCAAAAACAAAAGGCTATTATTTATTTATATCCTTTGATGTATGTTTAGCAAAAAAAACCAAGGCAACAATCTAAAATATCAAATTATAAAATTTTAGTCGAAAATATTGTAAAAGTCTTTAAACATTTTTATACTAATTGCTATTTTTAGGTTATATATAACCTCAAAATTTTAATTAATTTTTCAGACCTTTTAAAAAGTTCAAAAACATGACTTGCATTTTCAAAAAGATGACTTGCAAAAAAATATTTTTAGGTTATATATAACCTAAAAATTTCAATTAAATTTTTTCAAATTTTGTTAAAATTTGGTCAAAATTTTGATAAAAAATTTAAAAGGTGTGATATTTTAATTAAAATTTTGAGGTTATATATAACCTAAAAAATTTTTTTTTGCAAGTCATGTTTTTGAATATGCAAGTCATCTTTTTGAAAATTTTAAAAGGTGTGAAAAATTAATTAAAATTTTGAGGTTATATATAACCTAAAAATATCAATTAGTATAAAAATTTTTAAAGACTTTTACATTATTTTCGACTAAAATTTTACAAAAGTAAATTGATATTTTTAGATTGTTTGTCACTAAAATACAATCTCTAATTTTGCTAGGGTCAATATTTAGTTGCAAACCGCGATAGAGCCTTGGTGTTTTTTGGGCTAAATATTTTTATCGCTACTATTCGCGCTGCTATTCGCGATTTTTGCAAGGGTTCATATGCGTGGTAGCATTCTGGAGCCAGTGGCTCTTGCGGAATTAATTAAAAACCATGTTGACAGAAATCGTCAAAAACAGAAGGCCTGTTTTTTTGGGCGTAAAAAAGTTTTTCTCTGCGATTCGCGATTTTAGCATCTCTAATTTTTGTGAAGGTCAATATCTAGTGCGAAACCGCGAGAGAGAATTCTGCAGCCTTTATCTGTGTATTATCCTGAAAATAAAAATTGAGGAAAAAGGATTTCGTTTCAGAACAAAAAGTCGTGCAAATGTAGATTTACCCATTTAATTAATTAATTCATGATACAGGTTCATTAAACAATACATACACATATATATATATAAATTGATTAATATAAGTACAAAAATTATTGTTACATGCACAATTGCTTAGAAATAAATAACTCAAACACATTAATTCAGTTAAAAAATAATATATAACAAATCATATTTGTTTTAATCTGTTTAGGGGTGATGGGGCGCTGCTTTTCGAACTGCCGATGGACTGCAAGGATCTTCAATCGACTGCATTTTCTGAAATAAATAAATAAAATGCATTAGTTTAAAATGTATTTGTTTAAACTGTAAATTAGACCAAATGTAATAAATAAAATATTTAAACAATATGTACAATTTCATTGCCTTCATTAATTCCTTAGAATCCTCTAGATATCTCCAGAAGTTGATGATGCTGTTTTCTGATTGAAAATGTTTCCTCAGGACCGTTGAATAGCAAGGATCTTCAATCGTTTGAATTTTCTGAAATAAATAAATAAAATAAGTTAGTTTAAAATGTATTTGTATCAACTGTAAATTAAGTGAAACGTAATAAATAATATAATTTAAACAATACTTATAATTCTACTGTCGGAAATACACCTTTTTGACCTTCCCTGTGTCGAGTCTTTCCTAACCTTCCGTATTATACTTTTTCTTAATATTTAGTTTGCAATTCAACATTGAATGGTTTGGTAAGCGGTGAAATCATACAGATTCCCTGACCTTGAAAATTTCTCATTAGAATAGATACATCAAAGAAGTTCCGAAAGTAGAACTATATAAAGGCCAATAAAATAATGATGACCGTTCAGAAATCGTCAGATAGTTTGCAAGTGAGTGCTCTGTTAAAATGTTCGACTCTAATACTAAATTCAGGTGTATAATTATAACTTATTATACTTATTAGTATAACATTATGATGCCATAAATAAAATATTTCACGATATAATTTCGTTTTTATTACTACGTCAGTAACATTGTTAATAAATAAAACCTATAAGTAGCAACACCGATTAATATTTGCAAAGCCTTACATTTTTCTATATTTACAATTACTAGTGTGCTAGTTTTTAAATAAAATAGAGCTGATTTCACTAGCGTCAGTTAAGTAAAATATGTCTACAGAACTGTGCTCAATACAATTCATCACTTCTTTAGTTTTGTGTGATTTAACTGGATTAAAACATTGTTTGCATTAAATGTGATAAGTGATCTTTAAAGCAATTTGTTAATTATCTCTGATATAACATCCAAAGATAAAAGGGTTAAAAAAAAATTGTTTATAAATATCATTCAAGATAAGATTGTCTTTTAATACTGAGTTAGACATCGAATTGCCATGAAGAATATTTTCTTTATATGTTGTTTAACAAGTAAGTACAATAACATTAATTTATTTAAAAAAATAATTTGTTTTGTGCTCTGACTTTAATTTAATTGTTATTATATGCTTCTGATATAATAAGTAGGTATTCTTAATCTTAAGAAGTGACCTCAGTTTATATAAAATATTCTATACTTACATTATATAGCTCAGGGATATCATTAAAATAATATAGAACAGCTACTAGAGTTTTTAAAAGTAGCACGGATAGCGTTAGCTTTAATTATTATTTACATAGATAAATTTTTAGTTTGCATTGTTATATTTATCCCACAAATATAAACCACATTATATCGCAGTATTGTATGCTAATGTAGCTATATGATTCTTTTGTGTATTTCGTTTTTGTTTCAAAAGAATGTATACTGAAATAATATTTTATATTATTAGAAATGATAATACTAGCAAAGAGATTATAATAAGATTGATACTAGGTATTTCTAAATGTATAATACACGTTTAAATATAAATGTATCTGTTTTGGCAATAGTACGTATTATCAAAGTGAAAAGACTATTTGGCACAGTTAGCAGGTGACGGCATAATCATCATTTGACTTAATGGCTACAGAAGAGACTAGTGATAGTAATTTTTACGGTGACTTTTGCTAAATAAAAGTTAATAATATTTGTTTTTCAATTTTTTAGCTGCTGCATCAGCAAAATACATTCCGAATAAACCTATCACAGAAGATATCAATTTTTTTTACTATTCAAATAAAAATGCGAAAGATTACATCGAACTAAAAGTTGATCAAAACTTACCTGAAAGTATTAATCGAAATAATCCATGGAAGTTTTTCGTTCACGGATTTACAACATCTCCAGCAGTGTCAGCATGGTTCCATTCTGGCAAAGAGGCATATTTCAAACGAGGCGAATATAATATTATTTTTGTTGATTGGTCGAAACCAGCAAATCAATCTTACCTTGAATCTTGTCATGCGTCAAAAGATTCTGGAAAATATCTAGCGAAATTCATAACGAATTTAGCGAAACAGAATGTGTCGTTAGACAATATTCATTTACTTGGACATTCGCTTGGAGCTCATATGGTGGGATTTGCTGGTAAGCAAATTATTGAGGCAAGCCGTATGAAAATTGGAAGAATTACTGGACTAGATCCGGCTGGTCCACTTTTCGAATCTGGAAATATTGTACCTTTTGTAAGTAAATAATTAGAATTTCAATGAAATTGGAATAGGTATAAAATTATATTGACTTAACGGTATAAAATTCTTGATTTGGTGACAAACTTCCCGGATATAGACGTCTTATTGTGGTTATTTCCTGTCCATTCCTTACAGTTATAACCAAATTTTAAACTGCCTTTCATATATATATATATATATATATATATATATATTATATATATATATATATATATATATATATATATATATATATATATATATATATATATATATATATATATATATATATATATATATATATATTCAAGTCTAAATAATGAAAATTTTTATATAAAAAGCAACTTCCAGAACATTGTAATTTATTTCAATAGGTACTGCCATTCCTTTTGCCAGAAAATTCAAGAATTTCGAAAGAAGATGCAAAATTCGTAGATGTAATTCATACTGACGGAGGTTTTTATGGAATGACATCAAGTGTGGGGCACATAGACATATTCCCTAATGGAGGAGTCAAGATGCAACCGGGATGCGAAGATATAGAAGACGGTAAATACGAAATCAATTTTAAACTTACATTTTAAATATATATATATATATATATATATATATAATATATATATATATATATATATAAATATATATATATATATATATATATATATATATATATATATAATATATATATATATATATATATATATATATGACTATAGCAGCGTTATATTAATATTTATTTAAATTATCTTTGTTTGCTTTATTAATGTACATATTATCTTTATCTCTAACTAAATAATGTTTGAAATAGTTTACTTAGTTCTACAAATTTCCATAGATTTTGCAGAACCCAAAATCATTCCTCGATAATATTTAGTTGTTTATATTTCATATACAACGAGTATATGCTTATTGTGTCCTAAAAATATTTTCAGTAAACTGCAGCCATGCTTATTCTACTCATCTTTACGTCGAATCAATAAATTCGAAACAACTCATCGTAACCCAGTGTCCATCGTATGACGAATTTCAAAATGGACATTGTAAAAGCAATATAAAAACAGTATTAGGAGAAGATTGTGATCAAAGTTTAAGAGGCGACTTTTATTTAGAAACAAATCCTCAACCGCCTTACGGAAAAGGCAAATAATATTTAAGGATAATTAGTTAAATAAATAATATTTAATTAGATACAAAATGTATTTATTTAAATATTGATATGTAGTTAATTAAGCTATACGCTCGTGTAAAAAGTATACTTATAGACTCAAGGTTCGTTTTATACAAACTCTTAATTAAAAGGAAAACTATTTGTGTAATTACGTAGTTGTTAAATAATGAATGTATAATAAAGTCAACTCATTCAAATAAAACAAATAAATTAGAATGATTCGTCTATTGTTAAAGATAAAAAATTTAAATAATATTTTTTGATATTTTATTGTTTTATCATAGTGATTGTTTCAATTTTGAGGTCAATTTGTTGACTAGAAAGAACCAATGTGTGTAACTATGTTTATTTCTATATATTTAGTTTGATTGTAAATTGCGAAAATTTTCCGGAAATTAATATTAAAATACATACTATGAAACTCATTACAATAGATTCAAATTTACATATATTATAAGTAAATTCATCATGTAATAATAATAATCTGTGATTGTAGGTATTTTTCTATGTGCATCTAAAGAAATTGGCATAAATAATTTGAGAAATAATTTGACCACCATATGTAACTACATCCTATAATAAAATGCAAGTGAAAGGTCACTTAGGTATATAAAACATGAATTGTTCTTATACATTTTAGTTCAATTTCTAAGTGCCTATGTGCAATGTGGTTCAAAATAATTTTTGTAGTGTTAGTGAGTGTTTTCATAGGTAATTTAATTTATTCAGTAAAATATTGTAAGCTCTTCAGTAATGACGCATGGTTTCACAGACCAATCGAAAATAATTTTGAAAATTTTATATATATTTATTCACTTTAAATATATTAAATATCAAAATAAAAACAAATATCATAACTAATTATATAATGGCCTGTTTGATCCACGTTACCATTAGTGTCAGATTTCCACATTATACTAATGTAGTAGACAATTAAAAATAAATAATTTTTAGTTAGCATATCTCCACAAAATATCAAATTCCCACTAATGGAATACTTAAACAACTTCACCGTGACTGATCTATCAAATTTCCTCCGTCAAATACCGATCCCAAATCCTCTAATATTTGATGGGCAAACGATTCAACAAAACGATGTTACTTACAACTTGTACACAAGAAAAAATCCTGATGTACCATTTCGTTTGAAAAGAACATCGAAAAACTTTGGACCTCTAGATCCCCACTATGAGGTCAAATTTATCGTCCACGGCTGGATGGAAGATGGAAACCGAACGTACTATCGAGAACTGATAGATGCATACTTACGTAGAGGCGAATACAATGTGTTCGGAGTAGATTGGCAGAGGCCAGCGTTAAACGAATACACTGTATCATCACGAAATACAAAATCAGCAGGTAGAGAATTAGGAAATTTTATAATCCGATTAACTGAACTTGCTGGTATCTCATTGAATCAAGTTCATATTTTGGGACATTCGCTTGGCGCACATCTATCTGGATTTGCTGGAAAACATATTATTAATAGAATGAGAAGAAGAGTTCGACGTATAACTGCTTTAGACGCAGCTGGGCCGCTGTTTGAAACTCCCATACCGGTTGAAGCTAGAAATCGGTTAGATCGAAAAGATGCAGAGTTTGTAGATTGCATTCATACAGATGGTGGGATTTTTGGGATGATTCAACCTATCGGACATGCTGATTTTTATCCAAATGGTGGACTGCCGCGACAACCTGGATGTTCTGCACTTAATATCTGGGATCTTAGTTCAAGAGTTATTATTGATGACAGTAAGTAATATTCTAACATTTAATCAAATAAATTATAATTACTATTTGTCAGTACCAAATCTTTCAGAGTTTTCGAACGACCTTGACATAACGACCACAATAGGGTATCTTAATCAAAAAATTATATATTTAGAATAAACCAATATTATTTAAAAATAGGTTTCTGTTTATTTTAAACTAAATTCAAAACAAGTTACTTTTGTGTAGTACAAAAACCTTTATAAATGCAAAACAATAATTAAATAAATTAAAATGCAACTATTCAAGGATTTGTATTAATGGTACTTGACTACTAGTTGATTTATTGTAAATGGCGCATTTATGAGTTTGCGTTATTTTTTATATCGAATCGTTTAAATCATTCCTGTAATTATTTATTACACATGTTTAGAGATAATAATTAGCATATACTTTACTATTTTTACAGTGTTTTGTAGTCATTACCGTAGTCATGAAGTGTATGCAGAATCCATCAATTCAATCAATTTTAAATCCACAGAATGTGATTCATATGCTAACTTTAAAGCAGGTCTATGCGCTGGAAGACAAGTCATACCAATGGGCGAAGATACAGATATGGCCGCAAGAGGAAAATTTTATTTAGACACTAACCCACAACAACCTTTTGCTTTAAGATCAAAATGAATAACACTTCTTAATTAAAACTTCAATGAGAGATACGTGTTCCAATAAAAGCGAAGAAGCATTTATAAATATCTTTTAAAAATTATCTTTTTAACCAAAATTTCAAATCAAGTTCTATATATGATATATTCTCAAGAAGCGAGCTTCCTTATTTTAAACATTATTAATAGCAGTCTTTTATTACTTGTAAAGGTCATTGATTAAAATTTTATATTAATAACTGCATATTTACTTATATCAAAAAGTATTGAGTGATAGTTAAATTTATTAAAATGAATCGGCATTTATATTAGAAAGGAATGTCATAATTTATAATATACTTCTGTATCTTGACATTGACTCTTATATATTTAGAGGTTGTTTGCGGTGTAATATGCTATGCAACAAAATGCACTGGTTGAAATACATTAAATGGCAGACATGAAAAATATGCAATGCAAATTAACGTGTGTAAATATAGCTACTGTGCCGACATAATCAGATAATAGTTTGGCCTTCGATGTAAAATCACATTTTAAAATTTATAACTGAAATTCACGAACATAAGATAATCTGATTTACAAACTTTATCTAAAAATAAATTAAATCTTTAATTACAATTGTAAGCAGTCTCCTTTGTTATTGTGGGGTAGTTTTTGACCAGTAATTTAGTTGTCAGATGAAAATGATCATGAGACACATTTTCGCTATTAAATTAAATTGTTATTGAAAGTTATTAGCCATATTAGAATTTTTCATGTAAAGGTAATTAAATACCATTTTTTGTTAAAGTTTTTTTGACTAGTTTTCACATGTTTATTAGATATCCTTGCATTCTTTTTAACCCGCGATAGTAAAGATTCATTAAATTAAACTCATATACTTACTTTTAAAGTTCCTATAAATGTTCTGTAACATCAATAAGTCATCAGGCTACAAAAATAATATATTATTGTATATTCATTTCTTTTTAATAAAAATATGTTATTAATATTTATATAAATTTGAAATTGAATAATTACTATGTTCACTAACAACTAGTAAGTATAAAAATTCATTACTTATGTAATAGTTTATAGATTATATAATAATTTCATGCACATAAGGATATATATATATATATATATATATATATATATATATATATATATATATATATATATATATATATATATATATATATATATATATATATATATATATATATATATATATAATTTTATATAGCATTTACTTTTATATTTAACAATTTAACAGATAGATATTAAAATTTTGTTTTATAAAAATATAGTTTATAAAAGTGAAATGAAATAATGTATAATTAACTGAAATAAACTGAATTGACTGAATTTGTTTGTCAATTTTCAAACTATATTTTCATGGCGCTGAAAAGAAGTGAAGATAGAGAACTTATCCCACTCCCTGATCTTAGAATTACTTCTTTTTAGTATTTCTATAATTGATATTCCCTTTAAATATTTTTCTTTATTTAACAACATGCATTTTCCTAGCGTAGAAATAGAACTAGCCAAGTTTTAGCTTCACCGGATACAATTCTACAGGAGCCCATAAATATTTTAATATATTGAAATTTTATGTCAAATATTTGCTCTCTTCAATATTTCATAACCCATATTCTTTTGCTGGAAGTGTAACGTACTAACATTTATTTTTGAATACTTCAATATTTTTATAGTATCACACCAAATTGTGTAAACTTTCATGTTTACATAGAAAATTCAAATTTTCTTTTTCTAGTATTTACGCACGCTTCAAAATTATCTTCAAACATTATTTGTTGGTGCAGTGCTAGCCCCTTCTGCTTCTTCATTTTCATCATCTTCTCCACTAGCACTGTCACGGATTTCTTCAGTATCGCCCATTAGTACTCGGTATTTCTTCGAGATAGCTTCCCAATCAGCCACGTGTTCAATACGTGTAGCATTGGCAAAACTCAATGATGAACCAAGTGGACTTAAATGAACGACGGATAGACCTTGCGTATTTTTTGGTGCAACTTGACTGCCTTTCTTGACTTTTGAAAGCCACTTCATTCCAGCTTTAGTGCGAGCACTCATTTGTCGTTGGAGACCCATCATATGGACAAGGCTGGGCCGTTTCCTGGCACGTACTTTAATTATAGAAGAAAATTTATTACTTTGCATCCGAAAGAAATTTATTTGTATATATCTTGTTGGTTAATAAATATTAAACTTATAAGTTGCTGCCAAATTTATCATTCTAGATACTCTTAATCAATTTTATCAAATCCAACTATTTATTTAGAAAAAAATACATCTAATTTATACTCCACCCACGTCATACACATATATCTTTTTATTAATTTCTAACCATCCATTTTGAACCATTCATCCATTAATTTCTTATATTGCACTCATCATAGACTTCATTCATTCTCCATTTCTGCTCTTCAAATAGGAAAATACCAACAAGATATATACAGAAATAGAGAAAATTCTATTGAAGATATAATACTAATCTCCAGTTACAATGCTACCACTTCAAATTAAATTTTAAATAATTCTCTTTAGGATGAAACTGACAAATTTAAAATTTACGTAATGATTATGTTAGCAAAAAACAAAATTGGCATTGAGTTTAGGGTAAAAGTGAATCTTAGGAGGTCTCGTTGACATTTAGCACAAAAAAAAACACATGACCGCTGAAGGATAGTTCCAGATATTTCATCGAAAGTATTTTCTAGATCTGCCCCCCTCCCTCCCAACAACCTAAACTTTGCCCTGGCCTAAGGGGCAAATCCCTTCGTAGGGTATGCTTTCCCTGTATTTCGTTGGCAACTGTCAGTGAGACCTCCTAAGACTCACTTTAACCGAGTTTAGTTCTAACACCCATATGGTTTCAAATATTAGGTCAGTTTTAAAGTTTAATGCTAGCAGAGCAATAGGACATAAAGTGCCACTTAATGTATACATAGATGTGTAGAAATAGGACAGTATGAAATGATAGCCTGTTATCCATTGTACAAAGCAAGTCTACAAGAAATAGAAAGTATAGAGACGGAAAATAGATATAAAAAAATCAACTGCAAAAGCCCAACATACCTACGGTAGCCCCTGTGCAGCAACAAACATGAACATGATATATACGTATAATAATATTATATGAGAACTAACTATATCTGTCAAATAAACTAATAACTATCATTTCTGTGCCTATAAATGCCATATGTGAAATATTAGGACAATTTTATACTTTTATACAACATTGACAATGAACTCAATATAAAAACATTTGCGATTTAATTAGTATTTAAAATCAACATGAAACCACAGCAAATACACATATCTGGCATTTATAAAACAGCAAATGACATCTTTGAAAATAAATATCATAGAAGTGTGTTTTTCTGGTCTTACATCAATTGAAACAGTGAAACTAAATACATCAATTATTTCTAGTTTAATTTGAAATAACAAATAATACCAACTTTGTGTAACAAAGTATATTAAATAATTTGAATTGACATGTCATACCCTTGGCTTTGCAAATCCTGACTAGATAGAACAACCAGGTTGTAATCAAGTTGATAGGAGATGGAGCTGTAGTTGTTCTATGCATATTACGAATGAGCTTCGATAATCCAAACTTCCATTCTATATCAGATTGGGCCTAAACATCAGCAGAACAATTATCATAACATGCACCGTATAGAAATCTCTGAAATACTATTATCATAAATATTTTTAATATTAGACGTTTGTTATTTATACGAAAAAAAATGTTTAATATTGTTATGTTTAAAATTGGATTTAAAAAATACTTATTTAACCTGCTCGATTTAATTATTATTTATTTGATTAATTTAAACATTTTTCATTATTACAAAAAAAAAACTCATACCCAAGAGGATTCTGTTTAATCAAAATGTTTAAATGTAAATATAAAAAATGTGTTTTTGTGTTTACAGGCTTGTTTGTTTGAAAGACATAATTATACAGTGAAGTATATAATTTGATTTAAAAAAAAAACACATTACTTACATTTATGTTTCATTTTTAATATATATATTTAAAATTTTACTTCAATTTCTCTTCATTCCTGTATATTATACAGAAATCATTCAGATTGTATAAGCTTGAAAAAAGTGTTGAAATATTTTGAAAATAATTATAAATATCAATACACAAAAAGCAAAAAATAAGTTGTATGTATATATATATATATATAATATATATATATATATATATATATATAATATATATATAAATTTAAAAACATTTATAGATTGTATCAATAACTATAATATTTTTCTATAACATTAATATCGAAAGCTTTCTAAAAAATACATCAAAAATACTAACTGCAACATTCCAAACAAAACTATATCAAATGCAAACATCAATCAATCAGTCAAACATCGAATAATTGCCGATATCTACTAATATACGCACCTAGTAATATGAATGAGACGTAAGTTATGTAGTGTGTAATGTTCGTGTAAAATAAAAGTAAATCAGAAGAGCAATGAAATGCAGTTTGGTCTTCATAACATAATTATGTGTTAATGTTTCTAGGTTTCGTTTAAAAGTATCATGTAAATGAATGAATTGGATAGTGTAAAAATGGTGGCCAGTGTTCGCTTATTGATCATAAAACCTAGGCCATATCCGTCATGCGGGGACAGCCATGCACATGTTGTGGTGCATCCGATGGTGTCATGTTGTGATGTGGTAGTGATCAAACAGTTTACCTGAATCCTCTGGTATGTGTCTGTCATCATAGCAATGAGCAGGTTTATAAGTACTACGACAGAAACCAACATATAACAGCCAAACAGGAATTTGAACAAAACTTCGGTCCACAGAGGTTGGTTATTATTGCCCAGTATCTTGTATTCTGTGATTTTGAGCTGGTCTGTCGACGTTTGTCCAAAGACCGCAAAAAACAGCAACTCGAAAGCACGTATTGGATTCTTTGCGACTGGAAACACAAGAATTGCCAAAAGATAATTACCTGAATTCTCTGATATGTGTCAGACATCATAGCAATCAGTAGATTTATTAACACGACGACCGACACCAGCATGTAAATGCCAAAGACCATTTTGAATAAATTCTCTGTCCATGCTGGACGGTACGGTGGTTGATTGGCTGGCGGTGGAATCATCATCTCTTCATAAGTCGTTTGACCGAACACGGCGAAAAATAATAGCTCGAAAGCCAGCAACGGATTCATTACCACTGAGAACAATCAAAGTCAAATTCGAAATCAGTCTACGCCGATCCTACATAAAAACGTATTGACAATACAAAACAAAATCACTTGATCGTTCTAAGAACGAGCCACAAAAATCAGCAACAGGCAAAATTCAACTGGCTGCCGACACTCTGAGGACATGAGAACAACAAACAAAGAAAGCATGCAGCTGTAAACACGTAATTCGCACATCCATATTATTTTTAGAATATTCACACATAAAACATTACATATTGGTCCATTTTGCAGGGATTTTACTGAAATATAATTGCTAATTAGGAAAAGATTTTTGTATATATATATATAGCTTAAAGCCACCATTGATACACAGAACACATTTTTTATTCAAAATCAATTATGTTTCACAAATAACGAATTTCTAGAAGGACTTACACAAAACACACACAAACTAATACATGTAAAACAAATATAGCACGTAGAGATATTTCGAGTAGCAAAAACACAAAAACCAGACAGTCACCGGGTAAACGTCCAACTTACTGCCCCTAGGCGGTGAGTGCTTTCGACGAAGAGATGCATGAGAACGGGGTGCAGGATATGTAGGTGTATCCAACCACTCAGTATCCGGACTAGGTGTATCTAATCAATCATTTACTGTTTAAATAAATGGGTATCTACTATAATATAATAAAACAATTAATTAAAATATCAGTATCATGACCAAATATATCCTACTCTACAAATATGGACGCAATCTTAAAGTCTACATATTAAAACTTCAAATATTATATAAAATTTGGAATGAAACTACTCACCATCAACGAAATATGATGCCGTTGCAACAGTTCTTGGTAGTTTTCGTAATTCATCGTGTGAGAAATTGTGAAAGGGTTGATTTAAAGCAACAAAATGCATGGAGAAACCAAAAACAAAAATGGCTAAAACAGCTAAGAATCTCGCAAGATCTTTCATTAAATTACCAATGATAATGGCCCACGGACCAAACAAATGATGGAAAGAAAGGAAGTCTAAAATTTGTACGCACGCAAACAGAAACGACAAAGCAAAGAGTTGATTTCTACAGTACATAAGTGTTGGCCAGTACATTTTCTCAATAGCAATCCAGCCCAGCACGTGAGCTGCTACTCCGAAAATACCAAATAGTAAAACAGTTACTTTAATCCAACCTAAACCCGATTTATCACTTGGATTCGTTAGCTCAAACAACAATAAACCACTAAGCCAGATTAAAAGAATCCATTCGTACCAGTATGGTAACATACTTGGTCTGACTGCCGGATAAATAGGTGTAATACCGACTATCAACAAGAACAATAAAAGATAAACGTGAGACGTAAGATAGGACATGAATTTAATAATTGGAATTTTGTTGTACTTATGACCCAAGGGAAGTGTAAACCATAACCAAACAGGAGGACAAATTATAAAACCAAAAAATAAAAGCAAAATTCTCCAGGCCGGCCAATTTAATGATCCTCGCCATAATTCCTAAAGAAAATATTTGCAGTTAAGACATATCCTACGACCAGTAAACACAAATATGTATTCAGATAGATAAACTATCAAAACTTTATTTCTATTTGATATTACACTTTAAAGGCTTCAAAGAAACATGCTATTATAAAAATTTCGAAATTTATATAAGCAATAAGCACTTCAGCAGAATATTTCCCACATTCATAAAAATAAAGCACATAGTTCTCTAAGAAATAGTAATAACTACAATTATATTGACTAATATTATTTCGGCATAATTGAGAAACTTATTTTTTTTTCTAAAATAATATAAGTTTAATTAAATAACTAAACTAAAACTTTTAAAACTAAAACAATAGTTACCTGAAGATATCTTTGCACAACTGTATGAGCGATAACTTCCTTCTGCTCATTTTCAATGAGAACATCTAGAAATTCAACATTCCTACTATCTGTTGCTGTTAGTATTCTCCCTGCGGAATCAGCACCAGCCGCAAGTGCTAGAAGTTCTGTTGCCATTGCTTCACATTGTTTTCCAGCAGCTATAAGATCTTTAGCTCGTTCTTTTTCTTTGGTCGATAAATTAATAAAAATATTTGACAATTTCGCGGCAGTATCAACTGGTGCCGGCGAAACAAGTATGAATTCTTCAATAGGCTTGTTGTTATGATTTTTAGAACAAATCATAAGATTATAGACAAATCTTCGATCTTCCATTAAGGTATATGTGTCATGTTCTTTGGCCATTAAGTAAATTAAGACATCGTGATGACCTTCGGATGCTGCAAACCATATTGGAACTGCACCTAAATTTGTTTCGGATATTGGTGATGCCCCGGATTCAGTTAATAATTTAACAACTTCGAAACAACCAGCTCTAGATGCACAATGTAAAGGTGTCCACCCATTTTTATCGGTGGCATTAATATCCGCTCCTTGTCCTATATAAGAAAACCAGCAAAATTATAAATAGCAGAAACAAACACGCAAGCTTGTCATTAGCTGACTTACTTACCCAGTAATACTTCAACCATTTGGTAGTGGCCGTGAGTCGCGGCAATATGTAAGCCTGTTTTTCCATGCTTATCTACACTTTGGAGTAATTCTGCTGAACGACTTAACAATAGTCCAACAACAGACATATGACCACCGAAACAAGCCAAATGTAAAGGATTATATCCCTAAAATCATCATCAATTAGAAAATAATGAGCTAGCTATATTTGGCATTTAACTTATACATTCTCGGTCGTTGCAGCATCTACTTGAACTCCTGCTGAATTCAAGAGTAGCCGTACAACGTTTTCATTTCCAGAATAAGATGCTAAATGTAACGGTGTCATTCCAGATTCATTCCCTAGTGCAGGTACTAACGGTGCTCCATTTGGTGGATCAGATTTGACCGTTCCGGGAAGATATGAAAGTAATTCTCGGACGGTATCAGCTTGACCGTAATAAGCAGCAACATGTAATGCGGTTACACCCAATTTTTTGCTCACAACTCTAAGACTATTGGAAGACTTCATAACTTCTAAAACATGTCCATGTCCATGTTGAGCTGCTAAATGTACGGCAGTAAACCCTGTTTTATTTTCATCGGTACACGATGCCCCAGCTCGTACAAGAGCTTTGACGACTTCTGCGTGGCCGCCTTCGGCAGCTATTTGAAGTGCTGTGGCATCATTTTGTTTATTTCTTGCCGATATGACACCTTGTCTATCGAATTTCATCAGTTCTTCTATTACAGTAACGGAACCTTGTGCTGCAGCAATGTGTGCACAGGTGTTTCCATCTTTTGAAGTAGCCATTACTAAACTTGGATGTGTTTCCAAAAATAATTGAACTACTTCAGAGAAATTATTTTGTGCAGCAGCATGAATGGGCTTTTGTCCCTGGTCATCTGTAGCATCTATATTGGCCCCCAATTCTAAGAGTAATTTGCATACTTCTATTTGACCAGCAGCAGCTGCTAAATGCAATGGTGTTTGTTTTCTCAGTGTTAAAATATCAATGACGGCGTTGTGATCTTTGATGAGAAATTTTACTAAATGTGTGTAGCCGTTCATGGCAGCAAGATGCAATGCAGTTCTTCCTACTCTAGACTTGGAATTGATAAATGCTTTATGAGTTAATAAAGCATCGCACACTTGAAGATATCCTCTTTCTGCTGCTAAATGTAGCGCTGACCTTCCTTCCGTGTCAAACACATCAACCCTGCCATGATTGGCTAGTATATTATTGACTAATTCGATGTGTCCTTTATGTGAAGCAATCAACAATGGTGTCCAACCAACAGCTGATTGTTTATTCAATGCCTTTTGTATGTCAGTGGCACTCATATGAGATATCATCTCCATGAGTACGTCATTGTTGCCCGTGATTGCCAAATAATGGAAGGGCGTTTCGTGAGCATGCCTTGTTTGTATTTTTACATCCGCTCCATTTTCTAACAATAGTTTAACAACTTCCCTATCAGCTAATGGTACTTCAACTTCTTCTTTCTTAATATTACAAGCGAAATGCAACGCTGTGCATCCTTCATCGTTAACTGCATTAATAAATGCTGCTGCTTTTTCATTACCCGAATGTTCTTTCATATAAATAATCAAAGCATTGACGATTTCTGGTCGACAACCTCGACAAGCCAAATGTAAAGGTGTTTCCGAAGACTAAACATAAACACACAAACACAAAAATAAGTAAGTTTTAAGGTAAATAATAGCTAATTTAAGGGCTCATAAGCAAGATAATATAAATACATTAAAAATATAGTTTTTTAATTTTCTAATTTATTTAATATTGTTATAAGTAAGCCAACTCATGAGAATTGTGTTGAAAACTCCCTACAAATTTAAATGTATATATTTTTATTGAAGTAAAATAGTAGTGGTAGTAGCAGACCTTGTTTTTACACTGAGGATCTCCTCCATCTTCTAACAACATTAACAAAGCAGATACATTTCCGTATTTTGCTGCAACGTGAACAGGTGTTTGTCCATCATCTGTAGTCAAATTTGGACCTGCACCACTCTTCAATAGCATAAGAGCACATCTATCTCCATCAGGGACACGAGCAGCTATATGCAATGGTGTTTCTCTCAGCTTACCACCTTAAACGAAATATCTAAATAAAAAAAGGAAATCATACTCATTATCAAGCTTCTATACCTCGAATATGAACATCAGCTCCATAGCCAAGTAATGTTTCAACGACTATCGGTTTACAAGCCTCAACAGCAATATGTAAAGCGGTATAGTTTTCCTAAAATACATATAAAAAACGATTTACCAAAACCCAACACGATAATAAAGTATCAGTCTTACATTCGTGGTCACGTCAACTTTTTCACCTTTCTGAATAAGAGTGTTTATTATACCGACATGTCCATACCTAGCGGCTGTATGTATACTCCTAGCACCATCCTGTAATTTGTGTTTTATATTTAGAATATAATAAATCTACTGGCAAAGTGAAAAAATAAATCTAGATTTGATGACTAGAGAAAACACTTCAACAAAAAATAAATTATGCTTGAAATTACAGCGCACAAAGTAATAATTATTTCTCTTGAACTTGGTCAGTGATTCATTATGTAGATATAAGCACGAGCCTAAGTTTATTTGCGTGTTCAATAACTGTTTACCACTATAATCACAATTATAATAAAAAAACATCTAACGTTGGTGCGAATCAGTACAATGTTTAATAACTTTTCCAATAACTTTCATTGAATACAAGTGTAACATTGTAGGAAAATGTATTACGCTTTGATTAAATTTCAAATACCTTGTTAGGCATATGCAAGTAGACTCCTTTTTTAAATAACATCATGGCACAATCAGCATGTCCATTTAAAGATGCTATATGCATTAAGGTACTTCCATCTTTAGTACGTTCTAAAATACTAGCTTTGAACTTATCTGCCAATAATTCGATAATTGCTGCGTGTCCATTTTCGGCTGCCAAATGCATCGGAGTTCGATCTAAATCAAGATTGAATAAATGGACCATGGTCATATCTACTCCAATTTATGCTAAATGAATAAAATTTTAAAAAATATTCAAAATCTACATCAACTGTCTATATAATATTTCATATTTAATACTTTCTGAAGATAAATGGAAAAGAGACTTAGATATATGAATTAAGAAAATACAACAATATTTCAAAATCATTGAATATCATCCCTTAAGTGGTTTAGAAATTTGCGTTTACCAAACTAAGAAAACAAAGAGAAAAAAAGATATTTGTATGATGATTTGCTAGAAGAAGCAATTTACACACCTTCGTTATCAACTATAGCTGCAGAAGCTCGAACGCCATAGAAATATTTTACTAGAGTTTCGTCGCCTTCCGCCGACGCAATATGCAATGCAGTTTGGCCTTCCCCATTTTGTACGTCAACATTGGCGCCATAATCTACCAAAATCCGTATCATATCGATGTCTCTTCGCCTAGCTGCAAGATGAAGAGCTGAATCCCCATTAGTAGCCGTTGCTTTTACTTGATCAGCTGTTTGAGCCCCAAGTAATTCTCGACACATAGACTGATTACCAGCTTCGACAGCAAGTAATAACGGAATTTTGCCACGCTGTCAAATTAAATAATCTTGATAATACATCGGCTCACTATTATTAGCCACAGTATTCAAAATATTAGATGTAAGAGGATTATTAATACCTAAATATAATTTTATTCTCTATTGATATAAAAAGTTTGTGTAACGAATTAATTATATGAAATGCTATAAGCTTGCAAAGAATTGATTTGTTTTTTGTAATTAGAATATTTTCTTTGTAAATGTTATATAGAGCAAATGGTGAGTATAATTTATATAAAAATACGAAATAGAAGGTGATGTTTCTTCTTTACTGCTACGATAAATCGTGGATCATAAATTTTTTTACTATAATAAATAATAATTGTTTAATGACAATAGTGCACTCGTATAAATTAAATCATTTATTAAAACAGTGTAAACTGTAAATATGTGCATCAAGTCATCAACATAAAAGATTCTTTCGTAAAATTAAGGGGAACTAATACAACAGTGCGTGCCTCATGTACCAGTCACCAGATGACTCCATCATTGATATATCGTGAGTTTAATAACTTAACTACTGTATAGGCTCAATATATTTAACGAGGCATTGGCACCTAGTAAATATCATTAATTAATTACCTAACTGCAAATTTCTCTTGTTAACACTGCAAGTTTACCTATACTTTAACACGTTGAAAGGAAATTATATTTATAGTCGTATTTTACACGTAACTCTACATAATTTTATTCTTGCACATGCAAATCGTTGTTCTGAATAATTATTATGATATAGTAAATTTAAATTATTAACAAAATGCAATTTAAATGTTAATAAAACAAAATGTGATGATATTCAAAAATAGATCCATGCATATTTGGTTCCTTGTTGTTTCAGCTCAATGACACTGAGCTTAATTTAGATTCTAACAATATTGTTCGAATAGTATTATTTAAAAATGGAATTTGAAGTTGAGATCATTAGCTTGGGTTGTTCTACTTCTAAACCGGATTTAGATAAGAGCAGAACGTTAAAAATGTATCACGAATTTATGTAAATTGAAAATACTTCTGTTCATAACAGGTAGGGGTATAATTATGGATATCCAATACCGCATAAATTTAATCGTGGAGGATAAAATGCATGAATACATTGTTGCCATTTGCATTTGGTAAAACGTGTGTCAGTGCCCTCGAAATAGGTAACGCAGGTGCATAAAGAGGGGATGAATTTATTTGTAAAATCATTTTTATATTTTTAGTCTGTCTTGTTCAATCAATAACATATTGTTTGAAGAATAAAATCTTGCACTCTTGCAAGATGTAATCGAACCTTGGTATCAAATAATAATACATTTGTGATATGTAAAATATAAATAAATATATTTATGCCATAAATTAATATTATATATACTTTTTAAAACACTCTTCTGAATATTACAAATTTTCCTATTTTAAATATTCGGTAAATTTTATTTTACAACAGGCAAATTTTATTGGTCAAAGGAGGATTTAAAAAAATAACTGTAACCATTTTAATGAGTAATATGGTTCTATAATTGAATTAATATGATTGATTAATAATAAATCATTATCATTAAAATCTACACACAGACGTAAATAAATATTATTTTGAAACAAAAATGAAAAAACGCCGCCGTACCAAGCGCAAGCTAGCATCAAACTACCACCGAAATATGACTACTAAGTAAACACGCGAATTGACAACTGAACATACAGTCCTTACGTGTCCTCACAATAAGGATTATATTGCACACATATATATATGTATGAAAACATTCTTCCACTTCGGATATTTGAATATCGGAGTATATGAATTGTTTCAGTAATCGAAAACAAACATATTGACTATGCTATACGGTGTATGCGTATAATAAATATGTGAGTTATAAGTATGTTTAAAGTACTTATTTGGCAAGATTCTTTAAGAACTTGCTGTTTTACAAAAATATGTCAATTTTAAGTTGATAGTTTTAGATAATAATGATTTATAGATCAACAAAATAAAACACGGCTTTGTTTTTAAATAAATTTCATCATTTTTTAAATTCTAAAGACATTCTACTTCTTTCAAAATATTTATTCACAAATCAAGTCATTCTCATTTATTAACTTACGATAGCGGCTTTGAGAACGGTTTAATTATTGTGTTGAACATGAAATATGTAAGTATCATACAAATTAAAATCAAAACTAGTTAGAATTTATTTCTGGTGTATTTAAAAAAAAAACTTCTGATAACAATCTTTATTTGATCTTGATGTAAATGAAACTTTTATAATTTCGTTTATATTGATCGGTTGTATCCAGCACAGTATTTAAAAATTTGATTTAGACTTCTTACATGCAAAAACCGTAAATAACACAACACTATGTTTTTCGAACACGCATTGTATTTCTTATAATTTATTTCGCTGCTTGAAGCCCTTATCCAAACCAAAAAAAGAAACTGAATTGATGGATTTTTGTACATCTTAAAATACTAATAATGAGTGGGCAACTTTGTAATTAATTCATCCTACAAATTACGATGAGATTTATTGGAAAATACAATATTTAATTTAAAAATTAAATAAAAATACTCACCCCGTCTGGTTTCAGTCGAATATCCTTGCCTGCAGCTGACAGAAGAGCCCTTAAGATAGAAGTAGCAACCCCCGTTTGTCGAGATGCAACAATATGTACAGCTGTTTGTTGGCGAGACTGTTAAACATAAAGAAAGTTAATTTCTTCATAATGATTTTCACATACGCCTCCATAAACTATAATGTATACAAAATTGGTTTTTGCGTGATTTAAAAAAACATACATTTATTTTTGTAAAAAAATAATCATGTGCGCAAAAGTATATAGTAAAGCAGTAAACAATGCACCCTATCTTTCAAGTGTTTTTCATCTGAATAACAAACATATTATTACGAATTACGAGCAACATTACCATGACAACAAAGCAATTTAAATTTTTCGTCAATAACAACAACGATACTCGATACAAAATATATGTTTTCTTTCCTCCTTGTCAATTCTTTGCCCAATTCCATTATTCAAAGTTGCTTTAAAACAATGATATAACTTACGCAAATGCAAGGACTCAGGATATATAATATTTTAATATTTATAACTGTAAGTTACTATTTAGAAAATTAGATTTAGATATTGTGTTAAAATGAATATGAGAGTACAGCTCAATAATCTTAATATATTTTTTAAATGAGCACCAATAATTTAGATTAAACTAACCAGTAAATTGTAGAATACTATTTTGTATAATTATTTAAAAATATATTTAATTCTAATTATTTATTTAATTTAAATATCCTATGTGAAAGTATAACTTGAAATAAACTGATTTATTCCGCCAAATATTTGGTCTTTGTTTGAAATGAAAGTGATTTAGAAAAATGTGTCACATCGCATGATGTAGTATTATTTTGACCGGTCGTGACTCGATAAAGTTTTTAGAGAATTATTTAACTCCGTTGAATGCGGGTTAAATAACAAAACTTTTCTCTTAAAGTTGAAACTTTTAGAAGCAGCAATCAATTAAAATAATTTGCTTACCCCGCCTGTAGAATATGGATCAACACCTTTTTTCGATAGCAAAAGTTTGACAATCTCCTCTCGAGAGTGCATAGCAGATATATGAAGAACATTATAGTTGTCCTGCAAAGAAAAGAAAAATATATATTTATATACATTAGATATATAAAATTTTTAAACATGTACTATGCCAGACAGTAAAATATAAATTTGGGTATTCACATATTATAGGTATAACTTCTCAATAAAATGAAACCCATTACAGGATCCATTTTACATCTAGATATAGTTTACAGATTAATAATTTTGAAACATTTTTATAGCTGTTTTTCAAAATAAATAAATAAATCAAAAACAACATCGCATAGGTGTATAAATCAAAATGTGGAACGTATTCAAAACAGCTTAATACCAGACCAACATTTGCATACACCTGTAAATTTGATTGGAGGATGTTTGATAGAACTGAAAGATTATTTCATTTCCCAAGCAGTCTGTTGAATGTATGTTTGTTCTTATAAATGTATCACTCTATTCTGTAGACAAGTGGACACACTTTCTGCATATATTTCCATATTAACATAGAATGTATAACAAGTTATTCTCAAATAAATTGAAAAAGGTTGTTTTAAATGTCAAGGAAAATACAAATTGTACAAAACAAACATAATAACTAAAATGTCTAACAAAATATTCCCATAAACATATGGTCAAGTTTAATCACCACAAAATAGGATGACAAAGCCGTAACTAAAATAATTTTTTAAGTTATGGTTGTCCGTAGGGAACCAATATTTTATAAATACTGCTAAATTTGAATCAAGCCTAACTCAACTAGGCACCGGTTTTTTTTATTTCTCACGAAACGGAAATATATTCCAAACAATAAATTACGTACAAATTTATGGAAATAAAAATTCTGGCTTGAAATGTATAATAAATCACTCATATTTTTCGTAATAGGGCGTAAATAATACTTTAGATACTTTCATTCAATCATTGTTTGCAAAGTGGTATCACCCCTAAATATTTTGTCTACTCAAGGTTTTCGTATGTGAAAATGAAGCACTTATGATAAATTAAAATTTATTAATTCTATATAATGTGGTATCTGGTAAATAAGTAAATTAATATGAGTAAATATTATACGTTTATGTGTGAATATATATATATTTGATAAAATGAATCATCATAAAATCTAAAACAAAATTTAAATAACTGTAGAAGCCAGTTTTTGATTTCTATATTTAGTAAGTATATGTAACAAGGTGTATGCAAACACGACTACCCTTATTTTATTAATCAAATCATTTAGCACGAAAGTTTAATCTTCGAAGTGGGGCACATGCCGTCATTCTGTATCGTATCGAAACTCACGCGAAGAAGTTAACATGATCAACCTTAATACACAGAAAAATTTCACTGCATTTACGTATAAAATATTAAGATTTTCATAAGATAAACAGTAATAAATTCTTAGGTAAAGTAATTTACATTTAAAAACAATTTTAACTTTGAATGCATTACAAATTTAAATATTATACAGACATATAATCTGCTTCCCTATAAAGCGTAGTTAAAATAATTAAAGTTCAGTATTATACCATGAATACAAATATTTTCTACATTACAACTTTCAACACGAAATTTAATCATATAAAAGTAAAGCATAAACGAAAATGGTTTTAAAACTGTACCGTCGTAACTTCTTTACAAGAAACTTGATTCGAGAACCAGTAGTGCATTTCCCAAAATTACAAAAAAAATGGTAATTTTAATTTCTTAAATGGACTGCGATATATACCGAACAATGACGGGGGTTGAGCTTTCAGTATTATAGGTGTCTGTAGCGTTTTTAAAAATAGTTTACGAAGTGATTTATCTTCTACATAAAATGAATTATGATGAAGAGAAAAATATGAACCCAATAACGTAATAGGGGATTATACGTGATCAATATTGAATTTCCTTCCACACCTTAATATCCGACTATTAAGCAAGGGAAAATCTAAATATAGTTCAGATAACGCGAATTTCATGTATGAACTAGATTTGCCCCGGAAAACATCTTTGTATCAAAATTGCCACGCCCATGATTTTACAGTAATATCCTTAATTGCCGTATAAATAGGTTAAAGAAAGATTAATCTTCAAGTATTCTAAGGTTTTGTGCTTGGTAAATTTTTATGATTAAAGTTTCTTATGATTCATAAGCGCTGTCATAAGTTATGAGAGCGCTTGCACGTTAGACTAACAAATAATATATCTTCCAACAAACCATTTAATATACAATTATTTTTAAAAAATGAATCCTCATTTTTTAGCAAGCATTTCAATACGGTATCCTATGTATTTTTAATATATGTATTTAAATGCGTAAATAAGAAAAAATGAGTTTTAATTGTTATGGTAATACTTGTAAATTACACTTTTTCTTTCCAATCATTAAATTGAAATTAATAATTTAATTTTATATATCTATATAACCATTACGAAATTTATCAGTATATGTTGATCTTGATTATATCAATATATTTTATTGTTTTGTTATATTTGCTTATGATATTATAACTTTAGCACATTTAGATAATTAATTATAAACCAACTTGTATAATTCAGACCCAAGAGACAATTCTTAATATGATAGAGTATTAGAAAAATATATATTATTTTTTAAGTTACATTCTAATGAAAAACGATAAAGCTGATGAATATTTTTAAGTTATCCTATTAACACATTGTTTTTAATTCTTATATCATCATAATCCTGTCAGAGATAAAGAAGTACAGTGTAAAAACGGAAAACAATGACTACAACTGATTATAGAAATCTGATGCACTCGGCATAGAAAAAAGAGTGCACATACCGGTTTATTATGTTATTTTTCTTAAAATGAGGTACACCATTTTTTACACGAAGCGTTACAATTTTTTTATTATACACATTTTATATAGTATATGTTAAAATACTTACATTATTACGTGCTCCTACATCCGATCCGAGTTCTATCATCCGGTCAACAAACGACGATCTATTATCCTTCACAGCAAACATCAACGGTGTCATTCCGGTGGCCTGAAATAAAAATAACCAAAATATTACATTATATTTATATATTTGTTTATGAAAGTAAATAAATATAATATAAACCCGTTTGTACTTTGAATATTAATACGTTAGTAATTGCATGTATTTTACTATTTTTGAAAAATTATTCTATTGTAGGTATTTGAAATATTTGAGTCTTTCTAAATAAATACTAATGTAACAATTTCATGCAATGTAGATATCTAAAATTAGCAATATTCTTAATAAATATTATTGATCAAAATCGAGACTTGGTACCTATGACATTTTACATAAACCAATCGGCATGCAAAATCATTTCACATAAAATAAGAAATAGTGACTCAAGAGCTAAAATAGCTTATAAAAATTAAATAAATCATGTTAAGCCTATCTAAAAAGTTGGTTTACTTGATAATTTGGATTTAATAATATCTGGGCCATATAGTCAAGCAACGCGTGACTAAATATAAAGTATAATTAGTTAAATATCAACGGAATATCTGGAAACTCCGCTTTAAAAAACAGAAGAAAAAAAATATTTTTTGGAATCTGATTACAATAATTTCCACGATAAAAGATATACTAACATCAATCATGCTTAAAATATTTTATATTCGGTTGCACGAAAGCTTATTTATTTAAATGATTTAAAATAATTTTCTATGATTTCTTTTTAATCTTAATTTACCAGTCTTTCTACTTACAAATAAATAGAATTCTGAAACCTGTCAAATATGAACCAATTTATAGAACTTGCATACAAATCAATTTGATGAATTTTAAATTCGAGAAATTAGAAGTTTTTAAATAATTTAAACTGAGAACTGATTCAACAAATAAAAATAATAATTTATATATTCAATAATAAAAACAGGTAGTAAATGTAAATTTACGAATTAACATAATAAAACAAATATAGACAATTATTTTAAAAATGACTTACCGGATCAGATACCCCGGCAAGAGGAGCTTGATTGACATCTTCTCCGCCGGAAGCAATCGACTTCTCCAAGGACTTAAGCACCTGTTCGACGGGTGACCATTCCCCTTTCTGTGACAGGACAAGTAACCGTTGGGCTGCATCTCGAACAGAAGCTCCTGCACTTTGTGGCTTCGGTGGACTACCAGGTTCCTCTTTATCTCCATTTGAACTGGTCTCTTCCTTATCTTTGACCGGTGTTTTTTCAGTCTTCGCATCTTCCGGTTTTTCAGCTTCTTTTTTCGGGGCTTTCGCACCACCTTTCTTGCCTGGTTGTGACATAATCCACTATACATTAACCGAAATTAAAGCACTCGAAATGAAACTGACTCATTATCATAATGTCTTTTGGAAACTAGATAATGTTCGATGACTTATAAAGTTTGATTTTGATTGTTTAAGTTATATCATTAATATCACTGATGTTCACCATTTTACTGATTTGATAATTTAGTTTATATTTGCATTTATTGGAGCATGGCGCGTTCGCAACGTCTTAAAACAGACTGGTATAGGTATTTCTATTCGCTCGCGTGGTTGTACCATCATGTGGCCAAAGAGGGGTGTTCTACCCTTTGCCAAGATTTTTCCTACACTAAAAAATACCCCCACTATTTTACTTCAAACATCAACTTCAATACTAACTATCATTACAAAAAATATCTAACCACATACACCTGTTTATTATCTTCCATTAATATAGTTTAGGCATGAATTGTTTCAGTTAAAAAAAAAACTTATTTAGAAAAATTACAAATTTCTCAAATAATTAAAATTAAACTATTTGTAATGTTTGTAGTTCGAATTTAATAATTACTATTTCATACTTACCTTACGATATACATATACTGAACTCCAAAATAACTTTACAAAAAAATGTATTGTTTTACGTAAACTTATAAATAATAGTTCAAAAAACAGTTTAATTCGATAATATTAAGCCTTAAAATTGAAGTAGCATTAGTAAAATACAATAACAGGAAATAAATTAGACCATTTGGGAGTATCTATTTTAATTTCTTCTATCCACTGTAGCGCAATTTTAATAGGGTTGATTTGAAAATATCCATGCATGCCAAGTGCATTTGCAAATGTATAAATATGAAAAACTAACGATTACAATATTATAATTATTAACAAAATAAATATTAATTCAAGTATTTTTATTTTAAAATCGATTATACAGTAGTGGCCAATGGTACAATTTTGACTTTACTAATCTAAAATTAAAATCTGTATTCGATTTAAAATGAAAATGGCCACATTACCTTGAAATAAACAATGACTGAATTTTTCAAGGAAACCCAAGTAATGTTAACATATATTTCGCAGTAAAAATCGTAAGAAACGTTTGATAACATCAAATTGTGGAATGGTCACTATTGAAACAGCCTTTGAAAAATCTGCATGTTTCGTCACAAGAAACTTCAGCCAATCATACGAGGGCGTTTGTATGTGCGTGACGACGTCTGGCACGCTACATCCGGCGCAGTATTCAGATTACGTTTATTCGCAGTGCTTTATGTTCTACCTCAGTTTCACCCTTAAGTATTCGACTATAAGGTACGATTTTGCAGTAGTGATACTAAAGATAAATGTAAGTGTAGGTTTCTTGGATAGGTCTACATCATGAGTCTAACCGAGTTACAAGGTCTGGTATGGTTTACTTTATTGATATTTTTTATATACTATTTCACATTGTAGTTGAGAGAATCTAGTTCATTTTCTTACCTTTTCAAGTGCGTATATAATATTTTTTTATAATATGTTACGGGTAACGATGAATAAATTTCTTTATTATACATTTTTCTTTCGAGATATTCACGTTTTTAAGGGTATGAGTATTTACGAGTTTCAAATCTAATTCTTGAAATTACGTTAAATAAATTGAATTCATATTATAATTTTAGGAATATCTCGATATTGTCAAGTTTTACTAATCTGTCATTCTTAAATTGCATACTTTTTCATATAGGGAGTTTTAATCTATTTTGCATTATTGTCGAACAGTAAATGGGAATGAAGGTGAAACTACGACTGAAAAATCAATTTTACCCGGAGCTAGATCAGCCTCTCTACAATTGCAGTACACTTGGATATCCACACACTTACATTATACAGAAATACATACGTCTTATATAAATACTATTTACTGAGAAGTGAAAACATTTACCTACAAATTTGTCAAATAGTTAAAAGTACACTCAGAAAATATGAATTACATGCTGAAATATGATAAATGAACACAGGTACATAAGAAATAGACAGTGATTTAGTAGTTTAATCAATAATATTTTATTTTACAGTAAGATTGCATACTTTACAAAAACAAAAAAAAAACACTCTCAGCTGCCCATTAGCAAGACACAACAAATATACACATATTGCAAAACTATTGGTCCAAACACCCTTTTTTATAGACAAAACATTCATTTCCGTTAAACCAAACGATAAAATTTACAATATTAACACAAATAATAAAATACCTTAAAACCTATCTATATATTTTTATTTTCTTGTCATTATGTTCATGTAAAAATGGATATACTAAAATTTCATACACGAACAATAAAAACAGTTTGGTTTACGAAAAGGCTATTTTAAATATCAATAACATAACTATTTTCAAACTATGACATACTCTTTGTCACAATCATAACAATTTTAATGTACATTTATATAGTTAACTGTAATACTGATAGAACTATTTTAAATTGTTCACAAACAGATCACAACCTTTCACAAAATAAAATTGAGTGTGTGTGAGTGTTCATAAAAAGCATATGAACTATCCACAAAAATGAAGAAATATTAAAATGTATTCGCGAAAGCTAGTTTAAAATTGAAAGAGTTAAATATGTTACTTTTGTGAAATAGACTTCTATAAAACTGTGCTTTGATTTCTAAATATAATTAATGTATCAGTTATGAAATGTGTAATTTGATTTCCAATACGATTATATTTAAACAACCAAACATATATCTATCAGATGAACAGATCAAATTAACGATCATATATCTTTCATTCCTATCCTGTATAAATACAATATATCAGAGAAGAAACATGCGTTTGGTGTGATATAGCATTTTAATATATCTTGATTATTTGGATAAAATTGATTCTCATTAAATCAATAAAAGTAAAATAATAAACCAATATCACTGTAATTTGTAAAGGTAAATGAAACACGGGTTAACGGTTTAAATAGTTTAAAGTATTTTGTCCGTGAATATGTGACCAGAAATAAGGATAAAACGAAAAACTATTCAATTCGTAGGTCGTAGAGTAAAAAATTAAAAATATATTTATAAACACCTCTTTAAAATATAATCAGGTAAGAAATATGGACTTATTTAAATATTGTTGATTTTCAAATGATTAAACATTTCGAATAAAATTAGTTTATAAAAATAATGATAAATAAAACGTACGCACTAGAAAAAGTTTGTATATCGTGTTATGTGTATATGTATGTATGTATGTGTGTACAATATAACTTACATATCTAATTCTTCTGACCAGCTACAGTCCATTGCTTCAGAGTTTGTAGATTCGGTCATAAGAAATAGGTCGTACTGCATTTTCGAATGTTTCTCGATACATTTGTCACCTGACTCCGTTGGATCTTCAGCTGATGTTTCAGTATCACTTACGCTGGGCGAGCGTTCGCTTGTACTGCTAGAACATTCATCCTCAGAATTGGACTCAGAAATCATAGCCTCGCCCGCGGAATTCTTAGGAAATGCAGATTGCAGAAGCAACAGGTCTCCGGACGGCAGGGATGGAAGACTATCAGGCATATCTTTTATTTTATTACTAGTGCGATTGATTTCTGATGGCAAAACCGGCAGACTGATTGCCGCATCAGAATCATGTTCCAAATCTGGATTATTTTCTAATTTTGTTCCACTCCTGATAGGTTCCAGACCTGACTTGGGTGTGCTAGTGCGTAAGCTGTAATGCCAACTTTTTGACAAGTATTCATCCGAGTGACAGTTACTCTCCGGCGATTGTGAGTCTCGCAATGAAACCGATTTTGATCGAAACCGATTGTCGTTTTTGTTTTCGGAACTAACTATGGCTCCAGCCGATGCCGATAGGCTTAAGTTATTCGATTTGGTGCGTGGCCGTTTCGAGGCGGGTGATTTGGTTGGTGTAAATTTTGGCGGTGTAATGTTACGGAAACTACCCGCTCTACGAACCATTCGTGACGCTAAAATTTCGGGTGATTCGTCCATATCAAGGACCCAACTGACCGAGTCACTTTTTTCGACAACACCTTTAACAATCGGTGAACTAGGTGGTGAATCGTCCAATTCAAAGTAATCCGATTTATGATTCGACCGATCATTGGAGGTATCTGATATTCTACTACACTGGGAAACAAAGCTTTTGGTCTTTTCTCGGAATGAAAGCGTACGTTCTAAAATGTGTTGTGGTGTGTTCGTGCCAAGATGTTTTTCGTTAAAGCTAGACGTGTGAAGCGATCGGCTTAGGTAACCTCCACATGGAGTTTTGTAGGACATGTCATCGCAAAGAGATTGATTTGAACCATGCAAAGATTTACGATTGGGTGTTGAACCTTGCAATATTGCGTTTACTACCTCAGAATTCTGCTTCAATTTCCACTGCAATTCTTCATTGTAAAGCGACAGTCGTTTCTTCTGCTTTGATTCCTGACTGTACGATTCCATAAGTCTCTTATTTTCTTTGGTTAAATGTCTATAGAGCAAACAGAAAAACAAATTAATTTTATTAAACGAAACATTATTTACTACTAAGAAATTATATCAATGAAAAAAACTGTTAAATAAAATAATAAAACTTTAAACAAATGTACACCCTTTAATTTATTAAAATAAACTTACAATTCCATTTCTGTTTTGCGTTCAAGTTGCATTTCTAAATCTTCAACTCGAGCTTGAAGACTTTGTGCCCGAACTAGTGCTTGGGGAAGCTCTTCAGCTGCAGCAACTAGTTCTCCGTGAGCACGACGTAGCTCAGATAATTCGGCAAGTTTCAAATCCAAGACAGTTCGAAGTGACTCCACTTCATCTTGTAGTTGAGTGCATCGCCCCAATGCAGCCTGAGGCACAAAAGAATATCTGTCTGTTTGGCTTATCTAATAAAACGTGTAAAAAGGAAAAAATAAAAATAAAACCAAACAAAAAAGATCTGGGATTGCAAGGATGCGAGCGATAGATAAAACAAAGACATGTGTTGTATGCACAGATAATGTAAAATATTTTTCAATGTTCTATAGTTTATCAATGTTGTATTCAAAACAATTATTTACCTGTAATTTGTTATCTTTGGTATCACTCTTGAACGTTTCTAATATCTTCTTGTTTTCTTCCTTCAATAACGATATCTCATCTTGAGCGTTCATCAATTTTACGTCGAAACATATTTCTTTCTCGTTGAATTCATTCTTGAGCCTCTCATTGCGGTATCTGAGCTCGTTTAAATCATCAATGATTGATGATTTGTCATCTAATTGTTCTCGGATGGATTCGTTTTCTTCTCGTAGTATTTCTATCGTTATTTGGTGTTCTTGTCGCAAGTTTCCATTTGCTTGTTCAAGCTCTTGCACTCTATACTTATGTTCAGTAGCATATACTTCAATGCGGGCAGCGATTTCGTTTTCTCTATTCGATATTTCTGCATCAAGTTGAAATTTCAACTCGGCATTTTCTTCCTGTAATCTTCTTTCCAGCTCATATTTTTCTTGTTTATGTTTTTCTTTCACTGCAAGAGAAATATATAAATAATGAAGTGCTCAAGTTTAGTATAATTTTAATCAATTTTTGGCGAACATTTATACTTAACATTTACTTTGTATTTGTGACTCAAATTGTAACTAATATATAATATATGAAAAGCTCTTACACTCAATAAAATCCCGTCTTTGTTTCTCGAACAATTCGGCGATTTCAGCACGATATTTAACACGTTCATCTTCCAAGGTATGAGCAGCCAGGGACTTTTGTTCTGAGAGATTATCTTCAAGTCGTCGATATCCCATACGGGTTTCTTCTAGTTCTAGTTTATCTTTAATCCATTGCGACTTAAGATTGTCCAATTCTCGTTTCAAACCTGGAGTGCGGAATGCGTCCAACTGGAAATAAAGGAATAAAGTTGATGAGAATCCGAGTTGGATTGCTACATCCTTGCAACTAAATTATATTGCAATTTCGAAAACTGATTTGAATATGTTTACTGAAAGTTAATCATTGAACAAATATATTTATCAAAGTAGCGCATCTACTAATATTACATTTCGATTGATGATTTATGAATATGATATGGTTGTCTCGTAATATGCTAGTCAAATGTAAATATAAACAATTCGGAACATTAGATATATAAGAAGCATATTGTGTCGAGTTATTATTTTATTTTGCTACTTGTTTTTGTTATTTAATTTCACTTTAATAATAATAATATAATAACTAACTGAAATATTATAAATAAATAATATAAAGATTCGAGAAACGTTTCGTCTTTATATTCTCTATTTAATTCACAAATTTTCAAATTCATGTAGATATTTGTTTAAACATAGCACCTAATAAATATTTTATTTTTATTCTGAGACAAAAGTACAATTTTAAATTGATTATCTGTATATAAATAATTTGTATATAGGAATCAACTTGTCTAACGGTGAAATTCAGAGCTAATCTAAAAATATATTCTACAATATCTTTTGATTTAATTTGATAGTAAATATGAACATATTTCAGATGCCAGTTTTACAGACTCCTTCCAAATACCACAATTTAGATTATCAATTAACCTATTATAATATTAATATTGCTACAAATAAACATAGCAACATATAGATGTTGAAATTACCTGGTGATATAGTGTGTACAGATACACAAGACAAACATACGGTGTCATTTGCGTAAAAAATACATTTATTAAGTACAAAAATGAAATACTACATACCGCGCTACCAAAGCAAGACAGGCATCTTACCGTATTTTTTATACGTTTGAATTTCATTATCACAATTATTTACTTTTACTTTACAATTCTTACAACAGTCACAATCACTACACAAAACTTTAAATTCTGTTTGCTTGAACTGTTATGGCAAGTAATAACTTAGATGTACGATATTTGGTGTCCGAACTAGAACTGAAGTAAAGAGTCAAATAAATTTCGCTTATAAACTACCCCCGGTTGCTACATGTTATTCGCAGATGGTCTAACGGTATTTCTATAAACCGGTCATTAGACATGTTACAACTTGATATTTGATGCACCGAGACTATTACTGCATTTCATCACATTCACTTAATGCATTTAATTGTTGGCCAATTTTCTAATTTCATTTAATAAGATTACACATCTATTTTACTTATATGAAGCTATAAATTTAATACCCAAGCACATTATATTGCAAATCAATTTAAAACGAACACGATTCAATTACTTTTTATGTCGAAAAAGTAATTCGAACGAATGAACTTAACTGTACAGTAGTAAAGAAAAAACTGGAGTGGCCTTCACCTGTCTTACTTAAACGTAGAATTCTATTACAAACTTTATCTTTTAATAGCAATTTTTCGGTGATTAACATAAAATAATTTAATAAAATTGATACGCTTGGTGCGCTTTATCATTTTCTCATACTTAAAATACTATTATATACAAATTTATTTATAATATATAAATATAATTTTGAAAACATTTAGCGAATTTTTACTGATTAGTTAAATGAAAAAATTAATATTTTTTAACCACTACAAAATGTTAATCATTGCATAACAAATTTAACATATGTGTATTATAATTTTAATACTGTATTATACGTTATAAATTGCAAATATGAGTCAAATAACAAGACTATTAGGATAAATACAAAATACATCTATTTCCAATATTTTTGTTAAGATGCAATTACACCTGAGGAAAATTTCCTATAGTAAATTACTGCAGACTTCTCAGAAAAATGAGATTATTTGTATATACAAGTCAAAACCAGTCAAAACAAATTAGCGCGCTGCACTTAAGTTTCGAAAATGTGTTTCTACAATTTAAATTAAATATGATAAAATTGCAATCACAATTATTTTAAATCGGAGTTAATTTGGTAAATTTGCTAAAATAAAAAATGTATTTAAGACTCAATTTGCTACCTGAAAACAAAACCGCAATAACAACTTTGTTCCTAATCTATCTGTGAGACAAATCATATTTTTTACGTTGTTGATTCATAGTCTGACGTTTTGAAGAGCATTGTTTTAAAACAACTGGGTGTTGTACCTATTTCAATTTTACGTTCACTTCGACTTATCTTAGAATAGAAATTAATTTTAGCAAGTCTTTAAAGTTTTGCGGCGGAAATATTAAATTGCTGTTCAGATTCAATTTTATTTATTTTAAGCCAAGTGTATGCGAAGGAGAAACTATAAAACCCCACTAGAACTTTTTCAAGTATTTATCGTATGTGTGACACAAACAATTTTGATATCTTTGACAAGTAAATTTAACATTAATCTAAATAATAATTTTTTACTTACATTAAAAACTAGGTATTGTACTAGGACACCCAAGGCCTCGACACCCTTAGCAGAATGTTTCACATGAGGTAAGAGATTTGCTGCTTGGGTCTTTTCCGGTAATATTTGATTCCGCACAGGTGAATCCCCTTTATGGGGTGAAACGCCAGTTACACGGCTCTGATCTGAAAATAAAAAAATTATATTTAATATAATAGTCCACAATATACATGAGTCAGTAGACGTAATAATTTGTTCATACATTTCAGTGTAAAAGACAAAAAATGTTGAGCCGTATCTTCTGTTAAAGAGTATATTTTTGTACACGATAATTCTTTGACAGTTTACATCATGTTAGAATATTTAATTATTATTATTATTTCTATTTTCGTACATCTACCACTTTACAATGGTGAAAGTAACTTAATTTATGTAAAAAAAAATATTTTTTTAAGCTTTTATCAGAAACTAAATATTTTTCATCAAACACTACGCTTATTTCAATTTTTCTTCCTATAAATCATGAAGCAAATTACATTTTTAAATATACAAAATAGGTTTACTTCCTTATTTTCCTTATCACGTAACCGTATATATATTACCGGCTTTGCTTTACTTTAAAATTTGAATATAACAAAACATTCGCCTTGAACTTAGAAACTAGATAACAGTATAAATTAAACATTTAAATTTTGTTATCATCTAAACCTACACCCATAAATCTTGACATCATAAACCTAATTACATTAAAAAAATTAAAACCTTCTATTATTTAATATCTCGTCAGTATTCTAACATCGAAACTAACACTGTGTATCCATAATATAGCAATGACATATTTTTGCATCCTTTGTCAACTTAACCTTATTAAGATATACTACATATGAGTTGCATACGAATGTTACAACTTAAAAAGCAATGAACGATAACGTAACTTTATGTCTTGTGTTATAATAACAGACTGGCAATAGATAAAATGTTAATGTTTTTGTTTAATTTAACTGTTTTCTAACAAAAACTTTTTAGGTACGAGTAGGTTTCTTTGTTTTTCTTACATATTTGAGGAAATGTGGTTTGTGTGAATATAACATGATTAATGAACATATAATTTGACATCTCTTTGAGGTTCTATTACGTTTAGCAGATTGCCGCATTCAGTTTGAAAATGCATGCGAAATGTCTGTTTAGTTTACAGATAACTGCAAATTAAAACAAATATTTGAACTCGGAATTCGCTCTAGATGGGTTGCCAAATTTACAAGAGCTCAATACTCATAATTAATCACTAGTCATACAGTTAGTGCGTAGTTTATGCGTATAACGATAGTGATAATGTATTGGTGTTTTGTTATATTTAGTAGTTTTGTACATTTAATGATGAACCATTTTATACCATGTTCTATAATATAAATAAACAAATCAAATTTAACTAGAAGCAAAAAATACGTCATCAACGCTTAAAGAAGTTAATCATGCAATTTTTTAATGTTTTAATAAGTAATTTATGTTTTATGAGATAAAGTAACGCGGAACATGAATATGGTTGTTTTATTTAACTAAAGAACTAAAGCAAATCTTTGTATTGCGTGATGAGCCATTCGTTATGCCGGTATTATATTGATGAAAATCTCAAATATGAATGTGAACACATTTGAGTCTGGGAAATATCAGCTTTGGCGAAAAGATTACGTAGTTTATTTTCTATAGCGAAAATTCGCAGAAATGTGTATATTTTTATAAGAAAATATATTTTTTGAAGATGACCATTCATTTTAATGAGGCCACATGTCTAGTCCAGACTTGCTTAAAATACGTTTTATTTTTATATTTTTTGTTTGAGACCGTGACGTTAGTAAATGAAAGTAGAATAGTGATAGGGTATTGTTATGGGTATTTTCACTATTTTGGACAGTAAAATTTTTGTTTTTTGTACTTCAGAGGAAATCTTTTAAAATGCAACTTAAATCAGTGAAATCTTTCGTTTAAGTTTTAGTCAGTGTAACTTTTGAACCAATCCTCAAAGCATGCATCATTTATTTCTTTATATAACTTTGGTTGTTTTTTCGCAATTAAGAAATTAATTTGCTAGTACAATGGAAACATAATTTAAATAAGAGTATCTGTCATGAAATATGAGTTAAAAATTGGTATATTAGTTCATCGCTTGAATTAAATGTACGTCAAGGCCAATAGGTCTAGCTTTTACAACATTTATGGGAATGAACGAACCTTTAAGATGTAACCTTGTGTATTGAATATCAAAAGTCTATCACGTATATTCATAGAATTTTAAAGCTGCTTTTAAAAATCAAACCACCGTTAATTTTCTAGATATAATATCTCTGTTTTTCAACCGATTAATGTTTTGCCATTGTATTTTAAAGCATTTTTAATATTTTTTATGAATTATTTAGTACCATTCAAAATTCCATCTAAGCGAAACGTGAACTAGTTTGAAATAATTAACCTCCACAAAAACAATTATGTCAAATTCTAATTAAATTTTAAATTATGAAAAAACCAGAATTTACTTGAAATGTAAAATTATAATTATATATCTGAAATATAAAGATTATAAATGACAAATATTATTAATATGGTTCAGTGGCGCCTCGATCGGTAGTAGGAGAATAAATCATTTTTAGTTGTAGAATATTTTTCTGCATTTTATTCTGTTTGTACAGTATGAAATGAAGAGCATTACAATGAATGGAAACGAATCAACGCTGCATAACCTCTTTACAACATATTGTTGCAACAAAAGTAAATATATAGTCGTATATATCCACATACGCACAGGAAGCTTGTTAAATTACTTAGTTCTGGCATTGTAATTTTCGTTACGCTTACTTGTTCACTATGTACGGGTCACAACAGAAAATAAAAAACTTAACAGTTAATTCTAAATGAGCTATTTCTATTATTCTACCATAGATATATTTGATTCTGAGTCATGGTGCCATTCTGAGCTAACCTGCAGATCAGTGAAATTATTTATAGCTATAGATAGAAGCTGTATTTTTGAGAAAAATTAATATATATATATATATATATATATATATATATATATATATATATATATATATATATATATATTTAAAAATTCAGAAGTTCAATATATTTAATAATATGTGTCCTAAACAACATAAGCAATAATTAGAAAACCTAAAGAGAGTCTTAACGGATTAAATATTGTAATGTTAAGTAATGTAATTTTGCAATGACAGGATGACGCCTATTTGTATTTTATTTTTTTACGAATCAGTAAATATTTAAAGTTTGCATGACCAAATGTTTCCTAATACTATTATCGCCATTGTTGAATAAGCGCCATGCCTACTTAAGTTAAATTACATGGCGATTTTGAAACTGTTGTTTTACAAAAATATACATTTCAAACATAGAATGTCAGTTAGACATTCAGTCACCATGTGTGTTTTGGCGCCTTCGGCAAATAAATTTGACACTTGGTGCGTTTTAGAATTGGCGTTCGATCACACCTTTCTCGTTTCGGCACTAGTAGATACGGAAATTTTCTATTGAAAATAGATTTTAATATAATATTACAAATAATAACTTTCATTAAAGTGTTGAAACTGGTCATATAATTATGGATCGTTGTATTGTATATTTAGGTCAACGGGTTAATATGCAGACGGGTTCAAAAATAGAATCTCAACTAGAATTATGTTAATATTGATAAATAATGTAATATTTTGACGTAACTTGGCGTATTTTGAAAGTTCGTATTCATGCTATTTATAACACCTTACAGCTTCTTGTCATTTATTATGGTCATATAATTTATTATATTATGTGTTAGAATGGCAAATATGTTCAACAAATCATTTATTGCATTTGTCTGATTTTTCTAAACAATCTGTATTTATTATATTGGCGTTTTTTTTTAGACTACACTGACGTCATCTCCAGATTAATCTTAGAGAAGTTCTAGCTATGTGTTGTGTAATACTTATGGCAAACTACCAAAAAAAAATAACGTTTTATTTTTAGCTACAAACCTAGCCAAGTTCACAATATGTAACCGCAGTAGGAAAATTTTTCACCTGTTGATCGATTACATACATATATACATTTTCAATAAACATGAAGTGTCATTTCATTTTCAAAATCTTTTTTCAGTTAGCTCTTTTAACACTACTTTCCAAATTTAGTTAATCTTTTGCGAGTCAAAGTTATTTTTAATTTTATTCGTTCTAAAGTTTAAAACTTTGCTTTGATCTCAGTCTAAATAATATTAATTATAGGACGACCCGTCATTGCCCTCTATTCAAAATGCTAATTTTATGTTTATTAAAGTTAATCTCTCGCCTGATGTTCTCTAAATGATTGATTAGATAATAATAATACTGTTATAAAGAACGGAAGGAATAATTTTATTTTGCAATAAATAAAGTTCCCATAGCAAAGTCATTATTAAATAATCAAAGTACACGGCAATTAAGCAAGGTAGTCTTGAGAGAAAAATGTTTTAATAATTTACAATCTGTGGAAAAATCCTTTTGGAATAATTTAACAATAGCATTGTTTTTATTATTAAACTCCAGCACTAACTATGCGATTGTTTCAATTCCTGTTTTCCGTCATTTTAATACGCATAGAGAAAATTTGCCATTTTCTACAAAATTTAACAATTTAACATAAAATTGCTAATGGTGCAACCACCAACCACAGGCTTATCGTAAATTCTACGCATAATAAATCATATTTTATTGGAGGGGAGTGGGGGGGGGGGGGTGTTAATTTCTATTAGTCAAGCGATTTTACAATTTTGCATTGGAATATAATTCAGAAATAATGTTGGGTCGATGGTTCATTGATACAACTTCTCTGAAATGCAATTAATATATACAAATGTGTAAATAATTGGAAACATAAAATATCTTTATGCGGATCTAATCGCATGAACATAAAATATAACGCACCTTGATCTAACTTGTATTGTAACCATGTTTCTATAAGGAATGTTATTTTATTATCCACCATAAAACAAATTTTAATTCTCACAAGTCTAACATCTTTTACCACAGAAATACATACTAACCGTATACCTACTATTATATTTCGAAATTTATTTCAAGACACAACATATTAAAATGTGGGATTTAAACCTAACCTCGATTTAAATGTAAATAAAACTTGTCACTATTACCTCGCTTTCTTATCAACTAAATAAAGAAACATAATCCAATTTTCAATTACTTTACTACCAATTGTGGAAAGAAGATTCGAATGAACGTGGGTTTTATCTATTTCATTCATAATATAATTCTACAACGGTACACTCATTGATAAAATTCTTGAAGCATATAACTATATGTAGACTTATTTCCTGGGTTTTTTGGTTAACTTGCGTAGGTATTAATGTTAGGTATTAAAAAAAAACTCTATACTTATCTCAAATCTAAACTGATTTATACTATAATATTCGAACGCATTTATTTTTGTCACGTAATGTCGATTACATTTTTATTTACGAAAATTAAATAACATTGGTATTTCATGAAACAAAACAACAAATATTTAAATTCCAAAATTTTGTAATTTACGAGGAAATTGTTTTATAATAACAATTAACGAACACATTCTATTATACTATTATATATTAACATATAATATAATCCTTTTAAATATGTAAAATTTGCAGACAGTGATTTTAATGATATATTTCGAAAAGGTGAAAGTTAAATTTTGAATTATTTGGGAAAATTTATTTACATAAATGTAAAATATTGAATGAAATTTGTTATTCTCTAGAAATAATTGTACTACTTCTAAAAATATTAGAAATAAAAGTATTTATAATTTTGTTTTTTACTACAAGCACCAAATGCAAAACAATTTTAGTTTGGTTGATCGATTTGTCAATTCGCTTTGCTTAAACGCTAAGCGAAAAGAAACATTAAATTAAATAGTTCAAATTTCACTACTAGTTTTTGCACTTAGTGTCATCTCAATAAAAAACATCTAAACAGACGTGTAAAATGTGCGAAAGCTATAAATATAATTTAAAATTATAGAAATTTTAGTATAAAACAAAAGTTAAATTAATTAATTAACTATAATAGAACCGGCATATTGATTATCTATGTAAACTTTATGTACAGCTAAATATGTTTAGCAGAATTTAATGCATAAATTACAGGAGATTACAGGAAAATTTCCACCATTAATGTTCGCTTTAGATAAGTGTTGGGAGAGTCATTAATTACAATCAATGTAATACTAATTATTTAGTGATAATGATTTGAATTTTGTAAACAATTATGATAAATAGTTTAAAGCTGAACTCTTACTGTTGGAGGTTTTGTTAGGTTTTCAATATACTACAGAAACGAACATTAACATTTAAAGATAAATAAATATAAATAATTTCTCAATATAAGTATAAGACTAATTATGTTAAATAAGTAAAGGCCGCTGTCATAATTGTGAATAAAAATTGTATCACTTATTTACGTCTTTAGATCCTTTTCGACTCTTTTGGCGATAACGCTTCGGCAATACTTGAAGAATAATTTACTTATTATGTATATATTTATAACTTATGCAAGTACAACATATAAGTCTGATAATGAAAAGAAAAATATTTTTACTCGAGTCGTTCTTTCAATATCTTGAAACCCATTGTACTTGAAATACACCAAGAAAAACGCTATCTGGCAGATAATAATTTCAATTGGTACATTCCAAACGTTATTCTGAACTTGTTTACAGGTAAAATAAAGCAATAACAAAACATTAAATAAATCTACACAATCCCCCTGTTTGTGCCTTATAAAAAAGCTCACCTTGTTTATCAATAAACATCACACATACACGAAACACATCACAAAACAATCAGTTCCCAAATTGAACATAGCACCAACCACCTATCGACTTGACAACGCTTTATTTTTAAATATCTCACGGTGCTATACAATTAAAATATCCACATTTCGCACTCACAAACACCATTTCTAACACTTCAATCTCACAATCAACATGTATTCAATTGATAGTGACAACGTTTATAATAAAGCGAACGCCGAAAAGATCGCGGCAAATTTACCGCTACTTATAACTTCGTCCAATACAGACGACATGCCGGCCGTCACTGAATTAGCAGCAAAAGCCAAGCAGAAACGGTACGTCCGTAGTAGTATATATTATATAGCGTTTGTTAATTCGTCTATTTAGTTCGTGTGGTTCATAGTACTAAACCACAAGGCACTAAAGCGAGAATTTTAAGTGCAGGCAAGCGTTTAAAAACATAGTCACACACTCTCTGATGTCTATTGTATATTTTAATAATGAAATAAAAAATGTTGTTGACTTTTTATTTCTAGAAAAAACTTAAACTGTCACACATTTTACTTCCTTTCTGTCTATCCTGCCTTATCGTGAATAATGTAACCTTTTATTCAAACTCATCACCATCGAAACCGAATAATACTAACAATAAGTTCTGTCAAACTGTCGAAATTCATTTCCGGTTTGGTATGTAACAATTTAATTTGAAATTGATTATTGCACAACAATTACTTGATATAATATATCAATTATTAGAATTACAATGTGTAATTCTATTTTAAAATAATATGAATTTACGAAATATTTTATAGTGTTTGTCTTTAATCTTGACAGACTTAATATTTAATTTATCTTATTGCAAGTGCAAGACATATATCTCTCTTTATATAATTTTCTAATTCAAACTTTTTCTATCTATATACTCACTTTCAGCCATATTAATTACATTACCGTAAAAGGTGTGCAAATAAGTATGTAAGTACATTTTTCAAGTTCATATGTTAAATCATGTGTTAAGAAACTTTCAATTTATCAAAATTAATGTCTGATCCGGTGTTTTTGGGGTGTTGACCGTTTGCGTTAATTAAGTACACTCCTTTGATTAGATGACGGAACTTTCTAAAGAATTAGTATGCATAAAATGATATTTGAACTTAATTTGTAAGATTGACCATCTTTCAAACGAATATAAACTGACAGCTACATACATATGATAAAAATAAACCGTTTATTTATTTTTATCTTCAACATGTCAGTTAAAAGCTATTTCGTAACTACAGGGTGTATTTTCATTGACTTGAGACCTTCCTCAATATTAATTCAGATCTCAAGTTTGTTCAATCATTTTTCCCTATATAAATTCTTGTGCTAATGAAATTATTTGTTAAATAAATATTACATAAATTAATTCTCTATTGCTCTGAAATTGATAAAAATCATTATAATTGCTAACTATATTTTTATAATAAGAGTGATTGATTAATTTTAATATTCATTACAGGCATATTACATAATAATTTTTAAAAATTACATTCTAATATTTGATTTTTCAATACATGGGAGAATGCTAATGAGATTTAGTATTATACAAAGTTAATTTATTTTAATTATATTATATGACGAAAAACATGAGTTCAGTTGATAATTTGAGAATGTTACGTGAAGCGGAATTGATTACATACGTAATCATTATTTTGTTGTGTCGTGTGTGAAGTGTTTAGTGTTGACAAGGTTGAAAAATGAGGGCGGTAAAGTATTTTGCGAATTAGGGATGATAAAATACTAAATTTAGGACAGTCTACTGAGAAGCAAATTATAATTATTTTAAATACACTTGGCCGTTAGTTTTGGAGAAGTTCATAAGGGCAATGTGAGTGAACTGATAAAACATTGTCTGCAGGGTATAATTAAAATTGTGTTTACACTGGTATACTGGTATACCAGTATTAAAAAAAATGAAAACTTAACTGCTAAGTATATAGAGCATGGTATATACAGTAAAAAGATAATTATTTCAGATCATATCAGATATTTATCCAGAAATGCAACATCCTCTATAAAAATGAAGATAATATAAAATCGCCTACAAAGCTTAAAATATCTTTTTAAATTAAATGAAATATATTTTAAAATTTGACACAGTCGAATGTATAAAATGGTTTTAAATCAAACTTAATAAGAACTCACATATAACTGTAATAAACTAATAAAAAATAATTTGAAAATTGGAAAGAAGGAAATAATAAGAACAAAATTAACACAGGAAACAAATAAAATTTAACTATAAAATAACGTTATTTTAAAAACGAAATTGGTCTAAGCAAACTGAAAAGAAAAAGTTGTTATACAAAAAATAACTAAAAGTGAATATAAACGGTATAAAAAGATGTTATTAATCATAGTATCGATTCAATGCCAATTATATAATTTCTGAAAATAATAATTAAACAGCTATCATTTGATATAAATCAATCAATCACTATTAATAAACTGTTAACTTAATAGCAAGTCGATAAATAGCTATATGAAAATAAATATTTTATAATAATACAAAAAAAATCATCAATGTGTCAAATATTTTAAGTATAAATATTTAAAATATATGATCATATATTTTAGGTATATTTAGAAAATGAACAAACAAAAATGTAAATTTAGAAGTTATAGAAAAACTATTAAACTATTTTTAATAGATTGTTGAAAAAAAACCAGTCTATGTAAAAGTAAAAAGCATCAATCTTATTTTTATTCGCGGAGATGTCGAATGCATTTTTTCTTTCATTATCAAAAGGTCATTAGAAAAACATAAGAATGAACTCAAAGAACAGAATAATTATAACTTTATAATCATTACTACTACTAAATATATAAGCATACACACTGAGATTGTGTTAAATTATCTATATAATCTTAAAATCTTTATGTTTAACATATTGTATATTTTTGAATTCAAAAGTATATATCTGAATTAATTAATTGGTTTAGTAGGCTAAGAAAAACTTAATTAAAACTCTAATTAAACATAATTGTACAACACTGGAGTTTTATCCATTTCTATATAGATTTTAATTCAAAAGTAAAGTTTGGATGAATCATAGACATTCTCAAATGTTTGTTCCACAGATTTAAGAAAATTAAAACGGATGTTTATATTTTTACAGCGAGATCTCTGAATAGTTCCAATCAACAACAACTAGTAAATTTAACTATATACTAAAATTGTTTTTAAGTAGTTTTGAAAGACCTTTCAGCGAAAAACGGCATGTGTGGTTTTGTACGAAAATACATAAATCAAGGTATAAAAATACCAATAAGACCGAATTACTCGCAAATAAAATATTACCTCAGTTGCTTGGTTATAATTCTTTAGTACGGACTTGTATTATATAATTAATTATTGCACATGGTGCGAGTTCAACAATAAGGTTAAATTAAGCACACCATTATTATACTGTAATTGATAGCGTTAAAATTGACTCACTTTTAAACTCATGCTCAATACACAATCTTCGTCTAGGCGAAAACTTCCAAAATAATAACGAAATTAATAAAGATACTAAAGACATTTTTGACAACATATTTGAAGTTTTTTCATTTGTTAGTTTACTGAAATACTTCATAAGAAAGCCAACTCCAATGAATATTTATAATATTTTGAAATTTCAATTTTTTTCATAATGTCACACGTTTGGTAAATCAGTTATAATGATATCTTTTTATTTTATGGTAAAAACTATTTAGCTAAACATATAATTAACAAGCATAATTATAACTATTTATACTTAATACGTTATTATTTGAGTTGGCTGCAACAATATGTTGGTCAAGTTAATATTTATTATGCCATATCCAATTCTATATATAATTCAATGATATAAATTGTCCTCTCAGTGCAGAAATAGTTTTCCATTGTATATTGCGCAATAAACTTAAGTTGGAGTTGATATATATTTTCGCAATATCTTATTTACAGTTTGCAATTTTAGAAATAAGTTTTTAATTACCTTTGCTAATTATTTTATTTAAGACGTAATCATGTATAAGTTAGCAAATTTATTACAGGAAAAGAAATCGAATACAAATTCTAAAATTAATTTTTTGTCCCACACAAATATGAAATTTCTGATCGCTATATAACAAAAAAAGTGGAGTGAAGTTTCATAATTTATCGCTATAAATTTAATTAGGTATATAATACAACCATCGTCTTTTCGCAATTGTGTTGTAATTATATTCTATATTAGCGAATAATGATGATAGTTTATTTCTCTAAACCTTTTGAAAATTTCAGGAGTCATTTCTCATTTTTGTGACAATTAATTAATGTCCAGTTACACTACTATTAGTTAAAAGTAATCATATAATAATCAACAACACCAAAGCGTTTATTTGACAGCAATGTTATAATACCGTAAGGCACGATTCGTTTTTGTTGAATTTGAAACGAAGATTAATTTTAACATATAGTAGTGTAACTTTCAATCCGTCATCTTCAAATTAATTTGAAGATGAATCATTAACCATTTTTTTAAAATGTTTATTCTCTGTTGTGTTATGATATACTTATATAATAACAAATTTTATATACTTTGACGGTTAATATTATTGTTCGAAACTAACGAACTAATCGTGTAATAAAAAATAAGTTCCAAATTTGTAGGAAATAAAAAACTAATATTCAAAAGAAATGTTACAAGCTAACTGAAGACAAACCACATTTAAAACGTGATGAACTGATGACATTCTAATTATATGAACTAACATACGAACTGAAACCGTAAAATATACTATAAAACAACTAGACAATAAAAGAAACACTTCTAACTGAAACTACAAAGAAAATACCTCAAGATTCAGTAACATCCTATATTAAAAATGAGACAGATTCTCAAGATACTAAAGTTTATAATTAATTGCTTACTAAAATTAACGAGTGTTCAAATATTACACATACACAAATCTTTCATAATATGTAGTAAACAATTTACCAACAATAGAAAAGAATGTGTTTAAAAATATAGTTTCTCTAGTGCAGTAATTGTTTTCTAAACTTGTAAAGATAATTTATTTATTTGAAAATTGAAAATATTCTAGAAAAACTTTTATAACTATTTAAGCAAATTTATTTATTTTAAAAATAACATGCGCTTGATTTTTACGCTTGAAATGAGAAATTTGATTTTAAGTACACTTTCTTCTTACTACATATAATAAAATATGTACTATATAGTTTCTTGGAAACTAATACATTTTTCATGAAGCAAAGCATATTTCCTATTAGCATTTAAATCAAAAAATTAAAATATAAATTACGACACCGTAGGGGAGAGAGAGAGAAGTTATATTAATTTTTTTATATATTATTATTAGTTATATATCTTACCTTTACTAGAATATTTATTGCGAAAACAAAACATTTTAAAAATCAATATAAATAAAATTCATAAAAATTAAAATGATTCTCCCTTGTAAGTCACATTTAAAACAACGGCAAAATATGATAAATTCATTTAATCCTAAGTTGTGGTCACTAGTATTATTTAGCACAAACCGCTATAAGCGCTAGCATTTCTAAACTAAGCTTGCGTTTTGTTGTTTTTTAGTAATTAGTAAAAATTATAAAATTTATGTAGTTTATGTAATTATTTTTTTTAGTTTCACTATAAAACTAAATAAATGTGCTTAAGTCTATTCGTAGGTAAGGTAACGTATGTAGTACATGCAACTATTAATTGGGTCTCTTATACAAAACAATGAACACTTTTTATTTTTTAATTTAAATTCTATAAACACAAATAATGTTCCCGTTTCGAATAAAATAAAAAAGATTTGTAAATATTTTGAAACTTTTTTAATCAAGTATGCTTTATTTATTTATTGCAATGTAATTGAGTTGGAACACACACACACACACAATCAGGACACGTATTTTACTAATTCTGTTTTTGAGGAACTGAAAAATATATTTTCAGAAAAAGAAACCTTAAAGAAGAGAAGAGTTCAAAATAATATCGAGGCATTTTTTTAAATTATATATATATTAAAAATTGCCAGCAGTAGGTAATATTTTATGAGTTTATAGAAATATTAGTTGGACTTTATGAGTATGGTGAATGGATACTATGAGTTTATTATAAAATAAATCACCTAATGAATTGTAATCGAGCTGAAGTAGGATGCAATTGCATTTTATTTAATTATAATTTCACAAATCTGAGAATTTTTAAAATATGTATTACGGTGTAATTTAACATAACTATTGGATAACCGATGTTTTTTTCGGAAATTTTCCTAAATAGATAATAGATATTATGTAAAAAATATACAAGAATTTTTTAATAAATATTAAAATCGAACCTTTATGTTTTCGTGTTAGCCGCATAGAAGTCCAAATATGAGTTTTGCTCTTAATTTTCTCACTTTCCCGTGCAAATATATTAAGTTCACTACTAAAGTTTTGTTTCTTCTTATCACTAAGAGCATTGTTATTGTTTAAATCTAACGCACTAGTGTTAAACAGTGATGTGATCCGGTGAAGAGGACCCATTGTGCGCACACTTTATACACAAACGTTCAATCACACACGTAATTTAATTATAACCTAACTGTGGTCAGGTAGTTTTGTTCACGCAATGAATCGCATACCACTACTGAATTCGTGTGTCGCAAAAAAACTGTAGCTTTTTACCGATATGGTAAAAACTTTCTTTCGAGAATGTAATATGTGGCTCAAATGACGTGCCCCCGCGCGCATATACTTTCTAACGCCATACGTTTATACCTTCTCCTCGCTCACAAACCGCACCATCAATATCTATAATCCATATACTAACAATTTCAAAACACATGGAGATCGAACAAAAACCATCTTATTGCATTTTTTAACACATATATAAAATGTCAATACAGGGATAGAATCGCATTTGAAGAATCTATAAATTTGTTTACAGAATTTATTTGCGTCGTTTCAAATGTGAGTAGGAACTTTACATTAAATACTAGGAAATGAAAACATTTTACGTCTATTGTATGGTATTTTTTCGCTGTATAATAGCAAGAAAGTATCAAATATCATAATGATATACCAAAATGAATATATTTTATTTTAATTACCAATACAATGGAATTGTAAAATTATTTTCTAAATGAAAAGCGTATAATCATTTTTAAATATCTATTAAATAGTAATTATAATATATGAGTCTAATGACTCTATGAACCTCTAGCACAATAACATGTTTTGCCTTTTTTTTCGTAAACCTTGGTTTTAAAACATTTATTTTTAAGCGAACCATTACTAAATACTGATAATGATACTGAATTCGTAAATATTTTCTAATTTATTGGAAAATAATGTTTGTTAATTCGAAATGCATGATGGGAACTGATAAGTGCGCAGTTACAAAAAATAAAATATATTTTTATAATTATTCGATTAAATGATTTCTAAGCAACTAGGTTCTAAAGTAGGTAATATATGTATCTATATTTTATCTATGATCAAAATCATGTTTGTCAAATGGCAAGAGACATTTTTTAAAAATGTAATCTGTTGCCAAAACATATTATATGTAACAATTTTCGAATAGGTTTTACTAGTAAACATATAATTGATATGTTTGAGCAGCAAGGTGCCAGAAAGCAAAACAAAACAAGTAAATAATATATTCCATCACCCATGGATGAGCACACTTATTGTACGCTCATTTTGTACAGTAATCAGAGCAGCAATCAAACATTTTCACTCCAATCAAACTGATTGTTTGTAAGTGTGTGTGGATGTATGTTATGTGCCAATAGCAAGTAACAATGAAAAATGAGTTGTATTAGGCTAGTCCAACGAAACGCATGAGTTACTTCATGAATAACTTGATCTTACGTCAGCTATACTTAGAGATGAAGAACAAGAACTTCTTGATTTGCCTCAATGGTTAACAATTGAAGGCCGATGTTAATATGCAATTTTTCATTTTTTAAATCAGATATCTTAAGTTAAATAGAACCAAGGTTGGTTTTACAAAAATGTACCTTACCTAATTTAATATTTCTAAACTCATAATAATTTTATATTATATGACAATCAAATGTATAAGTATGTAAAATATGTATTACATTATAAATACATTAAATGAAATGTGAACTTCCGTAACATCATAAAACTATAAACGGAATAGAAAACAACAAAAGTTATAAAAGACGAGCTTGTAAAACATAAATTACTAAGTCTTGTATAGTATGTTTTATAGTCTTAATGTTATTTCATTTTTAATACAAATTTGCTTATATTGTGCTTCTTTATTCGGTTGAGTAATTCATTCATAAGAGAGAGTAAAAATAACAGACGTAGGTGGTAGAAAGTGGTCCGGTTTGATTATTTGAATCTAAAATCGGTTCAAATGAACTGGTAAATATGATGACATATACCCAGGTCGCGCATATATCTTTATTAAATTCGTTGCGGCTATGATGTCACTTTCTAACCGCTAAAAACAATCAAACTGAATTGATAGTCTATTAGTCATTATTATATTATAAACAGTATCAAATTACAGTAACTGTTCCTAACATTTTGGATAAGTTGTGAGACTATTACTTTATATATTCATATTTTGTATAAACCAGGATAAAAATCTATTGTACACAATAGAAATGTTATTAATTTATGTTATTTTTCAAATAACTATTATCTATAATAAATAAATAATATTGACTCAAAATATTTCTTTAAATAATGGCAAAACACATTTAGTCATATCTTTTTATCAGTTAAAATCAACATCAACTTATGTCAAACATGTCTAGTCGAAAAAAAAGTCATTCCTACTAAATCTAAGCTAAATTTCCAAATAGTTTTTCTTGCTTGCAAAATAATACAATTGAGGCATTATATATACGTCGTATATCTTTTATATAAAAGTTACTAAACTTTTTTGTGAATTATATTGAGAAAAAATGCTATCATAGTTTCTACTGTTTCTGTGTTCATACTACTAGAAATGCTAACATGCTTCTAGTGCCAAAGGCCAAACATTGAATAATGGATTTGGAATAAGATGACTCGCAGGTCACGATATGTGAAATACAAAAAAATTTGCTTAGCATTTAATATTTATAAGCATCATTATGTTAGAAGAATTTGTAGAAAATAATTCTAAAGAACATACCATACCTATACAGAATCATTTCTAAACATTCTAAAATTTATATAGGCACAAAAGAAATGATTGTATAAAAGCAAACAAAATGTGGAACAACTCCAATTAGTTGTAAGTATTTTAGAAAAATAATTTTATTAAATTATCCTTTATTATTTCAAATTTACTGGACCAGCATAATATAGAAACAGAAAATGTATAGCTATATTATTTTCGTATTCATATAAAAAAGGAAAATATTCAAGTGATCACGAGCTACTTAATACGGTCTATTACCACAATTATTACAATATTAACGAATTAATGATGGCGTATCTTTTGTAGTTTATACTTTACGGTTCGCGCTTCCTTCGTTTTTAATTAGTACACTCCAGCCCAAAAATAAAGATCTTGTTTCAGATCATTGTTCATTAAACAAAGTGGCAAATAAATACATTGTTTCTAGTTTAATATGCATTTATAATCGTTTTGCAATGGATATTATCCGAGAAATAAATTGATGAATAAGAATGAGTTGCATAAAATGTATTACCAGGTCTACTAAAAATTGTATGTTTCCAATTAATATTTCTGAAAATTATTTCGGAAAAAAATATTTAAAAAAACGTAACAAAATATGAAATAATACTGTATAATAAAATACTTTGATTGTAGTATTTTATTATTACAATGAAATCAATGAAAATATAACCATATAAATGTAATTTACGCGAATAGTGAAAACAATTTTTTGTACTAAATCTAATCCTTAGATAAAATCTATGGAATAGAATAACAAAGACACAATCAGAATACCTGATTTCTGAAGAAAGACTTCATTTCAGAAATATCTTGTGAACTTATCACAGGTTACAATAGTGAATGTAAAAGCTAAAGAAGATATATTTACGTGATCATTGTTTTCACCAACAATATACATATGAAAGACAAGTGAATGTAATATTTATATCCTCATGGAATTAAATGTCATTTGCAGAGATTTCATGCGCATCTTCTTGCTGCATCTAGGAAGCTTATACAATATTGCCGTGTTTCTATTTACACTTTTATCTACAAACTATAATTAAATTACCTTTTGTTGTTTATATTTTAATTTAAAGTATAATTTATATGATTAATTAACACGTTCATATTCATAACAGAAGTATTTTATAATATCTTCATCAACGATGAAATAAAATATTACATAAATATAATAACCGTAGGATGAAATTCGATTCCAAAGTTTTGGTGAAAGTATTTTTTTTTTTATAAAATATTATATTTCATTTGGTATTAACGATTTTGTTCGTTAATTTCGCATATATGCACAAATCCGACATATTGTTCCCAAACTCCAAAAGTAATTCAGAATTTAAAAAATATATATAACATCTTGTATACTACGCATTTGTAATACCACTAATTTTAGTTAGATGACTCAAATGAATAGGAAACATAACCGTGTGCCAGCTAATTCAATATCTACAGCCCCGGTAGCTAAGCAACAAGTTTTACATGCATGTAAAAGTTTGCAGAGTTCATTTTAAAAATGATATCGTTTCAGAATATAATTTATTGAAGACGTGGTGCACGTTTAAAATGAATGACCTTATCTCTAATCAGGAATTGTATATTTCGAACTGGCATTAAAAGTACGAAGAGAATTTTGCAAAATAAATGTACGACATAGTCTGCACAACATTATTTTGGCAAAGTGTAAAATATAAGAATATAAACGGTACTAAAATACATAAAGTCCTAAAACTTTTATATGTAATATAAACTGATCATGTAAGTGTACTCACCCTTGGCTGCAGACGATTTGTGAGTGGTTGTTGAGCCGACATTACGTCGCGACAGCGTCCGTCTGACCGGGACTTGCTCTTTTCCGTCTGGAACCGATGACGCCGATAACAACGGGCTCTTTTTAACTGAAATATGAAACCACAATCAATTTATGAAATACACATGTATTTCTTAATTAATATATCGAGATATGTAAACTAAAAGACGAACAGTAATTAGATAACAAATTACATAAAAATCAATTAACCATTTATAAAGCAGTAAGCTTCAAAAATAGTTTCTCCTCAACATTAATTTTTGGCTAATTAAATTTGTAAAAACCCGATTTTCTAATTTTTATATTGCAACTCGACTAAACTATCAAATCCAATTTTATATACCATAAAGTTAATACAGTTTATAATAAATTATCAATTTAATTGAGAAAGCATATAATATTATAGGATTAAATATTTAAAAGGGTATGACCGAACAAAGGACGGTTTGAGGGGCTACACAATTTTGCATGGATAGTACACTTCCGTTTGAATGTCACGTACGTATGCCTGTCTGTCGACTTAACGCGGCATTCAGAACATTCGTGCAACGGTTCTAGAGGAAGTGTTCCACCTGGGTCGAGTGGGAACAGGTAACTAAGGTCTCAACTATTGATAACATCTGCTACAGCAATTTACCGCTACAATACTAAAGCGGCAAGCATAAATAAATATATATATTTGCTCTCTGCATATTACATAAGATTTACAGTGGAAATTGTTGTATCAAAAAATAAAATTCTTGGAAAGATTTTAAGTAACGATTTCTACTAAATTTGAATACTTACGATCTCGTGTCACACGTTGAGTACTAGGAGCTCTAAGAGATGTGACAGGAGCAGGTTTGTGCCCTCCCGGGATTAATACTTCTGTAACTGGTGTAGAACATCTTCCAACACCAACTTCTCGTTTTTTGTTTACCCCTGAAATACAAAAATTATCTTTAAAAATTTGTTTTATTTTAAAATACCGAGAAAAGAGGATAAACGTGTTTTGGACCATATTCAAATTATTTTAATTCAGAGATACTTTTATGACAAAAATTGTACTTATATTCGATATTAAGTTTTTACTTATAATAAGATACAAGGAAGATACTTTATTCTTTTCACTCTCGTACACTTATCCAAATAATTGGCCAATTAAAACGTAAGAGCTACTGTAGTTATTACATTTTTATTACCTATCAATCACATTAACACACTTAACATGATTTCGATTTTAGTTTTATAAATAAAACTAAAAGTGGCATTTTTCAAAAATGACTCTTAGCGCGTAGTCATTATTTTGCTGAACCACAGCCGCGAAGATATTCCAAAAAATACCAAAGCAAATATTTGTTTTAATGTTTTTGAATTATTAAATTTTAGATTCCGTATTTTATAAGTACCGTTTTCTACTAGCACTAAAATAAATTATAAACAGCAATGAAAATAAAAAAAGTTTAACTAGTTTTGCAAGTTGTATTGCTTGAAACATTAGTTAAATAAATAAATTATACTCAGCTCCGTAAACATAGTGGAAAGCGTTAGTAATATAAAAATAGACATTATATTTTAGCTACAGACCTTTATGAAATATTTTATTTCCACCCACATTTGCAATGTAAATTAAAAATAGTTACAATCAAAAGTGGAACTTGTTTGGAACAATTCAAATTATGTTAACCTAAACTCCGAATAGTTACCTCTCTTGCCAAAGCTTCCGAACCGTTCTCGGTCAGCAGCTTTGATCGAAGACGAACGATGTAACTTTTCTTTGGAGCCGTGCGCCCCCATTTTCATACATATCACGTTCCAATCTTCATTTTATATGTATTTACGTAAAAGAAATACTTTTCAATTGCATCTCATAAATAAGCCCGCGTGAAAATCAAATAAATTCGACGAGTGTAACCGAACGATACGCAAGTAACATGTACCCTTCTTGGCGAAACCAGGACATGATCATCCTCAATGAACACTAAGCTCTATTTCCAACCTTATCAACCGAGTGTTTAGAGAGTATGCACGCAATATTATGAACAAAAATAGTCGAGGTTCATTGCACTACTACGATGACAAGTTAAAGCGGCACTTGTTCGATCCCAATCCATGCTAAGATCGGTCTTTCTTCCCCGAAGTGCTACATCGAAAATTGTAATTAGATTTTTTTTTAGTTGTGTTCGAATTTCGTATCAGGTTTCAGTGGTACAAAAAAATTATAAACGATTGACATTACTATAATTATATACAATTTATCTTATATAATTGAAGAATAATTATTAGATGTTGCGATTCATAGTTAATTATATATTCTAGCTTCCAATAAAGATCCAAATTCAGTAAATTATGTTATAGCATAATTAAGTTTGCAATCATCTATTCATTTCCTTTCCCAGCCAAGACGCAAGGGGCTACCACAATAGAAAATGTATTTCACCAATGGTGGCAGCACATTCGTTGATATATCATCATAGTTCGGTTTTTATTTAAAATATAAAATTTCGAATACAAATATTTCCTATTAATTAATTGTTATTTAGTTATTATAAATAACCTTCCATGTGTCATCCCACTAAAGAAGTAAATATGTGCGAACGTACATGTATGTATGAAGAAAAGTGGGCTAAACAACTTTTCTTTTCTGATCTAATGCTGTTATGTAATCTAGCTGACATTATAAAATAAAACAAACGATTTGTTTTTCTTCGCTCTGTAAGATTCACACTACATGAGTATAACATGCATCAAACACCGCGTATACAACAATCCTAACGGCTTTGTTTATTGTTTTTCACCTTTTGCGTAATTTGAAACGAATGAGCATTGCATGTGTTTTCAAAATTAAACCGACCTTAACGTATACAATTCAATCCAATCCAGAACTTGACTGGCAAAAATTCTGCTTCAAAGAAATTTTAATTGAACTAGATATTATTTGATTTTACTTCGAATGTAACTTTTTTTATTGAAATAACTTCCTAGCTACGAAACTTATAATTTACTAAAGTGAAAATTGACAGATGTTCTCTTAAGAAAACGTAAATCGATTAAAGTATGTATGCGATATGAATATCGCAGTCTAGATATTACAAATTATAACGAATTTATGTTCGAGATATATGTATTTAGCAATGGGAATTTTGTTGTATAAAATGCAATGCAAATAAGAAATTGTGTTTGGTATCTCACAGTATCTAGAACAAAAACGTGATGATATGTATCGGAATGGCAACAGATGTAGTAGAGATTCTCTTTTAACCAGTTCGCATTTAACCGTTCATCGAATTATTCGCTGATACAACATTTTAACAATCAGAATTTCTCGCTTATGATATTATTTAGATTACTCGATTCTACGAAGTAATATTTTCATTTTATTTATTTCACTAGTAAAAAATTAAGTATAATTAGTATTATTTTACAAATATTCGAAATTATATGTAATCCACCATATATTCATAAATGACAAATTATATTTCGTAGAAATACGAGCTATAAAAAAGGCATTACAACACACATATAAATGCACTCTTAGAAATATATTATATTCCGTATTTTACAATGTATTAAAAGATATATTCAAAGAAGTATAACCTCAGGATTAATTTTTTATTTCTTTTTCTTGTTTAAAGTTATAAATTGAGTCCGTATTTTTCCAAAGAAAAATCTTGCGTTAGTTCTAAAAATAAAAATCCAATCTCAATTTCAAATAGACTATAAAATAATGTATTTCCTTTGTAAATGCTTTCAATTATATTGAATGTCAAGTGTAATTATTAGCGCTGCAATGATGTAAATTGGAATTTAATGTGCCGGTAAAACTATCAATTTATATTATTTTAAAAAAAAACATAATGTATAGATTGTATCACTAAAATATCCATACGAAAGTATGTGTAATTTTAAAAGTACAATAACTTTTTTAGATGATTCATCAAAATGTTTACCAGTTATATTTTATTTACAAATTTAAATTCAGTGCTTCTAACGCAATATAAAAGTTTTGTTACCGAAAAGAGTTATGAATTTTCTAATACAATATGAAATAACATATGTACTAAAATTAAATTATTAAGGGAGAAACACACCAACATTTACTGTACTTTTAGAACTATTACTTTTTCGATATAACATCCTGTTCATATCCTTGACAATTCTAGTTCTAGTTAAATAAATAATTAAATACACTTTTGCATAATTAATATTTCATTACATATATTATTATATTCCGTAATATTTTTAGAAAGGTCATTTACTGAACAGTAAACAATTTAGTTGGGTACTCATAGAGAATTAGTAATAAATTAACATAGTAAAGCTAAATATGAAGTATGTGAACACAATATGTCGTAAAATATGTTTGAGGCTCGACACAAGAATATGTATGCCCCTCCAAAAAGTTGCAATTACGCTTAACGTTGTAACAATTTTATTATTTATTCAAATGCTATTCTGTAAGCCAAATAAATACCGAACAGAACTATTAAACACCTGTACATATGTATATAGACATATTTGTGTAGGAAGCACTAGAATTTAATTATTAAATATAAAAGAAAAGAAATTGATTTTACAGTGTACGTTTCATTTTAATTATACCATTTATAATAACTACTAAAGCAGAATTAGAAAAACTTTACTTATCGTCTGCTTTGTGACGTCATACTTGCATATATGAAAATGAAATAAATGCAGATTTCTATATTTCAACGATTTCAACGAATTTAGATGCATAAAAAATACGTCGTTTTGTTTATAGATAAACTCAAACTCAACCGTAGGAAAATATCAAAATGATGAAACTTATAACAGTCAAAATAGAAAATTTATGAAATAGCTCTAAATAGAATTTTTCTAAAATATAGGTTCGATGTTCGCATTAGATTGGTGATTTGTATGCAAACTAAAAATAGATCCTAATAAAATTCTTCGAATCACACTTACACCTACATATATTATAAACAAATTGCTCAATGAATAAAAACCAACGCTAGTCGACCGCAACCAATTGAACCTTTAATAAATTAAATGATCGGTAACCACGTAGATATCTGTAAATCACAGTGCGAAAATAAATGAAGACCTTATGTATGTTATTAACACTGCAGTGGAACTAGGTCACTTGGCACAGAATCTTACACATGTTTGTAAAACGCTTACAAATTTAATTTTACAGCATCAGTTTATAAATCTTTAAAAACCAAGTTTATCTTTCAAAAATAAATTACCATAATAATAAAAATAGATGGGAGGTATCGAATGTTTTGGGTCGCTTTTTGATTACAGGAAGTCTTTTAAATATTCTCACATCATTTGCATTGCAGTCTTCCTGAGGATATCTTTTGAAATATATCAAAGAAGCTCTTTTCTTAATAGTATCAGTGTAATTAAAATGAAGCATTTGTATTCGTAATATTTATGTATCCTTATACCTTACTATGAATCGTAATTCGTACACCTAACATTTGAATTGGTTATACAGTTAAGATTAATCGATACTTAAGAGTGAATATTGGTTAGAAGAATACATATCCTATGGAGCAAAATAATTGCTTGATGTAGAATATAAATAATTAGTGCTTTAGTGATTCTATCCTAAGACTATATCATATTTCTTCACTATCAATCATGTATTGGTAAGTAAATGAGGAACGGAAAACTAATTTTATTAAGTCACATCACGTATGTTCTCCACCAGACTTATATACTTGAGAACTTCAAGGTTTTCGACTTTTCTTCTTAACAACATAACTAATTTTCAATCACATAAAATTCATTTATTACGAAAAACACATTTTCACTTCATTCCCAACCCCTAATCTCGATATTCATTCAATTCAACCAACATATACACACCGGTTTTTAATATTGCAATTTTGTATTCATAAATTCGTCATTCCATATTAATAATAACCTCTAGAAACTTCATTTGAATAGCAATCACCCTCTTTTATAAGTCCCCTAGCGTCTAGTGCATGTATTACCGACCGAAATTTCCATCAGTTTTATGAATCATATAATATTTTTATGTCTGTTAGAATTCCCTTAAAATATTTTCTAGTTTTATTACCACTATTTTTATACCAAACAAAAACTCTATTTTGTGATCAAAATAAAAAATGCTTAATTTACCATCTGCAATTTTGCATAACTAAGGATAGGGTGGACCATCTGTTAGCTTCCTTTTGAAGTGCGTGTTATTTCGACAGTTTGCAACATTGATAGATATGTAATGTCAAACCTTCTTACAGCGATGGTTTGACACTACATATCTATCAATGTCAAGCGCGTCAGTGTTGCAAACTGTCGAAATAACAGGCACTTTAAAAAGAAATATATATATATATATATATATATATATATATATATATATATATATATATATATATATATGTATAAAACAAATAAACTGAATATATTTACAAGTGAACTAATGAACTGTTACCTAGATAACTTTTTATTTGAAGATATATATTATATATTAATCAAATATTCAATTTCATGTGTCCAAAATGTTTCTTAATATATTTAAAGATTCGTTAATTAAATATGTTTTGCCGAATAGTACTGTGCCAGTTGAACGGTATATTGTCGCATCGAAATGAATAAGTAAATGACAGGAAATGTAGTTTTTTTTTGCATAAGTTGAAAAGAAAAGAAGTTTCTCACATCAAAGCTAATTTCCTGAATGTCCTTGGTGAGAGCATATTCAATCGTATTAAACAAAATAAATTATTTTTTCCTGTGCATCCTAAAGGGGAACATTGAAACTGTACATAACAGTGTCTCTATAAGCTTGATATAGTAATTGATTAGAGCATGCATCATAAATATATATGTATATACAACATACCAACTAATTGCGGTATTTCATTTTTATTATACTTTCTGTTAAATTAGAAATTTTAAAATATATTAACGCAAATAATTAAAATAACGTAACTAAATTTGCATAATTTTTTATAAAATTTAGAATATGCACTTAATTTAAAACACCTATTTAATTTTGTGCTACAAACAAATTAACAAATCCTTGACGAGGTCCTTGTACACATTTCTACTATTAGATTCGCTCCAATTTAATTGAACAATTCGGGAACGCAGACACTACGCACTTATTCTGAAAAAATAATGCAATAAGGACGATCTAACAATAAATTATAACTTTATTTTTGGCATTGCACTTATTGACTCAACCCAATTGAGTCGTCCTCAAAATAACAACAAATAAATATTCACGTTTTCTTTTGAATAAAGACTACAAAAAAAGTTTTTGGGGTAATATATACAGTAAACTAACTGACATCCTACATTTTCCCTGAGGCCTAATGAGCTATTTACGAAAAACACCTACGAGTACGAATATTTTAAATTGACCTTGTTAATAACAAACGACATTGAAATTACAACAATTATACACTTAAACTCGTCAAATAACCATCTATGTAAATTGATATTATGCAACAGGTTTAATTAAATAATAATATCAAAACATGCACATTTTGAATAAATAAAAAATACATTTGGCATTCTAAAAATACGCATGTGTGTTATACCTTTTTACACGTAACAGAATTTTAATTAATTCAAGTAATATAACCTTGAAATTTTGAATACTTAAGTAGGCACCGTTATAACAGTCAGAAAGAAATACTCTAGATAAAAAGAACAAAAATAAAAATAAAATACCAAATAAAAAGACATTTTAATACATGGGTATAAAAAGAATGTTCTTAAAAATAATGACGTGAAAGAGCCCTTGAATATACTGCAATAAAAACGTTTTATATACGGGATGTTTACAAAGCTCGTTTGGAAATAAATCAGTTTGAAATGAAACCTAACATTAACAACGAAAATAAGCTAAAACGACAAGACAACACATCCGAAATGATTGAAGGAGAGAAATCTATATAATTTGAGACAAAGTACCCACTCTATGTACACAATGAAAAATCAACAACACAAGCAAGCAAAGAGTCGCTAAATTTAGAAGATGCGCATGTTCATGTTGCGTTTCAAAATAAAAAGGGGTTTAATGTATGAGTCACTAGTACCCCTTAGCAGCGCGGAAAATCAATGGTCAATACACGCTTACAACAACAGATTGCATTTTTAATTAATTGTAAAGGATTCCAATTAAATCGTTTCTACATTAAATATATATATATATATTTCATCACGCACAATTCTAATTTATATTTTTCCATATTCCATATATATATTTCTATAGAAGAATTTTGATTTGATTTCCGCCCAAGTTTTAATAGTGAAAGTAGCAAAAAAAAAAAATTAAACATACAAAATATTATCGCTATCAAGTTTGAGGAACACGTGAGACATGAGATCAAATCGGCACGAAACTTTGATTGCATGTCTCGAGTTTCGACTCGAAATTTTGAGACAAATCAAGACAAGACCCAAGTCTTGTCTCAGTTTTAGTATCGCAATCTCGATGACGACGATTCTCAGAAATAGGATCTATAATCTGGCGGAATAGATCATACAAAATATAAGATAAAAAAAATGTACGTCGTAGGTTTCGTCTCTGATATAATTGCATTTATATATCAGCGACTGCTTTCTAAATTTAATCTATAAAACTCTAATACTGTTATTTTTATGTTTAAAAATGCAAATAATTTTTATTAAAATATACATTAAGCGTCATTTGGATCGTATGCTTTTTTTTAATAGTAGCGGGTAACATGTAAATTTACTTTCCATATAAAGAACATTGTATCAGATACATATATAACAATTGATAAGGCGAAGTTATAGAATGTAACACCTTGTCATAAATAAATAAAATAATAATGTACCACTGAACGCTGACCGAAATCATTGAATAATCTAATGATTTAATGTCACAACAATACCTAATTAAATTAACATAGCACAATATCACATGGATAAATGAAAACACAACCAAAGGTGAACAACAACAATCGTCCTTAGATCACTTTTGCTTAAAGAACTAGACCAGGCAGTACGCATGTGTCGGAAACATCCGCAACCAGCATACAACGAACACTGGAGCATGTGGCAAGGTACTGCATCTTTTGTGCGGGACATACGATAGTGGAATCGGTTCGGCAATGTTCGTTGCCGGCGTAGCGCCCAACATTGAAATTTTTGAAATTCAAGTTTCACTCTTTCAGTAGAGCATAAAGCATAACAAATATCTTATTCTATTCTCCTACTCTGATACTGCTACCTTTTGTGACAATACGAATGAGTACAACCCAGAGGAAAAGGAAATATTTACTTACACCGTTTAATAGGAATTCCAAACATAAATGGTTTAAGTGGCAATGAAATGCTTCTTGAAGATCACTATACAATATATCGTGGACAAATATTCAATCTTAACTAGTTTAAGTGTTTGATTCAATTTAGGTGAAGAAAATCTCGTGAATCGGTAAAACTAAACCATTTAAAGTATGTTCTGTACATGCTGCAAAAATCAATAGGAGCATGTCTAGGAAATTGCAGCTCAAGAAAAAAGAAACATTATGAATGAACATATACGAATTTTTAATAAATACAAACGGATGCAAAAACTGGACACTCATACGCATATACATATAATCTAGCTTTCAATTCGTTATTGTAATTTATAAGTCGTCTCAATGAAAACTATTCTAAAACTTTACACTAGTCAAAATTGATAAACGTTCACCAATACGTCTAAAAGCTGTAGATGGGCAAAACTAGTAAATCCAATTATTGTATAAATCGCTGAAATCAGATCTCATCAACTATAAATTGAACAGCTTCCGTACAAATTAGTTTTGATGAAAGTTATGATATAACGCTTTCAGACATATCGACTGCGCAACACAATCCAATTTGAAACTATGATTGAGCAAATTGCAGAGAAAAAAATACGTTTAATGACAATAGAAGCAAAAAATTGGATCAAATTCGCAAACATGTCACGTCAATAATAAATAATTCTCGATTCCTATAACTATATAATAGGCATGCTTTCAAATACATATTTAGTATGTATAGCAAATATATTTGAATACGAATTATTAATAAAAATTTAGTACTTCTAGGTCATTTGGCCCTTAAGAAACTGAAATTTTCTGTCGTTTTTTAGGATTATCATATAAAGGATTGGCCTGATTAAACGTTTCTACCCAATTATTCTTAAAGCTTTGCGAATCGATGGACCGGTAAAGTGTAAAAAAAAATAAACGATGCATAAAACCAGGTCTGCAGGCTTACGTTACAGTTATAAAATATAGCGCAAAAAATCAATTTGAACCCGAATAATAATTTGTTATAATAAAACTCAAAACGATTGCATTATTCTTATACATTCGTTTTTTTAATAGCGTAATTTTTTCTGTCATCGTCAACTACTGGGATTGTCATATTTCATTTCACCTCACTACGAATAAATGCTTCACTAGACAGTTTCATTATTGAATTTACAACAAAATAGATTAAGTATACCAACAAAAACTTTGTGTTTACTTTGTAATTAAAAAGGTCGCGGATCATTTTCCTAAGCATTTAAATTTACTTTCCAATAAAGGAATACTAATTAGTACTTCAAATAAATTTCTCTACGTGCATAAGATACGTAGTGCATAAGGATAAAGACAAGAAAAAAATGCTTTACGCTTGACTAAAGTCAAGGCAAATAACTATAATTAATCCAGGATACATATTAAAATAAAATGTATGTACTCAAGGTAATTTGTGCTTTACATTACATTTTATCCAATAGCTTGTTATCTATAAAAATAAGAGTACCTATCTTTGAAATCGCAATTTGTAAGAAAACATAATTTCAAAAATGTATAAATATACTAATATTTGCAAATAAATTAGCACATATGCAAGTCGGTGAAAGGCGAACATTGTGATGAAAAGAAAACTGATTTGCTATATTATTTTACAAATAATAATAACGATGCTAATTAAATTAAATTTTAAACTAAAATGTACTTACTGTTGAGAGGTGAGTGCGTAGAAGTTTTCTTCGGTGGCGACACACCCACACTAAGATCGCTAAACGAACTATGGGCACTACTTGCTATTCGATTGTTTAGTTTATTTCCTGCTGTAGGATCAGCTCGAGTTCGGACGCGACGTCTGTAAATTTAAAATAAAAACAAGCAATTAAATGATTTTCTTTAAAATGATAACAAATTTGGTAATAAAAAGTGTAATTGTATATTTAGTATATTTTTAATGTGTTTTAAAAAACAGTCAACTGTGTGCCTATCATGTAATTCTATTTAAATGCATCCTTTCTATAGGAACCAAGAAAAACTTACATTTTCGATTTAGTGGCTGATGACTCATCCAATGTAGTTTTTCTATTTTCGCATCTCTTGTTTGGTGTTGATGTGTCCATGATACCGGTTGAAACTTTCGATTTGACTTCTTTAAGACGTAATTTCGATTTGTTCTCTTCTTGTCCTTTGGAAATTTTATTCATAACAGCATCCCATCGACCATTAGGTTTTCTAATCGATTTCCGATTATCTTGGTTATCTAATTCATTTGTTTTTGCTGTTTCCATCATTGTTTTTACTTTTGAAGTCACGTTTCTGTTAGGCATTTTGAATTTCTTAGCAGGATTTTCATCTTTTGATGAGGGAGTCCTCATTCTTATACTCTTTCTACTACCAGTAGTGGAAACGATAGACTGTGTTGGAGAGATAGATTTTTCAGAACTTATATTAATTATAACTTCTGCGATTGGTTTATCATTGTTATGGTTTTCATTAACTAATGTACTATCCATATCCTGAGCTTCTTTTATTTCTTGGCTATTATCCGAAATTGTATTAGTGGATGTATCTGAAGGAGATTTGTCTTCGGTAACTACTTCCATTCGATTTCGTTCGCTGTCAGAAAAATCATCGACTCTATTATTCATGTCAAGATCGGTAAACACCCCACTGGAATCCATTTCTTCCTGGTTTCCGAGAAAGATATCTTGAGGAGCAGCAGCTGCTTGAGCATTAACTCCATATAGTGTTCCATCAATAACTTGAGCATGCCGATCTCCTCTAGGTGCATTTTCCTCATGTCCGTCTACATCACTTTCCGTGAAGAAATCTGAATCAGTCATTGGATCTGGCCGCCTGGCAACTGCCCGTTGCCATTGCAGATTCGCCAAAGCAGGATTATTGGGTTTATGAGCTACCGGAGAGTTGTCAGCACCTCTACTAGCCGGTCTTGACATTTCTCCATCGCCTTGGTAACCGGTATCCAGACTTGTAATACTCGTAACACTGGTAATGAAACTGTTTGTTTTAGTTGTAGCTGTAGACTTAGAGCCCTCATTCTTAGAATCAGATTCATTAGAAGGAATTGATAGTGTTGTGGGTTCTAAATGATCCATATCATTAGATTTTATAGGATCTATTGGATCTAGAGGTAAATCTTCTGGCGATGGTGTTTGTTCAGATCGTGACAGCGATTTGAATTTTTCAATTCTTTCATCAGCGCCAACTGAATCCAACGGAAGATCTAAATTCGTTGTCGTATCCAAGTTACTCGAAAATTGATTGCCAGATGCTAGCATATCTTCATCTATCAAACCCAAACTAAAATCTATTATACTATTTTCAATACCAGGTGGACTAGAAATTTCAGCCTGAAAATTGGCTGTGAACTTATTAGCTTTATTACTAAAATCTACTGGGTTTCTTAAATCTATTGTATCTGGTCTGGTTGCCGGACATATTTTTTCATTTTTCTGTTCTATTATCATATTCATAGATGCTTTAAAACCGTCAATCGGCAAAGATCCTAAATTTTCAGAAGATGGCGTTCTTGAATTTGAAATAGTTTTATCACTTGGTTTCGATGATACGGCCGATTTTAAATCTTCTGAAGAAGGCGTTTTTATTGTTTCTACAACTGCAGAAAAGTCGAGCATTTGATCTGGTGTTAAAATTCCTAAAGACTCATCTAATTCAAACGAGTTTTGTTTTGGAATACCAGGTGTTTCGATAGGACTTTGGACTGGGGTACTTGTATTTTTATGTAATCCCATATGTTTTATCATTGACCCATCCAACGATATGGGTGAAATAGAGATGGTTGAATCCATAGATTTTCTTATTTTTCCCATAAATTCGGTGGATTGGCCAGCTATATACCGGCTATTGTTAATATTATGCTCATTACTATTCATTTCCGGTGATATTTGTATGTGCGTTTCATGACTAGTTGACACACAAGTGGCACATTCAGATTTGAGTGAAAATGTTAAATCCTGTACTACTTGAGGTTTCTCACAATGCACAGTTGTTATTGCACCTATGCCATTTGTCGGCAAGGCATCATTTGTATCAATTTCCATAAGACTATAAGGACCAGAAATGTCGCTTGATTCAGCAGGTATCGCGTTATAAGTATTATCACAAACATAAATATTATTGTCAGGTATTAAAGTCACCTTTGAAACGGGCGCCATAATGCCGCAATCCGCTTGACACGCGAAGTATCGCACACCTTTCACACAGCCATCATGCTTCCCAACTGGGTTATCTAATTCGACGCCACACCACAAGTCGGCGTTAAAATTCACTTCGCCCAGGTATTTTAGGACACCTGTTTGTACGTTCGCCACGCATACTCTCTTACCAATGTCGTCAACTGTTAATTCCGACACAATTAGCACTGTTTCGTTTTGTAGCTGCGTGGATCTCTGAGCGAACGTCGCTTCGGCGGTACCTGCGTCTAATGTTACCGAAAATGTTCTATCTACAAAATTGTTCTCAGAAATTTGCACTCCATCCATTTCATTACCAATTATTATATTTGATTCTGAATTAGTTTGTGGGCGATTTATTTCCGATGTTGAAATGCCTATACTTGCGGGTATTTTTACTGATTCGGGTCGGGTATCCATAAGATTGATGGTGACATTTTTGTTATCAACTTGAGATTGTAGAGATATTTGTTGTACTTCCGTCTTAGGGTTCTTCAGTGTCGTTATCGTTGGAAGGAATCGAAATTTACCGGGTATTGGTATTCTTGATCCGAAAGTGGGAATTCGAGACTCACTCGGTGCCTGCAACAACGATATAAAATATTATTTTCATTGGCTATGTAGGTACATACATATATAAAACAAAAACGATGTATAAAATAAAATGATGGCCACCATGGTAAATGAAGTGTTCCATGGAGGCCATACGTAACACAATCTCTGTATAATCATGCAATCGTATACTGTAATACATAGACGCCCATCCCATAGGGAAAGGTACAAAAGGAACTTTATATTTATCATGTGCATGTGATGCTATAGGTGTCGCGGCCAACTAAAGTAGATTTTGAAATAGTTTATCGCCCTCAAATCTTTTATTCTAAGGACGCCCATGCTGCTGCATACGAGTAATAGACCTATATTAATGGTATCTGACTTTCAATTGTTAACTGTTGGCAGTCTTCGACTATAAGTATGAATACATGAGCAGCACACAGAAGAAAACCACAGCGAATGCTTGGTTATTCAAGTCAACAATTTAATAAAAACCCGGTTAAAAGACGGAAATCCAACGGTATACCAGGTCGCGCAAATAGTAATTTTCAAAATGTGAAAATAAAATTATAGCATATACTTATATATTCTTACATTTCCATTCTTCTAAAACCTGCAGAAATGAATATATTTCTACTCTCATTCTAATAATAATAATAAAAGATATATTCAATTTCACAAATACTGAATAAACAAATTATAATATAAAAACATTTAATTTGATCCTATATAATTTATAAGCCTGCTATAAAAATATTATTTAATTTTTTGCATACAAAAAAAATCTTCTGTTTATATTTTATGAAATTGTTTTTTTTTTTTTTTGAAATGGTGAAATATTTTTAAATGTACTTCAATGTTAAAACAACGGCTATTCGCAAAGCATAACTTAATAAAAAGAAACAATGCAATCATATTTGTGTTAGCAATATTTTAAATGTGAAAAATAAAGTGTTACTCAATAGTAGGTTATTCATTATTTAAATGTAATTCATGATAGAATGTTGCGCAAGTAAGAAATTTATTATTGGTTTCTATAACCGCACATCGTTACTGAAGGGTTACATTAGAACAAATTTATCGGACTTTTTGAACGAATCTCAATATTCAATTAATTTAAACTGTCACCATTATATAATCTCAATTTATGTATTTACATAACATTTTCTAATCAATAAAAATACTTCAATGGTGCTTATTGATTGAACAAATTTAAAACTATATTAATACTATAAAGATAAAATATTTTATGGGTTTGTCTTTATAATCGTTCTAATTAAGCATTAATCTTGTATTATAAGATTGTGCTATTCTGATTAGCCATTAGCTAATTTTTCTTAACCGCTTTCTTTTCCTTTAATTACACATATTCTTACTTAATCAGTGAAACAGGATTTTTACTGTCGTACATTCGTCTTGCAAGATGTATTTATTTTCAAAATAAGATGTTTTCCACACATTAAAATTTGAGAGAATGTTGGATAACAACATAAAATGATTAACGATTTGACTAATGTGAGATGGCGAGGTTGTTTTCGAGATATATCTTAAAAATGTTTTTTTTATGTGTATGGACAATTCAATTTCATTAACTTTACATGTCTATGCATATTTCATAATACATTTAGGTTAGAAGCAATCAAGATTTCGCCTCAAAGCTCAAATGCATATACAAGAAACAAAAGTAGATATTCGATATGAAGGAAATAGCTATAATATAAAAAGTTATATTAAAGCAGCAAGCGTGACACTAGTAAATTATTGATTTCTTTTTTACATTTTAAAGAAGGACATTAAATAAGAGGCACATCTTCAGTCTGTATTTACAATATTTTATACAAAATACAACTACACCTTCAATCTGTATGGATTATTGTATGTTTAGTTCAGTAGAATACACACAAGCGCGCTGCGTAGTTTCTTTTTATAAATATTACGGTGTTCCATAAAATACAATTCAAGCATTAAAACTTGTTCCAAATGTTGAACTGAATTTACTAAATCGCCAATTAAATTTTAAAAAATGATATAGTTCCAAAAGAAAATCAATTACTGCATAAACAAAATTATATTTTTCTAAATTACAATTGCCATGAACCAATCTTAATGATTGCAATACTCCAATCTACTTGCTAATTAATGTATTTAGCTAAGTAGCTACTATATTTTAACATCTCAAGGATGTTCTGAAATGTATATCACAGATGAATAAATCGGAGCATCGCCACTGTTATATAGTGTGTATTATATTTAGAATGTATTATAAAAAACACGAAAATAATATTAATGCACATATTTTAAATTTCAAGGTCTTAAAAATATATAAAAACTTGCACTTTCGTTAACATCTTTTTTAGTATATTTAAATAGACTTTAATTTTAAATCATATATAAAACATTTAAATATGTTTCCTTTTATGTTACCAAAAACTATAAATGCACATAATTTAAATTCAAGGACTTTTTTAATGATAAAAGTTGGCTAATACTTGTGCTATCTTAAAATAGAAGAAATTTATTTTTAACATAATAAAAAAATATTTTAAACAATACAAGCAAAAATAAATTTTAAATATTAAAGAATAATATAAAAAACACAACGTCCAAGATATTTCTTGAATACATATTTAAATAATAGCTTTTGTATGAAAATAATGAATAAATAACTTTTTTCGAAATATTTTCACAGAATATACATACAATACTACGCAAAATAAATATTAATTTATATATCATAAAATATTCATTTATTACGAATTGTTGTTTGTTTGAGCAGATCATATTTTTTTTGTTTTAAGTAAGGTTATAGTATTTATAAGATTTTAATATTAAGTAGTACATTTAACTTCAGGTGCGCCACCCTGAATTTACCTATACATTGACCTTCTAAAGCAAGACAATCACCTTCAATATGACCTAAGGAAGGGAGACGAATCATACTTATATACATAATTGCTCATACAAATTTAAATATTAATACCAACTTTATATTCCACATTTAAAAAAGCCAATATGTTTTTATGTGGAATATAAAGTTGTTGACGCTCGACGAAGTACGTGTATTAGGTCGTGCCACATTTTTCTGATTACTAAAATGCATGATGACGTCATAATAAATTGTATTTGAGTATAGTTGCTGAAGCAACTAAGATCGCAGGAAAATTATATATTTTGTACATAATTTATAGAGATTATAGTATTAAATGGTCAAAACAAAAATATTTACCTATAAACATATTTTATAAATAAGGCTGAGGTACCGGAAGGACCCACTTATATTTACCTAAATCGGGTATTTTGAGTGGTGGACAAATAATCAGAAAGATTTCTATTTTCAACAAAATGTAATGGAAAATTCCTTATCATAAAACGCTAATGACAATATTTCGCTACTTTAGATATTTATTATTCATTTCCATTTTAAATTAAAATAAGAAACCGGAAACACAATACATTAAAAGACATATTAAAAAAATGTATTTATAATAGTCATATACATAGTAAAAATAAAATTTAAATACCAAATAAGAAATTTTGTTTACTTTACTCTCAAAATAAAATCTAAATAGTTTTCTGATAAATTCCTTGATAAAGCTTTACGATAAATAAAACAAACATTGCAAAATATTTGTATATACATTTGTTAAAGATTTATATATTTTTTCAAAATTTTTTTATAAGTAAATAAGCAAAATTTTATCACATATTATTACTTCACATAATAACTGTCTGACGAATTACAAAAATAAAGCGTTCATGTTGAGCTCGTTGAACTTTTTATGTACAAGATCAAGAAGGTACTTCAGAATTAAAAAAAAAACTGACCCAAAATAAAAATCGTGGCTTCGGCTCGTTTCAATTTTAAATCACATTTTAAAGATAAGTGTGCAGTTATAATTAAATACTATAATGATCAAAAATAAATCCTAGTATTAAATGATTATACTTACATTATTTATTACTAAGAAATAAAGTTAGTTGTGTGAACTTTAACCTTTATAATACATAAAAAATATTTTTTAAAAGTGAAGGGGACAGTTTTGCTAAGTTAAACACTGAAAATCTTACAACTTATTCGCTTCCTATGGTTTTTTTTCATAATAAACATTTTCAGGTAAATGAAATATATATCTAAAGAGGAATCATTTTTGAGAACTGCACGATGGTTTTTGTTTTATATTTTTGTTCTTAATATGGGCTCTATTATAGGCGATGATTGAATTACATTCTTGTCACAGCATCTTTTATAACTTCATTGCCACCTTAATACAATGCTAAAGTTGTTATTGTTTTTTTTTCTTTTGGACAAGACATTATTTACACGTCAATTCATAAATAATACATGATGCTATTAATATAATAACACATACGAAAAACAATGATATTGTTAATGAACTTCATTAGCAAATGTACACATATTATTTTGTTAATATTTCATAAGTCTAATTGATATAAATAATAAATTAGACATAAAAGTTTATAGATATGACTTAATATTTAAATTAGAATTTCAATGGTTCAAAATAACACATCAAAAATTGAAGTAGAGAAATAAGTCTTAATGAGTCTATAAAAGTACCATGTGGTATTCTTATTCAAAGACTTGAATGGTATGATAGAAAATATGTTGAAGCTATTTCTATTTGGTATTTACCACCTTTCTTAAGAGTACAACAGATTGCAGTCGACCACGTTGAAAATGTCCAATTTATTTATTGGTTAATTAGAATCAATTTTCTCATCATAATTTAAATAAAAATGTCTGCCAATTCAAAATAAATATCATACCCGCCTCTCATCTATTATTCTACATTGCCGATGGCGGCAGCACATACGCTTACTAGCTGATCTCTATCAATTTGTGATTTACAGTAAATATTATGTTTTTGAATACAGATCAATATTGGTTCGGCTCTTGTATGTTCCATTAACGATTACGGAGGCCAAATGAACAATACCATATATTATTTTGCTACCAGAATTCATGACACATTTTTATTTAAATATTAAACTTAAAAACAAGAGAATAATCGCAGGAAAACTTTTAAAATTTCAAATTATTTACGAGAATTTAAATTGTTCACAGAAAGGTGCTCTCGCAACTCAGGTATAGAAACGAACCGGATACGACCTTTTTCTTGGAAGTATAAGGGCGTTTTGTTTCCGCTTACACATAAATTTGTCGATTTTACTTTCGTCACGCAAACTTGTACAATTTGAACATATAAGACATACGCGAGTTTATATGATATATCCATGCATAAATGGTGACCCTAATTTATTGTAGACTAGTAAGAAAATAACATATAGGTTTCTAAAAACAATACAAATAGAAAAAAAAAAGATAAGTCGCGGAAACGAAACGCATCTTGTTAAACGATACAGGAAAAAAAGAAGTAAATGAGATGCATTTAGACGTAGCCACTCTACACATTGACCTGTTTTCTCTACTTATAAATAGGTTCTCAACTATTACAACACTGGACATAAGAGAACCTGTGGAATTGATTATTTGACTCTCTGAAGAAATACTCAAATTTTAATCCTTGCATTGTTCGTTTTTCTACACCGATCAATAACATTGAATCAATGATGTAAGCAAATATATTTATTTACATTGTAATATTTGAAGTAAGATTAAAAATTATAATTAGCTGTTTTTATTATAACTTCAAATGGTTATAGCAAAAAAGTTTGAATATTATCAATATTAAATATGAATTTTTTAAAATGAGTATACTTGTTTTTTAGGTATGTTATCTCCGGAAGTATAAGGCCTATCGGCTTTATATATGCATAAACCTTCTGAGGAAGGAGAGACTAAAATAATCTAGGAGATATGACATTTTATATTTTAAAAAGACTTCAAATACACGACCTATCAATGCTTCTCTTCAACTGCACTTCCAATATCCGCATTTTAGGATAATTTAAAATTAATCTAAGAAATGTTGGCACTGACAAGAATGTTAAAAATGGAAGAATGATAAAGCAGAGGCAGCACCCTTTTATACTTGGTACGTAGGACGTTATTATCGAACCGTTCGTTCAACTACCCTACCTACCCTCATTGCGAGCCTGTTTAGCATTCAAGTCAAGGATGTGTAAAACTTAACCTCACCCAACTATAACCTTACCAAAGAATTTACTGAGGTTAAAATATTTCCATTTTCAACTTGTCTACTACTTGTCCACACTTATCACATATTATAGTCTATACATTTTAAATCAAATAGCAAAATGGCATTCGTTGACTTCTGGTTCAGGTCAATCTAATAATATATTAATTCTATACCACATTTCCTTAACAAACAAATTGCGTGCTTTTTGTGCACGCTAATCTTAATAAGTAATAAAAACAATGTTCCCTTGTAATAAAAAAAAAGGTCATATATTAAATATTAACGCAATGAAATCGATGCAACAATAGTGGATATTATAATCATTAGATCTTTTTAACAAAATCGCGAAATTATTCAAATTAATAATATATAGGCATTATAATTATATTATTATACATATAATAAATTAAACTATATATGTGATGCAATGTGATAATAAAAGATTTAACACATAGCAGTTTTTTTGTTTTGTATAATTATATCCTTCCAACTTCCATAATGAAACATAATATATGAAAATCAGAATCGTTATGGTACAACACCGGTGAATAAATTAACCAAAAAACGGATATGTTTACATGTATTTCCTCCCACAGTGAACATCCACAAAGAAAAGTAGTTAAAACATTATTTCACATATATTATTAGATGTTAGTGGAAATTTTCAAGGAATACTGCTTATGAGCATATTTTCACGAAAAGGGGTCAACTGATATTAGACAAACGTTATGTAATTTGTTTACACAATTTTTCATTTATTGCAATCAAACAATTACGCGATTTAGAAGCATAATTAAATATTTATAATCGCACAAATTAATAATAACATATAAACTATATTTGATTATTTATTTAAAATAAAATGTGTATTAAATTATACCGTTTCTTATGAAATGAATCCCAATCCCATTTACCGGTCTAGTTTTTGATAAGGGGGGAGAAAATACGACAATTATACAATACAATTTAGTATTCCCGAAAATACGAAAATTTAATTTTGTGACGAAAATTAAATTATTTGTATATTGAATAAGTCTAAAAATGATGACAAGAATGTTCGTGTTGAATTTTTTTAATTAGGTATCTAAAAACCTAGAAATGGAATTAAGAACTTTCTGTAGTTTCTGTATATGAAAATGTAATTTTTGAGGAAATAAAAATGTTAATAGATTCGAAAAATTAGTTCCCGGATCCGGTATAATTGTTTTCAAAGTAACGACAGGTTGGTGATTAAAATATTGTTTATATATGTAGCTGATATAATACCAATAAAATGATTATAGTTTTTATGGAGTCGCATGTTTTCATAGTTACATCAATTTATAAAATGAACAAAAAATGTCAACTAATAAGTTATGGGTAAAAATTTCTATGAAATAAACATCAATTTATATTTCAAACAAAGCATGAAAGTGAAAAACGAGCTTGTTATTATTTATAAACAAGCAAAAGTTATTATTTAATTTTATGGAACGTTTGACTGCCTTATATTTTCTTACATTAGAAACCTACAAAACTAAACTATTGATTTTATGACATATTTGTATCGACAGTAGCTCACACAAGAATCGGTTATATACCAAGCACACACCGATTAGCCAACATATAAATCAATTAGATATTTTATGTAATATGAGATTAGAAAATTGTCAGGTTACTGCAAAATTATATTTTACCTTTGCCATCGGTGCTGGTGATGATAATCTCTCCTTCGAATACCGTATGATGAATCTTAATTTACACAATCCGCAGTTTATAACCGCATGCTGCGGTCCACATCCATTTAAAAGTAACGAATATTTTGTTATTTTCAAGCAACCATAACATTTACATTGTCATGTTTGAACCACGCTCTAACCAGCACTCTCGCATATACAAGAATCAATACTAAACATACTCGGCAGCGGGAAACGCAATACTATAACGCGCATGAGCATAGCATATTATACACGGCAATGTACAGCCAGAGAGGCAGCCTAGATTACATTTTATAACATATTTTATTACAAATTAACGCTGATAATAAACTATTTTTTTGTGTTATCGAGTTTATTAGATTTGTATATATTAGGTTGAGAATAAAAGCATTTTAATCATTTTATAGAAAGCACAAACATATGCATAATAAACGATGGAAATTTACTTAATATATCTGTAGCTTGGAATGATTTAGTTGTTTTCTAAAAGGAGAATAATATATAAATATTTAAAATACTTTAAAAATTGTTTTTAATTAATAAACATACATACACGAAACGCATCTCAGACACCATCCAGCCCCACCCTTACATAAATACATATTTTTTAATATTGATATGCGATATATATTGCAAATTATTATCATCTTGATCTTGATAAAATAAATGATACTTATCAATTTCAAACGCATACAAAAGGAATTTATGAAAATTATTATTAATTTATATTATTGACCTAATTAATAATTTCACTGAAACAATGTTTTTTTGGGTAAGTAAAATACTATATATTGATTTTCTATGCTTGATTTAAAAAAAAATATTTTAACAAGTAAAAATGTTGGAATGAAATACTGAAAAACAATCTAATTCTATTATTTATAGTATATATTGTTCTATAATTAAACGAAGGATGTACGGTATAGGATATGAATTGAAAAAAAAATCAATAAAAAATACTACTTATTTGAATTTTGTACTATAATCTACGTGAAAATATTTGCAAATCATTACGCATTTGCAATTACAAAAAAAAACATTTACTCATTTTCATTTATTAAAATACTCTTAAATAAAAATCTATATTATTAAATTGCAATATACATTTACAAACATCATATACTATTACAAAAATTCTCTCAAACGAAATTAATTTAAATTGCAACGCATATCATCTTATAATTAAATAGAAGCGGCAAAAAATAGACATGCTTCAAAAAAATGTTCCAATTTCTTTTTTCGTACAATTTTCTTAATTTATCACATTTCAAAAAGGCAAAATTTAATATCTGCATTGAAAATTGTCTCATCAGAGTACCTTGTAGAAAATCATAAATATATAAATTGGTATTACGATCTCAAAAATATAATTGTTCAAAAAAAAAACACATATATTCCACAAGACTTTACATACAGTACAATGGTCACTAAACATAATTATTTACTAGACATCTACAAATTAATAGTTAATTCTATAATAATGTCATTTATGCATTACTTAGTTCTTACTATGTCAAATAAAATGTCACAATATTGTTCTCGAGATCAATGAAGATATTTTTCCATCATTATGGCACAACACGTAAGTAAAATTTTCTTAATAATAAAAACTGTTTATAATATTTTTGTTATTTACATTTTTTTCGTATTGTGCTTTAAGATATAAAAGGTTTTTACGAGATACCAAAAGCCAAAAAATAAGTCTGTAAAAATATCGACAACAAAATGAATATGATTCCTTATATGTATATAATGTATGTATGTATGTATGTATGTATGTATGTATGTATGTATGTATGTATATATATATATATATATATATATATATATATATATATATATATATATATATATATATATATATATATATATATATATATATATATATATATATATATATATATATATATATATATATATATATATATATATATATATATATATTATATATATATATATATATATATATATATATATATTATGAATATGAAAATAAATTGCAATCACCCCAAATAGTTCAGATGTTACTTTATTTAAAGTTTACTTAAAGCTGATACAAATACTAGTCTGCAATGTTTCAACTTAAAATTAAGACGTGCCACACAATTTGTATGAAAGGCCTTGTGTTTAAAGAGGAATTTGTAAGTTTAAGTGTAAAAATAACATTTCATTCGTTGTTGATTTCTATGGTCTTAATATCTCGTAAGAAATATAAACATAAATGAATCTATAAATATGTTAGAGAAACAAAATAAAAGCAAATCTATAACTGAAAAAGCAAAATATTTAAACACAAAACAAAAATAATTCACTAATAGCCTAATCTATTAAGTATTCGGTCATACCTTTTAAAAATAGATAATAAATTTGTTTTCTTTCATAACGTTCTTTAAAAGTTACTCTTTTTAAAATATGCAGATATAAGTAAACTATAAAAGTAAAATGATGATATAAGTCATTGATTGAAGAAAAATAGAAACACTAGATTCAAGAAACCGAGCTGATCGCATTGTGTGGTGAACCCATTTGCGTCAACACTTTGTCCAGCCACTGTAGCGGTCCGTGTAAATGTATTTCGATCCAGCACGGTGTACTGGTGACATCCTGCCGGTGATATTCAGCGCCCCAACCTTTCACAAAACTCATCCGAATCGTGCACATTTTAGTCAACTCATATACTGCCTCAAAGCCATGATTTACCGACTGCGATAATAATTGTGCAAACTCTTGATTATTAAAGATTTTCAACGAGCATCCTGACGGAATTTTACAAACAGTAGACGGATGAAAACCATGGTGATGGTTGCAGTTACGCGATTGAACAAAGATCGCTGAATCCGACAGACATTCGGCGTAAACTTCCCCGCCAACATAGTACAAATGTACTCCTTTACCTATATGCCGCCTAGTATTCTCAATCGTTGAATTCCGATTGACATTACTCAACTGGCCCAAGCAGAATCTATCTGAGTTATTGCTAGGATTTGTAAATCCATCGACAATAACGGAATGCGTATTACAATGAAACACTTCACCCACACGACAGTTTAACTCGTAGTAAGCTATACTAGCCCAGTACGGCGGTTCTTGATAGCTTACAGGTGCAACTTCGCCCATATTCGTGTCCATGGTGGGATCGTTGGGATTGTTGTTCGTCTGGGTGGAATCCTCTGGAGGACTGTATGCTGGCGGGGGCGTTTCAGCTAATGCGGAAGAATACGGACTTTGGGGATTAGAACTAACAGAACCAGGACTGGGGACTGAGGACATGGGCGAATTTGGACTCATATGGCCCGAGTTGAATCCAGTCGATGAGTAGCTAACGTTGTGTGGCATATTTGGTTCGGCGATTTGTTGGAAGGGCAGCAACGAATGTCCGGGCGCAAATTCTGAATGACGCGGTACTAACACTGGGGGTAAAACCGGACTTTCGACGCGCTTATAGTGATACGGATTGATACAGACTTCTTTTTGTTTGGCTGAAAATGGGTATTGGCAATGTTCCAATGGCTTAAGTTCGTGGTGGCTTTGAAGATCTGGCCAACGCCAAACTCGACAGTATATCACATGTGGCAACCCCTTGCGATGCGACACCTGCAGACGGCCATCTAAAGATCTAGGTATCGTTACGCACTTACTTGGTGTTCCTGGACATGACAAAGCTCGTTCTAGTTCTTCGATTGCACCTTTGCGTTTCTTTAGCTTCTTAACCAGACTATCAACAGCTTTTTCCGCCCATTTTTCTTCTTCATCCCCTTGCTTCCAACCGAGTAGTTTCTTCACTGCAGGACTTGTAAATGAGAATAGACTATTCAATGAGGACATAGGTCCACTACTTGAAGATTCTGCCTCATCCGTGTCCATGGTCAACCTAAAAAGTTCAAAATCTTACTGATGCACTATCAACATATAACCTTTCCAGTTCAATTGAACTGATTTATGAATGAATGAAGTGAGTGTGTATGATTCACAAATGTACACCAAAGAAAATTACGAATGAAACGAAATGACTCATAAATGACAGTACTATTGACAAAATAATAATCGTGGAAAAGAGTTTAGAAAAAATCAACTACATGATAATACAGGGAAGGTAAGATAAATTAAAATTGTGTACAGTAGATGCAGCTAACTGATTTGATCAAAAACAAATAAATATATTCAAAAATAAGTTGTGAAAATAAAAAATACATAAATGTATTATCGTTTTATCAATCATTTTTAAACAAATATACGTACACTGAGAGTAGATGTTTTAAACTCACCACTAAAGTAGTCAGGTGGAAATTTTATTTAATATTTTGAAGTTTTTCAAATTCTTGTCAGAAAATATAACAAAAATGATAAAAAAGATTAACGGCTTCTCTTTACAAACACCCGACTTTACGTCGCCATAGGTTACCAAACTGTACCGCATAAGCGCTGTGGTCGTTACCGCGATGTTAACAATTTTTACGAATCCACTGAACAGACGAACAAAAACAAAACATGTTTTTCCATAAATTTAGATGGTAATTTTATTTCTAATTTCAATCTCAAAAATAATCTTGTTTTATTTACTTTAAACTTACCATAATAAAACTATCACTTGCCCACTATTTTTATTTTATTGGTAACATTTGTGTTTAACAATTACAAGGACAATAAATAATCTAAACATTTATTTTAAAGCAGAAATAGTAGCAAACATACAGTACAGTCATTCTGATAAACAAAAGTAACATAATACAAAGTGTGAACGAATTTTTCATTTAAACGAATTATAAAATTGGTTGTTTACTATTACTAAATGTACTTAATTATTCTGGAAATTAGTAAATAACAAAGCAAAAACGTAAATTAAAAAAAATATGTGAAACGCAAACATTAAAAATGAATTAATGAATTGCAATAAGTCCAGATTCGAGAAGTTTTTGTATCTTTGCGGCAATATCAGGGTTTTTTAAGTGGCTGTAACACAAGAAATACAATTAATAACAGTTTTATTTTATTCGTTTCTACTTTATGACTCACTCTTGCAAAGCTTTAGGATCATTCTGCATTTGTTCCAAAATAAGGCGCATCGCAGGATCTCGAAGGATAGATTGTACTTCAGGATCGGCCATTGCTCGAGCCCTAACTTGTGCTGGATCACCTGTACTTGGCTGAAGGCTACAACTTCGGAAAGCAGTTAGTGCTTCAGAATTATTCGGATCTAATTCTAAAGCTCGTTGGAAGGCTACGGCAGCTTTTGAACTTTGTTGCATTCCCTGGAATTATAAACAGCAATTCAGTAAACATGTTAATCTTAGAATGAAATGTTGCTAATAACACTTTAAGAAAAATTATGAATATGTATATTTATTTATTAATATATTTGCATAGTGACCAGTTAATTTATTTACTTTTGAATCATCACAATATGTATGACTATAAGAAATATACAATAAAATACTCAACAAACGCATGAAACCTTGAAGGGGTAGTTATTACCATAGTTACCATGGTCACAATACATACAAACTCACACCTTTCAATCATTTAAAATGTTTGCAATTTTAATTATTTATTCCAATCGCAGCAAACCTTTCATTCATAATTCTGATTCATACCTGTAAAATATGTCCCTTGCGAATCCATCCTTTGATGAATTTAGGATCAAGGTCTACGCATTTTTCACAATCTTTAAGGCCTAAATCAAAAGCAGCTAACTTTGTGTAGCACGCAGCTCTGTTGCTGTAATATTTCGGATCTTCTGGGTTCCGCTTAATAGCTTCAGTATAATGTTTCACAGCATTAGCATAATCACCCTTTTTAAACATCTCATTCCCAACTTCTTTCTCTTCCTCCGCTTTCGTTGGATCAATGTAGGCTTTTTTCTCTTCTTCTTTAATCTTTTTCTCAATATTAGACAACAACGTTTTGATCTCAGGCGTTCGATGTTCAGACATTGATTTTTCGTAGTACGTTTTCGCAGAAACCCAATCACATAGTTTTTTGTATGAATTTCCGATTCTAGAGAATGCTTTCGCAATTAATTTAAAATCAGCACGGTTCTCTCTGCCAATTTCTATGCCTTTCTCGCATTGCTCTATGCATAACTTGTATTCTTTTTGCTCGAAATAAACGGCAGCTATATTGTTATGAAACGTAATATCAGTAGGATCGTGTTTCAACGCGTTATTGTAATGCTCAAGCGCTTCAGTGAAGTCTTTCTTTTTATAAGCTTCATTTCCGAGTTCCTTTTCAGCTCTAGCTAGTTTTTTATTTTCTGGAAGATCATCCTGTGCCTTTGGTTCTTCTTGTTTTGGTTCTGGTTTTCTTGGTGGTGGAGTGTAAGTTGGTTCTGTATCCATTGGTTCATCGAAACTCGAAGAATCTAAGCCGATTAATACACTTAGAGCCGTCATTATTCTAGGATCATTCAGTTTTGTAGCAAGAGAACCGGGATTGGTCTGCAATTGTTGAAGAGTTTTTATGAATTCAGGATCGTCCAAATAAGTTTTTGTTCGTGGATCGCTTCGAAGTTTCGCGAACGCTTCTGCGGAGGCAAACGGATTCGGGAAACCTCTGGATTTCGCACCGCTTGAACGAACTTCAGCTAAACCATCCCGTAGTTGAGCATTAGTCGGATCCAATCGTAATCCTTCTTCGTACGTAGCAATTGAATCTTCTTTCCGTCCTAGATACGATAAAGCAGCTCCTTTACGAGAGTACCCCTTCGACCAGTCTGGTTTCAATTGGACTGTTTTCTCAGCATCTTCTAACGCTGATTCGTAATTTCCAGCTTTCGCATGTGCGGCAGATCTATTCGAGAACAACACATGATTGGATCCATCGATATCGATTGCATCAGAATAATGCTTGATGGCTTCATCGATCTTTTCCGCCGCCATAGCTGCATTGCCTTTGTCTTTAAGGAGAATAACCTAAATGAGAGAAAATTCACGTTCATTTTGTGCTGTGTAACTTGAATAACTAAGCAGTATAATCAAATACAATTAAACGCGTGACACATGTCTACAAGTATTTTTTTTTGTATTAAAATTGAACAATTTTTGAGAACTTACCGGATCCATTATTTACAAGAATGATAAATTAATACGAATAGAATCTTCTGGAACACCGGCAACAAAAATAACGATCACGATCAACAATGCGCAATGTGCTTATGCATTTACATAGGCTCAAAGCTGACTTCGCTAAATTAGCCTGCTATAACAGTTTCACCAAACAAAGAAACTAAAAACCCTTCCCATAACAGTTAGAAATATTTAATTGTTATCTTAAAATTCTCAATCAGAACAATTATTTAAGTTTATTTGATAATAATTCGTTAAATACTCTTTATTTATTGAGCATTTCTTTAAAATTCATACTAAAAATTTAGTAATTTATAGTATATTTTACGCGTGGTAACACTAGAAAAAGCCTTCCAAAAGTTTCTAGAACGATCACTAACTGGGATTGGATAAAAAATGGTATAAAGAGAGCAGCACTAGCGGTAAATATAAACTTTCAAACGAATAATCTTATTTTTTGAACCTTTATTGCAATTTATTTAGTTTGAAATGGGTCAATGTTTTAATTAAAAGCATTCCCTTAACATTTGTTAGTAATTTGCATTCTTAGTTTGCCTCACTTACACACTTGCAGAACACATAAGCCCTCAAAAATCAAATGAGTATATTCAATAAAATAACAAATAAAATGTGCGTAAAATATTTTTATTCTTATCAGAAACATATTATTCACTTTCTGGAATAATATCTTCTTTATAGGAACAAACTAACATATAAAAACAATCACTTTGACTTCTTTTGCTAACATGTTTCATAATTCTAGCAGTATCTCTAAACACTAAATTAAACATGTTTGCTTCAGCTGGTAGAGTAATAATGGCCTCGCCCACCTTTTCGTTAGTACAGACGTACTGTGTTTGACCACCAACAAGTTGCATGTCATTCAAAGTCCCTATATACATAATTATATCTAATTCTCTTTCGTTTTCCCAATCGTATTCCGATAAGAGCTATAAAAATTACAATATAAATGTCAATAATCAAATACTATTACTTGTAACTCACAGAATAACATCCAGGTTTCCACTTTTGTAACTCAAAGCGGTAAGTAGGCTTGATATTATTAAATATATTTGTATTTAAATCTAAAGCTGTGAATTCATGTAAAAGATAAAACATGTCCATGGATTGAAATAATGCTAGGAAATCAGATACAATTTGTGGCATTGTTTCAGTGGATATGACTTCGTATTTCATTCGATTTGGAGGACCAGCGCTATTCCAAGTTATATCTGAAAAAAATTAATAATTAATACAATTATAATTGTATTGTTTATCTCTATCATAGATTATTTTCAATTAAAATACGCACAACAATAGGTTTTTAAATGTAATATACAAATCTGGAATTTTTATATAACAAAAAATCATTTTCTTGCGCATTATACTGAACTAACAATATATTTATGTTTGAATATAATTAAATAATTATTATACAAACCATTATCTTTTAAAGCTTGTGTTAACATTTCTAATTTGTCTGCTATGAAAAAGTCTTTCAAACTAATTTCGGAACCCCATTCCATTTGTTTTTGTATTCGTTCTTTGAGACTATTTTCCAAATAAACTTTCGCAACCCAACTCTCAAGTGCTAGTTGCGAATCAATAGGCGGTAATCCAACTGGAGTAAAAAGACCAGTTTGCGGAATTTCTAAAACTGGTGCAATATACTGATCCACGTTTCGTGTATGAAACCAGCCATTTATACTTAAACGACAATTATTCATATTCAACACTTCTGAAACCTAAATGAAAATCATAAAATCTAAATTGTTTTTTTATTAACAAACAGACAATACCTGATGATATGAATCATTTGTGACTTTGAAAAATACAAAACGATTATTTTTCGGTGTTATTTGTCGTGCACATTGACTCGGTTGACCTTTCTCGTCTTTATTGAATATTTCTAAAGCACCTCCCATATCATTTGTCCATGATTCTTCATTCATTCCCACAGTAGGATCAAGAAGATAAAATATGAACGCGATTGATCTATCTTCTTGTAGATCATCATGCAGAAGAAGGTAATCGGTATCAGAGTAAAAAGAACATGTAGCTGATACTTTATAAAATTCTAATCCAGTTAAGTTTTGTATCTAATTATGAAAAAAAGAGCTAGTAAAAATTAAAATTTAGTTTAAGATTGTTTTTAAATAAATAAAATGTATACCCATGCCATAGCGTCAGTTTTCAAAAACTTGTGAAAATTACTAATAAATGTATCATTCAATTCTGATAAATCTTTCGATTGGAAAAATTCGTATAGGTCCATATACCGTTTGTTCCAATCAATTTCATTCATTTCTTTTCGTAGTTCATTTAAAACGAAATTATTTTCAATAAAATTGTCAATAATACAAAGTTTAAATGGATCAGTAATAAACTCAACTGATTTTGTTTGAAAGTTTGCTGGTTTTGCCCAGTGATGTTTGTAAGAATCTACAAATTCTTCATTTAATAAAGCATCATTTAAGCATACGGTTTCATCTATTTTTTGTAGCTTTTTGTTAGGTACGTCTTGCTCAAGAAAGCATGTCGGTATCAGGAAATCTGAAATTTCAATAATCGGTTCAAAATGAATATATTCGTTTAACGAATATACACGCAAGTAAAATTTAAGCGTACATCCGGTGACTGCATTTTTTCTTTGTTGACGAGCAATTATCGTACAGTCGTCATCCCAAATATCACATTCGAGTTCTGATTCGCTTTCCGATGATTCTTCACTATATTCGAGACTTTCATCATTATCACTGCCTTCTAGCAGTTCATCTTCTTCACTGGGTGAAGGACTCACTACATTACTTAATGCTTGTTTTTGATTATCAACATCTAAAAGGTTTTTTGCATATATAAATACTTTATATTTTATTAGAAATCATTTGAATACCTTCAATAGCAGACGACGTAATTGTAGGTTTATCTTCATTATCCATTGGATACGTCTTACTTTTATGTTATTAATAATAATTATATAAAATAGTTCTATTTCTAAAAGAGGCACATCAAATAAAAATTAATCTAGGGTTATTATGGACATGAAAATGTTTGCACTATGTAGAACATGTGCATTGCTTGTTGACAACGAAAAGTTGCTGGATAGCGATGAAATCTCAATTTTCATCTGAAGGATGATAACAATTTTAAAATACGCCTATTTCAAGTTTGGCTAAATAATTATTGAGATAATTAAGTAAGCTAGTAATGATGAGCGAATGTAGATTAGTGTAAATACGTCATTTTGACTCGTTTACGTACTCATTACACGCGATAATCATTGTAGAATTAGATAATTATTACGTAGTGTAGACCAAGCTGTACTGCTAGTCTCCTTCAGACAAAGGAAGCGCAAGGAAGTAACGGAAGTATGTTAAGATACTTTCTGAGAACATTTTAAATTTGACCAATGATAATAAAATAATATATAGGCAAAATTGGAATCATAAATTTATTATTTTAATGAGATTATAGTTTATAATACATTTATTCTAATCAGAGCAACAAAAAGATATATATATATATATATATATATATATATATATATATATATATATATATATATATATATATATATATATATTTATTTATGGTAGAAAATAAAACTGAAACAAGAATTATGAATTAAAATTTACTGGTATTGAATTGTTAATTATACTTACTTCTGGATTAGAAAAATACATGCACTTGGCGAGATCATATCCTGCCTCACATGGATCTGGATTGGTCTCTTTAATAAACAAAAATAAATTTAATAAATATTCATGATATACATGCGATCGTTTACCTATAGTACGACATTTCTCAAGTGTTGCTGCGGTTGGTTCACGATATCTTGGTGCCAAAGTCGGTACTAATTTAAGAGATGTTTCAACATCTAATTTTCCGTTTTTCATTGCTTTCATCATTGTCAGTGCACAAAGCATATAGCACTAAAAAAACAAAAATATTTAGCATATTTAACAAATTACTTTATCATGAATGTTTCTCTACTTTTGGTTTTGGATCATCTTCAAATACTCCTATGTGCATGTCATCAATTTGTTCTAAAATAAATTGATAAAATAAATCAGGTATCATAATTAAAATAATTTTTATAACATACTATTGGTTGCTTTAGTCTTTGGTTGACAAACATTTCTCATAACTTTCGCAGTAGATTTCATTTGAGCTTCAGACATCTAAACAAAATTGATTTATTTTTGAAATAATATATTTAACAAAATATTACGTACCATTTCGATTCCATGAAAATAAAGAATTAATACAAATAAAACTTTAATATAAGAAGCCATGTTCGCAACTACAAACTGCACGTTGTAAATTGAGCAAAATAATAGATTTGATTCTTTTATATAACGTGATAAAATAAATAAATAATATGTTTCCTATTACAGTGCTTGAATTATCTAAATAATTAGCTATTTTCTAAAATTGTAATATGGTATTAAAAAATTATTTCAGTATAGAAGGTATTTTAATTATTCAGTAAATGACAATTTTGATTTCTTTGTATAATTAATATATAGAGTATCATTCGTTTTAATGAGCAGCAATTTGTCGCCTTGTGTATTTAAATGTATTTGTTCTTGAGGTTTGAAAAAATCTAGTGTAGCAAATTTCTATATTTGCGTATATGCTATTGTTATAAAACTCGTGACCAGTATTAGATTATTTTATTAAACAATGAAGTATGGAACTTTATATTTCAATTTTTTTTTAGAGAAAAACTTGTATTGGATAACTGGTTTTCCATAACGCGTTGATGAAATTATAGGATTAAAATAAATCAATATATAGAAAAAAAATTATTTTACGACATGTATTTCTTACTAAAATAAAGTTATATAATTACAATTAACTATAGTAGTATAGGAGCGAAGGGTAGGAGAGGTACATATATACAAAGTCAAATTTTAACTATTTCTTGTTAAAATACTAATAGTTCCAACAAGAATAACATTTCGGTAGTTAGATGTGTTTGCAAGTTCGCAAAATTAATTACAAATTCAGTAAACTTCTTATATATTATATAATATTAACAATAAATATAACAGACACAATTATTCATTCGTATAATACAACAAAAAACCTAAAGCATTATTGTATGGATCGGGAACACATATTGATTTTTGTTTTTACAGTTTAATCCATACAAAAAAATCCTTGCGTTTTTTTTTTCCTTCACTCATTGTATCAACTATTTACACAATAGACCGGGAGTCGGAGAAAAGCTTCCTAAACATGTTTAATGTTTATAAGTACTGATTTAAATTGCGAGTTTTTAAAACAAAACTCTTGATCATTTAATCGCAATGCCTTCGAACACATGTTCAATCAGATTTTCTTCTTCTCAACATTTTCCACCTTTTTTCTATAGAAGCACAGAGAGCTGTTATAAATTAACACATACAAAAATAATATGACATCCATAACAACATCAACTATTTATTTTTTCTTTCAAAAGTTGTTCTAATAATTTTATATTTGAATCAAAATTATTTCGATTAAATACAAAATATTTTGATTTGCATTCTTTATCACTTTTAGTTTTTGGCTATATGTAGACAATTTTTATATTGCAAATCACTTTATTTCGAAATTTTATCCAATTTTGTTTTTGGTGAATCTTCTTTGCTGCAATATTTATCATCATTTTATTATGAAGGCACTCGTTTTGCTGTTTCTTCTAGTAAGATTTTTTTCGTATACGTTGAGAAGCTCTATTACGCACTGGCATTAATTGCCAAACCGGACATGAACACATTTTGAGATTCGAAAGACATCTGTAACAAAAAAAAGACATTAAAAATAAGGCTTGGTGACACAAATTTTCGGTATATTTAATACCAAAATAAATATGGCAAAATTTAATAAGAATGTGGATGATTAAAAAGAGTTGTTTGCCACTCCAATTATGGAAATGTTGGTATGAATAAAAAACAATTATAAATAATTGGAATGTCAGTCATAACTTTAGTTTAAGAATTTTAGTCAAAAATATAGCTGTAAAAAACCCAGAAAATAAATATAATGTAATTACACTGTTATGTTTCATCAGCAAATATTTAAATGCTAACTTGCAAACTAGTGACGTAATTTTCAACAAACTAAATGTAAATATCAAATAATATTTACTATTGTTCTCTTTACAAAGACAATTAGTTCAAATTTATAACAATTATAAAATGTGTTGCCTTTTGTCTCTATGTAATCACGTAAAATTTCGCGATGGTATAGCGTAAAGATATATGTGCCAAAACCGTTAAAATGTTTCGTATCTCAACACCTTTCGTTAGTTTAATTTTATGATGCATAGAGAAGGGAGAATCTTTTCGAGTACTTACATCATCGCTGCTATCCGAATCATATTCGTCATCTGTGTCTGTGTCACCAGGTATACGTGCACCTTTGGACAGGAGGGCTTGCACAAAGGTAGAATTTCTCGCTAGCTGCATTGGGGTTCGTCCGGCATATGTGGGAGTTTCGATTTGTAAATAGCCGGTGCACTCCGTTAAAAGGAAATGTGTCATAGCTTGATCACCATTTTCGATTGCTAGGTGTAGTGGTGTGTAGCCAGATTTGCCTTCCTGTAACAAGAAACATATTCATCTATTACAAATATGGACATTTATTGCTTGAACGCATATAGCGTGGGCTTTTACGTTATAATTAACGTTGCAAATTGTAATATTAAACAAAATTGTATTGACTGAGGCGGTCATTTTATACTAAATAAATAGATTTTAATCAAAACATTTTAGTATATATATATATATATAAGAACTTAAAAATAATTAAAAAATAAACTTACTCTAGCATTTATATTGGCACCAAACCACACTAGATGTCTCAGTACATTGACATGGCCTCCGAGAACTGCTAGATGAACGCACATTTGTCCTGAAAATAGAAAAAATAAACTATAAATTCCAAATTGTTTAATACAAGTTAAATTTCAGCTATTTTCTAAATACCAGTGATTAAAGTTTCCGCATTATGGAAACATTAAACAACAGCTTTTAAAATGTTTTATTTATTGTTCACATTTAATACAAAAGAACACTGACTAATATTTATCAAATGAATATAAAACAGGAAACATACAATTAAACTTCTAATCAACTTATTTTAAGAAACTCTCTAAGCTCGTTTTACAATTTGAGATTTTATATATATATATATATATATATATATATATATATATATATATATATATATATATATATATTAAATTGTAAATATAATTATATAACTTGGCTTGGTACACATTTCTAATACAAAAAGAATAATTTCAAATAACTCTTCAAACTACAAGTTCGTATTACTTTCAGTAGTGTGTTCATACACAAAACTATTGAGACATGAATAAGTTTAAACAAAAATATTGTTTAACATACGGACTTTTGCAACGACGTCAGTCAACCAAAAAAACAAATGAAACACTTGGTATTCCCAGATATTACACATTTATATTTCGCAGCAAAACCACTGTAATAATTCTGTATTCCCATGAAATAATCGCAGCATCTGATATACTCAAATATCGAAATTAAACCATAAAAACAACTGAATTAAGATATTCTAAGTCAATCATATCATAGTGATTCTCAGTAAGATAACTAAGGTTATCAAACCCAATTTTAACAATTAAATAACATTTTACGATTGCAAGTGTCAGCATTTTTTTTTGCCATATCAAACATAATTAACTAGCAGATACGTCATTCGCAAAAAAATATAGCCGTGAAAATGTTTGTCGTTTAGGTATTGTTAAAAATAATTATTATATTACACGTGTGTGTGACTTCGGTTTTCAAACTGTTTTTTTTTTTACAGCTCATTTCTAATAATTTTAATAAAAACGATGAAATATATTTACCTACACATTATTTACTAAGACTTATGGTTTTTTGATAACTTTTTGAGGGTATTAAATTTATAATGAATTGAGGTGTATTTCAAAATTTCCATCGTTAAAATTCTATAAAATGTTTCGGTTTTTCATAAAACCACAAGGAACTAGCTTGAATCAGTGGTATTTCAGCTATGCTCATATTAGGTACACAAAGAATCAGTGTCTACCATCAACTTGGTTATTCCCAATTTAAAATTATATTTGTATACAACTATTTCGGTTTGAACTAAAAATGTAGTTGATTCTATTTTTAACTGGTTTCTTTATAAATATATGATAAACATAGCGGGTTGATCAACAAAATTTACGCAGCTAAATATAAACATGCAGTTTACTTATTGCTATTTGTACTATATTCAATTTATATTTGCACATATCACCACTTGTAAAGGTAATTTATATAAAAAATTATTACATACAAAGGAAAATGATAATTTTTAGTAATTCATGATATTTTCAGAAATGTTAGTACATTTCCTTATTATAAAACGCGTTTGAAATATTAATAAATAAAAATATGTAAATAGAACTCTATTCATTACAAATACCAACACGGTGAAATGTTGTAGGAATACCACAATATTGTTTTATAAATTATAGAAGAATAAATGAACTGTTAGTTGATTCGAGAATTTACTTAAACGGGAAATTTTATCAATACATATTTTGATTTAGGTCAACTGTGTGTCGTATCATAAAATAACCGCTGCATAGAAAATCCTTGATAAACTATATGTATGTATATATAAGATTCAGCAAATAATTTGAGACAAAACTAGTGCAAATTCTAATTAAAATATGTGAATTCATTCGTTTAGTTAATTTGGGTTTGCGTGTTTCATATGAACAAAAATTTCAATAAAATTCCATGTTACATCATAGTCAACTTTGGGTTTTTCAGATTTTGTTCATAACATTGAAACAATCAAAATCTATAGTCAATATCATATGCGTGTATGGTACAGTCTAAACTAAAATTAGCGGGGATAGTCGATATCAACTTCATGCCTATGGAATGCCCCTGAAACCGTTCGGTTGGACGGTTGACTTCGGGAAAACCAGACCGGTCTGGCATCTCTGAATTCCGCATGTTTCTCTCAGTTAAAAATAACGCTACTTCTATACACAATCCGCCGACAAGTATGCGGGCCACTTCATCGAAATGACGCTAGATTTTAACCAGACTCGCTAAAATTAAACGCCGACAGCTGACTTTTTTTCTTAAACGTTTGTGTCCATTTTTGGCCGCGGCTTGTGAGTAATGCGCAACGACGCAACACACAAATGCTATTTGCGTCGTTCATTACAGACTTGTTATTTGTTAAAATATCTAATCATTACTTTTGATCCATTTCACATCATCCATTCATTATCAATTATTATTGCTTACGCGCGCTTTGATCTAAACATTCGTATTAGTTGAGATATGCAATTATTTTGACATAAATTCTCAGATGTAAATGCGGTAGTTAAAATAGGTATTATTAGCATCAGAGTACAGTTATTTGTGACGGAAGTTTACGAATATTTAATTATTTAAAAAAATAGCGGAGAGGAAACGCTATCTATTGTTATGCTTTGTGGTATTCTCAACTAGGTTGGTTTTTAACTTTATTTGCTAAACTTATTTTTCATATATGTTATCTATTTATTGGTATATATTATACATTTATATAAGTACCTGGTATGTCAAAACACTCAAAAAATAAATATATTAAGAAAAAAAAAACGCAATTAGAAATATAAACAAGCCATCAAGATCAGATTAATTAGGTACTTGGAATTTTAAATAATACAATTGAACAATTGTTATTCTAGAGTGATCTATTGTTTTATGAATTTACGGAAAAATCCAACACACCATATAATGGAAAATAGATATTATTTATAAAATGTAAAAATGGAAACTCTTGCAGCTCATTTCATGACTTTCTAAATTTAATTTAAAATAAATATGGACCACCAGCATTTGGCTGAGGTCATTGTGGGAAAATAACAATCTAAAATACTGAATTTCCAACACAAGGCTTGGCGAGCATAAAAAAGAAATTTACTTATTTTGTTGGGAGAAAAAGGATGTAATAAGTTTTATATGTAGACAATCAGTTTTGCTTTAGTCAGCAATATTTTAGCGAAAATATGCACACTTTCAAAATGCGGCACCAATTGCCGTTAAACACATTGCCATACAAGCAATCAGGGATTCCCGAGATTCCAGTACCGGACTTATTAAAAAATATACAAATGTTCTCACGAAAACAATCCTAGTAGAAAACATATTTCATGACTTTCTATCAAAGCGTTTATACTTTTAGGTCGCTCGAACGATTCGACAATTGGATGTTAGAAAAAATGAGCGTGTTTTTATAGGCAATTTTTTCAATACAATACTGTACAATATTTTTTTATGAATCCTGGGTTTTCCACCGACGTTCAATACAAACATTTGCGAATTGCGATATCATACACGATGACAGTAAACGTGATATGAGACGGAATTTGCCGCATTTTCATTCAGCTACTTTGGACGGAATTATACAAAATTATGCGTTTGAAATAAAAAATGCACAAGGCCAGACATAATTAAATTTTAAAATCAAATAAAAACATTGATATCAAGCAATAAAAATCATTTGACTGAAATATATACCTGTAATAACTGATAAATTCAAAACCACAAATGTGATAATATCTGGAAATTCCAAAGATAAAAAATATTCAAATATGAAAATTATGTTTATTTAGGTTGCAAAGAAAAATAGATACACAAACAAAAAAGTTTTTTAAAAAAACTACTATGAACATTTAAACTAGCAAAAAAAGAGAAAGAAAAAGTATGTCGAAATACTTATAAAATAGTTTCTCCGAATTTCTTATACAATTCAACGGAACCGAAAGAAGGCGTCTATAATAGAATAGCTCGCTACAGCTTTCTTTCAATGCAAATATATATTTTATATATATATACATATACATATATATATATATATATATATATATATATATATATATATATATATATATATATATATATTATATATATATATATATATATATATATATATATATATATATATATATATATATATATATATATATATATATTGATTTATAATTTAATGTATGTAAGGTCTTTTTATGAGATTTAACTAGTTTTATTATTTATTACAGTACAGGTAACATAAAATATATGCGTGTTAGATTACAACAAATTTTATTTAATTAAAAGCTATTCTGTGGTTGGAATGGCATAGCTAGAGACTAAAGGTTTGTATCATTAATGTTCGGGTTTTTCCACCTTTATACAGGGTCGCAGCCCATAAAAAACAAACATATATCCATCACAGAGGAATGCAACGCAACTCTATCTAATAAGACCGTAACAACTCGTTTGTAACTTTATACAATCATTTTTTATTCCTAATAAAATATTTCGTTCGTTCTTATAAATGTATTATTCATTTTGGCCTGGTCTTTCCAACGGACAAAGTTCAGAATAGATAACAATAGCATAACATTCACTAAGATGTAAAAAAAAACTTTACATATTGATATTGTGACTATTATGGATGTTTCCGACGTCAGAGGTTTTAGGTTTATAATGCCCTAACAGAGAGAAGCAGGAAAATTGAAATCTTAAAATTATGTGGTCTAAAGTCTATATTTAAAAAAAGTTTATACGTATATATAAATACATATGAAGTCAAGATACTCTGGATTTTCTAAGTTCCAAATTTAAAAATAAAAAAATTTGGATAATTTCACAATTTTATATAGAAACAATTTCTTTTGATAGCTGGAGGTTTTTTAATCAACTTTCAAATTTCCTGTATTATTCAGGGTTTTTTTTTTTGTTTCCGTTTCATGTCAATAATATCACGTAGTGAAACGGCAAAAGTTCATGACACTAGTAAACGATTAAAAATAAAATTTCTCAAGTAATTAAATTTAAAAAGTACTCACCATCATAGTTGCGCTGTTCCATGTCAATTTCTCGCCGGGCCACGGCCGAACCATACGATAAAGATAAACTTTCGATTTCTTGTATAGTAATGGATGCTGTGAGTTCTTTAACGGTTTCTAAATTGCCTCTTGCACAGGCCAGGTGCAGTGGTGTGTTGCCCCTGAGGTCTCGACACCGGGGCGATGCACCGGCGACGATGAGACTTCTTGTAATCTTAGGTTGTTGACTTAGAACAGCCAAATGCAGTGGCGTTTGCGCGTAATCGTTCGCAATATCCAGTAGACACGGGTGTGGAGCGAGGCGAATTAGGGAGTAGACGACTTCAATAAAGCCGTGAAGGATTGCAATGTGAAGTTGCCTATTTGAACAAACAAATCACATTTTTTATTAATAACATTATTTGAATTCAATTTCTGATAACACTATTTAATTCTATATCGAGTATAAAGTACAGTATATAATTATTACGTACTTGCCAAAACAAAGGTCGCGCATTATTGTTTTTTTTGCAAATAGGAAAAAATGCCGCCGAAAATTGTTATTAGTTCAAGGTATTTATGAAACCATTACTTTCAGGCAAATTTTGAAATTTCCTGTCGAACAAAACAAGTTCTTAGGCTTTTTAGATATTTAAGAAACTAGAATATATTTAATAATTCTCAATATATGTTTTAAATTTAAAAAATATATATATATTTCATTCGCATATTTTCCATAATGATAGTATCTAAACATAGAGAAATATGATACTATAGGGTTTTATAAAAACATGATGTCATTTAAAAAATATTCTGAATCGTTTTTCAATGAATGTTAAATTGCTTACAAGCACCGATTTGTTATTATTATTATTATTATAATCAGCAAATAAAGCAGTTCAAAGAACAATTAACCTTTGATAAATGGTTAAATGAATTTCGCCTTATAATTAATTTGGAGTAGAGTAGGCCACAATCAAAAATATCTACTAGTTATAGACGGGGGAAATACCAAATTAGCTAATATAATACCATGGTTATCCATTAATTCGCAAATAAAAGAATGTTATTGATAAGATAGCGTGTATAAAATAACTGTTTAAGGTCAGGCAATGTATTGTAAATCATTAATGATTTTTGTTGTTGAAAATACCAGAAGACAAACATATCATATTTACCTACTATTATAAAATCTTAATTAGCATAATGCATACATTTGATGGAAAAGCCTGTTGGAGTAAAGCGTGTTTATCTCGTACAAACAAGTACCATATGCCATCTCATATATCAAATTTTATAGCTCTAATAACTGTTATAAAGTAATGAAGAAGTGCAATATAATTCAGGTACCGCGTTTGTTAACCCATGACCAAAATGAGTATGAGCGCACATGAAGTATTATGGTATTATGTATGTATGTATGTATAAAATCGTAAGGTCGCGGAACGAAGAGTTTGTTTTTATTTTTTGGTAAATAGAACAGCAAAGGCTAGTTAATTCCCTGTATGATAATTTACGTAAAGCTAGTTGTTATTTCTATATATCAAGCTAACGTCAAACAATTCGAGCGATAATAGTGCCTCAGGGTCAAGAGTGTAATTTGAAACAACATTAAATGAAGCAATTGGTAAAGTATACACTTACGTATCGCCTTCTTCATCTTGTCGATAGTACAACTCCCATGGAGGTCGTTCTAGCTCGTCGTTACAGATATTCGTTTGGGTGTGATGAATTAAATCATCCTTCGTTTGGCATTTTTTCGAGTTAAGATTGTTTAAAGTTGGACTCTTCAGACTCAATCCGGAGAAAGTTTCTGAGAGACCCACATCTACGCCACTGTCGAGTCGCATGTAGCACTCCTCTAGTTTATCAACTTCCTCTTCTTCGATGAGCCCGGAGTCTGGTGAGCTCTTGATCTCTTCAGATAACAATTGGTCAGACGATACAGTTAAATTTGCACTTGATAAGAACCCAGAGTCGGTTCTAGATGATTCGTATAAGCCGCATTTATCATCTTTCAATGAAGATGATTTATCAACTGCATCTGCAACCATATTATTTTCTTTCTCACTAGGATTCCACATTTTGAACGATTTGTAGAACGTTTCACTTAAGTATCAAAATGGCTCAAGTATCTAGTACTACAACAGCCTACACAATGTACACAACGCGTTGATATTCTATTTAAAATCACGTTTACAACAAATATTTCGAGTTATATAAAATACCATGATGTTAGATACACGTGGATTGATTTGTGTTTATATGACAAACAATTTCGGGAGGTTAATTTAACAAAAACAAATAATTTCCACTATCGAACAAACTCAACTAACTTCAACTCGTTACTTCGAATGACTGTGCCGCTCGTGCGCCGTGTGGTCGTAGTCGTTCATTCCAGCTGCGTTTACTGGGTATTCCCCAACGCATGCGCAGTACATATATGCATTAAACAAAATTTCCCGGGTTATTATTTCTTTTCCCAAATAAACTCATAAACATTTAAAACGCAAAAGCTAGTTTTTAATTATTTAAAAAAAAGCCACGTCATACTTTTCTTAAACCGGTACTAGAAACATACATCTATAATTATACCGCAAAATAATATTGCGGTTAATGGAGATAATGATTAATATGAGAAGATTCATAAAACTTTGGTCACAACCGCGGTGACGCAATTATTGTTGTCCTTTGATTCATTTAAATATCTATATAATATTATATTCACTACGAACTATAGAATAAATATTTCGCGCTCAAGATACAAATTCATAAAAAATATTTATTATTTCTATATAGAGATTAGATTACTTTAGATATGGAACACGGTAACTGACTGATGTTAAATATTATTTTTGATAATGCCTGGAAAACCTAGGACGTCGCACTTTCTCTAGAATATAGAAATGTAGTACACACGCGAGACAATTATAATACCTATAGGATTTTCTTATTGAGGTTTTTCCGATTATAATATGTCGTCATATTGTTTGTTCTTTTTTTTACGTATAGAATTCTATCAAACATTTAGCTCCATATTTGATAAGTAACACTAATAGTATTTTAATAACTGGAAGATTTTGAATTTAATTTCCTTGAGTTAAGGGTGGTTCATAATAATAAACGAATTAGAACGCGCTGAATAATCACTTGATATATTTTTCAAATCGACCACTAATAATATATAAAATAAATAAATAAGCTTACCATCAAAGTATTGTTTTAAAACTTTCCTCAAATATGTCGTGGTTGAAGACATTTGGTACAAGATATTTTATAAAAAATAAATATATAAAATGATCACTGAGATTTGTTACGTAAAAACCACAAACATTATTACACGGCAAACACAAATAAAATATACACACTACTGTATAGAAAATACAGATGAGATGATAGTACTATATGAGTGTACAGCGAATCGGTCAATTGATGACTGCAGTCTGGAATATCGATGGCAACACCGTTGAAAATACTGGTGCCCTGGAGGGGGGCTCCAGTTTGCTCCAACAATGTTGGGGCCTGCTGAACATTCATACCTTCAAAGATATATTGGGATTTTCCCCGAATAAGATAAACAAAACATGGAAGGCTCGAAGGTTGCTGCCATGGAGAATGAAATTCTGCGCAGAACTTTTACTAAACTATAAAGTCAACAAACTTTCTTTATTTAAATTTTTTAATGAATCGTATATTACTTTTATGCAAATAAAAATTGCAACCGTAGTGCGTTTTAGTTACATATATCCAAAAATAAAATGCCATTTTTAAACATTTCTTTAATACGGTCAGGGTTATTTGTTCTAAATTTGGTACACAGATAACATCACCCCACGGGGTATTAAAGTTTTTTTTAGATGATAATTAATCCGTTAAAAGCCGTCATGCAGTGAAAAAAGCTACTATTAATTAGATGTCACAAAACCCAAATAAGTCCGTGAGACATTATTGAAACAATGGCACGCTAAAGAGACAACTTTTCTCATTTACCAACCATAATGGGCACTTTTGTGCAAATTTTCCATTTATTAAAAAAGTAGTTGTCGACATTAAAATTTTCAACCTCGAGTTATGTAATTAATAACAGTTATAAAAAATTATATATATACTGTGCAAACCGGTCCACATTCAATATTTGTACAATTCAATAAGAAATTTAGACATATATGTAGAAAAATCTTAAACGATACAGTTTCTTGAGTCCTAATTAATTATAAAAATTAATTGAAAGACGAATCGGTTATTAAATTAAAAAAAAAAAATCTACCAATATAAGAAATAGTAAAAAGATCTAACCTTTCGTAACTTAAAATTATGACTGGGTTAGCGAATAACCACCTCAGAGTATTTAAAACAAAACTATTGAAAATAACTAAATTTTAAATTGGAATAGTCATGCTATTGCATAGCCGTTTTCTTTTTGATGATATTTCAAAAATAAATTTCAAGTAAAATACTTATTTAGAAATATATTGGATAGTAAAAAAATATTTCTAATACGCCACAGCGATAGCTGATATATCTACTTACATTTTTTAATACTGTCCTTATCAAAAGGTAAATAACAGCTACCTACAGTTTCATTCGAAAACCGAATGGTGTTTCCAAAATTTTAGCAAACATTACAAAAAAAAAGAAAGTATTTATTTTTACGATAATGTCACTAATTAGATTATCATATAAATATATAAATTATTTCTCCGTATGATATGATACTTTGACTCATTTTTTTTAATATCTGGAAATATTGGAATTAGAAGAAATAATAAATTTAGAACAAAAGTATTATAAATTGGTACCGCAAGTATGGAATATTCCGTATTTGTGGTCACAATGATTCTTTTGTAAACGGATTCAAAGTGAGAGAAAAATTACCCATACATAACCGAATATAATTCATAATGTTCAGTATTTCAAGGGAAGGTCTTTTGTCTTTGTAATATTGAAATAATTATGCAATGACATATTCAATTAGAAAATTTTCAAAATATAAATGTTTTCTAATCTAGTAACATCTGGATAAATTAATTATTTAAGATCGGGTCTTTCCACCCTAGAATTAAAGTCACAGAGTTGTATTTTCCAAAAGTTCCAGCATTTAAACAATGGAATTTTAGGGGCGGAACAATTTTTATTTAATTCTGCTACCAATAAACTGCATAGAAATGTAAAGTGAACTGGAACTAGTATGGTTATTTAATTGTGAGTTATAATTTTATTTATCCTTATTTATTATTCTTACTTGAATGAAATAATGAATTTAAATTTTAACCAAACTATCACCTTGAAATTATATAACACACAGAAAAAGTAAAATAAATTTAAATTTAAAATAGCGTTAGCCGTTTTGTAAACAAAAAAAACAGTAAAAAACCATTAAATATTTGGATAAATATGAAAATAAATAATTTTGTTTAATTAATATCAAATTCCAACTTTATTATTTATATTTTAATGAATTTCCCAGAAAATATATTGTATACCTGTCAAGATGGATAACTATATTTATTAAATATTTTTTTATTTTCCCAATGAGTAAATAATCTTTAGAATTTCTGATAAATCCGGTTCTGTGTCAAATTTCGGATTGGAATAACCCATAGAATTATATGTAACTAATGAAAAGTATCAGAGATACAAAGATTACTTATTTGATGTCGGTCACATGTTAGCTTTAGTTCGCCTCAATTTGCTGATGGGAAAATTTACCTCATATTTAACGTTCAGTAATTATTTGAAAAAGGAAATGCCCAAATGAAATGTACATATGTAAGTCGTTGTGTGGTTATATGTCGGGCTTTCCTGCACCGAACAAAATTATTGCCATTGGTATCCATATATGTATGTATTATGGAATATAATATGTAAACAAACAAACAATGGAGGACATTTGGTTCATAAACTTATTTAAATTCAACGCAAAAAAATAAATATTGAATATATGCAAACAAAACTTAAATATTGGAAAAATGTAATTCTTAAAAACAATTCGCAACGTTATGTAAACTATATTGGTATTTCAATAACATGTTTGTAAATCAGTATAATATTAAATTTCATAGAAAAAGTGTTAAAGATTTGTTTATACAAATCAATTTATTGCACAAATACTTTTTGATATTGCTTCATTTATTTAAACTATTATTTTTGTAAAGTAACTTCATATAGAACTAATATATTCGGCTTTTTATAAATAATTAAATGAATTATAATCTGCACTGCCGAATGATAAAATAGGCCAATAACCTACTCATAAATTCATAATTAAAAAATGTTTAATAACCTGCGAGCTAAATCAAACAAAAAAAATCTGCACAGTTTTTTTTAAATAATATTAATTGTCATTTTATACTACAATAATTCGTTTGATTGCAAATTTTAATTGACCTAACGGAGCAATAATCTTCTAAAATGGTTTTATCAAAAAGTAGATTTTTTCCCAAGCTAGCCTGAAATCATTAACTACAAAAAACATACCTACTTTATTTTCAGAAGAATAAGTAATAAAATTGCTTTAGAGATCGCTCTATTATAATTTTTAAGGTATTGTTTGATTTTCAAAGTTATTAAGTTACAGCCCATTAACTAAATATACATAAAATATATTTTGTACACGATATTCTTAATTTGTATTATCTCTTTCATTTTTACCACGTTATTTTGTGTTATTACCTTATATTAGACATATAGGGTTTTCTGCTAAATTACCCTATTAGATATGTTGAAACAAAAATGTTATAAAAGCAAAGTTTTATGTTGTAATGTTTTAACTATAATAAAGCGCAAGGAAACAGTTAGTAGTGTAAAACCCGCGTTAAATATGGAAAAAATATATAACCCCGACATCTGGGTTATTCCCTCATGCAGATACATTCCATGTTGTTAAACCAAACCAAGACGAACGTTCACCCTAACATGCGTAAAATTTACTGACTCATGTCGTAACATTAATGCGATATTTGAAAAGATATTTATTATAAACATATTACAATCATTCTCACATTTCTCAAAAATACCAGCTATTCACCTAAATAATTTAGTAAAATGACTCATAGCACTAAGGACATATATCAAAAAATATTTTATTTTATTATTACAAACAATCATATGTAAAATTAAATTAATAAGTGCTCAAAAACTCCTTGTCGAATTAATTCTTCGCAATCGCCTTTCGGTAAAAAATAACGCGCGTTCTTTTTCAAATTCAAATGAGAGCCATCGCTCAATTCAAAATAACCATACTCCGATAAACATTTCACTTCGACATATAATGATTTGGGAGGTTTTAAATTCATACACAAGTTTAAACCACCGTCTTTGGTATCGCCAATGCATCTCATGTAATTTGCTAAAATTCGATTATAATCTTTGAACCATTGAAATTCTTTCGGACTTAATTTGCCTTTTATTTCTGAAGGCAATACACTACCAAACTCCCACCTCATATTTCGCAGTCGTCGCAATCGAGTATGATGATATGCAATAAGGCACCTTAGATTACGTTGAACTGCAGCATGTTGAACACGTACGGTTGATACGTATTGCTCAGAATTCTCTTGATCTTGTGTTTGTCTGTACTTAGAAAATTCATTTATTGAGAACGGGTTTTCAATATACAAATACAGGTTTACTAAATATTATATTACAAAAACGAATAGATAATTTTTGTTAAAAAATTAAAAAGGTACAAACAAACTGTTTAATGCTACAATTTTGTTTATTCATTAGCCTATATATATATCCATACTCTATTGTATCTCTGGTGGCGAAATATAGAACTATATTGGCAACCACCAATATTAGTGGGACCGCTTTAAAATATCCTTGCAAACCCGATTTACAATGTACAAAAAGGACATCCTTAAAATCAGTATTTTATTAACAATGAATATTTAAAAAGTAATTGAACAAATAAAAAATAAATTTTATGGTCGTATGATATAACGATTTTAAAACATATAATATTGAATTTCAACCAAATATGGAAAAGAATAAAATATTTATAGCGAAACGCCATGAAAATCTACAATATTTATAGAAAATTAAAGGCCCTTTTAAGTAAAATTAAATTTCCATAGAAACAATATAGCAGTTTTATATAAAATATTATTTTAAAGTGACTTCAACAAGCATATTATCGACATTTTCTATAAAAATAGTTGTTTTACGAATTACGCTATTAATCATATGAAGCATTAAAAATACCTACACAAGCTTTCGGTTATCATGTGTTAACTGTTGTATCTCTTGTATGACCTCTTCAACCAAAACACCCTATAAACAAGTAGAATTTGCGTTATAACCTATTTCGAACTCGTTTAAAAACTAAGTATTTTACATTATATCGTGGTACTGCATCTATAACTTGATGTAATTCGCGTACTAAAGAAACAGCATTTTCTCCGAACATTATACATTTAAATTATATGCATTTATTTGAATCAAACACTGACAGCAGCTAAAGAAATCATTAGTCGCACACGTTGGGTAGCAACTCAACGTTTTTATGACAGATTTTGACCAGTACAAAATTTGAAAATGTCTGTAGATTTAAATTCGCGAGAAGTGTTAAAATATTTGAATCAATTAGGTTATTACAACATAAACGGTGAACAGTTAAAAGAATTTATTAAAGGTATGTAAATATTTAAAAATATGTTTTAACCTGAAATTTAAATATAACGAATTTTTAGATTTGAAAACTCTTATAAAGTATGACCAAAAGCAGAAAAAGCAGCGTGTTGATGAACAAAACAAAGAAAATGTTCATTTTACGCAAATGCGACAGTGCCAGTCAGTGGAATCGGAAACAGAATGTGATCATTATATTTTAAATGATTATAATAATAGACGTAGAAAAGAGGAATATCTAAGAAATATTGCGAATACATTATACTCATCTTCAACACTTAGTTCGCAAGCTAAAGTTGTTCCAAAGAAAGTAGAAGTATATAAAGTTAACAAAAATAAACCAGCTAGTAGGAGTGCTCCATCGAGCGACTCAAATATATTTTCATCTCGAACATCTACTTGTCAAGAGTATTGTAGACCACATGCGTCCGAGATACAAAGTGGTAAAACGAGATCGGGTACAACGAAATCATTAACTAGTCGCAGAACAGATGATTTGAGACCGAAAGTATCATGTAATGAACATTTATAGATTGATTACATTTAAATAAGCATAAATGCGAGTGAGAGTATATTTTATTTTCAGTTATTCGCCCACGACAACCGATTAAAACTTGTAAAAGTGATCCGGTTGCTATGTATCACCAGTACCAAGAAGAATGGAAAAGACAAAAAATTCCTGGCGAAAATAAACATTTCGACTTACGCTGGGCTGTGAGAGAACGTATGCTTGGGGATGTGCATTCTCAAAATAATTGATGATTATTTGTTAACAATTGTATATTAGACAACCAACGCATGTGACGTTATTTACATAGTAGGTAAATAAAGTATTAAAATAATGTTTGTGAATTTATTTTTAATAAAATGTTTATTATATAACTACAGTATTTTATTATTATTATTTACATTTGTGTAAGCTGGAACTTCTCTAATTTACTATTTATTTCATTTCGGTTGAGGTGATATAGTAATTTTTGTTCAACTTCATTCACGGCAGCTTTAGTCATTACAAGCGTATCGTGCTTTAGCATGGAATATACGTTTAAACCATACACAGGCATAAGATTAACATGTTTGATTGTATCTGTAGCTAAAGTAATATTTCTGGGCATAATATCCGAACTAAAATAGAATACATATATTTACAAACAAAAAAAATTAAATTTAATCATTTAATTTCTACCTATCAACAATAAGAACTGACGGGCCCCAATTTCGACTTATTATCAATTCTTCAATAAATTTATAATCCTCAGTTGGAATATCAATATCATCAATAACATGAAAATCATCCTGAGCTAATTTAATCGAGAGCATCGAAGTCAAACCCAAGACTCTTGTGAAAAATGGTAACATATAAAAATGAGGGGTTGGAGATCTAGGTCCATGTACAACTCCACCGCCTCTCCAAAGAGGACTCCTAATTGAGCCATGTCTAGATCGGCCCATTCCTTTTTGGGGCCAGGGTTTTCGTCCACCGCCTCGGACTTCAGATCGAACTTTTGTATGGGCAAAACTTACAAACTTGTACAGCCGCTGCCAGCGAGCATTTTGTTGTACGATGTCAATGCGTGGATTCGTAGCAAACACATCCGGGTGCAGTTGAAGAATACCCATATTCTTTTTGTCTATTGTATTGAAATTTTCGATCCATACTTCACGTAGTTTCTGATATTTCGGTGAAAATTGGTATTCCTTCGATGAACACTGTGGACTTTCTTTAGTTTCTATTACTGATGAAGTATTCGTTGAAAATATTCGAAATGATATGACCGGTGGTTTAAGTTTAGGTAGTACGTTTGTTAACATGTTTATGTAATGTTATAAATCGTACTTAAAAAATTAACCTATAATATTTGATAGCGACACATTTATATATTTATAATACATACAAGGATAGAAAACAGTAGAGATAATTCAAAAATTTGCTTTATAAAATTCCTTTGCGACCACAAAGCTAGATAGCACTAGTATACATTATACACAGTAAATAGAACAGCGGTCGACAAAATTTTTCTGAAATGGGTTAGGTAAATTTAAAAATTTGTTGTAAATGAGTTTAGTACTAAAATATAAAGCATTTCAATAATGAGCCATTTTCAACATTGATTATATATAGGTATATTTTTGTCTAAATGATTTGCCTGCATTAAATTTATTTGTATAAACTAATTTAATAGTGATTTTCTCTTATATATATATATATATATATATATATATATATATATATATATATATATATATATATATATATATATATATATATATTTATATTTATATATATATATATATATATATATATATATATATATATATAATATATATTTATATTTATATATATATATATATATATATATATATATATATATATATATATATGACATTTAAAAAAACCTAATAAAACTTTTAATACATATAGCCGGTTATCATTACGATATATGCCCTATTTAATTCGTTGTAAATTCTATTTAGATCATTTAATAATTCTGGCAGATTTGTCAGTTGTATTAAATCGAGTTAAAGTATAGGACGGATTCATATCTCCGGTTTAATTTATGTTAATTGTGTTGTAAATGAAATTAAATATTTTCCAAGATACGCAAACAGGGAATAGCTGAAGAATAACTGAATTTGCGTACGTTTTAAAAATACGACTTTTAGAATATTTTCGTAGGCTTGGCACGGTGTAGCATAAAAAATAAATGGTCTTGAAATAATCTTCATATTAATGAAGAAATAACAAGATGACGAATTGGAAACATTTACGAAAAGTGTGCGCGGCTCCTTGAGGAAATCTCTCCATCAATGTCACAAAACTTAAATGCACATTTTAAATAAATTGTCTATTAAAAGATTTGATATATTTTTGGTTAGTTTACGACTGTATTTATAGGTTCAATATATCACAGTTGATGTATTTCTGCAAATATACATTTGGTAGTCGTTTCCTTTTCTGAATGTTAATGAATTATTCAAATGAGGCTCATGCATTACACTATAGCTAATATCTTAGTAGTAATATTTTGAATTTTTGATGACTTGTGGTTTGTTGAAATAACCATCTTTACATACTAAACTAGTGTAGAAAATCAATAGATTTAATTATGAATAGGTGAACACACCATGGGTGCACCCTTTACATGGTTAATTTAGCGTAAGCTGTTTCACACTGTTAATGACGTAATATGTGTCGACAGCCACAAAAATATGGCGCAGCGGTTTTTTTCGCTTATAATTTCCTAAACGTTTTAACCCTATACTATTTATGATTTCTGACACATTAACGCCAACAGAAAGAGTATATTGCAATACAACCCCAAACTCAATTTCATTTTCAATTCTCACAACTCAAATTACGTAATCATATTTAATATGCTCCAATCGAATTCTACCTTCTTCCAACATATAGTACCCTTTTGTTACATTTGAATATTAATTTCAAAAATAAAAAGTTTTCATACCAGGCATATACAAATCTTAACTTTAAAGTTTCATAATTTTACCTTCATTTGCTGTAGAACACTCACACATGTAATGTAATGTAAGGAATGTTCTCGCTTCGTGAATTTGACTACATACACACATCATCGTCTTAATTATCAGCGGAATTTACATTATTTTGTTTATAAACCTCAATCATATAAATTAGACAATTTAAGCGTTGAATTATGTATAAAGTAATTCACATCAACAAATAAATATCTACTCTCTTATATTGTACTAAAATGTCAAAAAACACGTCCGGGTTTGCGCACGTCCCTTGTAGTTAGTGTTATGAAAAATGATATATCATATAATGAGTCGTGCGTGTTTGTGCAGTGATAACTGTGAGATAACCTGGTAAAATCTTTCGAAAATATGTGAAAACTAACAATTGAATTGTTTTTAAGTGTTTGTGATATCAATTGATGGACAGGATGGCGTGAATTGTAAAATGTAAGTGCATTTATTACCTATTCATTGGCGTCATGTTTTTGGTTATGTAGAAATGCATGTGTATACTCGTATAGGCAACAAGTTTGAGTACTATACCTTTCAAAAACCCGTTTTCTATTCGCTGTAATTCAATTATAGCATAAATATAAATTTCAATACGGTTATGACAAAGAAACGAATTTTATCTTGGAAATATTTGAATGCTAAATTGTAATTTGTATCAATGAACTAGAGACTAGTGTGAATTACAAAGCGTTCGTGTGTCACGTTGCGATGGTGTTTGAATACCACGTAAACGAAACCACTCACTGTTACACAAAAGAAATTTAGATTCCTTTGTAAAGTTAAATAAATGCTGAAGAATATCTTAATATTTATTTTTTGCCCTGGAGAATCATAAATGCATTTATTACTAACAACATTTCGTTTTAAATTGTAGACAATAAAGTTTTTTTAATCTTAGTACACCAACGCGATAAGCTAGGTAATCCGATTTATTTTAAAGTTAACGTTATAGGTAAACTGCTTGTGTTTGTTTTAGAAAAGTTTGTATATCTTCTCAAGCAGAAAACTAGAAAATACTTCTACGTACGTGCAGATTACACTTGTTCTTTAAAAAAATATAAATAAGAGGTAAATTAAAAATGAGAATTTCTGTAATACAATTCCGTGATGCAATATACAAGGGTATAAAAATATTCAATTAAAAATGCTTCAAATAATTTCCTCTCGGTGTTTTGTGATCTTAGGAAATTAAACTTAAGGAAATATATATATATATATATATATATATATATATATATATATATATATATATCCTTAATTTTAATTTCCTAACATCACAAAACACATACACATATATATGTATACACTTTTATAGTACACAACATTTTATAACTACCCCAATACTAAAAGAAAACTAGAAAAGAAGAAAGACACACAATTTTTGTTGTGCTAGCTTATCGTTAAATCAATACCTCTTTTCTCTAGAGCATTTTGTTCGGAGACTAATACATTTTCTTGGTTTCCTTACTATATTATATTGGTAGAACCGACTGCGCTAATAATATGATGTAATATACCTATGTATAGCAGCAACAAAAGCGTGGAGACAATTTTAACAACTGTCTTAAAATAAATCAGTTTCCATTTTTTTACTTTTTTATATTTATCTGTGGTTGGCATTTCTACACGCAAATAAAAACATCTGCAGTGTATTGTACTGGACTTTCTTATATGTATTAGGTATATTTTGTTAAGATAAAGAGGCTATTAAATACAAAATTTTAAACATTCAAGAAAATATATTTATTCATTACACTATATTAGACATTATATTATGGCTGGACGTTTTTTAGCTTCAACAGTGTAGATTGTAGAGTGCTCATAGACACACACTGTGTGTCATACACACACACACACACACACACACCCACACACACACAGATGACATTTCAAAAATAGTCAGACTCGATTTAGGAAGATCAAAAGGTGTATATCCGTTAAAATCTCGAGATCGATGTTTTTCATGATTACAATACTTACTTATTACTTCGTATAAGAAAGTAAAAAGTCATTTTCACGTTTCCGAATGTAATATTCAACGTCTTGGTCATTTAGGAATATAATTTGATATTCAATATTAACTATTATATAAGCAAATAAAACAAAACATTAATTTACTCTCATATGAACATCAAACGCAACATAGTAAATAAGCCCTATTGGTTATATACATATACAATTACAAGCTGAAAATGAACAAATACAAATATTATTCAAAATTTAATACCAAATACGTTCAGATCATTAACCGCGAATTTAAATTAATTAAGATACATTTTCAATGCACCAAAAGCTACCTGCTAGGTTCCTATATTTTTTAAAGTGTTTAGTATATGAAATAAACTATTAAAAATAGTTTTGTTTGTCAATAGAAATAAGCAAATGTGTCTATTTTTATGAATTAATAATTAACATGAGTAGCTAATAGGGATCATAGAGAGCTATGCCCAATTAGTTGAATCCTGTTTGATTATAATGTTCGACGTTCGTCGGCTCTAGTGCCCGAACTGACAAGTACATAGTAAAGATTGAAATAAATATGGTATATTTTGCTTCATTAGTTGTGATGTGCTTGTGCAGGATAAGTGTATAACGTATTTGTGTTTATTAAACTAGCATTGACGTGAGTTAATTTACAATATTTTAATCAATACACAAAACTTAGAATAGGATAAAAACGAATAAGTCCACGTACATTTTAAGATGTGTTATTATTATTATTTTACTATAAAATATAGATATTTTATTTCAAAATTTTATGATGTGTGTCACGAGATAAATATTATCTTTCTATAAAATATAAATACTATCGTATAACACAATATGACGACATAAAAAACCTTTCGTTCATACATATTTTTATAAGTGAAGAATATGAGTAGATACTGAGAATTTTAGAACTACAAGTTTAAAATTGTAATTTCAAATATTTCAGTTAATTATTAACAACTGATATGCATTAAATATGCACTAAAACATTTCAAGTATGTATAATATGCAATGTAACTGTACAACAGGCAAACAAAGTATGTATGTATTCAATTTCAATTACAAACTAAATTATTTTCTGTTGGTTCACTTGTAGTGTACGTTTTATACAAAAATATCCTTCATTAAAAGTTTATGCGTATTCACAAAGTTATCGTATTGCACCAATAGTAACTAAAGCATCGTAATAACAATACATTTATACTCTATACGAAATTATTAATATGTCCTGGGGCTCAAGGATTCTCAGGTGCATGAAGCTTTAAAACCAAATTATAACGTTGACATTAATTGAATTTTTAATACTGTTATAATTATATTTATAACGTGGTTTTTATAATGCCGGATATTAGAAAAATAATAAACATAAAAATGACTAAGATTTTTTTTTAGTAGGTATATGAAATGAAATGCTTGATTTTTTCATTGAAATATTTTTAATTTAAAAAGTATTTACGAGATTTCATTTTCATTTAAAATACTGTAACTATGCTACCTTAATATAGGTTAGGTCATTTATTGGTTTATTTTTGAAGTGAGTGTTATTTCGACAGTTTGCAACACTGACGCGCTTGACATTTATAGATATGCAGTATCAAATCTCCGCTGTAAGAAATTGATCGTTTTACGCTTGATGTCAGTGTTGCAAACTGTCAAAATAACACGCACTTCAAAAATAAACCAACAGATGGCCCACCCTATATTAGCAACTTTAGGTTTTGGTTGTGTAATTGTGCAAGTTTGATTAGCTAAGAGTAAAGTTTCACTAGTTTGTGGGTAGCATTTATAATATAATATAATATATATAAAATAATTGAAATGTTACTATATATATCTCAAATATTATAGAAAAGTGAACGTAATTATATTCTTCATATGAACGAATGAAATATCTTGAAATTAGTTAAGATTATCATGCTCCATAGTTCCTCAATCCTCTTCGTAAGTTTGAATATTAAGATAACGTATCCATTTTAATGTAAGGCACTTACTATGGATTATATATGTACCTGCAATTCCTTCTATAATGAAATTATAAAATTTGTACTGCTTACTATATGTATATGTAGTAATAATTCACCTAAAGCATTTAAAGATAGTTTGAAACGAATGATTTATTATAACATAATAATAAAGATTGAACTAATATTATTTAAATATTTCGATTCAGTTATATTTATATGTTATATTTAAAAAAAAACACACACACACAGCAGTATATATATATATATATATATATATATATATATATATATATATATATATATATATATATATATATATATATATATATATATATATATATATATATATATATATATATACATATATATATATATATATATATATATATATATATATATATATATATATATATGTATTTAATATATATATGAAATTGAAAAATCTGATACACGCGAAAAATGTCAATTTTCGAAAGATATACACACAAATATTTGTAGCATATTAAAATACTTTACGAAAAATAAGTGTACCACATATTTCAGTTACTATAAACACAACCTTTTAGAATAAATTACAGCAAAAACAAAACATTCTACCTTTGAAGAGTATGTACTATGGTGTCTAAAATCTTTATATATAGATTTAGACAATATCTTTTTTCTCTAGGACAAAATAATAAATGGAACTGGTAGTACGAACACATTTTTATCTACGTAATCCTTATAAAAGAGACATTTTGTTGCTATGGCAATATATAGTAGCTTTATAATGTTCTGGATTATCTGCACCGAAACATTTGCTTTGAAAAGGCAATAATTTATTCCACGCTGTCAATTTAAAGAGCTCTTTTTAGAATATTACCTATGTTGATGTTGAAAATGCACTAATATGATTTTAAGGGTGTTGGTTGGTTAGGTTCATAGGTGGTGGGGATTATAGAAACGAGATGGAAATCGAAGTGTGATGGACCGAACGGCAGCGACAAACGATGCGGAATGGTTCGATCGATCCAAGTTATTTTTGCCTCAGAACATTTTAAACAGTATATGGAAAGAGTAATCAGATGCTTTTAAATATAATCTTATGCAAATTATTTTCGATTCGTATTCTATATCATCTTTCTGATTTATGGATGGTCTATTGAAATAAAAAATAAGGTGTTAATGAATACCACCATCTCGACTACTATTAAAAATTACTAGACAAGAATGAGGAATTAATTACTTCTTTGTACTTTTTTACTGTTTTATTTGATTGTTTATTTATGGATCAGATCGCCTATGGCGTAGCCAGAGCTTGTTATGTTAACACGCACACTGTATAAATATCTAATTTTGTTTTATAAACAATATGCGTGTCGTGTAATGGAAACATTTCTGTAGATCAATATTTTTGTTTCGGTTTTGTATCCAAATATTAACTAAGTACACATAATTATATCGCGTATATTGTAGCTTACAACTAAAACAAACGAAGTATATTTAAATATAAAAAAGTATCTTACTGGATTATAAAACATCTGCAGTTTCTTGCACTGGACTTTCTCATACGTAGTTTGGTATATTTGGTTATATCATAAATGTAATAAACATATTCATATTTTTCTGCAAACATAGATTCCATTTAGGCGTTTTTAAAAAATGCAAACTGTGATCTCTTTTTGAGAATGAGCACATATTTTCAATTGCAAATATATGAAAAACATTTGTGATCCAACCAACAATAGTGAAGCGTATATTGCTTCATATAAGCCCAACTTTATATTGGAATACATTTTGCTATTCGTTCTACATTAGAGACGAAATATGCTGAGTATTTTGGGCTGAAGTTTTACATTGTAGTGGTACTGGAAGCGTATTTATCGTTTCTTTTCCTCATAACGGAAATCTATAGAAAATATACATGCTGGTTCGTCTGGCACTGTACCACCGCATCTGAAAACCGGAGATTTTTTACTCCAGCGCGACTTTCGCACGAGCACAGTGAACAACTTGCCGCCTGTAATTGAAATCTGATTGAATTTCGATTCAAGTGGTTTACGAATAAAATAGGACACAGTATCATTAATTTCTGTTAGCATTCGATCAAATAGATTAATTATTCTGTAATAGGTATATATTAGTATTTCGAACGACTACCAACATTTTTTGGACTTGATCTTAAATGCAATTTTTCTATAATTAGGTAAACACTCGAATTTTAAGTGTAAAACAATAATTGCTATATTCCTCCAAATATTTGTAGGAGATATATAAACATGTATATTTTCCATCGTTTTATATTGTATATAAAAATATAATTATATTTACGAAAAAAGTTTGCCCTCATATCCCCTTCACAAACTTGAACGTTGTCTCTCCTGTATAAGGATGCAGGTGGCGATTCGGAAATAGAAGACATTACTTTTCCGCTTGACAACTTCCGCAGCACACAATTGCGGTGTTTTTGATATACTTCTATGTGAAGCAATGTTACAGTTAGCAGCAGAAAATATCATTTCCAACAATAAAACTTTCTAAAGAAATACACAAACACAATTTCCTATTCTCTTTTCATATAAAAAGAATGAATATATTTTCGTAAATCTGTTATCAAAGTTTTTTTATTTTCATTTTTTTGTCACATTTAAGAAAAAAAAAAAAATAACTACTAGGTACTATAAAATCCACACAGTGAGTCTTATACAAATATTAGAGGTTTTGCTTAATCATGTTTTTCTGAAGATTTGCATAAATTAAATTAAAAATATTCCTTAAGCTACGAAAAGAATTTAATTTAATTTACTATTTTTGTTACAGACGATTTTAATTATATTTTCACATAATATATTCCACAAAAAAAAAAGCTTTAATGCGAACCGCGAACGTTATTTTTCAATTCTCCATTACATAATTAAACAAAAAAGTAAAATATAATCAACAATGCTTTTTCATATCTTGAGTTTTTTCTCTAGCCATTATTTATTTAAAATGTTTAAAATTAAATTAAAGTTCAGTGCATAATATTCTCTAAATATAAAATATATTCATGTTTGAGTTTACGCTTTTATTGAGAACTTTTTGAATAGTTTGAACATCTGCGATAATTTTTTACAACTAGTTGATCTGAAATTGAAAGCACAGATTCCAACACAATATGCAATTACTCCATACGCGCGGTTTCTATCGTATACGTTCGTATTGTGATTAGTTTGATAATTCGCGCATTGTGCAAGTCATCGTTATTTTTCCACACGATGCTTCTAATAAATTGACGCTAATTGGTTGGTAAATAATTAAATATCGATGTACAAACTTAAATTTCAATTATCTGTATTTAACTTTGGGATGGAGCTCTTTACATTTAGGAATATTTCGGTGCCCAATAACAATAACAAACAATAAATAATGGATATAGTTTTTTATAAATAACTTTACATTACGTTGAATAACTGTACAAAATAAGCGTATTAAGTAACATAACATTATTTACAAATGTGCAACATGTAGTGGATTTACACAAATCCGTTTACACAATGAATTAGTTTGAAAATTGTTTTTTACATTATTGCAGAAATAACAATTACCAATCATCGTATTAATTTGTTGGACTAAATACGTTATTTACAATTTTATGACGGAGAGAATTAATAGCTTTAATATCCACCTGTGAAAGCTTTTTAATCAAATTTAATTATTATATAATGTAATATATTTACAGTATTTCATGAAAATATGAAAGATACTAAATCTGAACATCAAAATTACTTCAGCAATTCTATAAAATCATCTGCCCATGGTTGATATATCTGGCTGCTACACTTGATTATAAATATGAGTTTAAAAGGTGTTTTTTTTTGGAGAGAATAATGAAAACTGCTCTTGATTTGCCAATGTCCAAATCGCCTATTATAGCTCCAGCACGGTCAACATCAAATTAAATCAATACTATTGTTTGGCCAGCTGGTGTCTCGCGTCTGGAACACCAAAATCCGTATACTATAAGTTAATAATTATTCCATATTGTGTTTCGATACAATGGAACTGTGAGGGTTAGTTTCAAATCTACTTACTGCACACCTATAGTATTATTATGAATAGTGTTGTGATTATGATATAACAATTAATACAGCAACAATACAAGATCCAATAATTCGGCCCGGGGATAAAAGTATGATGAATGTTGTGATCAAAAAACGACTCGTACGAAATTTAGTTAGGTGTGACTTCAGACTTAATTCTGATGTATTATTTTATATCTGCGTGGCTGTGAGAAGCATATTTGTATATTTCTCTCAGTGCATTTATGATTACAATACTTACGTATTTAATATGTTCAGAATATAAAAATAGGAACAGGAAATCGATTATTGGTAAGGAATCCATCTCTATGAAATGCGCTGTTATTCAATTCGCATTTATGGAATGTCATATCATATATTCAAAGACGAAAATATTTCGAGCAATATATAAATAATAGGTACAAATGCGTGCAGAAGTTAATATGTGACTATGAGTTAAAATGTGACTATGAATAAAATGGCTACTCTATATGGCGAAGAAGTATACATGTATACTATAATATGACAGATTATATTTTATATATATATATATATATATATATATATATATATATATATATATAAACTACAACCTGTCATATCAGAGTTATGTGTTGAAAGACCAATAGACGGACGGAAGCAATCCACATCAGGGTTCACTTTGTCTGCAATGTGTAGTTGACGGAAATGTTATAATTGATAGTCCGCTCTGCGATGTCAATCTGGCTGCCATTGCATACGATGGTGAGATGAAATTTGCTGTTATAGCTGGAGCCAAATCCAGACCGAGAACTATCGATGCCGCTGCCGACTCGACCGAAACGAACTTTTGACGTATTGATGTCGGTGTGACAGTCTTTATGATTTAGACGTCGAATTTTTTAAAGTTCATCGCGTTTGAAGAATGACTATTGTCAGCATGAAAATATGATGACTGCTATTGACATGTGAATTCTAAGAGAATATTATCTTAAAAGTATAAAAAGGAAGTGTACTTTTGAACAATTCTCCTTACTAAATAGATTTCGAGGAGAGTTCCTTTTCTAATCTTCATTTTGCTAGAAACGCTCATATCTCATCACTTTGAGTTTCACGGAATACCTAAAATTCCAGGGTTAAACAGACATAAAAAAACAAACTTTCCTTGAATTCGTGCAACTTCCTTTTTCTAAATTAGTTTGTCTGTTCGTTAGGATAAACGGGCATACCATTCCGCTTTACTCGAGTTTGGAATAATCATGATAAAGATAACACAGACAGACATAGACTGAAAATTGAGTTATTTCCCTTGATGTTAATCTGCTATAGTGAATAAAGAATTATGCAATTATTATTAATTATTAATGCAACTAAAATGTTTAGTAGCAATACAAAAATGAAAATATTATCCATTGCAAGACGATCAACATTTCTCTGCAATAACTAGAACAATATCAAATGATATGTTATTTACCAAATGATTATTTTCAGCATCCAAAACGAAAAGACAAATTGAGTTACTTGGTTATATGGTTTTTCGAATAAAACTGAATAATATATTCTATAATTTATTAATAAGCCGGTCTATTCGTTGGCACATGGCGCTCCTCTAAATATTTTATAGAGATACTGTTTATGTCGTACGCACACAAAATGTAACTTGACATATGTCTGTTTTGAGCATACATATGTTTTCTAGCATGAATCAAACTTTCCACGATACACATATGGAACTACTAAACACATTTAATAGAATAATTGATTAGTTTATAGTAAAACATCCGAAGAGAATGCATTTAAATTGGAATTTAATTTATGTTTCGAAACGGATTTTATTTGCGAAACTGAGAAGGATTTTAGATGCCCTTGCTACTCTACTTACTTAGGTCAATGTTTACTTGGAATTTTGTATTAGTGTTAAAAGCAATTGGATCTTTTTTACGAGTGGTGGGATTCAACGAAAATACATTGATCTTTACTGCATTTGAACGGAAATGTGTCTGGTGAAGAATTTATTAAAAATATCGCCTTTATTTACGGTGATCGATATTATAAGAGAATTTGCTTTCGCACGTTACTTTTACGGATATTGCAAATATAATTTGCATGTTATTTTCTTCTAAAGATTACAAAGTTAAGTATATAGTGACGTGAGAATTTTAATATGAAAAAATGAAATTGGAGTTTGTATTTTCATTTTAAAATAATGTTAAGTTCAAGCACTCATTTCAACTTTATTTCATTATACGTACGTCTATACAATAGACAACCAAAGTAAACCGATTGATATACAGTGAGTTTCTGTTATAAAGATTTAATAAGATATCGGTCTAACTAAGTGAGGATGTTGTTCAATTCTTTTGTTGGTTTAGATTTCCTTTCCCTTCCTCATGTACTTATAAAAACCACAAAAATACTCTTCTATGTGAACACAAGCGTTAAATAACAGCATTTCCGTTTCAGCGCCTGTGACGTTCTTCGTGTTTCACAGGTCACTTGATAAAATTGCGATGTTTTTTCGCAAGAGATAAAGAATTTTCCGGTTTATGATAGAAGAAAATTCCAATAACTGCATTATCTCACTTTTCTACCTTCTTCATTTTTGCCTGAAATTATCTTTAGATTTAGTCTTCTTCAGGTCTGAATTATTTTTAATTAATAAGATTTTTTAAAAGTATTAAATACATAAATAATTTATAATAATCAGAAAATTATTTGTATCAATAACATTATATAATTTGTTCCAAGGTTGTAGGGTATTTTCCACCGCATATTTGTGGTATCATACGAGAGCGTAACTATTTGAATGTATATAACTAATCTTCGAATTTGTATTTGATGCAATCACAGTTATTAATTATTGATATTGTTGAATTTCAATAATAATGCATTTGCCTAGAGCTATTCGAATGCAAAATATAATTATCCAATAATCATGTTACATTTAATCAATATTTCGTAATGTAGTACGTCAAGTTTCTACAAGATAAGCAACTGTTAATCCAACGCATAATCCATTATATTGGTCTTCATAGTCGTGTTCTCTGTGAAATTACGTAATAACAATCAATTAACAATAATAATATAATCGGATTTGCAAATAACACAATATACCGCAAATATCATTATTGATTAGATAGATGAGAGCAACATAAATCGAATAATCAAAACATGTTCAAACTGTTTATTCTATTAAAGCGGTGTTCGGAATTAGTGGTATACATTTAACATTTCCCAATTTTGACAAATTTCAATGGGACAAGATCACAAAAGTATTATAAAACAACCAAAAGTTTATATTATTTGATTTACTGAGTAATAATTTATAAGTAACGTATTTAATACACCTTTAACTGAGTATTAGTAAATAAAAGTTAATTTATTTCATACCAAATGCACACATTGAGAATTGAACTTGGTGTATACATACGTATAAGGATAACGGATAACAGAGTTCGTTTTATGAGCGGAATAGGTCCGTGTTCACTTGGATCTATTCAACACTATTCTTTTTCAGCTTTTGACCTTTTTCCGTTACAGTTTCCGCATTCGTGGTTTCCGTCTTTTCTAAGAATTGAAATCTTTTCATGTGATACCTTTTTCTAAGTTAGGTAACGTTGGTAGCCACACGTATCGCTTACTTTTCTTATTTTTACATGAAGCTTATAAAACCTTAATACATATAACCACTATATTGTTAAACTGTATTATATTGTTTATTATTTAGGTTTAGTTGTATTGTCTATCTTGCTCTTCTACGTTTCTACTCTCAGATATTTAAAATTTTTTAAATATTTTCAATTCTTGAAATATCCGATTTCAGAAGATTTTCTTATATTGCTATTATTTCTAATTGTAAACTAATCAATTAGAATAATTTACCTGAGTTGACAAAATATATATATTTCAGCAATAACAAACCTTTTATAAATACATGAGTTGATTGATTGTATAAAACCATCACTTTTAGAAGCACTTTTCTAAACAATATCTTGCACCTTGATTTGAATGCAGTAATTATTCAAAAGAATATCCGTTCTTTTATGCGACCTAGTAATCTTTAATCGATACCCTTTCAGAGTTTGTGTGCAACTACAGGTTACCTGAGGGCAATTTTCTGAATAAATTAAGAGTGTTTTTCTTTTTACACGCAATCTAGAATAATTTATCTTATACTTTTGTTACGCCTAGGTAATAGTTAAGAACCGTCTGTTAAATGCAATCTAATCATGAAGGTTATATACATTCATAGTTAAAATTATAATAAATCTGTTTCAGTTTACAAGGTTCTACACAGTTTCCGATATCTTTAGCTTGTATTTATTGTGGGCTGGGTATACCAAAATTAATTATAACGGTAATTAATTATTTTAGCAAAGGCATTCATTTTAATTATGCCGACAGAAAGAGGCACACAATTATGTTTAGAATTGAAATATACATTTATAATTACTAAAAATCTTTTTTGTCGCGCGTGGTGTTTTTATTTCATAAAAAAAAATTAAACTTCTTAGTCACTCAGTCAGTAAATCAGTCAAATAATTACAACAAAATATATATTATTTGATGATATACTGGATTTTTTTTATTCTGTATAAGGATATAAAATAAGATTCTGTTGTTTAATTATAGTATTCGACATAATAGAAATCAATCAAATTAATATGCATGTCATCAAAGTCGAAAAACCATAATTTGAAATTGAAAAATATATAAATTACATTTCATATAAATCAAAAACTGTAATGAAAATAATAAAATTAATGTATGTGCCACGTTTTTAATTTCAAGATTTGCAATTTAAAAACGCGGGAGATTAAAATTTTGATTTATTAGCCGTAAATAATCTGTAATGAAAATTTTTTTTTTCGATTTCATGTGTGTTCGGAAATATTAAATAATTCTTTTAGGTGTTTTCTATTTACAAATTTTATTATTTGAATGTCTCTTAATAAATTGGGTTGAAACTCCTATTGAATAAAAACAAATACGATATTTTTATCTATATAATATGTAAGTAAATTTGTGGAAATTGGTTGCCGAGTAAACTGGGATCACTATTTGTATTGAACCAGGAACCACCACTGAATTAAATAGTAGACCCACGAGATCAATTCAGTAACTGAACAACTTCTTTTTGGTTAAGTTTATTTATTTCCAGGAGGGACCTGTTTTAATTATTTGTGCACTGAGACAAAAACTCAGTATTTTTATTTATTCTGGTATTAATAACACATTTATTAAATTAACTACTTCAATTTTTGAACGCAATAAACTCTCACTGAGTATTTTAATACGAAATGTATTTAAGTAAATCATAATTGAGTATTATATTATATTATATTTAGAAACTTTCCAGTAAATATAACCATTTGGACGTACAATTTCCTGTACACTATCGAGTTGTCCCATAAATTACTTAGAATATAGCTCCTTTTAACACACTAGAGACTGTGGTACTGTAAAATTGATATCAGATACTCTCCATAAGTATGTGCATTTCCTAGAATTAATTCGGAAATTGTATTAAATGCTATATGCAAATACTATGTCGTGAGTTATTATCAAAATAGAGAAATATCAAACCGCGTTATCGCATACTGATATTGTGCATATATGGTGAGAGATATGTTGGAGTAACATATGCTGTTTTCTCTCCGTTTTCGCATAACTCTAAGCTATCGTATGATGGCAGCTGATATGTATGCGCATTCCAGCTTTTACCCGTTAAGCCATTGAGCCTTCCAGCCACTACTGCTATGGATTTTCCCAGCACCAATGGTCGGATATCATTATTTCTGATATCACACCGTTATCCTTAGAGGTGTATTATGTCGCTTATATGGAGGTATTTAAATTTCATAGATCGGAGAACGTCTGACGTAGGGTGAGTTCTGAGTTTGACGTGCATACTAAAATAGAACAAACTTCGATTAAAAGACACATTTTTGTATTCTACTTTAAATCGATATCTCCTTCAGAATTGAACTGCGTAGTATTTACCAACGCTATTTTTAAAACACTTCACTGTATCTTCTTACAGAAAATTGAAATTACATAGGTTACATTATAATTAATCTCGAAATTATATAAATTAATACTTTGGAGTAAAATATATAAAACCACTGATATTTTAAGAATATAACGATACTTGTACGTCTAGTAATATTATTTAATTATAGTCCGAAAAGAGAGAATTTTATTTAATATGCAAACAGCATTAATATTTATATTATATCTGCACTAAATATGGTTGCAATTGTTCAGGAATTGTTTTATAGGGAACCAAACAAATAAAGACGTAATTTGAACGTGTTATGTTTAATAATATTCTCTTACAGTAATGGTAGTTTGACAACAAACAACATCTTAAAGTTTTGCGAGACTATATAAATATATGTTGAAACCAAGTTATATGCAATACTATGTCAAGTAAATACACTTTATATTAACGTAAATATAACATTGCGTGGTACACCAATTTTGTTACTTTTCAGCGCAATAAACTCACAAAATGACCAATTTATCTCACTTTTACTTGACTATCCACTCAACGTACGATATTTTTCTAAATATTACACTCGGTACATACTTACAAACTCCAAGTGTATGCAGGTCACGAAGATGTAGAATTATATTTCCGCGTAATAGAATTTTTCTGAGTGTTTGGTTTTGTAAATATCTCGTTGATGCATTGAATGGTAGAGCATTGAAATATAGACAATGGAAATGTGACAGTATAAAACAAATGGATGTATGTGATGGGAAGCATATTGAGAAAATATCAGTTTTTGTGCAGGTATGAAAAATAAAAGTTTATACACACAGGGAAATGTGAACGATTGGACAAATATACGTAAAACTAGACAAATACATTATAATATTGCTGTCAATATATTCTTTGTTTACTGTACTGTAAGAAGAAAAATTATCTTAATCTATTATTTGAGATGTGAATATTTACCCAGAATACAATTTGTAACTTGTCCTGGCTATTATGGTTGATTTAAAATTATCGTTAAAGAGGCAAATCTAAATCCTTTATATTTTTTATTAATTCGCGAATGCACCAATAATTATTATAAAAGTATATTTAAGATATTGTCTTACGAATAAAACGGATGATTATGATTGATTAATCGATTGAATATTTGTTGAAAATAACCTTACAGTGTTGTATCATTATTTTCAAAAGTCGTAACATTTAATTTAACTACATTAAATACCAGATTCATCTCGCTTCCAATCATACTAAAATTTGTTATCATTCTACATAATTGCTATTTCAATTTTAACTAGGCTTTTAATAGAGAATAATTAAATCCGCACGTTTATATTGTCAAAGTTATATTGAATTTCTTAAATGTTCAAGAACCGCTATTGAAGTAATTATAAAAAATATTTGACATTGACCTTATGTTTGAGTGAAAAAAGTTTTATTTTGTACTTGGTTAATTATTATATTTTTTCCAAAACTGTCACGTATCAATGAATAATCGAAAATTAATTAGCAAATGGAGTACTAAACATATTTTAATGATGGATGTTAGAAAAAAGCTGCTTCGATTTTTAAAGGTTTGATTGAAAAGGAGGTTAATTTAACCTTTTTTGTGAGAAAACATGTTATTTCAGTACTGTTTGTGTATGTGTTTACCTAAGTTAGTTATTGGGCATTTAAAAAATGGTCATTACTTGCACAACAGTGAGCACTTTGAAAGAACATTGATTCGACAACTCGCGGTACGTTACGTACCAAAAGAGGAAAAGGATAGATTGGTTTGGTTTGGTATTGGAAGTGAAACGTGAAAATATATCTACAGTGAGCAGGTAACCGACTGTATGAAAAGCGTTCGTTAGTTTGGTTACTACTTCTCGATCCTAAATGTTTAGTCGTACCGGTGGAAATTCAAGAAATATTTCACTTACATTTTACTCTTGTTATTATATTTCTACATACCACTGTTGTGGTAAAGTTTCTACTTTCTTGAACATTTAACATGTGCTGGAAATATACGTAACACATGGGTGTCGTCAAATACAGAAGCGTCTTTTATTTTAACATTTTTTATTTAAACATTTCATGAAAACGAAAAGCATCTGCTAACAGTATAAACGTGTTGAGCTATTTTATGTAATGTATGTATGTACATACACGGTCATGTTGTAAGCTGTAAATGTTTGCAAATGACATTTACAATTTACTTACGGACACAGACGCGGGGGAAGATAACTAATATTATATGAAATAAGTTTTCAAATAAAGTGTCTGTTTGTGACTTTATTTTTAATATTTAAGGTTACTAAACAGCTTTAGTTCATCTTAATTTAAGTCCATTTCCCTCCACTACATAATTTTGTATGTGTTTAAGGTCCTATAGGTTATTTGTTCTACTCGAAAAATTAAATGATAAAATACAAAAATGTGTTAGATAGTATAAAATATTTACTATAAACTTTAGTTTAGATTTTAATCAAATCTAATATATTTTCAAATTACTAATAGAAAACTATATATTGTTGATAAAGTTTAGTTATTATCTTGGTCTAGCAAACGGCAAACGTATTAACTAAATCTTCATCGACTTGTACAGATCAGCATTGTGCACTGAAAAGTTTCTTAAACACTCCAACTAAATTAATTTAAGTGACTGAGTTCTGAGTATAGTGCAATTACATTGCACAAGCAAGTAAAAGTTTCACAAAAGAATGTAGATAGCACAGTCAAAGGAACGATAGACAAGTTTCAATAATAATGTATATTAACCAAATTGTATAGCAGCTGTATCTTCAATTAATGTTTCTTGTCATTTCAAAATTAAAATCTGTACTTTTAAAAATGTATTAAATGATTATTAATAATTCAAAAAACTAGGATTCAGGTTGTTATATATTTAAATAAGTCAATTTTACATGAAATAAAAATGACTCCAGCGTTTTTATTAAATTTCAATAATATGCAAATATGTATCAAAAGAAACATGACTACTTTATTTATATTATACTGTCAGTTATGTGTTTTGACAAAGCTCGTGCTTTCCACTATACCAGACTATTTGTTTTCCTTTTTTCTCTTTTGCTCAACTCTAAACTGAATTCTATTCTGCGTGGCTATAAGCAAATCCCCGACCGCGAGGTTCAGATTTAACGTGAGATAGGCTGCTGATGCGAGATAACTGTATAGTTGGAATTCGAAACAAAGAAAAAATAAAAGTATTGGAGGCTATGCAGGGGTTTTTATTTTGGGAAAAATGTTTTTATTGCGAGATATTGAAAAATAGCGATGTTATATTGGCAGATAGAATAAAATTTCAACTAGTTGTTCCTATTCTGTAAAAGCAAAAAAAATAAACATTTGTATATAATTCATAAATACTGATTTTTAAAAAAATTTTAGTCACTGTATACAAAATAAGAAAAAAAAATCAGTGTTAGAGGTGAAATGTCAAAGCAATTTCATTTAGAATTCACGAAATGTGTCTGCATAGGTATGCGTCTTCTCTGGTATTCATATTTACGAGAAACTTCAAATTCATACTATTCACAAACAAATATTCTAGAGTATATGAAATAAATGTTCTTCAAAGATTATATGAAGATATTTAATTTTTAAAAAGTTGTTATTAATAACTACTTTTGGTTACTGATTATATATGTAAAGGGGTCCTATAATTTCAATCATGGTTATAATAGATATACTTGAATGTAAAACTTTATCATTATTATTTCAATATATAGATATCACAAATTAAATAATGGTGGTTTTCTGCTAAAACACTCAAGAGAACTCAACCCATGAAATATAATCAAAATTGGGTATATTCCCTCCTGTGTTTTCCCTTCTGAAATATTAGTTTTATGTTTACATGGTTTATGTGCATGTCATTTCCACAAGAAATATAACTGACTAGCTTCGGTATTCTACAATGTCTATCAAACACAGGCATCTTCAACCATTGTGTTATCTACTCTACTTAGCACAAATGATTATGGGACATATACAAACATCCCATGTCGTCACCAAAAGCTCTCGAACCTTTAATGCCTAAGGGTTGCAGACTAGTGTTTCAAAATTAATTAAAAATAGAAAGATAAACGCAATCACACACAGACGATCAATGCCAAAAGTGCATTCAGTACAATGAACTTAAATCCAGAGGGGACATATAAATTATCGACTTCATTAAACAATTGTACGCAATATATTTTAAACTACTGTTGATATCTAATAATTAAAACACACAATGAGGTATGATATTTTGTGAAATTTGATAACCAAGTTGTGTAATATACATTAAAAAAAAAAAAAGTATATAGATACATTTTAAATTTTTTATACGAAATATTGTAATAACGAAAAATGTCGAAATCTACATTTTAAAAAATATATATTAATTTATATTATGTGCAAATACTCTAGTTCTAAAATTATTGGACAAATATATTATAAATTTAATATTAATATAAAAACCTATATTGAAAAACATATATTAACAGGAAGTGCATGTTTCCTCTAGTTGTTTCATTTAATATATTGAAAATTTCATTAGTGGCGTTTAAAGTTCGTTTGTGATATGCATATTTTTGTGAAAATATCAAGTAGACAAGTAACAAGAAAAATAATACTTGAAATAGATATTTTTTCTTACATTTTATTTACGGCGAAATCTCTTATATGCTTTGGTAGAAAGAAACCTACAGAATTAATGTGGGTGACTGCAACATGATAACGGTAACATACGAGTTATAATGGAATTCGTTTTTTTACAACTGATAATCCTTATATTCTCATTTCCTCTATCAATTTTCCTTTACATTACAAGAATCCTTAAGTAAGACAGTAATACATAACAGATCATGAGCTTTCCGTTAGTTAGGCCTGTTGCTTTTCTTCGGATTTGAAACTGTTGCGCGCGCCTCAACCGGTCGAAGTTCGAATTTGGTCAGGTGTCAGTAGTGCTTCGACTGCGATGGTTCGCGTTACGTCCGAAGCAAGCTTGCGTGTTTTCTAACACGGCTTTTGAGATAAACATAAATGAAAAATTAAACTAGTGTTTCATTAAACCGGCAACAGTTAATCACCTGTTTACATTTTCATGACAGGTAAATAACACTTGTTACATTATATGCTCCTATAAAACTTTGAAACATTTTCCAACAGCACTTTCAAACTTTTTTACATTGCAAAATAAGTTTCAAAAATTTATGAAAATATTTGAGTCTGCAATTTAAATTTGTAAGACATTTATTATTCTTCAGTTTCTACGAACAAAAACAAAAAGTGGAAATTTTAAGTTTATTTTCGTATTAGTTTACCTCGTAATTTTGGTCGCAATGAAATAAATATTTCAAAATAATTTGAGTGCAGTTTTAACTCTCATATATTTATGTATTTGAATTCGAGCGTTAAATATTCTGTTCAGCATGTATGTACCTATCTATTGTCTTATTAATGTATTATTAGACTTTGTTGTTCGTATCGCTATATATTTCCGATTCTTGCGTCGGAAGTTTCTATTACGTTCCGCAAATTAGTATGTAAGGAATTCCATGTATTCTAGTAAATTAATGTATTATGTTAGGAACCCGAAACATTTGGGTACTAGGTCAATATAATGTATAGCTTAATTTTGTATCCTCCTCATAGGGATAGTTAAACATACTTCTTAAATATTGATTATCTTGAGTAATTCCACATAAATAAATATATTTTTATATTGTTTAAGCACTAAATTTTATGTCTTGAAAGAATTTTCTTAAAAGAAAGTTTACTAAAATAAAATTATTTTTTATAATCTACGAACCTTCGTGTGATTAAAATATATATTTCCATTTAGAACACTTTTTATTCAAATTTGCTATACTATAAAAGTATTTGGGCATACATGAAAATGAGATATGCATTAAATGAATTTCCAACTTGGTGTTTCAACGTCTGTACGAATTACGAATTGAAACTGCAATTAGTACATAACTAAAGTTAATTATTTTATAGTTTTATTTTGTAAATCTAGCTTTAGTTAATTAAAACTTGCTCTATGGAAAACATAAAAACAATTTGAATATACCCTGACATTTTCAGTTAAATATAAATATATAAAAAAATTAATTAAATATTTTACCAAAACCGTATTGGGTAGGTACTTTCAATCCATTTCTACAATCTATAGGATCGGGAATAAATTATTTTTATATATCTAAAGTGATTTTTTTAATCATATTTTTATCATATTTGTACCTTTCAATACATTTATACAATCTATAGGATCATATATATTTTTTATATATATCTAAAGTGATTTTTTTTATCATATTTTTATAAGTATTTAATTATACAATTATTTTAGTACTTTGCTGTGAAGTATACTACACCAATAGCTTGTGAAATGATGATACCTCATATATATTTTTGCTAACGTTTTAGAAAATTTACTTTTCAATATACATTTCAGAGTTACGGGAGCGGAAAATAGATTTAAACTTCATTCTTGAATAACAAACATGTAGACACGTTTCTTTTTCGTTTTCACTGATTTATTTACATTTTTTGCTTGTTTGAAGTTTGACTGGTCTCAATATTTGTATCGATTGAATCCATTGTAATATCAAGGATATAGCTGTAGACTTAAGAGGTAGTAAGCTGATGAGTAGTTCTCTTCTAACATTTATTCTATTCGAGTTTTCACGAGGTAATGCTACGTAATGCTCATGAATTATGAATTAGGCCAGCATAATGTTTTCGTAGTAGACGAATCAACTCCTGGCGAGCAATAAAGTACTATCTTAAATCGGCAAGTGTATACAGTTTTATATAACGTATAAAATTGAAAGTGTAGTTAGAAAAAGAATCCATTGATGGTGTTTAAAAAACTTTGATTTACTTAATAGGGTAGACATCTAAATAGAATTTTAAAAAGTTTTACATTTGCTTAAATAGATAAGTTATAATTTTATATATGAACAAAGTCTTCGGTATAACACAATGTATTATTTTTCGATACTCTTCTGGAAAATCCATCATGTTTTGTCGTTTGAAACGTATTTACTTTCATGTCATCGATGTTGAGTGCGTTACGTATTTATTACATATACCGTGATACATAAGTATACACTTGTAATATTTTCATGTTAACGGTCGTTATATTTATTCGCAAACATAGTGACAAAATGGTTACATTTCAGGATATCTAAAAATAATAAACATATTTACGTATGTTAGAAAATGCTATGATCATTTACCCGGAAAATTATATTTTATTTTACCCGCTCCCAGAATAAGTTTAATTTTGATGTTTAGATATTATTATCACTACGCATATGAAATATGTTTTTCTTAGTCAACATACTTTTAGTTTAAATTTATATTACATAATTTTTTTTAATAAAAAATCGCTAGACTTATTTTGAAAATAAATATTTGTACTTTCAAAACGCAAGAGCAATAATTTTTATATTAAAAACAACAACTACACTTTTTGATAAATAATATTCTTTTGACCAATAAAAAATTGCTCCTTTCAAATTTTTATTTAATATTTGTTTTCTACTCTAGTTAAATTTAATATATGGCAAGATAATAATTTTAAATTTATCGAACAAGGTCTACATAGGAACAATGCGCACAGCAAATGATATATTGTTATGTATTTTAAGCTACGCAATTTAAAGGAACAATATAATAAAAAAATCGAACTTAGCTATAGCTTGATTTTCAATTATTATTTGTCCTTCAGTTAAAATAATTAAAAAAATAAACATTCGCGAAGAGCATAACAAGCGAAATGTTTGCACAAAATTTGAAATGAAACAAAGCGCTGTTACAACGTAGCCGGACAACAGATCTAGCAACTAAAAATTCTGAGCGGTAAAACATTGGGCAGTGAACAATACAGTTGGAAACTCTAAATTTTATTCCCATTCGTGATAATACGTTAAAATGTTTTGTAATATTTTATCACAACTACGAAAAATGATTTATTAGTCATGGTGTTAAGAAACCTATATCTTTTTCAAATAAATAATTTTATCAAGGTTTAATAATTGTTATTTATATTTAAATTTGTGAGAAATGACGTTAAAAATATATGTTTTAAGGATTATACAATATATAAATATTAATTAACAGCTTGTTAAAATATGCCTGTAAATATAAATTATTAATAATTAATATAATATTATAATTTTCTATTAATTATTATATGATATAGATCAATATTAGCGTGGTGAACGAAATATGTTTTATTATTTATTATAATGCAATATTCATACATATTCTATAGTTAGTAGTACTTTGCCAATTAATATAGATTATTGAAAATATTTATTATCATTAAATTAAAATCAGTTTGAATGTCATAACTAATGCACAAATGTCAATATTTAAAATTGTACATTGATAGTAAGAGAGTTAAGTGCTTTCCTAAACAGTAATTTAAATTCAGCGATTTGTTTATAAATGTATAAAGTTCAAAAACGAACCAAAAAGATGTTTTTGATTTTTAGTTATATATATAATAAAAATAAAAATGAAAACCGACACCAATTTGTAATCCAAAATAAAAGTCAATAGTGCATTATTTGATTTTAAGAAATAATGATGCTGTGGTTTGTTATATATTTTAAATTTAGGCGCTTCATGCTTATTGATTCATTTTTATACATTCATCTTTTGAAGAAGACAAACGTGATGTCGAAATGATGAGTTTTCAATATTCAATCGTTTTTTTCTTTTTTCCCGTATTTGATTGAATTTTTTACACATATATTACATTTTTTTCTATTGGCCAATTATTCTTATATATAATAAACGCAAATAAACTTTTGTTGTAAACATAAACAGATCTTTATATCTATTACAGTATCTAAAAAAATAAATCAAATTTTGTCATTTTAGAAATTAACAATTTAAATTCTTAACGTTTAATTAACAGACACGGCCGCACTAAGGAACGTTGTTTTGTATTTTACAAGGATTATTGTAACCTAGGGTAAGAATAATCCTCTTGTAAACTGATCCCAATGGCAAAGCTCATATTTAACTTTGCTACGTGACCTGTAAGGTAGGCTTAAATGTTTCAGACGGGCTTGTGATGTGACATTCTTTACTGATGAAAAATAGACCATCATAATCGATTAATGTCAAACAAAGTTTGTGGAACATGACAAAGAGATCTCAACTCAAATGAGTGATGTATGTTTTGTGTCAATTTCAGTGTCACAGCCGAAACTTTCACATCACAAATAATGTTATACCCTATTATATCTTTGACTAGTTCAGTAGCTTATTATTGTAGACAACTGACAATAGTTTCATAGAATTGTTGATATAATGACACACTTATAATATAATATAAATATGTCTGAGGATGCGCAAATATATTCTGTCTGTAAATTAATCTCTAACGAACACATTCATTGTAAAATATAAGAAATCAAGCAGTATAGCAATAAGATATTGTGAAAATACACAAATATGCTTTATATTTTTATTTTATTATCTCAATATTTTATTTGTAGAAGTTATCGCTATTCAGCATTTGAAATTTTATTAATTAACACGCAATCTTTGGGTATAACTACAAATACATTTAATTAATTTTATATCCTCAGTAACCACTTAATTTAAAAATAAATCCGTGTATCTGCTTTCAATTAATCAATTCTAATTAAATTTTAACAAATATATATATTTCAAAACAGAGCATCTGCAAGCATCATGCTTGAAACCCATACCGTGTCAGGTTAATTAATTTTCGGATTTAGTTTAAATTTCACACAAAATGGTTCAAAGTTCGATTTTTTATCATAGCTATATAAATATATTTTTCGGTGAAAGTAAGCAGAAATAATAGTTTTTTTTTTTGGAGAAATAAACATAGGGTAATTTTGATTCTTTTATTCATTTCCCTTTCCGAATATCTAGACATTGATAAATTTGATCATAGTGAGTTCTTTTGATTGTAAAAATCTACGTTTATCGTTAGAAGATAGATAGTGCGGTGAAAACGAATTAGTTTTAAACGAAGCAGAGCTTATTCCGCTCCATTTAAATCAATTAGAACTATTCTGTAATGCTGCAAATACTAAAGAGTTAAATCATAACGCATTAGTGAAATGTATTTATACTTAGTTATAGTTATTTGTTCTTAATAATATCGTTCTATGAAACATTTATAATGTAGCGACTTTAATTTTAATATTTCTCACGTAATAATTAATTATGTATGGCCGAAATATAATTACATATAAAAAAATAATTTCTTTAAGAAAACGCTTATATAAATTTTGTCTTTATATATCTTTCGTAATGAGAAGGTAAGAACACGAAACACTTAAGGTAATTCCGCCGTAAATTTGCGTTCTTAATTATAATTAATAGGTCTGGTGCTCGGAAATTATAAAAACAATACGCACTATGACAAGCTTTTGCTAAATAATAAACAAATTCATACTCCTGTTTTGATATGGGATTCACTCTATTATATAATATATGTTATTGACGTCTGGAATTTTATAATCCAATATTTTAAGGAATTTGTGGAAAAATAAATAAAAATAATTACGAAATTTCCATATAAATTAAAAATTGCTCACTTGCTACACAAACAGTTTAAACCAAAGAGAGAAAATCTAGTGATTGAATGTTGTGTATATATGTTGCTAAACAAGAAACTATTAAAGCAAACGAATCAGTATGTATGTACAAACATTGCATACGTTTACTTTGGAAGTGCTATAAACGCGGGCGAAACTTGGTGATAGTTAACTACGAGATTAAACGTGTAGTTTGGAATCTATCTAATATGGCACCCATTCCAACCGAAACCTACAAAGCTCTTGGTATATTTTCCTGTAGTGTAAATGTTTATAGGGAAATGTGTGTGGCTGTGTTTGTGTTGTGCGTATACACGTGTATGTTTGTATGCTTTATAATGATAGAAGGTTGTCTCCTCTTTGATGTACTACATACCTACAGTTACGAAACGTACCTATAGAGTATTGAATATTAAATTGGCGTATGGAAAATATAATTCACGTCGTTTGCTTTAAATAAGGTGGCTTTACGTAGTTTATCCCTAAAATTGATCAAAATTCAAGTTGATCAGTTAATGTTCTGTTGGGTTCCTAAACTTCAAATTAGTTTATAAGGGTGGCAGATATTCTGTTCAATTATGTACATACATTTCCTCTAAATGTGGTGGCAAACAAGTCTGTACATTCTTTCTATCCTCAGTTATTCAACATTATCCTTAGATTCGCCACAAGCTACATCAAACACTTCATACAAATTTATATATAAGAAGATTTAGTCTTAGCTGTCTAAGATATGTACAAATTTAAGTTCAAATAAACATACATAAATTACTTCATTTCTGTTCCCATCAAATGGGGTGACAGAAAACTCTTTACATCTTGAGAATTTCTCGCCATTCAACTCTATCCTTACAAACTTCTTTTGCTTCATTCAAATTCATTAAATTCTTCATACACTTTCTTCTATTCCGCTTGCTTACAACTCTTCTTTTGGGCATTTATTCTCAATCATATTTATCAACTTATTCCGAGGACAACCCCGCATTCTCACACCATACGGCCACGTAAATCTTAAGTAATCGAATATAATGCGTGATATACATATTCAATAATAAATAGAACCATACAAGTAAACGATTATTTCAGTATAAATCGATACGTTTTTGTATTATTATATATTCTGGTGAGCAAAGATATATATTTTTTTAACTTTTGATATCGGAAATATAATAAGGTTTCAAGAACAGGCTCCTTATGAATGTATTTGGCATAATTGCTAGAACGCAATATATTTAATTCGGCATTCTACATTGGGAGATTATAATCTATTCAATATTAATTATTTTAATTAACTTACTTGGGAAATGGATACCTACCAATGATTTGTGGATGAATTGGTTTATTCCAATCTGATACACATTTTCAACTACAATTATATACGATATGGTGTAAAATTTGGGTAAAATCTAAATTGCATAAATCATCCCATATTTTGCAGCATATATCGGTAACGATTATTCTCATTAGAGTATGTGCCCTAATCAAGGAGTGAATCTAGTTTATATTCGTTCTAAAAATAGAAACGGTGTGAAAAGAACGTTACTCGATCATATACATAGAAATTGAAATATGATGCAGCATAGAAATATTTCTTTGTCGTATACCAAACATATGTGTTGCTACAAAAAAGACATGTGTGACATAAATGGATTGATATTATTGAGAGTGCACTGGTAAAAATATTTTCTGCCATGACAGGTGTAATGCGATAATGTACAGATTACAACATGAAATATAGATATGTCATTAGAAAATAGGTTATATAGAAATTCGGAATACGTAAAACTTTAAATTGGTCTGAAATATATAGAATATCACTATAATTTATGCAACGAATAAAATATATAAGAAATTTATATATTGGACCATTAAGCGATTTTTATAAATCGCAATAGTTACAGATACGTTTTGTATACAGTTCTAAAAAAATATTTTAAAAACATCATGATTTTTGAACAAAATTGGAGATATTTTATAAACGAATAAACGTAAAAGTTTGGGTCAGTTGAGTAGCAAACGGATGTAATACCTACTCTGCTATAAAAGCACTTTAGTGACTTTTTCTGTCCTCTGAACCCTGAAATCAAGTCGCAGTCCATTGAAATTTAAATACCTCACGGATGTTTCAAACAGGTTTGAAAAAAAACCATTTTTGTTACATGCTTCATCCTTCGTCAATTTATTCAAATCATACATTTAATGAAAAATACTAAAGTAATTTTTTAGCGAAATGTGGCAACTTAATCTATAGCAGGCATCAAACTTGTAATTGAAACAATATGTGGCTATGCATGAGAATTAAAGACATGTAGAAATTATTATAAATTAAATGAAATTCCACAGTTATTATCCATATGTATATGTTTAATATGCGTTAAACGGTACACAATTTTGATGTGAAATAATTTGAAGCTGTTAAATAATATATTTCAAGCGAAATCCACTAGATATTAGATAAATTATGCAATCACGAATAACCAAAATATATTTATGGTGCGTTCATGATTTAATCTTTAACTCTGGACAGTTTTCCCTTCCATTAAAATACTATTTAAAGGGGTAGTTAGTAATACCATATATAAACTCCTTTTCAATTTATTATATTTTATTAGAAAACAAAATTTTTATTAGCGATTTAATTGATTAACCACATAAATTACCAAAATAACCAGGGTTAGCTGAGAAGCCTGGCGTTTGCACATTCGTATTATTAATATGAGGTATAAATGAAAAACTTGTTTGTATGTCCTCTCGTATGTAACATATCACGTAAATAAAATTCTTGTGCAAATTTATGTTAAAGTTCGCATCCCTAGAGTTCGCATGCAGTAACATTTATTATTAAAACTGTTTGTTACAGAAATTTTGTATTATTCTGAATTAAAAACTTTTTTTAATCTACACTAATTTCTTAAAAAAAAAGGTTAATTGTATATTTTTGTTCACAAACTATGACATTTCCTGACAAATCATTTTTAATTAACAGTGAAATTCGTAAAAAAATATACCAAATTATATTTTCATGTTGAAGCTTCAGTAACTTATGTGTTCTTCATTGAATTATTGTTTATTATTTCCAAAATACAATATGAAATTGAAATTAAAATGTACTTCCTGTTCGCAATCAGAACATCAAAATGGATTTTAGAAAAAACCTACAAACACCGTTTTCTTTTTTGTTGTTATAATTTTCAAGTTCTCATCTGCGGATGAGATTTTTATATAGTATATATCTTCATTTTATTTAGAAAGAAATCATGTTTATACTTAAAAGATTGATGCGAATCTGGCCATAATGATACTTTTATGATGGACCAGCTTGCAATTGGCAATAAAAGCGGTGTTTTTTTCTGATAATGAAAGGTGAAAGAAGTTTTTCTTCAGACAGTTTTTATGTTATTTTTATGGTGACGTGAACTTCATATAGTGTTTGGTAGTGCTTTATACGTTTCTTGCTTTTTTTGTACTGGAAGATTACAACATAAGTAGATTGACTGATGGAATTGGTTATCCACTATGCCTACCAAAATTGAAGAGCTTGGAGCTAGATGGTAAACGAGGAATATTTTAGTTAATATTAAACACAAATGACATATACGTATGTGTTTAATAAAAATAGTAGTCATAACTTTGAAATATACAAGAATTACGTTAGCGGTATAGCTTGATTTAGCGAAAAATATATTTTGAATTTAAGCATGTATTTTGCTTATATTGACAATGTTATCCAATGTCTACTAATTCCATAAAAAACTATTTCAGTTTATTTGATATATAGTGCAACAATCAAGTCGTGTTTCACTGTGACGAGGAAAAGTTTATTTCCAACTCTTTTGCATTTAAATTGGTACGTTTCAAAGGTTGTGGTACTTCACAAAGATAAATTGTTTTCAAACGCTGCCTGTCAGTGCCGTGTTGTCTAATGTTGAAGTTTCTTTCCCATTCAACTAACATTAATTAACCTTTAGTTAATCTAAAGAATATAATAATTTGTGTGAAGTGAACAATTTTTAGATCTCCACCGACATTACTTCTGTTGTTAGTCTGAAAACCATATTGCTAGCCACTGAATTGTAAACACGATAGCAAAATTGAAAATATATCAAATTTTGTAGGTATAATATATCATCACACTGTTTGAAATGTATTTGAGTTGTATTAAAAATCGATATCATGTGGTATACTTTTGGGAGTTTCAACATCCACTTCTGCGAAATTTCAAGGTACAAATCTTTCTGCTGGTAAACGGAAAATTGACTATTACATTGAAATAAACATGATTTACGGTTTATTTTATAGAAGTAATGAAACCATCTTAAATTTATTGTACATATACTCATTCATGTTTTATCTTTTACTGTCACTTTTTCGAAAACACGATTTTGAATTATAAGAGAGATATGAGGAGAGACCAAAAAATTAAAGAATCTCAAGTTTAGAATCATTACGGCACATATTTATGAGCAAAGAATAAGCTTACTCTGAAAAACGAAACTTTTCATAATATGTATGTGTTCAAATTATAATTTTAGAGATTGGTATAGAAACCATAGATTTTTTTTTGTGGAATGAGATATAATACCAGTTTTTTGGTGCTATAATTGCGTACCTACCTCTCGTAATAGAATTCAGGAGAGATATATGCCTGGCAAAAACTGATTAGATTCACAACCAATTGTGTCACGTTATAATTAATATGTGTCCAATATTATTTGTTGTACTCGAATAGGAAAAGATTAGGTGTGATGTACCGTGAGAAGATGAAATGTGAGAGTGTTATAGAATATTATTAACGATCATTAATAAGTTAGAGACTTGAAAAGGTTTTATAAGTTAAATATAAAATCGATTTTTGGTAGCCAGCAGATGGAAGCTCTAATAATTTACAAACTTGGAGATACATAAACTGTACCTAATGTTCGTATTTGACACTTTGAATCCAGTAGAAATGTTGGTCAAGCGATTAAAAATTAAACTGCCTTTGGCTAAAGTGGTTCACATACGAACATAAATAATAACTACAACACTGCCCTTTGCTTGAAACTCGCGTATCTATGTGAAAGCTATTAAATTAAACTTTATCATAGCTTACTTTTACCTAGAATATTATAGAAATATGATTGGTGTTAAATAAAATCTACTCCCAATTACATATTTTGAAAATTCTGTAAGGTTTTACATTTTCTGAGCAATATTTCCTATTTTCTTTGAATTTCTAGTTAATCCCTGATATTCCATTCTACATTATTAATTAACCAATTAACATATCCTGTTATAGTTATTATTCTATGTCATAAGACTTGTCTATCCTGTACAGGTCCTGATTATAATTTTAGGGCTATTAAACACGTCACGGCCACATGGTCACATATTGACAGTATTGCTAGGAAAATGCAAATGTGTATATATCAACAGTTAATTTGGTTTGGTATAAGTACAGTTAGTACAAAGCTAATGCTGCCGGTTAAATACCTTTGATGGTGAAAATTCTTGCTTTAGGAATAAGTAGTGCTTAATTATAAATCCAAAACTTTAAATAGCACTATATGAAATGATGTAACGTTACACGTTCTTTTTGGAACATAAAACCAAATTAGCAATTTGTGGTGTCGAGAACGAGCTCTGAATTAAACGTAAACAAACGACTATTCTGAATTCCGTAGGTACTTTTCTGCCTAAACATTTTTGTCTTATAGGATCAGTGGTGACTGCAATGGATTACTTTTTCTTGTACTAAATCAAAGCGACTGTAATGAAATTGGTGATACTACTATATAGTTCATTCCAGTTTATTTCTACAATATTATAGTTTAATAAATATGTTGTTCTTCAAAGGAATTATTAATATTTAATCATTTTTCTCTAGTTATTAAAATTAAATACATTTTACAAAAAAATTACATATACCTAAAGCTAATCCCTAAGTTCTGATAAATAAATAAACAAAATAAAGTATTCGCTTATTAAAATGTAGAGTTTCGTTACTAAATGTTGTTTTAATTGATTGAATCTCTTGAGGTTTGTTTTGGCACCGAAAGAAATTTAGTAAACAGATGAAACATGAAAATCCAGAAGCAATGTATTATTGTGAAGTTAACTAATTTCTCTGCCGTAATATTAATTTGCATACCTATTCAAAAGTAATAATTATTTCTCTTATTCCCTACATATTTCTGTGTGCTTTACGAATTCCATTTCAAAAGCGAATTACGTAAAATATTTCTCTATATTTGCTTTACAAATAAATCCAAGAACATAATAGATTTTTTCTTAAAAAAAAAAATATGTAGTTTCTTTGTAGAACGTTAAAGTTAACATGAGTTTAAAATCAATATATACAGATCCAAGCCGTTCCGACTGCCAGTAGCAAGCTGTCTAGCAAATTTGGTTGCAATCGGTTCAGTAGCTCCATCGTTGATCTCGTCTTTCTGCTTGGTGATGCGTCGTCAGATACATTTGGATTCGTGTTTTGAAAGGAAGAACTACTGTTACATGTACCGGCACACTAGGGTACTGTGTCAACAATGCCTTTTCTATAGAATTGTTTTATTCATATTGATTTTCATTTTCGCTTAACTAAATATACATAACTAATATACATATGTAGGCTTGTGTATATGTAGATATGTTCAAACACTGACTTCTTGAATTAAATTTTTAAATATTGACTATTTAAAATGTATTATTATTATTATGTACAAAGTTCTTACAGTTATGGTTGCTGTAATTATCATGGACCACAATTACACTAGTTGAAAGATATTCTTATAGAATACTATCAAACTACATTTAAGCGTATATTTTTATATGCACATATAATGTTATTTTGTATATACAAATATACATAGGTATGAAAGATAGCCTTTGACCCATATACAAAAGATAACTTGAATTTAGTTTGTGGGTAAATTTATTTATTAAAAGGTGCGTTCGGGATATTAAATAATTTAATTTTTTATCCAACATGAAAATTATTTTAGAAGATTGTATGTACAGTGGTATATATTGTACATACATGCACAACAAAAAAAAATTAAATACTGAACAGAAAAAAATCTTTTAGGAAATATATAACGAAATGTAGATTTGTTGTCCTCAGAGGACTGTACATAGAAATCCTTACTTTACAAAACCAGAAGCGTATTCCCATAAACTCTGAAGTACAAGTTTTCTTATTTTCAATTTAAAATCCAATTTTCAAGATTTTGTATAAATTTTGTGACCACTGTAAATTGTAAAGATTACTTATCAGGACAATAGAGTCTTGATTGATTCTGATTTCTAGCAGTCTATTATATGAAAATTTAAAAATAATTATCGACGTAAATTTTAAAGAATAAACTGTATTAGATCAAAACGTAATAATAACGTAATAACAGTTTTATAATTCTTTTTCAACATACAAACGCATAAATTCAACCTGATCGAATTAACTTTTGTAATTTCCGTCGCAATTAGACACTGTGTAACTTTTAATATTTTTTAATTTGAATTTCCGAACAGTTTTATTGTTTTTAACTGGTTACACTGTAGTTGGGGGTTTTTTTTCTGGTTTCGCGCGGCTTTAGGTATTTTGTTTTTAAATTAGTTTAATTTACTTTCCCTGATGGCAAAGTTCAGATGGGGAAGTTGTTTCTTAATAATCCTATTACGAAAACTCTTTGTTTCTTATTAGAAATGACAGATAACTAAAGTAACCTCGTTAAATTTTGTTGGTGTTTACTCCTAACATCATGCTGTCACCATTTGCATTGTTCTTGATTTAATTATGATTAAATACGTTCTTACACTAAGTTTATATTATATAAGTATCCGCACATAGGTACATTAATAGAAGAATATATTTATATATATATATATATATATATATATATATATATATATATATATTATATATATTTGTTTATTGTTGATATTGATGTGATAAAACCTTATTTGAATTGAGTCAAAGATTATCAAAACTTAAATTATGTAATGAAGCTCGTCTTTAGATTGAGAACTAAACAAACTAATTGAAAATAATTCAATTGTGAATGGAAAGTCACAAGCCCATTGAACGAGGAAGATGTAATTGTGAAATGCGCCAAAATTTGGTTCGTACGCCTGAAATTTTGATAAGAAAACACTTAATGCATAAATAAGTCTTCCAGGTTTATAATTGCTATACCAGGAATAGAACGTAAACGACCAAGCCATGTACGCTTTCAACCAAACAGGCAATTCGGATAGTTGGTTCCTACTGCGCCACAAACAGGTGTGCGCTGTTGCCAATTTATTCTATTGTTATATTCGATTAGAACAGCACCAATCTCTTTCAACTAAACCGTTTCATCAGTAATATATCTCATTGTCGGATATAGTTTTGAATTACTAATTTCGTTTGCTTAAAAATGTTCAATTATGTATGACATAATTTGCATCACAGTAAGGACATTTATTCGGATTAGCGAAATGATTTAGATTTGGGTTTATTGTTACACTTATATATATATATATATATATAATATATATATATATATATATATATATATATATATATATATATATATATAGTATATATATATATATATATATATATATATATATATATATATATATATATATATATATATATATATATATATATATATATATATATATATATATATTTATTTATAAGGAACATAGGTCATATATGTATGTACTATCAGGAATCGCTTTACATAATCAAATATGTTTAGCAATTCCCAATTTTTGAATGAAAATCCCGAATTTCTGTGAACATTTTACATTTGGATAATCTGGAGCGAGCAAGCTACAGAAATTTAAATATTTGAATTTTTATCAAATATATTTCGATTTTTAGAATCTAACAGACTCCTATAACCACTTAGTCTCTTTTGTACACAACTTACAAAGAACTAAAAGGTATTTGAAATAAAATAAAATACAAAGAATGAATATTTGAAATGTCATTTATTTTAACAAAGAACATTAATTTCTTTGCCTTTGACACAAAATTATTATATTCATATTTTTGTTCTTTTTATGTTTATTTACTTTTTAACGTTACTCCTTAGTAAAAAACAGTATTGCTTGGTTTGGTTTTATAATAATCTACATTTTTGCAATGAAGTTAACCTAACCTAACCTAACCTAAAGCGCCATTATAGCGTTGTAACAAAAAGGTGGGTTGTCACTGCTTTTTTTTAAATTTTAAGCTAACGGGTTTACAAAAGTCGAGTTTAGCAGATTAATACCACCTGTGGCCGTATGGTTTTGGAGGATTACATAATTATATTTATATAATGATTTCTCAACGGTATAGAGGTATAGTATAATTTATCGGTTGTAAGAATCATTAATTTAAAGGAAATGTTTACTAAAAGCGCTGTTAACATTATATTTTATTACCCATTTAAAGTACACCTGATGAAATATATGTAGGGACATACAAAATTGTGTTACAATTTTACTATAAATAAATAAAATACTTTATTGTTAGCATTTAAGTAATATTCAAATTTTTTTTATTATTAATATTTAATAAGTTAGAGTTTTAGTATGAGGTTTTAATGATTTTTTTTCGTCATCAAAAACTAGAATAGAAATGTGATCCATCATATTTAATAGCATGTTAGTATAATATGGCAAATGTTGTCCAGATTATTATTTTTTCTTCGAAATACACGACTATTAACAATACAAATAAAGAAACATTTTAACCCAATCTATTACTGAATTATCAAACAAAATTGCAGACACACTTTCGCGGATTCATACATTATTCATATTAAAACCTTAACAATTAATTTTATTTTTTAAGCTAGCCGTACACAATTCTCAAAATGCTTAAGTGATTACTCGTGTTTGAAATCGTATATTTATTTGATACATTCAACATCTCTGTGACTCCAAAATAAATTTCATATCCTTATATGGTTGCTTGTTAGAGATAAATTTGTTAACTCATCTGAAAATATTTGATTAAAAAAAATTCGTATATAATTTATACTGATTGGAATTTACCTAACATTTGAGTTGTGCAAGTATATATTATTATAATTTTAAATGAAAGAAAATAAATTATTTAATTCCTTTTTCTAAGGGTGTAATATAAATTACAAGCTCTTCCAAACTGTCAAAACTGGTAAAAGTTTAATTGAAATCTGTCTTTCATTTTTTGCAATGAGAATTTCTTAAAGTAAAGATTAAACGGGAAAATCTATCTTCATCATTTTGCAATAAAACATAAAACCAAAAACGATTTCTTATACTTATATATATGTGTATGAAATAAATATATCCACCTACACACAATTTATTAACACTTTTCGATTTATATTTATAATTTGTACTTCAAATAGGGTTATTTTGTTCATGTAGTTAAGGATAACAAATGAAATTATGATTGGAAAATTGTCTAAAATGCCTGAGATAGTATCGAAATGTAATTTCTATGTAGTTATGATGATGAAATATTACGTTTAACATGAAATCCGTTGGTCGTTTCGAGAAGCTAGTTCACCAATCAATTTTTGATTGCGCTAGGAAATTGCTTGTCAATGAGATATGAAGCTCATGCAGTATAATTGTTCCTTACGCTATATTCTTTTATGATAATTGGATTTTAATTATAAATAGTAATTTCATCTTGTGTGCTGCTTGCTATTTCATTGTATTAATATAATTTTTGTACACTGCTTGAGAAACACGTTGCTGTAATATGATAATATTAGTGTACTAATAATAAAAGAAATGTTTCAACAAAGAAATATTTGCTTATAGTCATTTTTTATAAACAATGTCAATTAAATTTTAATTTACGTTGGCCACCTTAAAAAATATATTAAAAAGCACTCTTTTGCTTTTAACGTAAAAAATAAATATAAACGAAGTAGCTTTTGATGAGTTCACTGGTCACGGATGACGGTTTTACAGAAATTTAAAACAAACTATATAAAAAGCTGCATTATCAATTACTACCTCTACTAACTTTACACAGGCGTGATTATTAAATTTGGTATTTAGGATAATTACAAATAATATTTATTTTTAATTAATATTTGTAATAATAAATTTTAAAATTATTGTTATGCAATGCAATTTTATGAATCAGAATATACATTTACTAACAATTTCCCACAATGACCTATTGTCGAATTTTTTCTTTATTTGTGCTGATTTCATTTTAATACGGTTGGGTTTTTGTTTGTTGGATATTTTTTGCTAATTAATTGTTTTGTGAACAATAGAATTTTTTAAAATTAATGAGGTGAATTAGTAACATATTTTATAATTTGATTTATTAATTTGTGTAATTTTAAATATATTTTTTTATAAATATAGTATTTTAATTTCAGAAATTCTATATATTTAAAGATTAATTTGTTTGTGGTGGCAGTGGTTTGTAACTAAATATGTGATAACAATTTTTGATTATTGACATTTTTTTGTGAAATACTAGAAGATCGTGCTAGAACAAAGTGAACCTAGTTTTCCATCATAATAATTTATCTGTGAGTACCTGACACCACAACAAGGTATGTGTTGTGGAAAAATTTGAAAAATCTTTTAACAAATTTCTATATACGCAGTATAAAAAATAATCTTCCTAAAAGGTAACGTGCCACCATCACAAAATAAATTTTATGACTGGAAAAGCAAAATTTCCTACAGCGAATATGGTTCACGTACTTGTAGTGAATTCACAAGTAAACCTTTTGTGTAGATGGTCTCTTGACAACATTTTTTGTAGAACCTTTATGAGAATATGCATTTATGTAAGAGTTGTGCTACCATGGGGTTATTCAGATTAATTAGGATGCTACTGGTGTTCCTAATATAACCCTCACACTGAATGTGATCCACCACTGAAAGTTTTAATAGGAATTTAAATTTAACATAAGCAATAATTTTGCAAATGCGGTTTGCAAAAGTGCGAGTATCGCCAACAGCAAAGTTAAGAGTTGAATTTAATGAATAGGAATGATGATTTCCAACATATGTAAAATAAAGTCACTACATTTGAGTTCTCATCTTTTTATGTATATACTTTTTGATTGTTCACCACTTATATACTTTTTTTTACTATATGACAAGCATATACTAATTAATTCGCATTTTGGTTACTTCTGAGAAAATTACTAGCTATGTATGATATGACCAGTTGATTACTACCTCCCAGCTTTTAAAGAAATATTTTATATTCAAATTTTAATAAAATTTGAAAATCTTATAATATACATTCTTAAAAAGCAGAAATTCTTACAATTACATATTCATTAGTCGCTAATGATTAGCGAAACCACTTTGTGAGCATGGTTTGACCATCTAACACGCCGATTAACATAATGGGATTACTTTGCTGCATGATGCTAATTGTGTGAAACTAACTGCTTTCGCGAGGGAAAATTTGGATCAATATTGTAGATTATATGTTGAAAGAACGTGAACAGTTTAGTGCAGGCAAATAATTCTAAAACCAGTTGGAAACAAATGAAATTTAAATTCATAATTGCTAAAATATTTTAAGTAGACAATTTGTGCATGTTAAATATTGAAAAGAAAAGAAATCAGAAAATAGACTGTTTTATATCATTCGTTTTTGAACGAATGAATTAGTTACGTTAATGGTCAGTTAGATGTAGACCGTCTATTGGAAGTTTGGTATGTGTGTAATAATATTAACTACGTAGTTAAAGTGATAAATTATTGTAGTGTAGTGTAATCATGATAGCTTTATTTCGATTGAATTGATGTAAGTAAGTAGCATATATTATTAATACTTATTGTAGTTCTAGTATATATGACGACACATTATAAGTTTGTCAAAATATATATTCTATTTATATTATTAGTTAAAATATAATATTATGAATATTATTCGATAATATGTGATATGAGAGACAGTTAAGTCTAAATGTAAGAATAAAGAGAGTTGAGCCGTATTTACAGCTCTGTAATTCGTATTTATTGCATTCTGAAAAATTGAAATCAAATATTGTACAACGTCGTACGTATTCTGTATTTAAGTTAAAATTATTTTGTTTCTTTATATAAATCAAGTATGAATTTTATTTATCTACAACCACGTTACGTCATTTCCTGCATTTTTACAAAAGCATTTTCTTTCTTTATTTTGTTTGATGTATCTGAAATTATGTTGTCAGTCATAATAAATTAGTATATTTTATAAAAAGCAAACATCTCAGAGCAAAATAATATAAAAGAACACACAAACACTTTTAAGAAAATTGATTGTGTAAACAGCGCAAGAAACCCACGAAGATTTATCTGTTTATATTTGTATTTATCTTTTGGTAGCACCTATGTTCCGGATCTGCTGAACAAATTATTATTTTCATACATACCCCCCATTTATCTTCAGTTTTCTTAAATCCTTTCTGAAAACACACAAAAATAAAACAAAAGTAGAACACGAATTATTTTTAAATACAAAAAATAATAGCTTACAAAATTAAAGTATTGTAAATTATTGCTATTTTAAAATTAACTAAAAATACTAGATGCGAAAAATAAATAACAGTATGCAAGCTATAATTACTGTTTCAAATGAGTCAACATGTAAAAAAAAAACGATGAATAATTACGGTAGCATTTAATTAAAATGGAAATCAATCATGTGCTTATATTATAAATAATTAGTTGTAATATTCAGTAGTACATCAACAATAGTGAAGTTGACAGGCGTCAAGTTACAAACTCAGAGACAGAAATTGCTTCTGAGATCAATAGCGGTGTAGAGTGATTTAGATTCCCTCTTGCTGCATTCATAGTGAGGAGTAACTACTTCTCTGTCAGTCATGGATGTTATGACGAAACATACGTCTTCGCAAAATATTAGGGTACTAGCAAAGTTAGAAGGCTCGTTATCTTTAACACATGTTGTGTATCCATATAAAACTTTTACACACCAAATATGTCCAAATTACTGTCATAAAGGTTCGCGGTGGGTAGCTGTGAAATATTTAAATTGTATTTGTTAAAACCTCTGCCACAGAAACTGAATAAAATATTTCATATGAGATTTTGGACCGGTGTGTGCTCAAATGAAATGTTTTATGATTGACGTTAGACTTTATAATTTATATATATATATATATATATATATATATATATATATATATATATATATATATACATACATACATACATACATACATACATCGTACATACATACATACATACATAACTTACTTAATGCCTATTCCCAACATGGGAGGTGGCAGACAACCCGTTACATTCACATCTTCACAATCATTCGCCATTCAATTCTATCCTTACACACTTATATATAACATATACTGAGTGTTTTTATTTTCGATTTCACTCAAAAACACTTCAATTTAAACTGATTTCCATTTATTGGCATTTAAATTACCTTCTAATAATCTACATGTGCATGCAATATTTATTAGGTGATAAATCATATGAAAAACACTCAATTATATTTATTTTTTATGTCAAGTTCAAATTTATATATATATATATATATATATATATATATATATATATATATATATATATATATATATATAATATTAGGAAACTAACTTTTGAATTAAACTCATAATTCTATGAATAAGTACAAATAGTTAGCAGACAATTCATGTTTGCTAATAATAATTAGATACACTTAGAATAAAACCACAAATTGAAAAGCTATTATTGGAAGTTTCGTAGGTATAGGTACATATCGCATACACAATATAACCACAGGAACAATAAGCAACCAATAAACTATATGTGCACCTAAGTTGGGCAATTAGATAATATTGAAGAAGTATAACGTACCACCGAACAGTGCTGTTGAGACGCTCAGGCAGAACAAGCGAAGTTGCCAGGAGAGCAAATTTGAGAAGGGCGTTAAAACGAAAGTGCAATATGGTGCGGTAAAAAATATGTTTTACTTGTGCTGGTCTTGGTTATAGCATAAAAAACTCTCCGATTCAGGATTTTTTGGTTGCATATTTTTCTTTACCTAATGCGAAACCGAGTTTCAACATAGTAGTTTGCCCTGAAAGCACAAAAACTGTTGAGAAATATCCATCTATATTCAGTATTTTAATGCTAATTGCCTTTTTCCAATGGGAATAACAATAGAAATAAATAAGCGAAATTATATTTGTTTATGCAAATTATTCTAGACATGCAATTAACGCAACATCAAGATACATATTTTTCTGTTGCCTGGATCAATAAGGATGTAGTAATAGAATTAAATCATAGTGACACCACAAAATTGGAGATATGATTAGTTGGTCTAACAAGTCAGTTCATCATGGCACTTCAGTATTTATACCATCGAGAACTAGGGTTGACACTTCAGTCTCTAGTAACTACAAATCAATATACGTTATGTTAAATTTTTATTCATGAATAAACTGTTCCTCTCTACCCTCACATAAATATGTTATGCAAAATTATATACCTATATATATATGTTTCACGTGATCCCATCTAAAAATGTATTTGATCCGAGCGGTAATCTTCGATAACGCTTATTACGATGATAGGTTTGTGTAGATAGAATGTAAAGTAGCCCGTGTGGGCTGATTCGATCAAAGTGATTTGGAGGAAATGTGATTATAGACATAAAAGAAATAAAATTGAATAACGATTCGATGAACAACGCGCACGCCCGTCCAAAATCATAACGTCGTCATCACGTTGGTAGCTGCTAGTGCTGCAACTGCACTGTGGAAGATATTACGGTGTACTACCGTGACTCGAATAATCCACTCGGCTTAACACTGAACACAGATTAGAAAATAAAGCTAAAAAAAAAACCCGCGGGTGCAACGTTATAAACTTTGAACGATAAACTGAAATCGATTTGTAGCATTATATTTTTATGGTGGTTGGTCATCAGTTTGTTTTACAGATGAAGATAAATAACTTTGTTTTATATAAACTTTCTTTTCTTTGACATAATAAAATTTATTTTATGTCCGGTCGTATTTATGTTAGAAAAAAAAGTTTTATGGTTCGGAATTGATAGAAGGCTTAGACAATATCAATATTAGTTAATTAATTAAAAATTATCACCATAAATTAATATATTGTTAATTCGTGTATGAATGTTACTCCAAAGCTGAAGATAAATTAAATAATTAAGTAGTTTAGTTAATTTTTTATATATATTTTAAGTGGCTTATGCCACTTAACATAAAAAGGTGTTTTTCTACAAGCCTTTATTTTAGTTATTTTATTCGGCTAATTCAAAATCAGAGGATTCTTTACATATTAGAAAGAATATGAACCAAAATCATTATGTATACGTTCAGAAATATTGGCTGTCATTTTATATGCGAAAATATTATATTTGTATTTGAAATTAACCAATTACGTAAATATTACTGGGGCACAGCAATTCATTAAATTGATGTTGGTTGAGAAAGTTTCATTAATTAAAAACTAGATGTCACTCTTCAAATTAGCAAATTAACCCCTCATCAAAAAAGTGCTGTATGGGTGATAATAAAGGTATTGCGGAATATTTACAATTGCTTGTTTGCGCAGCAGAATATTGTACCAACAATCAAATAAACAAGTATTGGCTACGCCAGTATTTATAAGCAGGTATCAATGGCTCAAAAACATTTGAACAATTTCGGCTTCTACTCTCTATAAACTAGTATTTTTAGAACTACTGGTGTTCAACTATTCAATATCTACTACAGTCATTTAGAGATATTTATTCAAGCATGAAGAAGTAATATATTTATTAATTTTGTTCATATTTCAAAATGAGTTTAACTTGTATTAAACGCCCTTATTCCTGCTTGTTTTATATTTTAAATCTTTTTTAATTATTTTATTTTCTATAAACTATTAGTCAGTAAAAATAAAGTGAGTTTAATTTTAAATACACTGTGACACTTTTTTATTTGCTTTTGATACTAAGCATGAATGTGTGAATAATGTATTATTTCTCTGGAAATTGAATGTTTGTCAAACATATTATCTTGAAAGTTTTGCCAGCACAAGAGCGATATTGATTAAATTTGTTTTCTTGAAATGGAATTAACGAAGTTTCGACGTGATATTTTTAAATGCAATTTGAGTGAAATGCTAATTTTTACATGCAAATATGCTGAATTTACATAAAAACGCTCAAATATCGCGGTTCGCAGCGAAAGTTTCTTCAAATCAATAATTTTACCTGGCAGTTTCGCGGAGCAAAATGTCAAATAGCTTCGGGCATGGCTATAAAAAGAAGAACGATTGCAAATGTTATTTATGTACCACTAATAACAAAAAAGATTCTCTATTTAATTTTATAAGCATTTACCAACGTTTATATTTAAATCAGTTAAATATTCTCTATCTTTTTTTACCAATTTTTAAGTATGTTTTAATGGGATCATTAAATTAATCCTGGCATATTTTATATTCTCAAGCTGCTATATAATTAAAATTACTTAAAAATTTATCTTACCATTTGTTATACCGTTGACAATTATCTGTGTTGGGAACAGACAGCTGACAAATATATTGATCTGGAAAACTATGTCACTATATTCATATTGTTAACTTGTTTGTGATATTGCAATCGCTCGGTTTTTTAAATATTATTTTTTACACAAATTTTCTAGAAACGTTGCTAGATAAGTCTATTACATTTCCATTTCAAAGGAATTGTTAAAACTCAATATTTGATGATGAAAATATACTTGCAATATAAATAAAATCCCAGTTTAATATTTTGAACCTTTGAATACAATTGCGTCAGATTTAAATGAATTGAAAAGTAGATAACGAAAAACTACCAAATAAACGAATTTGAAATTTTAAATTTAATCTCGATTTACTCATTTCGTTTATAGTTAAAACTTTAGCTGTCATGTATTTGACAAATGTACTAGCTCTAGGCAACCGATATTTTGATTATCTATCAGTTTGCAATCAAATGTCATAAATGTATGTGTGTAGGCGTTATTAGTATTATGTCTATCATCAATCAATGTTTTTTAATTATCGCGCTGTGACGTTTTAGTGACCTGAATGCTTTTATTTAGATCCATTTATTTTGTTTGAAACGTTTCTGTATAAAACTTATTTATAGAAAAACATATTATCATTTGGAAAATCAAACGATTTCATTCGTAATTAATTTAAATTACTTTAGAAATGTGAATTCTTCTATGATTATTATTACAAAAAAAATTTTTTTGATGATATCAAGTTACTTTTTCTTTCATAACATTTCTAAAATATATTATATTTGCTTTTGTCAAATTTAATCAAAGATATTTTTGTTTCGGTAATAAAAAGTCGGACCAAATATTTAATACTAAATTTGCAGAGAACCGAATTATGCATTCAGGTATATATTTAATATCAAAATATATAAAGCTACAACGGACCATCATTCCATCTTTGAAAATTAATTATGTATTTTTTTTACATTGAATGAAAGAAAAGAGCAAAAACGAATACGATATTAATTTAGATTCAAAAAGATATATTTCTTGTTACTCTATGACATAGAGTAACAAGAAATATATCTTTTTGAATGTTCAAAATCATTATAGATTATGCTTATATCGAGCACAAAAGATAACATAATAATATTTTTATTTAATGGGCAATTCGTGTACATAAAATATATTTGTTTTATAAATTAATAACGAATTTCTTAGATGTTCATCTAACTCTATCTTTATAATTTAATTGCTTTTTTAATCATTTTGAACGAAAATATTCAAAATTGCTTTTCTTGATCGGATTGGACTAAATTAGGTTTCCATAAATAAAGTAATATTCAAATTACTTCATTCTCCTGGATTAAATAAAACCATCTTCATTTATCTTATCATATCTGGTATTCGTTTTCATCAAACAATTTTCCAACAAGACGGCTGCAAGTTTACGTAGAGCCATAGCAGCGTGAGCTCCAGAGACTTAATGTGATATTGTGTTAATTTCCTGCCGTAAAATGGTTCAGAGACAACACAATAATCTGGTTCAGTCTGATAGACGACAACGACAAATACTGTCACATAATTGACTATCATAGATTACTAATAAAGATAGGTGGGGACATTTTATTTGTAAAATTCATATTTGTTAACAATAATATCTAAAACAATTAAAATATTGTACCATTTAATTTTTATATCTATGGATCTTTCGAATCATCTCTCAGTCTGTAATGTAGTCAATAAATTTTGGGGTACTGACAATAAGAGAAACATTGAAACCGTTATGTAAATGAGAGTTGTTGTCGCTTCAACGTAAAACGAGTCCGTAAACAGAGCGTCGAAATGTTATTGGAACGACGAATAACCAGAATCGGACTTATATATGTTGGGTGTAAAATGAAATTATTAAAGAGGCCCTATATGTAAAGTTAAGACTAGCTGAACAAATATATATTGCAAGTCCAAACATTTTGTGGTTCCTTTAAATTGGGAGTCTAAAAAGTCGTAAATTTTCCCGATGTATGGCTAATCCGGCACTGGACATGGCGATGGTTGTGGTACGGGGAAATTCAAATGTCTAAGCACAACATGATACAATAAAATTTTGTGTTTCTGTCGTCGCAGCTTCGGACTTGCTAGGCTGTTAAATTCACAACTGATGTCAGCTTAATTTGAATGGATTTCATTTTACTTGTGTATACCGTGTTGTATTTTAGGGTTTGTACCCTCGGTAAAATTATATGGGACACATATGTTTATATGAATCTACCAAAAGAGACATTTGAAAAATATATTCGCAACTTTAAAGTTAGTTTTTCAAGTATCATTACACAACACCGAATTGTTTTTTAAAAGTATTTCGCCGCATTATGGTTTAATAATTTTTGTGCAATATTGAAACAACATTAAATTAATTTTTAGTAACGTAATTTAATTTCAATATAGTTTCAATTAATTTAAATATACAACTGCAGCCATTGATCTTACCCAAAATTCATCAATTCAGTTTTATCAAATAGAAACATTCTTGAATTTTGTAAGCCGTTACTTTGTGAAACTCCATAATAAATACGGATAAAAAATACACAGTTTTATGTTTCATGAAACATAAAACTGTGTATTTTTTATCCGTATTTAAATAGAAGCATTTTTAAAATAATCGTCTTTTTGTTACATTCTTTAATTTACGAAACCTAAATAAGAGATAAACGTTTACATAGTTTTTCAGAAACCCAAGTGCTGTTTACAAGTTTTGATAAATTTGTCTAATAATATGTTTTCTTTGAAGTAAGTGGTTTTACAAATATAAGTAGGAGCGCTGCCACCAAATAACAAATTCTTTTTATCAAACGTAAAATAACTTTGGCAAGCTAGCAAAAGAAAACTTTTGTTTACTAAAAATTATGTCACTCAAGTGACATTTGGCATTTTTCTTCAGTTGTCAGACATTACTTTAATACCAGCCTGGAGCACATTAAGAGTAATTTTATGCTATTTATCTCAGTTGTATGTGCATCTCCCACACATAGTTTTGTGAGGAATTGTCTCATTTAAGTAAAATGGTATTATTTATTTATCTACAACTTCTTTGATATACTACTTTAACAATTATATATATTTGTTATTTACTTTGACTTGAATATATATATATATATATATATATATATATATATATATATATATATATATATATATATATATACTTCTTTTAAAGTATGATATAATTCATAATGTTCACAAAAGCAAAATCTGTTGGATTATGAAATAAATTTTCACTTGAGTTGGCAAAACTTTTTGTTTATGTAGACGGTAGCAAATATGTTCTGTTATATATTGACATTAACTATTTTTACTGTACTTCAAGTATAACAGTTATGAAATATTATATTTCAACCACATTTTCAAAACTCTGTTATTTATTTTTCTTTATACAGTTCTTCATCGTATTACAGTAACATATTGCTGCTATAACTTCAGAAGAGAGTGAAATAGAAAATTGATTTTTGAACTCATTCATCAGTATCATTCGTTGAAATCATTTTTAAATTTTTTACCAATATCATGAAACTGATGTCATATCCTTTTCATAAGTTATATGTAGATTAAATCAAATGTTTTTTGCATTCTTTGTAGTATTTTATACATTTTTCATATGCTTATTTATATATTTATCTATAAAATATGTTTATTTCTTACTGGTATTAGATAAGAAAGCAATATAATGCGCTGGGTTTATGTTGCGCAGCTTTAATCATATGTATTTCTGTGGAATTATTAAATTTTACGGATTCTCGCGTGGAGTGGCATTAAAAAAGTAGCCAAAAAATATGTTTGCTTACATATTTATGACATAATAATGGCATACATTTTTTACTACGTTGTTATTTTTGTTCATTTAAAATATGAGCTTTATTTTATTTCATATACACACATACAAATATGGAGTGGATTAAAAAGCTTTCTAGTCAGACAGCTATAAAATAAATAGTTATTTTATACAAAAACTAATACAGATATGAATTTGATTTTTTTAAAATACATAAAATACATTGTTATTTTAAAAAAACCATTCTTCACTTCGCAATTTTCTTTCTTGAAGAGAGATTAATTTATATAAAATTAATATATTTTCTAAAATGAAAGTGTTATCGATTTCGCTGCATGACTTCTAACAGACTTTGTTTTTTGTTTCTTAGAAGTTTCAATATCGGAAGTATTGCTATTGATTTTTATTGTACAATTGTTAGGAACAGAACACAAAACAATAATAATATTTTATTGTTTGATGTTATTGCCAACTTTTGAAAACGAAATAATTAACTGGAATAATATTCTCATTACTACAAAATATACAATGATCTTAAAAAATATCAAGAAGTCAGAAAGATATTTCAAGGTGTTTAAAATTGTACTTAGTAGGCATTTTAATACAGTATAAAATATTCTAACCATTTGCTCCGTGGGCGTGTTTGAGATATCTGTAAGGGTTTTTATAACGAAATCATGAAATATTTCTGCATATCCGTTATTCATTTCGACCTTTGCTTGTCACTTTTCAAACGAATTTCACAACTCAAAAAGTGCCAGACATATTTCAAGGAAAGTATGTAGGTGCAACTATTTTATATATATATATATATATATATATATATATATATAATATATATATATATATAATGATATAATAAATTGATTTTACTATAAGTGCTATGCTACAACAGCGATAAAACGTCAGACAAGATGAAAACGAGAAAAGAAAAACTTATAAAACCAGATTGTTATTCAGTAAATATGTAGCAAATAAAATTGCGTATAATCATATTTTGCGTTTGCCAAGCTGAACCGCATTCATAATTCGCTTTGAAATAGATTGAATGTCTCCTCAAACGAAGTAATATTTCATAAAGAAAATTCATTTTTGTTCAAGAAATTACGAAATATGATGGTCAGCAGTATTACAAACAAATCGTATTCATCTTTCATGTTTAACTATCGCTGAACTTAATGCATATATTTTTTAGAATATAATTTCATGACAATTTCTTTTTCGTAGACATTGGTTTCACACTTCTTTCAGATAATGAACGTATAAGAACGTATAAGAAAATGTCCAGTGTTCAGTTTCTTAAACGAATGTATACCTAAAAGAAAATATTGTAATACAAAATTTTAAATTTTGTACATTAATATCCTCTCTACCTAAACAATATCTTATACGTATTAGACGTAGACACACACACACACACACACAAATGGAATTCTGAAAATAGTCAGACTTGACTCAGGGAAGGCCAAAAGATGTATTTCCGTTAAAATCTCGACATCGAAAATGTTCATGATTACAAAACTTCTTTACATATACAGAATATTAGAACTAGTAATCTCGTTAAATTTTGCAACAATTCGAATACATACTCAAATTAATAGCTTTATGGAAATATATTGACGATGTTGTGAAGTGTTGGAATTGCTTAAGTTTGCCTAGAATCGAATATATGGCACAGTATGAAACTGGCAGTTTAACAATGGATATACCACCGGAATAATTAATAACATACATATATCATTTAAATGCTTTACATTTAATTTGCTTTAATAAAAAATAAACACTAGATCATATTTATCCATATATCAAATTTCTTTTCAATACTTTTAATACATTTTTGATAACATTTATTAGGCTTACGACGTCATGTGCTAGTGAATGTCCTTTTTATAATATGGAGACAAAATAGTATCAAATTTAAAAATAAATTGGATCAAATACAAAGGCATTTATAAACTAATTATATATATTTTAAAATAAAAACAAAAGCGTTTTGTACGCTATCTCGAGAAATCTATTAACAACATGACGTCCATAGTTTATAACTTAAATTGAATATCAATTAAAATATCTACCTTAGGTATACGTTGCAACGAAGTTAGTTTCGTCACACAAACACATGATTTAATTAGTCCCTTGCTCAGTTTATCGCCACCAATCAGTATGCAACTTCATTGTGCAACGAAAACAAAGGCCTGTTCCATGTCACACATTCGGCATTGTTTATTTATCCACAAATATGTGGCATCACACAACCGAAATCAGTCCTGTGATAATTCGCGTATGCGACTCTCCCATTTTGACGTATCATCCTCTAATCTAAACAATGTATCTAACTGTTCCGCTGTTTGGTTTGTTGTGTTAATTGTTATTTCGGGACTCATTTGTGTAGAGTAGAATGCTGACAGGTTTCATTTTAGTTGTAAATAATTATTGCAAAAATAAAACGCGTTTGTATGTGACAGTTTCTCATTTTTAGATTAAGTTTGTATGTACATACATTTATTCCAAATTATAAAGTTTAGAGTGTTTGACAATTATTTTATAACAAAGCTTCATTTATCAACAAGGTATTAAACATAACATTCTAATTCTTCTTTCTCAATATAAGTACAAATATTTATGTTCAAAGTAAATATAGTGCAATAGGCCAAATATTTTCGTGGTGAAGTCTCTAATCCTATTAAGTTTTTGATTCTCTAAGGAAAAAACGTTGCGTGTCAGTAGAAAAGAAGACTTTTTTATTTTAGCTGGTATATAAATTAATTACCACAACCGGAGATTGAACCGGGGTTTCTTAAGTTTGTTTCTAGTTGTTACACAAACTGGTTCTTGGTTAGCAGAACATTCTTCCAGGCTTACATCCATTAGCTTTCTTCCCTTACGCTAAATACATAACTAATTGTATATTTTATCATTTTGAATGCGAGCTAGTATTTTTTACATGGTTTACGAAGGATTTCTAAATTAAGTTTCCCCCAATGGGTTTTCCGTAAATACAGGACTGATATTCAAAGTTTCTATTCCATGAAACTTATGCATTTTTTCAAGAATAAAGTAGTACATGTTTTCCCTCATGCTGATGATAGAAACTTCAGGTGTCTATAAAAGACAAATAGGAAACTTGAAGTCGTAGTCAAGTTGAAGAAAACAAGTTCATTTCTGCATTAGGTACCTCTAAAACACCTTAGACTTCATTCACTCATGCTGTGGCATCAAATTTAGCCAAAGTTACTAGTGAAAACTCTATTTAAATTTGTTATTCTAAACATATAAAACCAGTACTTTTAGTTGAAACTACCTTAAAATAAATAAAACTTTTGATACTCCTTTTAAGTACGCACTATACGAGTATATAAATTACCATTTTGATATATTAAAATGGTATCTAATTTATGAAACAACCACATTTGGTTTTTAAATATGGTGGATATTTGCCATAATTTTATATAAAATTGCCAATAAAAAAACATATAAGTTGGTTCGAAATAAAAATGGAACTATCAATTCATTCTAAATATATGTAAATATATTTATGATATGAAACAAAGCATCATATTTGATGTTATCTATAAATATTTATTTTCAAAATTTAAATTAAATATCAATCGCAGGCAAATTGTAAATATATTTAAAACTGAATATGCAACATTTAGCTTGTTTATCTGCAATAAACTATCTGATATGAATATTGAAAAATTCCCGTTTCCCATTACGGTTAAGTATAGCAAGTTGTTGTTGTGTGTGGATCGATCTCTCTATTTACGAGCGATCCTTGACCCAACGTTCAATTTATGCGAGTCTTAATTTATTCCTGTCATGCTGAATCGAATTATACTTTATCTATGATGCCACTAAACTATCAACAACAGGTGAATTTTTTTTAAGTATTGGAAAATTGCCGTGGAAATTTGCGTTGCCAAAGAAATACAACGTTTCAGTACGTTTGAACATTTTTTTGATTTTACATACCTATTTACACACTTGTCTGGAATCAGTTCTATAATCTTATATAATGTCAGCAGGATTTTATAATATCATTGATGAGAATCCTAACATTTACTACATGGTTCAGGTAGGATTTTAACTAAAACTAGCACCAGTTTCTCATTAGAATAGTCACAGCGATCCTTTTTATTTAAAAAAAGATAAAAATAAACCAAGAATTAAAAAAGTTGTAACAACGTGCTGGGAGCTTAGACGCACCCGTTGTTTGCCGTAATTTATAACGGGAAAAAACGACAAGTTTGACGATTTTAAAGTGGCCAACTGCACTTAGATACAAGCGAGGAACGGTTACAACATGAAACACTTTAATTTATGAAAACCATTCTCTTATCTTCATTTTAAATTTAAAAGATATCATGGTTGTTTTACCAACATTTTGCCATGCAAACTACTAAGGTGTATCATTTTTCTTACAGAACATTTTAAAATGATCTCTTTTATATATCTATACACATTTCCATGGAATATAATAGAAAGAGAATTGCCTTAAGATAACTTCATATAAATTAACAACTATTTTAAAGTTTCATTTGTTAGTGCCTACGAAAAAATTAACATTTTCTCAGTGAAAGGTTTTATGAAAAAGAGAATATACAAGATAACAAATATAAAATATGTTATATAAAGTTTAGTGTAAGATCTATCCTGCTCTATTTTTTTTAAATTTTATTCTCCAATGCCTTCTTGAACAACAAACAGTATAATGGACCATGGAGTAAACAATTATAAATATATACCATTGTATTCGCTCCAACTTTATCTATATCCACCAACTGCTTCATCGACATTTTGTGCAAATCTAAATTAGGTTATCTATGATTATAAATAAACGTATCCCATGTCAGGAATCACATTCTCTGACTATTGACATGTTTCTAGATATCTTGTTTCATTGGGATTCATTTATGAATAAAGTCAATTTATATGTTATTCTCCTTTACTTGGTTAGCTCTGTTTTTTTTTCTATGCCACTCTTCTTCTGGTGTTTGAAGTTAAGAAATACCAAATCCTGAAATCCTTAAAGTAATGATGAAGTGTCGCAGTGTGATTGATTTGTTCCCTTTGAGAACTTTGTCGTTGCAAATAAAGTTTTCCTTTTGGCTTAAGAATCGTGAAATACCAATAGAGAAGTAATAACGTGAAACGTAAAGCGTTATAGTGGGTAATGAAGCATTGATAGCTTATTGAATAACATTTGGCAAGTTGGTGATATATTTGTTAATATCTTGAAACTAAATATGCATGTTGTCACATCCGCTGTTATGGCATCCACGGGTTTTTAAAAAGTAAATTCATTAATAAGCGAATCATTTGCTGTTAATTAATCGAATTACACCAAACGAATAAACTAGTTAGTTTAAAATGAATATGTCAACGAACATCATATTATGTTGTTGTTGTGGCGTCCAATTTGAATTCTAGCGGAAACAATCAATTTAGATGTAAATTTCAGCCCCTTGGTTTGCTGGTTCCATCCAAACCGCATGGTTTCCACATAGTGAAGAGCACTAAGCTTTCAAAACAAACAACCAATGTATGTTTAAGCTCTTCTAATAACTCTTTCGATCCCAACGCATTATACAAACCGACAAAACTATTTGATTTATTCATAAGTCGATATGGTGATTTTTACACTACCATTTATATGTCTTTACTAAACAGTAAAAATTAAAAACAATAAAATATTAAATATACAGAATCTAGATTGAATGTAAATTTGAGAAAGTTATCTAGTTTAACAACTTCAGATTGATGCCTGTGGTATAATAATATCCAAGATAATATTATATATGTATATATGTCGATAGTGTGTGTAAACTCAAAACATCGAAAACATCTTATAGACAGATCATATTTGACGTGTGAGTAGAGCCTGTCGTTCTACTCAGCTCTACAATATTCGTTCATATGAGCACTCACGCTTATTACTTTATCGGTTAAAGAAATTACATTTATAAGAATATTTATACGTATTTTGTAAAAATTTATAAATAATTTTTTATATTATATTATTAATAATTTTATATTTGTTTGAAAACAAAATAATATATTTCAATTTTAAATACTAAGCATTTTGCAAAATATATTTTATTAAAGGCAAACCTTTTTCAATTACTCTATGATGAACATTAATGAAATTATTCAATTTATATATTCGTTAACATAATAACATTATTATTATTTGTTATTAATTTAAATTATACACTTTTAGAAAATTCTATATTTTACAGTAATTTAGTCTGAAATAAAATGACCTGTATTCTAGGAAAATACTAGGAAAACTAAATATTTCAGCATGAGTTTTCCCATGTGAATAAACTTTTAACAATTTTCCCTTGACTATGCATCCGTGACATATTTCAATTGTTTTCTTTTTGCCAAAGTTCTTACGTCTCTAGCAATCGATGTATTTTTACAATGATAATTCATTTCATATTTCCCAAAGTTCTTTCAAAAAGGAGCAATAATTTTAAGATCTATAAATATATTTTTATATACAGTCTTAACACTGATGTTCATTCTAGATAACTACCGCTATGAGGAAAAAATTCATACTAATTATGCAGTTCACTTTCTACTAAGTCAAAGCAATTTTATGGACCCCACGGAATCAATGGTAAGTGTGTAACGTTTCATTTGTATAGTCTGTAAAATATTTATAAAATCTAGTAATAGCATCAACGTTTATTTGTAACAACCTTAGTTATTCAATTATATTTAGAAATATCAATTATTTGATAGTCGGTTAAAGCTTTTCCTTTGTATATGCAATGATTAAACAAAATTAATTTTTTTTTACGTGTTGATTTTTGTTTTTGTATTATACTGTGAAATGACCTACATTTATCAAGAAGATAGGTATCTGGCGTTGTCACTTGCCAAATTGAAAATAAAAATTATGGTAATAATCTTTAAGATTTAGTTCTTGTATTTGACACCAGTATATCACAAAAACAAGCTGAAATATGAAATATATTGTAGTATAATTAATTTGTTGGATTACTTTTGTACTTAAAGGGATTTTTTGATATGTCAAAAAGAATAATAAAGAAAATAATCTGATTTAAAAAAAAATATCTATTTGAAGAAATGATAATAAATAAATAAATGGAATAAACTTAAACGACCATAAAGCAGGTATTTTTATTATAATGAAGTTAAATCTACTAGAAATAATGCATTGGTTGCAATAAACGCGGTATTTTTCTTGATAAATAAGATAATGTTTCTTATACTCCAAACCACACTTTGGTACTTGTGGATATAAATTTTATTTCATAAATTATCGTGATATTCTTCGTTGATTTTTGAAAGAAACATATATTTCGCCCTTGAAAGTTCTAATATAATAATGCAACGAACGTATCAGTCTCGTCATATCATAATGAAGTTTAGAAACTACTTAAACTTTAAACATTAAATGAACATATATTCTTTCAACTTTCGTCTTTGTACAAACCTATTCATTAAATTAGAATTTATACTGTTTTTAATAGGGTAATTCAGTGAATATTTTTACCTTTTTAAAAATTCCTAGACTCTCATCAAGAGTTTTAATTTTAATAATAACTTTTCAGTAATATTTTGTAGACATACTCAACACTAGAATGCTATACTATTTTTAGATTTTCTTCTAATTTTTAATATATATATATATATATATATATATATATATATATATATATATATATATATATATATAAATTTGAACTTAAAAAAAAAAATAAATAATTGAGCGTTGTTCATATGATTTATCACCTAATAAATATTGCATGCACATGTTGTAGGTCATTAGAAGGTAATTTAAATGCCAATAAATGGAAATCAGTTTAAATTGAAATGTTTTTGAGTGAAATCGAAAATAAAAGCACTCAGTATATGTTATTGAAAATATGATAAATTCGTGTTTGTTCAATTAATTAAATGAACATAAACTTTCCATCTATATTATACACAACCCTTTCTATTTTATTTATTATATTTTCATACATTATAATAAAATCAATATCATTCATTACAAATTCGGGACATAAATCATATATAATCTGTTATGCTATAAAAACTGTTTCTCTATTTAATTTTAAATAAATATGGTATGTACCGTTTTGAACGAATATTTTGGAGAATTCTATTTGGAGTTAACCTCTAACTTAATTACCCCGTTCATCAAAATAACCTATTTGTTATAGTTGGCATATACAATTTCTTTTATGCATTCCAATCTGAGATTAAATTTGATTTGTATCTATGCAACCTCCGGTATGAGATATGGAAATTTATAGTACCTGAATAGCTAACTGGGGTTGTACCAATAGCCATTATATGTAGTTAGATGGTAGATATGTTCAGGCTAGTGGAGTGGCCAGTTGCTGTTCGAAACATAATGGAAACAAATGGTGCTACGCCTGTTATTTAATGTTCTTCCCTGGAAAAGAAAATCGAAAAAAGTACAACATGGGCTGGGTTCAGAAAGTAGTGTTCGCGGGCACTCACCTCAGAAATATAACACACTTTATCGGGTCACGACACGTTCTTTCAAAATATGGTTGTATTACACTATATATACCTATACATATATGCATACAGAATAGGCAACGTGCAGTATATTTGGTATACGTGAAGCATATTAAACCTAGGCATATAAAGAATTATTTTACAGTATATTCTTTCTTAAAACAGTTTTCTTTAGCAATAAGAACATTTATTACATTATAACTTAAATTATGTTATATGTATGTGTATATGTGTACAACCTTATGGCTCACTTCAACATTTTATTTCTCGAATTTATTGTACATTTAACAATTTCCCAATATATATATATATATATATATATATATATATATATATATATATATATATATATATATATATATATATATATATATAACAATACACAAATAATATTAATATATTATATAATAAAACAATATATTTAATATTGTATTTAATTCTCGTATTTCACCATTAATTCTTCAAAACTCATCAAATCTTTTGTACCTAATATTGCTTTGCGTTTGTTTGAAACATTTACGCAAGTTATTCAAGCTGCGTCCACAATGAATAAATTAACAAACTTTAACTTAAACATAACCTTGAAACTTTGTTATGAAATAAATCTTGTAAAGCGTTCAAAATGAGTCAGTATGTTATAACGATATCGTGTACTTAGCTTTTTCCGTATAAAGTGAATTTGCATTACAAACTTGCAGTTATGTACATACATAGATAGAGATTTATATGTGTTAGTTGCATTGAAATTATTTTGGTAAGTTCATTTTCAAAGAGACTAGAGTATTTCCAGTTTTGATTTCATGCACTCATAAGTAGTTCTCGTATGGTTATAACTCTATATGAACACGTTAAACTCAATATATAACAATAATTACGTTACTAGTTTAATAACTATTATTTTGAAACTTGTGTTATTAAATTTGTATATGAAAATTGTACTGAATAGAACTAATTAATAGTGTTTTTGTTAGCGGTTGCCAAATATACTTCAATTTTAGTTGGAATTGTACTCTGTGTTTATTTTATTTTCATTTGTTTATTATATTTGTGGATAATACATTTTGTTAATTAACAATTTAATAACTGACTTGCCAAGTAATCTCTAAATACAGAATTAAATTAAAATTTTGTTTTCTATTGTTTGAAGCTGTTCATATAATACTGTTTTTCTATGGAATTAAATTCATAATTAGAAAAGTTTTACGACAAATATTCATTTTTAATATTTACCATATGGTTTGAAACATTCAATATATTATTTTAATGTTTGGAAATATAAACCGCAACACATTCTATACCCTAATGAAATGAACTACAGAGAATTCTATCAGATCTACAATAGACTTTGTAATAAACCGGTAATTGTGCATAAAAACGGGAGAACTTACATGATTACAAAAAAAAAATCGATCTATGAGAAAACTCGGAAAACGGAACCCAAACACTAAAATTTGAAACTTTTAGTAGTAATTACTGTTATTGGGCACATTTAAAAATTGTGTGTATGCACACGTGAAATGTGATATTTACTTGACGGATTCAATTATGCATTTAATTTTGCTCTACTTATATAAACAGAACAAACATTATCTATGCTTATTATAGATTTAATTTATAATAAAGATTGTAAAAATAATTACTAATTTATAAAAATTACGCTCTATTGTTAATATTCAATAGATAATCAATGATGAATTAATAGACATTATTGATTAACTGAACAAAATAAATTTATAAATTTAACCAATATTTTGTTTTTTAATTAAACCGTATAAAAACCAGTCTTTTGAATAATGAATTTTCGTATCAAAGTTGAGTGATCTTTGGTTCTAGTAAATTAATATTCAAACAAAAAAGATTAAAATATTTCAAGTTTACTTTCATATTTATCCACAATATGTTAATCATTTTTCCATTCATTCAAAATATGTATAAATATACGCTAGCATTCAAAAGTGATTTGAAAAATACTTATTTAAAATAATTGAAAATCGCAAGGAAAGTAATTATCTGAAACACTCTGTTAATTTTTTATTAAAATGTATAGTATATACCGGTCTGCAAATTAAAAATTTAATTTAATTATTTTAGAAAAAAATGTCGTAGCTCTGTATTTTAATATTTTAATTAAAAACAATTTAAATTATTTAAAAATATCACGTTATTATTGAATAAAATTGTACCGTCAAAACATTTTTTATAATACTATAAAAGCTATATAGAATTTAGATTTTAATTACTTTAAAGCTTATCCCTCTGTTTTGGTGTGTCTATGAAATGTTGCTAGTAAATATATAGCAAACTTTCAAGTCTTGTAAAAGCTTATATAAGTGATATATTTATTTATTTGGTTTTTAAATATTTATGGTTGCATTCATAGAACATTTTTCTTTCAATCATTTTTAAATTAATTGAAGTGCTTTTAAATTTTTATTGATTTCGATCAATTAGAACTTTTCCCACGAAACTTGTAAAATTTAATAGGATGAATATAATGAGTTTGTGTAAATCTTCTTTCGCCGCCACGTCTTTTGAGTTTAATGAAAACGCCCACCTTATAAGAGGAATTTAAATTTCTTTGCATTTTTATGTTTCAAGAGATTGGAATCTGGTTTACTAGTGAATTTTTTTTATTTAGAGGAAGTAATTAATTTTAATACATCAACTCTTCCCTTTCAAACAGAAGTTTTCTGTGCTACCACAAATTTCATGTCTCCTTACAGCACCCACACTATGACAGATATTAGAATTAAATTCGTGAGCTCATTTACCACTACAATTAATTAACTAGGTATTAATTTTAATTATCATAGTTCGTTCATGTATTATTTATAAAAAATAACTGCGCTTCTATTTCCCAGCTCCCCTGAATATATTAATGGACAATTAAAATATCAACATCTGTATATTTTAGTGAAAATGGCACATGGAAAAGAGATGGAAGTTTTATAAGCAAAAATGAACTTGAAAAAAGTTAATGTTTTTTGTAATATCTCGGAGGAAACATTTCATATATCAAAATAAGATGATTAATCGTAGTTGTTTCTTGCGAATATCTCTTGCAAAACTTTTGAATTATCCCTACAGATACGAGAAATGTTGAAATCTACTAAATAGAATCTCTACAAATACAGCTATTAAATTTTTGTAATTCCTAGTACTGCAAAATAAATGTTGCTTGATGTAAGTACTCCATTTAAAAATATACGCTTTAAGATTAAAATAATCGAAACTGACATTTTACTAAAAGAAAGTCCTTTTTTAAAAATAAGGATTCATTATAGCTCGCATCTATACTGTAGACATCCTTTCACCCAAGTATTGCATCATATTGCTTTGTAAAAGGAATATTTTCGTATTCAACTTCCTTTGCTTATCAAACGAAACCACGAAGACTGCTGGCGGGCTTGTTATATCAATGGATTCTATTAAAACCCATTTTTACTTTGAAAATACATATTTTTCTATCTTTTACGGAAGCACTGACAAACAGATATTTCAATTTATTAGAACTAAGATGAAAACGGAAATGCTTGTGTAAAAATTAAATACGTCCTGATAAAGCACTCACACAAAATAATTTTTTAGAACATTTATTTTAGAAATCAGTTTTTCTTATATATAAACGCCTCAATTTTCGTTTCTTACGATTACTTTAGATCATTAAGACAAATTAATAACACGAGTGGAATGAAACAAATTCAATTTTCTATGCGTATAATTTCGAGATTGTTAATTTTATATATTTTTAAAAAAAAATTACTTGTCTGCTACGGCCATCACCGTAGAAAAACGTGCTTGTCACATTTTTTATTTTCATATTTTAATATTGCTGCCATGTAATACCTACCACCACTTTAAAGCAGCTTGTACCACGAGGTAATATATTGGACAGGCCATGAGTTCACATTCAATGGTTGTTTATAGAAGTTCATAGTAGCGCACGGCTGCCTTATGTTGCATTATGGGTATTATATTGATAGGTGTTTTTTATTAACTGCTCATTTTCATAAAATAAGAATGTAAAAAAATATAGTTAAAATACTCGTAGCAATTAAAATTATATTTTAGCGTTTTGTGCTCATAAATGATTTAAAAATAACAGAACAAAATATATACAGACATATTATTGAAAAGCGCTAATTCTACCTTCATCGTACGTAAACTAATACCTGCTATATATTTGTATACAAAGAGATCTTTTTAAAACGTTGCAAAATAAAAATGGATTTTTCTATTGAAAACTATATAGAAATTCGATGTTGATTAAATATTTAATCCTATTAAATATAAAATACTTTATAAATAAAATATATTTGTTACGTGTACGTTTGATATTGCAAACGAAAATCCATATATATTTATTAATTTAATCAAGCAAATATTAGTAATGAAGTCGAAAATATTCCCTGCATAAATGTGTGATGTGCAAGTTAAAAATATAAATAAACCATTATTAGAATATTTTAGAAATTCATTTAACTTTATCTTACCCGCGAGATATTCAACATGATTATTGATTATATATATATTTTTTTTGTGGATAGTAAACACTTAGTTTGGAACAAAGTCTAACAAATGCAAAATTACATACTCGCAGCCGGTAGGCATCGTACTTTCGCACACCATATAATCTTTGGTAGGCACTAGCAAAAGCGTTCAACATCAGTACCCACGGATACACGCTCTCCCTGGTGTCGAAGAAACATCAAAACAAGGAAAACTGATTTCACTGTAGGGTACAATGTATAATATTTTTTATAATAAAAGTGTTTTTTGGTGCGTCTGCCTCATAAAGACGATGTTTTAACACAAAAACATTTTCTAAAAATGGCACAGATTGCAATACAGTACACACGAGTTGTAAAGAAAATAATAATTTATTTTCGTATATTTTTAAATTAAATTTCTCAACAAAAACAGTATAAATATTTAATTTATACATGAAAACAATGTTTTTTTTGTTTTGTTTTGCTGTAAAGTATAACAAAAATGTATCTCCTTTAAAAGCTAATGCAGTAACTATACTAAATAAGAGTCATATTCTGCTTTTTGCCTATACTAAAATTTTATTTAAACATGAATGAAATTACATTTTTTACGCTTTACATTTGTAACTAGTAGATCACCGATGAAAAGCTTCTGATAAAATTTAAAAAGAGCTTATAATAACTATCAATAATCTATTCGGAAATTATTAGATTGGTTTCAAGATGGCGGATGAAATTATTAAGATGCATATTGTTAGTTATTTGCATATACAATGAAATTGGTAGACAGATGGGTGTTCTGGTTTCGGTGCAATTCTATTGTATTCATGAGACTCTAGACATAAAATAACACCATTTCATAAAATCCAATTCATTAAAGCATTGTCACGATATAGTAGGCATAGTAGTGATAACAAGATATAAATAAATTATAAATTCCAACCGCATCTCAACACAATACAGGTTGACCAATTTAAGTACCTATGTGCTTCAATGTGCATTACGGCTGCATTTGAAATGAAATGAATGTGTATGGGGGATTTAAAATATTGCTAGGCTAGTATTGAAGGATTTTAGGTAGAAATTATAAATTAATTTAACTGTTTATGTATTAAAATATTGAATATTCCAATTTGGTAAAAAATATACTTGACAAGAGATTCGTGCTGTTTCCGCTAGATTGATTATTATAAACTTCGTAATATCTTGGAAGATCAACTATAATTTGGATTCGAATGTTTAAATTGAATAGAGAAATCAAGTTTTTTTCTTCGTTTATCACATATTATATTTTACGTAAATGTAATATAAAATAAATGGTAAATTATGAGAAAATGTAAATTTTTCGCAGGTAATTAACAACGATACGAATGGAGACACGGTCGACGTCCATGATGAAGATAAGCGGGATCCGGTGACAATTCTGTCCATTCTCCTTGTGGGTAAGTAAACAAACTAATATGATATGATACATATATCATAAATATTCATTTTGATACAGTTGACTTTGCCATTGTTATTCATAAACTAGATTAATTCAATCCGTCATATACCCGCGTTTGATCTGTTACAAAACAAACAGTAACAGTACAAGTAAGTTACAAATTTACTGTGCACGTGGAAGATTAAACACTGAAGTGGGACTGATTCCCAAGTGTTCTCATGTTCGGTTGTAGGGAAAATGAATTATCTAATCGATTGAGTATATGCGTCAATTTTGGTATTAATATAATTTCTGATGAAGGCAAGAGTAATGTTGAGCAAAATAAACATGATAAATTCCGATTGAAAATACAATATTTCTATGGTATTTAATTAAATATTTGTTTTGCTTGCAGGGATATTCCTTTCATTGTTGATCTTCCTCTCAGTGGCTGGCAATATATTGGTATGCGTGGCAATTTATACGGACCGAGGGCTCCGGCGAATAGGGAACCTTTTTCTGGCCTCATTGGCAATAGCTGACCTCTTCGTGGCCTCTCTGGTAATGACGTTCGCTGGCGTAAACGACCTGTTGGGCTACTGGGTATTCGGTGCTCAATTTTGCGACACTTGGGTTGCATTCGATGTCATGTGCTCCACAGCTAGTATTCTTAATCTCTGTGCAATATCATTGGACCGATATATACATATCAAAGATCCTCTAAGGTTAGTAAACACAGCTCGTTTTATTACACATACATATCAAGTATATATCTCGTCATATATCATTAAATATAATATAAAATGACTTAGAGTTAAATTAATCGTTAAATACTATATTTTGAATGCTATATTGTTGTTATTTCCAATTGCAATCGTAATAGTATACCTAAAAGAAATCGCGACACTTTTCTGGTTTCTGGTTTTGCACCTGGGACTCCTCGATCTAACTAACCGATTGCTCTATCAATCTACACTCTCAGAACGGACAAATAAGGGGAAATGATGGAAAACGCAATCTTTAAAAAATATTCGTTATTAAATAAAATCTGATTCAATTTGAGAGATCATGATCTAATTTTAATCAGAATGTAATTCCAATTTTATTAAAATTTTATTAAAGCTAAAACAAAATAAGTTAAATTGATCCAAACTTGATTTAAATTTCTATGCTCTTGAAAGATTGCATTTTTCATGGCGCTTCGCTGTTCTGCTTTACGAAAACAGGAATGAGATATAGGTCCAATTCAAGGGCAGTAGAATATTCATACTCAATTTCCAGTTATACTTTGGGTGGTGTTATAAAATCATGTACCAATTTCCACATATGCAGTCTCTGCTTTAAATAATATACTATTGACTCAAAAACTTGAGTTAGAATTCAAATTATACAAATAACTAGAATCTGAAAATATATTCAAATCTTGAGCCAAAAAGTTCTTCTATATAAAAAGTTGTTCATTAATTCTAAATATGAGTAAATTTGAAACTCCTAGGTTGTTGTAATTACAGAAAAAGCACTTTACTAATGTTCCGAGAGAAGACGAAAGATTAGTAAACGCCGTTCGATCGCATATTTTATTTAGATTAAAACCCTAATTATCTCTTAGCTGTATATGAATAATTTAGAGAAACAATTGTTACACAAGAATAAATAAGAACACAAAGTGAACACCAAGTTCGTACTTCCAACAATATGCTACAATAATTTTCAGTATTCTGTATTGGAATCATTAATATTAAACACGAACCGGAAAACTGGCAAACTACACCTCTAAATAAAGTTGTTTAAGTTTCAGATATAACAAATAACAACAGTTTATATGTTTTAGTTTTCATTTTCAGCTATTTGGTGTACCAAACGAAGAACTCATGCATTCTTCTTAACTCTTAATACAACAATTTTAGATATTGATCGCGCTTCAAAACCGTTTTCCCTGCCCAGCCTAATATTACAACTAGTATATTATCGGCTTAAAATAAAATAATAATATTATATTTGTAATAATTTTTACATAAAACAAAATTTTCATATTTATGTTCAATTTTTATACAAACATTTTAGAATAATAATGATAAAAGTAGAAGCAAAAGCAAATAGTATTTATTTAAACAAATTGTATATATACTTTTATGGGAATTCATATATTTTTGTTAACAGAAACGACATTGAGTTATTTATTAAAGAAAATGTTTTTGCTGGTACATCGGTATTCTTCGAATATAAAAATGCTTTTAAATCATTTATTTTGTAATTTCCTGAGGAACAATTGGGGATCTTTATTTATCTAATTTCAAGATATATACCTTCATCTTTTTCATTGTTATTTTTCAATAACTAAGTAAAAATAAAATAGGCAGATGTTAGTTTTTAGTTCTGACGCAAGAATACTAACAGACAAAAAAGTGGTTTATTTTCCTAGCGACTTATAATATCAGAGGAAAAGATTTCTTGATATTAATTTTCGGGATGAAATCACATCCCAACATTAAATACAATTTATATTATACGATAGCTAAAAATAGAAAGATTATGAAAACTGTATTGCTGCAATCCCCCTTAAATGCTACGTCCAATGAACCACAGTTCTAATTCTAATAGAGTTAAGCTGTATGAACATTTCTATTTATATGTTTATTATATATACCCATAAGTTTATTTTTGGTAATATCTTTTTTACTTCGAAAAGCTTGTGCTTATTTTATTCCACATCTCGTACAAACTTTATGCTTGATCTGATCAAACACTTCAACATTGCAAATTGCAAACAAGCTTCTGAAATTCTAGAGGACCACTTATCAAATATTCGCACGATCTTTATGTTTAAAAATTAATTCTTTCAAAACAAAACTTATTCCTTTAGATAACTTTGGGTTCTGGGAGTGTTTTCTGCCTTTCCGGTTATAGAACACACAAAAAATGTATGGAATTAAAAGTATATTATTTGCGGAAACTATTGCAACTAATCAAATATATATTATAATGACTAACCATAACAATACAAAAGAAAAATAATAAAGCACCAAAATATATTAAAAAGCCAGCACACCCATGTAATTAAATGAGAGTGTGCGTACTCATACTTTTTATAACTATAATATTTCAACCGTCAACCAGGAGAGAGTATTTTCACACATCGGTCAAGGAATAACTTTTGCGGTATCATTCTTTGACCTCATCTCGCGCACAGTTATAATTGTTTCGTTATTCACACCTACTCTTTCCCCTTCCTCATATTTAAAACATATTTTAATATTAAAGATTTTATGTAGGTAGTATATTTTAGATTAAATGAAAACGATAGACATGTTCTCATTTATAGTGCTAACATGATACGTGTCAGGATGTACACCAATCTTCACTCTATAGTAATTTTCCCCTAACACTGAATATTTCAGTGTTGTGTTATGTATGTATAATAATAGTATGCCGGGTCATATGAAAATAGCTTAGTTCGTGGTAGACGTAAGTGTTGATTCAAATTCGCAATAAACATTATAAGCTCGCCAGCAGAGCGGAATACGTGGATGGCAACCGACAATTTAAATAGCACACTGACATCGGATCGCTCAATTTTCAGATGAGTTCATTCTGTTTACTGTCGATTTGCTTTACAAGGTAAGCATACACGGCAGAGTGCATAATCCGGTTTCTTGGGTTTTAGCGGCTTTGACCTGACATGAATCTAATAGGCAAACCTTTGAATTTAACTACACACATTTTGTGCTGACACTGCGGAGACATGATGAAGCATTTCCGGTAGTATATATGTTTTTTACTTTTTCATTAATGGCACTGGATATCTAATTTCCATATTTAAAGGATTTGTTAAACATTTGTATTATAGCCTATTCCAATCCATCTGTTTGTATTCCGTATTTTGGTTATTCGTAAGTATTTACAGATAAAATAAAATAAGGAGTAAACTTCTGTTAGTTTGATTTATTTTTCGTTTGTCACCCTTAAATAAATGAGTGCTCCAGGATACGAGAAACTCTGATTGATTTTGGTTGAACAGTAGCGACGAAACCAATAGTGTATATTGGTCAATAAGTAATTCGATTCGGACAAACAACAAGACAGTAGTCGTTCTTTCAATAAGTTCGTGAATTGCTGATCGAATGAAAGGGATTGGTGACTGTCTAAGAGGACTCGCTTTTCTGTTTGTCTTTATTACTTGACTTTGAAAACAATATTACATCCTTTCAGAACACTCTTTGGTTTCACCATTATAAAAGAACATCTTTTATTACGAAAATAAAACAATTCGTGCAAACAAGAGATTTTGTATATGTTTCTTTTTCTTGTAGTTTTTTTTTAGAAACGACCGAGACAAAATAAAACAGCGAAATAATGTTTTACAACATATAAATATAAACATAATGTATTTACAAAAAGAAAATTACACCTGTTTAATTTTGCTGTAATGGTGGAGGCTTTCGGCTCAGAGCCGAAAAAATATTTTAGAAGTGCTTGGAAAGTAATTTTTAAAGAACAATGAAAAAGATAAACTTATATATATGATAAATACAGACACCGATAATTGTTACTAGTGGAAATTAAAGATGATTTATAATTCTATGAATTATTTATATTATGTATTTTCAATACTTATTGCATTTTTAATATACATGTTTTCAAATGATATGCATAATTCATTATTAACAACAAACAAAAATCAGGATAAAAAATACTGAAACATATATATATATATATATATATATATATATATATATATATATATATATATATATATACGAGGGTGGTCTGAAAAGTTTCCGACCTCAACATGAAGATAGCAGCACTCGTAAATAAAAGCTAGGGAATTTCGTTGTTCATCTGTTGACAGTTACTCACCAAAGTTTCAGCCATTTTGGAGGCGCAGTTGTTATGTAACAGTCGTTTGAGTGAGGTGATGTGAGTGTTTTTATGAAAATGGACAAAATCGAGTATCGAGTTGTCATCAAATATTTGTTTTTACGCCTACGCAAATCAAAGATGAGTTGGATTCTGTGTATGGGGACTCTGCACCATCATTTACCACAGTGAAATTTTGGGCAGCTGAATTTAAACGTGGCCGTAAGAGCTTGGGAGACGATGAACGTTCGGGACGTCCAAAAACTGCAACTACCGACGAAAACATCGCCAAAGTTCACGAAATGGTGCTAGACGACCGCCGAATTAAAGTGAGAGAGATAGCAGAGGTTATGAACATGTCAAAAGAACGTGTTTGTCACATATTAAATCAACATTTAGACATGAGAAAGCTGTCCGCGCGTTGGGTGCCGCGTTAGACCAAAAACGTGTTCGAATGAAGATTTCCAACGCTCTGTTGGCGCAGTTTGGGCGCAATAAATCCGAGTTTTGGCGCCGATTAATTACTGTAGATGAAACTTGGATACACCATTTTGTTCCCTCATCTAAAAATTTCGCTTCGAGGACAGAGATTTTCGTCAAATGAAGAGGCAATCACCTTCGTGAACAATTATTTTGCAGAGAAAAACGCCGAGTACTATTTGGACGGGTTACAGAGATGGGAGCATCGCTGGGAGAAGTGTGCAGAGTTACAAGGAGACTATGTTGAAAAATAAAAAATAAATTCTGAAAAAATGTCTTGTGTCTTTGTTAGGTCGGAAACTTTTCAGACCACCCTCGTATATATATATATATATATATATATATATATATATATATATATATATATATATATATATATATATATATATATATATATATATATATATATATATATATATATATATATATAATCTTGTTAAGTGTTTAAGTGTAAGTATACTAAAAGGATCACACAAACGTCAAAAAACAATTGTCTCTCGGAATAGTGGTTAAAGTTTAGGATGTTGGCAAATAAAAACTTAGGTATACAAACAAAAAATAATAGTAATTGTGATGGTGATAGGAAGAAAATTGCTTCTAATTTTCTAAAACTTGAAAAGACAATGTGAAAACGGCGATGTCCACGACATAAAGAAGAGTTTATAAAAGTTTTAAAAAGTCAACCGAGAAGTTTAAGTTTAAAATATAATGAGATGAAGGTTAGTCTCCGATTTTGTTGTAAAACTTTTTCTAAGAGGTGGTACTGACACCGGTCAAAAACAAACTTTATATTTCACTGACTTTTATTTTATTTTTTATTAAAAATGGATCTATTTTTGCAATATGATTTAAAACAACAATACGAGTTTTTGATTATAAACTTTATAACTGCAATAAACTTTTAACGCATATATGAATAGATAATTGTAGTTCATGTTTACAGTAATTGCAAATTTAGTGGTTTTATTTCCTAATGATTGAAATGAACAAACAATTTTCTTTTAGTGTTATTTGATTTCCATTTGTAAACATAATAGAATTGATTTAACATTTGTGTTGTATATGTATATAACTTCTATTTTCGTACTTGGGTTTCATAAATATAACACAAATCACAACAGCTGTGTGTGAAAGTATGTTTGGCGAGCAAAAAATACAGTCGTTAAATTATCATAAGTGTTAGTTGAAGTAACATTATATTAGCGTTACATCAGTAAGTGCTTACTGAGACGACATATATATTATATATAGTGGCATATATCTTCAAGATATTAAGTACTTACGCTAATTTACGCTTCAAGAATGAGAAATTATTTTCACAAACGCATAATCGATATGTTAATATTTTTTGTCAAAAATCTAATTTTTTTGAATATAATTCCTAGGTATGGCCGATGGGTGACCCGGCGAGTTGCAGTCGTAACAATTGCAACAATATGGCTACTAGCCGGTCTTATTTCTTTTGTACCGATATCCCTCGGACTTCATCGACCACCAGAGGCTCTTGTCTATAACGACGGAGAAATGAACTACCCTACATGTGCACTAGATCTAACACCGAGCTACGCTGTCATCTCGAGCTGCATTTCGTTTTACGTCCCCTGCATTGTCATGATAGGTAAATAATTTCAATTTTATTTATATATCTTTTTAATATTACAATTATCAGTGAAATGATTTTTCTACCTATTTACTTTTCTGAAATAATTAGCAAAATGTATTGCTTAGAATCTATAAAATGGCGCCCGGTATTCGTTACCAGGTATTAATTTTCCTTTGTCTATATTTTCTATAGCAGTTTCAGCTCTCATAAAAAATCTCTTTGTAAACAGTTTTAAAATAAAATATTTGCAAGGGAAAATTATTCTTGTTTTATAACATCTCTTATTCTGTACGGTTTACTCAAAATAATCGTATCACGCAATTACCTCCACCGTGTTCAACCATTTATTCCACGTATTTAAATAATTTGATTAGCCATATATAAATTACACTTTCAAATGAATAGCTGTAACTTTTGGCTTTCGTTATTCTGATTTTTAATTGTACATTTTAAATTATATATATTCTGAGGTATATTGTATTAATCCTTAGAACACGTATCACATAAAATGTTATTGGATCTTAAACTGAATAATACTAGTTGCGAATTTAAAAAGCAATTTTTCTCGCTTTAACGATTACGGGTAAAAATTGCTCGTATACTTGCTCTGGCTTATAACTATATTTTCTTAAAGTAGACAACGAATGGTTTTTAAGTGCTTTACGTATAATGTTGTTTAACTATCCGAAATCAGACGGTTTCAATTTTCTTACTTTATTAAAACTCTGTAAATAATTGTTTTACAAAATTGCCATCCAAGTTTCACGCAAATTTTATGCAAATCAACGTGGAAGTTTTAATTACTCTTCATAACCGATTTATTTGTCTGTTATATTTCATTTTTTGTTTATTTCCTAAGCTTGTGCTATACAACCAATTACATAGTTCTATATTAACTTAAATTAAAATGCATTCAACTGATTCAATTCAGAACATAATTAATTAAGGAGAAGCTATATTTTAATTTCGTTTACATAATTTTATTAAAATTGTACTAACAGATTTATATTGTTATATAATTGCTATAACCATTTAGGTTGTTAGTATTATCTACATGCAATCTACTTTGGTTGGTTATCATTTTATTGCGTGTGAATGTGTCTTTATATACATAAATGTATATACATAATTAACTTGTATTTTGACGGGTATTATAAAATAGGTATTTATTGTCGACTATACTGCTACGCCCAAAAACATGTGAAGAATATTCGTGCTGTGACACGTCCGCTAGATATCGCAGACATTTCAAAGGACATGAAGAAAAGCATCAAAATTAAAAACAAAACAATGCTAATGCAAACACAAACAAATCACAGCTCTCCATACCACGTGAGCGATCACAAAGCAGCAATCACAGTTGGTATAATAATGGGTGTATTTCTGATATGTTGGGTCCCATTCTTTTGTATCAACATCGTAGCAGCGTTCTGTAAAACGTGCATACCTGATATAACCTTTAAAATACTAACATGGTTGGGCTATTCAAATTCTGCATTTAATCCGATTATTTATTCGATTTTCAATACTGAATTTCGCGAAGCTTTCAAACGCATTCTAACTGCACATTACCCTGAATGGTGTAAATGTGGTTATCAATCCGTTTCGTTGAATCAGTCCGAGAAATTTATCACCGATTATGGAACGAAAACCGTGATTGTAAACACGAAACGTCGCGGTTCATTCAAAGAGTATCCCAGTGATCATTTCAGTCCGAGGTCAAGTCGCGATTCTATCCGACAAATTCGGATCAATTCGTCCGATTGTGACATAATTGATGGGGAAGAAATTAGCGCGATTTGACGTGAAAATTTATAAGTTTCTTTTTCTACTGGCGATTATGAAAATTGGAGATGTTGAGTATGTTAGTCATAATTCATATCACGTTTAATCTATAATAATAATGTATATAATGAAATTTATAAAACAGTCAGATCTTTACTAATTAAACTTTTTGTACTTATACATAGATATTAAATATCACTATGTATTGTTTATATTTAATTTCATTCTTGCTATATTTAAAATTCGTCTGTTGGCTTTATCATTCCACTAAAATTTTACTCCAATTTTGAGTAAATTAATTTATTGAATAGGTAGTATACTTCGGTGTATTAAAAAATCACTTTATATAACCGCGTAATAGATACTAAAATTCGGAGTGACTTTTCGTATAATAATTTAGTTTTCCTTTATGTTGTTATTTACATCGTCACAAATGGCAAACAAGAAATCTCTTTTTCTCTCTTTCCAGTTATGACATAAAATCAATATAAGTACGGTGAGCGTGTGAGGTGAAACAAATATTCATACTTTTGTATCAAGTTGAAAGGATTAGCCTTTTGTATGATACACTGCAGTTTAAAAATTAATTACTTTTAGAATCAGTATAATGACTTGCAAAAAACTCGAAAAATGTAGAATCCGCCTCATTTACATACCGCAAATGCAGCGTATATGCTGTATAAAATAATAATTTAGGCAATACTTCTTAACTACAACAATTTAATGGATTATAATGTACAAAATTTACATTTTTGCATTAATAACGCTTGCCTAACTTACTCTAATTTAATCGTAGCAGTCTCAATATTTATTTACCGGAAGGCCATCCATTGAATTAATGTGTTGATTCCGGTTTCATCAATATCCTGACAATAGAATACAAATACATTTTTATATTTGATTGATTTTCCTATCAACTCGAAACAAATTACTAAACAAAAATTACGATAGGGTTATATCCTTTGTAGCTATTAATTTTATGAGATTGAGAGCCCAAATTTATGTAAGGTATATCAATTGTGGTTTTAGTATTCCTTCCAGCTCTAATTATAATTAAATTGCTAAATAATCTATTCAAAAGTCGAAGGAAATTGATCTTGATTGCTCTGTGCAAGTTACAAAGAATAATCGTGCACTAATACACACTGTGTTAAAACTTAGAGCATAATTATTCGTTCGTTCGTTTCGCCTGACACTTCGGAAGTATACTAGTCATTTTTAGCAAGCTATAATGTTCTTGACTAAAATATTAACATAATTCTTGCAACACATTTATCTGAAAGCATTCTTTGTCAACGAATACACAAAACAACACCAAATTTATTGCAGATATTCTCAAATGTAACTATTTAAGAATATCTTAAATGTGTGAAAAATTAATCAACTCTTATTTCTATTCTTTAAACATGTTTAATCATATTTGCTTTATCTTTTTTTATCCCATTTCTAGTAGTAAACAATAAATCAAGCATACACAGAAAAAGATTGTTTTAATGTAATCAAAGCAGATAAATATGATTTGCCTTTAGTATTCAAACTTTATTGGTTTAAACATTTTTTGTTAGAAATAGCAATCAAAAATAGTAATAAACTTTAAATTTTGGTAACTAATAATATGCCTTGGCATATACATCGATGGAGGATTTATAAATGGTGATTTTCAGACCCAGGGATAAATTTGATTTTGTAGGTTAAACTCATACCACACTACGGAACATTTAATACTGTTTGACGAGTTTTTCATTTTCAACATTCCATTACCGCAATACAGAATTATCCAGAGGCGCAGTTATTTTAGGATATAATGATTTTATACCGACAAAAAATGTAAATGTCTGTATATTATCAATATTTAGCTGAAATGTTTCTATAGTGTATTTCTTTGATCCATAATACAACATTAAATTTCTGAATATCTAAATTAAATAATTTCTCTGTTTCTATGATGTCACTTTTCAAGCAAATTCTGTGCTTTATTTACTGTTTCTATAAATAAATTCTTTTTCTAGCAATATACTCCTATATGGTTGTGATTATACAAATATTTTAAATTTACCAAAAACTTGTATATATATTAGTCAAATTATTAACATAATTAATAACTATCTTTATTGTTTGAACAGAATATAACTAAAATGATCTATTTATTATGTTATGAACATATAAAATATAATTTTTAATAACTGTAAATTAGTGTATCCAAATAAATATATGTATCAATATAGCTAAAATGTGAAACAGTAGATAATCCATAAATATATAAATCACAAAAATTGTGACATTGTTTTACTTGTTTATTTCCATATAATGGTCTAAACAGGGTGTCCATAAAATATATCAAACTGAAAAGAAGGTAATAATCTATTTTTTGAATAGCTACTTTTATAAAATATCTCTTATTTCTGAAATCCTCAATTTTAAAGATTTGGTTTAAATTTATTCTTATTTACGATGTGCACTCGACTCATTAGAAAAATATTACATACATTTCTAATTCAAATTACTTGATATTTGTAATCGGAAATGAGAATAATGTGTAATTATAAAAATTATTGTTTTATATAAACATATGTATAATCGTACTTAATACATGGTTATTAGATTTTTCTGTGATACATTTTTAGGATAAAATTAGCTTTTACGATGCATATTTACTTTTCAATTGCCAATTATTATCTATTTGGTTTATTAGTTATTTAAAGAAGTAGAGCACTTTGTACAAATATTAAATTATTAAATTATTATTTATTTAACAAATATGCATGGTTCAAGAATAATTTTATTTGTTAAAATATAATGTGTAGTATATAAGAAAGAATAAAGCACATAAATATAGTAAAAATAAATGTGTCAAAAACATAATATCTATAAATTTCTTCCGGATAGAGAAATAGGAAGTTTATTGTTGAATGAACGCAATATGTAACTTTTTTTAAAGGATCAACCTTATAACATCACGTTTTTCTAAAAGTTGTTTTACACTCTACACACTTTTTATTAGAAAAATAATATTCTTCTGAACTTCATAACATTCAATTTACACTATAATTTTTGTAACGTACTAGACACTGATTAGAACCAAAGAATGTGTAAATAATATTTTTTCCTCAGCGTGTGTATATTCAATAAGCTAGTCATTTGTGTAAGATATATCATTGGCAAATAGTTTCCAGGGAGGCTATCAGAGACGGCATGTCAGAAAGAGAAAGCGAAACTGTATCTACTAAATAAAAATTCGAGTAATTCAATTTAACACATAAAATATTTAAAGAATTATTTATGTTAGTTTATTTAAAAGTTAATAATAATTCAACCATTTTTGGCAAATGCTATATTTTTTGGAGTACATATCACAAATTTGATTAGACAAAGTTAGCATTTTACATACTTTTTGTTCATATGTATGATTTTTGTTAATTTAATTTGCTCTTCACATATGATATGTATTTATGCAGAGTAAATGGAGTTTCTATGTATGCTCAGTTGTCCAAAGGATTTCTGTAATTCAAGTACCCCAAGATTCAAATTTCTTATGATATGTCATATGTGTTAATGTAAATAATGATTTATGCTCGTTGGAGTATTGCTACCCTGATGAAACAAATACATTTTTTAATGTATAATTAACAATTGAACACAATCATGAAATTAAAAATCTAAATTCAAGCAAATTCTAATTTAATTATAATTTGCAATTATATTGAATTTAGTAGAATTAATCAACTTCTAATGCAATTTTACTGAACTATATGATTTTCAATTGTGCATTTAGGTCATGTAAATGTGCATCTATTTTTATCAGTATATATTAATGAAAGGCCAATGATATATACAGACTGAAACCGCTATATGGTTTGTATTTTCCAGTAGATATAATATATATTTAGATATTTCTAAATATTTATTGTAATGTAGACCACAATATAAAATCAAGCGCACGGTATACTAATTTTTAGTTACCTCATAATATATAACTAAATATTATAGTGAATTCTTTCATGTAATGTTATATGTACCTTGTAAACAATTATAATTATAAGTTATTAAACATTTTGTAATATTCCTTGTTCCTTCTTTGTGAGCTAGACCAATTTATAGAAAGATTTTATAATATCTTTTATATATATATTTGATAGAGTATCTTTAGGTTTTTGTTTTTTTCGTCTGAATCAGTTAAGAATTCGTTTAATTCTTCAAAGAAAGCAAATGATCAAAATGATACATTCAAACACGCAAATATCAAATAAATTTAAAAAAATTGTTTCTCTACTAGTTACATACACCTATATGGACATGAACATTGAAAATTATACGTGCAAATTGCTATTCAACCCCTAAATTGTTTCATGTTTACTCACGTAATTTGATTTCCCATACACATTGCTAATCCAAAAAGTTTGTGATACCAGTCTGTATCCTGGAATAAATACAAACAAATTGGAAGAGCTGTGCCAGATTAAAAATATTGTATACATCATATTTATAAATTTGCCAATCACTTTTGCAATTCATTTATTTATTATTTTTCAATAACAAAATTCATATTGAAAAACATTATCTTTTCTAGCTTTTCCAAAATATAATGCGAATCTTGTTTAGCTTTCCAGTGTTTTGGTCGCGGGTTTATGAACACTTCTATTTTAAAATTTATGCTGTTGTACGGGTACGGTTATCGATGTTGCGGATATTAGCTTATTTAAATGCATATAGGTTTTTTTACCGCTCAATATATAGGCCTATTTTTAAGCTGCGATTCCTCAGAAAAAATAATTGAAGAAAGATAATAAATCGTTTTTCAGATGTTTCAGGACAATCTCCTCGACTTAGAAATTCAAATTACTTACTAAACTTTATACCAAGTTAGTTACGTCACAAAAGCTCTAAAGCCATTATGTCACATTTGCAAATTATATTCCTCATGTATGAATCGTCACTGAACTTGAAGCTTGTCTCTCAATCATTTTAATCTCTTTTGTCGTCAATTTTCATCCTCTTTCTGACAGTTTTCAATGTGATGAAACTAAAATTGACTGTTTTAAAATAATATTGTTTTATAACAAAAATATATATTTTCCTGCTACGCATTGAAGAGCGTTTGTTGTATTTCTTGCTAAATATGTTTTTTTTTCTTTTGCAAGAACAACACTTGACGCAAAGCATCCGGTTTTTGTGAAGTCACCTATTTCGAAGCTTTTCTTGCCCGAAAACAATAAATCAATGTAGGAGTAAACCAACAGCACCCACCCACCCATATCCTTTCATCTTTAAAAAGTTTTGTTCGCAAAACAATGATGTGTCATTCTTCAAATAATACCTCTTCATATTTTGCTTCATTAATTTATTTTTTAAATTTTTCCATTGGTATTGTTCGGCAAATATCGATCAATTATTTGAATAGAATTTCTTTTTACTAACAATATTATAAATATCCTATACCCTGTGTTGGTTAAAATACATATTATATCTTATAGATATGTAATAAATAAATGATAACTATTTAAAAAATATATAAATATAGATGAAGGGTAGCTTTATCTATATAATAAATAACAAGAGTGGCATTTATAATCTTTTTTGTACATTAGAATTCTAATGCTTGAATTTGATTTTTATCATTTCGCACAGACATGCTTCGCATTCTTTATTTTCTCTATCGGTCATTATATTAATTTGCATCAACTTCTAATCGGTTTTATGCAAATATGTTTTATCTAATTTTTTCAATTACATTTCTATGCTAATAATAAAATAGATTATTATATTATGTATATAAATACATTCTTCCATTATATTATTTTAACAGTCAAAATGATGAACTTACTTGTGTTATTTAGCGCCTGTATTCTTGTTAAGGTAAGTGAATCATATATACTTATATATATATATATATATATATATATATATATATATATATATATATATATATGTATATATATGTATATATATGTATATGTATATGTATATGTATATATATATATATATATATATATATATATATATATATATATATATATATATATATATATATATATATACATATATGTATAGTATGTACATTTTAGTTTCTATAACATGGGGTAAAACACTGCCACATTTTAACTATTATTTCAATAATAATATATCAACAAGTACTTTATATATTATTTCCTACACTAAAACGTAAATGGTCGCGTTTAAGATCATTAATATTCTATTTTACCGGAACATTTTTAAACACCGTTTCCTACTCAACTGTTGGAAAAAGAAAACACCTTGAGACCAGCTTAAAGAAAAACAAATACGCTCATCGCTTTTTGTTGTACGAAAAGTTTTCAAAGTTTCGCAACACTCTTCAATTCGTCGTATTTTAAGCTTGAACAACTAAATCTCGAAGTGTATTTTCGAAGGAAAATAAACCTTTCATGTTTTATAGAAAATAATAATTTTCAATTGCCACCATAAACTACTTCATAATTTCTTTGTTATTGAGTTTAATTTTAATAGTTCTTCCTTTCTTTTATATAATATTTATGTAATTTTAACGAATTACTTCGCAGGCCGATATAGACTGGAGTAATATAAATGAGATGAAAGTGCCTATTGAAGATAAACTTTTACCACCTTTATTTATGTCATACGATAATAGAATTGTCGGGGGAGAAGAAGCAACTCCACATGAATTTCCACATCAGGCAAGTTTAAGATGTTTTTTAATGAAAGTTTCAAATAACTAAATTGTGTTTCATACAGGTAGGATTGGTTGGAACATTGGCAGATGGTAGAAGAGGTTTTTGTGGTGGCAGTCTTATTTCAAATCGATTCGTATTAACTGCTGCACATTGTGTTGATGGGTAAGTCAATCTAATTTAAAAATTGTTTATTTTAAAACGAAAAGCGAAATAAAAGAAATCCACACTCATTTTAAAATTGCAAAAAATATTGTTTCTTATTAGACAAATTGAAACATAGTAGTTTGACTCATTATAAACATTCTATTAAACAGTTTATTAGTTCTAATTTGATATTATACCTAACGCTGAGGGACTTATTTTTATTTTTAATCAATAATATCAACTTATACAACTATCAGAATGTAATTTTATTTATTTTGTGTATATTTGTACATAAAGAGTGAAGAGTACTGAAGTTATACTTGGGGCACATAAGATTCGAGAACACGAAGCTGAACAAATACATTTAAATTCAACTGATTTCATTATTCATGAAAACTGGGATCCCCGATGGGTGAAGAACGATATTGCGTTGGTTAAACTTCCGGAACATATACAACTCAACGGTAAGTTTTCCAATTATTCGACTTAATGTTTAATCATTCACGCCACGGACAACGATGTAAACTAAATAACATTTTCTTTTCATTTATAGAAAACATAAAAATAATTAAATTATTCTCTACTTCAAATGATGATTTTGAGGGACAATCTGCAGTTGTAAGTGGCTGGGGCAGAGATACAGATGGTAAGTTTTAATTTAATTCTTCAAATATAAATATTTACAAAAAATTATTTTACAGCTTCCCAAGCCACAAGTGCAGTCTTAAAATATACTGATACATCTATAATTTCAAATTTAATATGTTTTCTGAGTTATCCGTTCTTAATTCGAGACTCCCACATTTGTACATCGGGTAGAAGTCATAAATCAACATGTAATGTACGTCTGTTTAAAATAATCAATGTATGCTCGCTCGAACAGTTTTTATAAAAGGAATAATTTATATTCACAGGGTGACAGTGGTGGTCCATTAATTGCTAATTTAAATGATACATCATTTCAAATTGGAATCGTGTCATTTGGACGGACTGATGGTTGTGAAAAAGGACATCCAGCTGTTTTTAGCCGCATAACTAGTTTTGTTCCATGGATTAAAAAGCATTCCGACGCAAACATTATTGAATAAATATTGATAACTGTAAATGTAATAATTGGTATTGGATTAAAAGCATATTTAAATGCGTTACTATACATAAATGTGTAATGAAAACATCTGCAAAGTCTTGCACTGAACTTTCTTATACGTAGTAGGTATATTTTATAGGAAGGGTATTAAAATGCGAATGTTTTAATGTTCAAGAAAATATATTATTCATTGCGCTGCATTCGAGTTATTATAGCCGGAAGATTTTTAAAATTTTCAAATGAACTTAAAATTTAAATCATAAATTATTTGAATCTATTTACTAAGCATAATTTCCCATACCTACGTATCTATGGCAATATAAATAAGAAAAGTAAGAATTTCAATAACAATTTTCTTGTAGCTGGTAAATTATTTGAAGAAATTGTTCAAACAAAAGTTGTGGGAAATATTAATATCTTTCATTTAAGTTATTATTAATTTTACTGTAAGTGCATCCGTTTCGGAGATGTTGCAAAAATTACTAGTGTAACATATAACATATACACTTCCGGTTTGAATATTCTTTTCAAAAATTTTACATGCTTTTCAAAAAATGCAACCGATTGAAGATCCTTGGTGTCCATGCGCAGTTCAATGAGTCTGAGGAACCATTTTCAATTAGACACATCTTCATCAACTTCTGGAGAAATCTAGCGGATTCTGAGAAATAGAAGACAATGAAATTGTAAGTATTGTTTAAATTATTTTCTTTATTACGTTGCACTTAATATAAAGTATAAACAAATACATTTTCAAACTAATTAATTACATTTATTTATTTCTGAAAATGCAGTCGATGATGATCCTTGCTGCCCATCCTATCGACAATTCAATGCGCCTGAGGAACCATTCTCTACCAGAAGACATCTTCATCAATTTCTGGAGGAATCTAAGAGCATTGCAGTCCATCGGCCGTTCTTAGATCAGCGCCGCATCACCTCTAAACAGATTCAACAAATATTGCAGTGCGAAGATCAGCGCCCCGTCCCCCTAAACAGATATAAACAAATTTGGTTCATTATGTATTATTTATTAACTGAATTTATATGTTTGAATTATATTTATAAACAATTGTGCTTGGAACAATGATTTTTGTACTTATATTAATATTTTATATATGTGTATGTAGTGTTTAATGAAATTGTATCATAAATTAATTAATTAAATGGGTGAATCAAAATTTGCATGACTTTTGCTTTGAAACGAAATCCTTTATCCTCTATTTTTATTTTCAGGATAATACACAGAAAAGGGCTCCTCAAAGGTAAGTATCTAGGTATGTATATACATTTGATATTGCTATTATTTATTTATATCCTTTCATGTATGATTAGTAACTAAATTAAATATCTACATAATAATAATAATAATTTATATATATATTGTCTTATATTGTTGATAGGTCGGCATGGTTTTTAATTAATTCCACGAGAACCACTGGCTCCAGAATGCTCTCTCGCGGTTTCGCACTAAATATTGACCTTCGCAAAAATTAGAGATGCTAAAATAGTAAATCGCAGACAAAAACTTTTTTACGCCCAAAAAAACAGAAGGCTATAGCCTTCTGTTTTTGACGATTTCTGTCAACATGGTTTTTAATTAATTCCGCGAGAGCCACTGGCTCCAGAATGCTCCCACGCATGATATGAACCCTTGCAAAAATCGCGAATAGCAGCGCGAATAGTAGCGATAAAAATATTTAGCCCAAAAAACACCAAGGCTCTATCGCGGTTTGCAACTAAATATTGACCCTAGCAAAAATTAGAGATTGTATTTTAGTGACAAACAATCTAAAAATATCAATTTACTTTTGTAAAAGTTTAGTCGAAAATAATGTAAAAGTCTTTAAAAATTTTTATACTAATTAATATTTTTAGGTTATATATAACCTCAAAATTTTAATTAATTTTTCACACCTTTTAAAATTTTCAAAAAGATGACTTGCATATTCAAAAACATGACTTGCAAAAAAAAATTTTTAGGTTATATATAACCTCAAAATTTTAATTAAAATTTCACACCTTTTAAATTTTTTATCAAAATTTTGACCAAATTTTAACAAAAATTGAAAAATTTAATTGAAATTTTTAGGTTATATATAACCTAAAAATATTTTTTTGCAAGTCATCTTTTTGAATATGCAAGTCATGTTTTTGAACTTTTTAAAAGGTGTGAAAAATTAATTAAAATTTTGAGGTTATATATAACCTAAAAATATCAATTAGTATAAAAATGTTTAAAGACTTTTACAATATTTTCGACTAAAATTTTATAATTTGATATTTTTAGATTGTTTCCTTGGTTTTTTTTTTTTTTTGCTAAACATATATCTAAGGATATAAATAAATAATAGCAATATTAAATGTATATACATACCTAGATTCTTACCTTTGAGGAGCCCTTTTCTGTATATTATCCTGAAAATAAAAATAGAGGAAAATGGATTTTATTTCAGAACATTGCTAATTTAGATTTATACATTTATTTAATTAATTCTTGATACAGTTTCATTAAACATTACATACACATATATAAATTGATTAATATAAGTACAAAAATCCTTGGTACAAGTACAATTGTTTATAAATATAATTCAAACATATAAATTCAGTTAAAAAATTATGCATAATGAAACATATTTGTTTTTATCTGTTTAGGGGGATGGGGCGCTGATCTTCGCACTGCAATATTTGTTTTAATCTGTTTAGGGGTGATGGGGCGCTGATCTTAGAATGGCCGATGGACTCCAATGCTCTTAGATTCCTCCAGAAATTGATGAAGATGTCTTCTGGTTGAGAATGGTTCTTCAGGCGCATTGAACTGCCGATGGATGGGCAGCAAGGACCTTTAATTGACTGCATTTTCTGAAATAGATAAATAAAATTTATTAGTTTAAAATGTATTTGTTTAAACTGTAAATTAAGTGAAACGTAAGAAATAATATATATATATATATATATATATATATATATATATATATATATATATATATATATGTATATATATATATATATATATATATATATATATATATATATATATATATATATATATATATATATATATATATATATTATTTCTTACGTTTATATATATATTTTTTTTTTATATATATATATATATATATTTATATATATATATATACATATGTATTTATATATATATATATATATATATATATATATATATATATATATATATATATATATATATATGTAATACAATCTTTTCTATAACTATATTTGGAGTACCATTAGTGTATGGGTAGATGTTATATATAAGATAAATGTATCATTTATCTTGAAAGGAAAACAAATTTGCACTGCAAAAATGACCAAGGATCACTGTTTGAGAACTGCAGTTGGCTTGTATGCCAAATGTTTTTCACATGTTTATATGTTATTCAATATTATGTATTAAATTTTGTTACAGAATTCAAATACATTTTATAAAATATCGCGCATACATAGATGAAATATAAATAAATATAAGTATTAAATATAATTCTAACAGAATAGTATCCCTGGCGGAAGCGGTCATGACTTAACCACATTTATCTACTTTCTAACTGATCCTTGAATAACATCACAAATTTTTGTTTATATACAAATGTTTGGCTTCACTTCAACAGGAACTATTCTTTGTGTTAGATAAGATATGAACATAAAATAAAACAATATAATGAATTTGCATTCGAAAGTGTAATAAGTTTGTTGTTATTATTATTAAAACTGTGCTATATGATTATATAAACACGTAATTCCATATCAAGAATTCCAAAAACTATCAACAAAATGGATTTGCCTTTCACAACAGACTACGCCAAAAGTAGCCGATCTATATGTCGTGGCTGCTCAATGCCTATTATCAAAAATACACTGAGAATAGCAATTATGTTACAGGTATTAATATTTTTATTGTCTATTTAGTATATTTTTGGAATAATCATATTTATTTTTAAGTCGAATTCATTCGATGGTTTAGTACCAAATTGGTATCATCACCCTTGCTTCTTCATTGAGCACATTCCAGAATCGACAAATGACATTGAACATTTTGATTTACTCAGATGGGAAGATAAGGAGGAAATTAAGGACACAATTGGTATGCAAGCTTTCTCTTTTTAAATATTTTTTAAATTACCCAAACTAATATAATGTGAATTTTTTTCCGAATATTTAAAATGCATTATTGTAGCTGCTGGTGAATCGCCGTATGCATCACAAGATAATGGCGAACAATTAAAAAAAGCTATAGCGAATGCTGCGAGCAAAGCATCGATACAAGATTATACTATTGAGTATGCCAAATTTGCCCGAACAAAATGCGAGCAATGCAAAGAAAAAATATCGAAAGATGAAGTAAATATAATCATTAATTATCATAATTTTATTTTATAATATATCCTTTTAACTTTTAGATTCGCGTTTCTAAGAAATCTAAGAAAATGCTTTGGTACCATTTAAAGTGCTTCGTTCAATGCCACGAAAGTTTAGGTTACTTAGAAAATGGAGATCAATTGGCTGGATTTACAAATCTTTCAGCGGAAGATCAAGAAGATGTGCGGAATGAATTACCGTAGGTTCTAGTTTACGTCCAGAAAATGATCGAGTTTGATCATTTTGGAAACCGTTAATAGTTTATATTTTACATTAAATAATAAATTCATTCTAGAGGACGTGAAGAAGTTCCAAATAAGAAAAAAAGACTAAGCACAGAAACAAATGAGAGCATGAATTTGACAAAGGAAGAGGAAATCGACAAGGAGCATACCTTAATCATGCACTCCTATCGGGATCAATTGAAGAATTTAAAGAAAGAACAACTGGTCCAACTGTTGAGACACAATCGCCATTCAACTAGATTAGATAATGTAAATCAGTTTTACATGCATAATATTAATTTTTCATTATTAGCACGTAATATTTCTATGTTTATTAAATAAGGTTTTTATAATATTACGACCACTGTAGAAATATAAATTCTTGATTCTTATGTTGGTGATTTCGTTTTTATGCATGCATACAATATAGTTATCTATTTTTCTTTTTTATGGATTAGTTGTTGGATCGGACCGCCGAATTGTTGACATACGGATCACCAAGCAAGTGTTCATCTTGTCGCAAAGGCCAACTCGTTTACACAAACAGCCAATACAAATGTACTGGTTTTCTGGGTCCATGGCAAAAATGTAATGGTATCGTTAAAAAGCCAAGATTTACTCCAGTTGACATTCCACTAGAATTAAAATTACAGTATAATTTCCTGAACGAATATTTCTACAAAAAACACAAACGCCAGTCTCTTTATTCAGAGTAAGTTTATAATATATATGTATAATTGCAGTTATTATTATTATTAATTTTTAAATATTTTCAACAGATCTACTGTTGAAAAAGAAACCAGGACAGGTCCTTTGCGATACAAAAACTTTATTTTGACCGGGTTTCCTACTGATGAGTACAATGTTCTTCGTTTGAAAATTAAGTGTTATGGAGGTCGTGTTGTTCCAGAAGTTCGGCGATCTGTTTTTGCGATTATAACTACTAAACAAGAAGTCAATAACAGAACTGAAATAATTGAAAAATCAGAAGAATGCAATGTGTATGTTGTATCAAAAGAATTCCTTGATAACCTAGTCGGAATGCATGCCGATAACTTAGATTTGCCTGCTAGGAAATATAGTTTATGCGAATGGGGAGCTGAGGTATAATTGATTTTAAAATTATTACTCAATTATTTTTGCTAATATAATATGAGATTTAAGGAACAAAACATATTTGTATTAAAAATAATTTATATTGATATTTTTTTTATACTATTAGCTCCACAATCGCGTCCCTGAAAAATTCCAAAAACCAGATTTTGCTAGACACAATAAATCGCGAAGATATGGTAGCCTTGAAAATGAGGAAGAAGGAAAACGTAAAATGCGTGTTAAAAATGGCGTTGCAATCGAACCGGGTTCAAAACTGGAAAATGTTGCACATGTTTATCAAATTGGGGACGTGCGTTACAATGCTGTCCTCAGCAAGACTGATTTACTAATTAATCAAAATACATATTACAAAATACAACTTTTGGAATCAGACATGGGCGATGAGTAAGTGATTTTTATTTACAACTACTATCTTTGGTGCTCTTTATTTTGTGTTTACTATATATAGAAATCTCGTTATCTGTGACAGTTAAATTGTAAATTTAAATATTTAAATTACTTTATTTAAGTGTATGTTCCTATATATGAGTTCTATGTTTTTAATAGATATTGGGTATATCGAGGTTGGGGCCGTATAGGAACTACATGTGGAGATTCTAAAATTGACAAATTTGACACTTTAATTGAAGCACAAATAAATTTCAAGGTATCATTTTTGCATTTTATGAAAATATAAAAAGAGTTTTTAAAACATATTTTTAGAGTGTCTTTCTGGAAAAAACTGGCAATAAATGGGAAAGTCGATTTTCTTTCAAAAAGAAAGCAGGTCTTTTTATGTACGTTGATGTCGATTATCAAGCACAAAAAGAAGAGATTGCAGATCTTAGTATTCGCGTAGCAGATTCCACTCTACCACCATCTGTTGCATATTTGATGGCTATGATATTTAACGTGCAGTCTATGGAAAAGGTCATGTTGGAGTATGAGGTAGCGCATATGTTTTAAACTTTTGTACAAGACTCTCATCATGTGCTATGTTACATAAAATAACGTTTTTCTTAGTTGGATATGCAAAAGATGCCCTTAGGAAAACTAAGTAGATCTCAAATCAAACAAGCCTACGATTCGTTGAACCAAGCCAGTTTTATGTTGAAAGGCGGGCCTAAACATAAACGGGATATTATTACACATTCAAATAAGTTCTATTCCTTGATGCCACATAACGCTGCTTTGATTGCTCCACCAATATTGGACAACCAGGAAATCATCAAGGTATCATCTAATTACGTTTTAAATAATAATAAATTCATTGAATATCTTTAGTTTGTTTTTTTTATATTGAGTATTGTGGTATGAAATAGTTGTGCTCTAGCAATTTATTGTTATTTTAAATCGCAATACTGAAATACACATTTTGTGTGATTATAAAATATTTAATAAATATTAAGTTTCGTCTAACTTTTATTAAACGAAGCATACATTCATATATACTGGTCAATAAATAATAATTGCAATTGACAAAGAAATAGCTTCTGTATGATTTTATTTTGCTTTTAAATTCACTTATATAAAAGCTTGACTCATGCGAATTTCTTTCACAATATATGTTTGTGATACAATTTCTAGAAAAAAGCCGAAATGCTCGCCAGTTTAATGGAACTCGAAACTGCGTACTGCATGATTCAACGAGGTGCCGCTGGTGAAAACGGCAACCCATTGGACGCATACTATAAACAACTAAACACTACCATTGAACCCGTTCATGAGATCACCGATGAATACCAGATGATCAAAGACTACGTCACTAATACACACGCTCATACTCACACCCAATACGATTTAAAAATCCTCGAAGTATTCAAAGTCAAACGATTTGGCGAAGATGATCGTTATAAACCATACAGCAACTTCCATAACCGCAAACTCTTGTGGCACGGTTCACGGACCACGAATTTCGCTGGAATTTTGTCGCAAGGCTTGCGCATCGCACCGCCAGAGGCCCCGTCTTCCGGATACATGTTCGGCAAAGGTGTTTACTTTGCTGACATGGTCTCAAAGTCGGCGAACTATTGCTGCACTACGCTTCAGGATTCTGAAGGTTTGATGCTGTTGTGTGAGGTCGCACTTGGAAATATGATAGAAAAGACTCAAGCGACTTACTTTACGAAACTACCGGTGGATATTCATAGTGTTAAAGGTGTTGGTAGAACGGAACCCGATCCGCAGGATCTTAAAGTTTTGCCTGATGGTGTTCAAGTACCACTCGGTAAAGGAATTACTGATCTTCAAACTTACAGTAGCTTGCTGTATAATGAGTTTATTGTTTATGATGAAGCTCAAGTTAATGTTAAATATTTGCTAAGACTAGATTTCAAATTTAATATGTAAATAGACCGCATATATACAATCGTTCCATTGAATCTTTCCCAAAAACAAATCCTGGACTATTAGATTCCTTTCCAGTATGCCAGCTACACTCCTTGGCGATTCATTCTATTAAATCAGAACATTTATTCATCAACTGTTATTAATAATTGTGAAGTTTAGCAAATTATGATTAAAATGAGCGATTGTACTGATAGGTGTCAGAAATGATTCAAAACTATATTCCGTTGAATATTTGACAATTTAAATTTAGTTTATTTTTAATCTTTTTATATTAAAGTCTACATTAGACCTTTTTGTTACTTAATCATCATAATAAAATAATACTTTATGCACCATTGTAGATTATATGATGCCTATAGTAATAAAATATATGTTGCCATATTCAAATTATTTTATGCATTACCATTAACGTATATATAAGTACAATATGTTCTTGTTTTTTACATAACAAAAAAATATTTTTTCTCGAATAAATATGTCATGGAAATATAATATGTATATCATAAATATTATGTATTTATAAAAATTTTGAAAAGCTTTATTTCGTTTAATTTCAAACCATTGTGCGTGATAAAAAGGATTTCCATTAAGTATTTACATCAAAGGGTGATTTTAGTATTTATCAATATTCGATATTCCAGAGCAAAGTATATTGCTATAAAAATGTAATTCAATATATTTTAGATCACGATTTAAAAAAAAAATCCGATTCGAGATTTTTATCGTATTAAACAATTAATACACAAAAGTCACCTGGAACCACGAAACAAAACCAATAAAAAAATATAATAGATCAGATTCAGTCTATTGAACATGCTAAAAATAAGTTAATAAAACTAAGATGTACTAACCTCGATCGTCGTATACAATTTCAACAAAGTGTAATGTTATCCGCTATATATAAATTGATTTAAAACGTACTATAGAATTCGAGATAAAAATAATCTATTTTTCTTCATTATATAAATTTTTTAAACTGATCGCATTATAGGAACATGAGTAGAAAATTCAATATAGCAGCCCTCAATTTGTAATATGATTCGGAGATTCCTGTGCAGTGACGTGCGGTGTACTCAACTCGATAAATTACATTCGGTACTTGGCGTTCAATTTCGAAGATTAACTTTATTTTCTCTACCAATAACTTGGTAATTTCTTCAATTTCACGGACTGACGCGTTGCTACGAACATCGAAAACGAAATTCTACCATCAAAATGTCATTAAATTGTTCTCACTTTCTATATCGCGTCTTTCATTCCGTGATAGATATATATATATATATATATATATATATATATATATATATATATATATATATATATATATATATATATATATATATATATATAAGTGGCCATAATAATTACTAATATAACGTAATGAATTATTATATTTTTTTGAATTTTTATATTTTAATATTCTTTCTATCTAAACAAAATGTACCCACTATATATAAGAATGTCCAGTGCAAGACAAATTATATTTTTATGGTATATTTGACTGACATACATTATATTTATGTTACTGCTTCGCTCAGTTTATTAAAAGTGATCAAGCATATTTTTTCGTAACTATTTCGCGGTCAAATTCATCAATTTATGTTAGAAACATTCCGACTTTATTCTCTCACATAATTTTTTTGCGTTTTACTTTCTCTCTTAACTTATATGGCCATAAAATATACCTAATATTTAATATATAATGGAAAATATAGAACAATTGTTCTATAGATTATTTTAATTTTATTATTTTAAAATTGGGACAAAGATAACCAGATTATGTATAAATATTAAATATATAAGTGAAAATGACTGTAGTAATTTGTTAGTTAAGTGTCTAACGTGACATTTGTTGAAGTGAGAGATAAAGCTGAAGCAAGGGAAACGGAGATCCCGCAAGATCCTACTTTATAGTTATTGCTTGCTGCTTTTATCCATTTCAAGTCCCGAAGGACATCCCTTGTCAAGTTTTCATCACACTAGAAATGTCTGCGCAGCGCCTCTCCTCAGAGACACGTTGTTATTGCATTATATCACACGCTTCCACAATTGTCACCTTCCGCAACGACGTTGCCGACTGATTCTTCACTCCTTTTTCATAAGCCATAGCATTGCATTTATTGTCGAGAAAGTACTCAAAATGTCATTGAAACTTATATATAAACTTATTTTACGTATGCCGGTTGGCACTGCTTTAATAAAAAATATTTGTTGCAACAACAAAGAAATTTTTCATTAAATTCTATTGATAGAAATGTATAAATAAATAAATACAACTGTAACCAAAAAAAATTAGCGCATAATTGATATAAAGTCGTTTACAAATTATAAACATTTATATTCCTCACCCATATGTTTACAACAATTTCTGTGATTGTGATTATCCATTTATTGGTGCTAAGAATATGTAGAAATGAAAGTGTATGCATATCAGGTTACTAATCGTATTTGATGCGGAAGAAATTGTCTGTAAAAGAAAATAAAAAATTAATGTAACACACCTATAACATATTACCAACGAGAAAGTGAAATAAATCGGAGTGATCAAATGTAATTGTGAATATCAAACACTTTTAAGAAAACGAAACAAATTAGAAATTAAAAGAATGAAAATTCATTGTTTAAAATACCAACGTGAATTGGCAGAACGTGCAGAAGCGAATTCATCGACACAAATGAAACAGAAACTTTTCTTCTGTGTGTGAACTTAGTATTTTCAATAAAAAAAAACAATGTTTGTGTATTTAATAGATATATTTTTAAAATCTAAAAGTTCCGAATTAGTTAACTGGCAAAGAGTTTATTGGGTTGCAATCAGCAAAATATTTTTTGTAAACTAATTCATACTTCTAAAATCAAATTGTTCAACTTTAACTTTAATAAAATTTGCTTTTTCGTTCGTCAATTCAAGAACGGAATTGGAATACCGATCTCAACGAAATGCATACACAGAGAGAAAAGTTTTTAACCAGAACTTTATGCAAAACATTACTGAAATGAAAAATAAAAACTGATGAAATTATTTAAATATGTTTTTAAAAGTTTGACTTCAAACCTAAATAGTTTGAAGTTAAAACTTAGTTCATATCTGTTTTATTGTTCGGCAAATTAGTTGAAGTACGTTTGTGTGTATTTTAACCAAGGTATACAATAGTATTTCAGTATTTATACCACCTCATTTAGTTTAAATATTACTTGTCGTTATGCATGTATGCTTAGGTAAATGTGAAATTATTAGTCAACTTCATTCGCGTAATTGCACATGTGTTTAACTGGCGCCCTACTGCAAATAAAGTAATATCCATAGGCATCCGCACGGGATGTAACAACTAATAATAAGACTTCCCCTACACTCAAATATCATTAGTACCCTTCGGTAACTTCGCCCTGGGCGTCCCTTCATCAAGAATGTCATTTTGCATACTTCAACACCACCCTACCACACTGTTCATTACCTAATGTTTTCTATTTTGAAATCAATGAATAACTTTCAAACTTTTACACTTTTTAGAAAGAGTGCTCGCAAGTTGCTTCATGAATTTTTATGAGAAAGAACTTTTATTTTTTCATAACTTAACATTTTAATATCCTACTTCCTACCCGATCCCTCGTAATAGTTTTGGGCTTGACTAACAAAGCCTCAGGCTATCAGGTGTGGGATCAACTAATTTCACTTTGGGATAATCGTGTAATTTTTCGCAGCACACCCTGCTGTGCCCTTTCTGATTTAATTCCGTTCTAAAATGAAGGTAAAATACATTTCTCCCACAGGCAGTATAAAAAGTAATAGGCATGTTTCGAATTCTAACACTCATTTTTTCTTGCAACATTACATTTGCAGAAAAGAAGAAAATGAGCTATTATAAGTAAAAAATATTTGGAAACACAGGACAATAAGGTGTGAGCGTTGTTTGTCGAGAAAGAGAATAAAATAAACCTATATAAGAACGAGTGTACTTATAATGTGTTGATTAAAATTGCTTCCGTATTTGATTTGATGCAGAAAAAAAAGTGGTTTTACAAACGATTAAACAACATAATATGAACGTACTCAAGTTATCGAAAATATTACAGAGATTTATTACTTATGTTCTTCGTACAATAGAAAACGAATTAAATGCTACAAATCATTATAATTGTTTTAAAATTATATAACTTTGTATCGGGTATCGTTATATAATTGGGATGATCCCTTAACTTCAGTTTCCCTTGCTTAATTGAATAGATTCAAATTACAAGCAGCGTGTTTCTATTTTGATACGCAATTATAAATGAAAAGTTATTACTTTTGCAATATCTGATAGTATAAAACATGTCTTCTTACTCAAAAGTAATATTTAATAATAATGATAAGGTGTCAAGTCAAGTACACATTCATTATTATATGTATGAATATATTTTATAAATAAGTGCATGAAGGAATGTCTCTAACAATGAAGTTTCAAGTTCAAATCAGAAAGTTATGTTTTGGTCTAGAGCACACCATAATGATTATCTATATTTTCAACCTATAATTGCACAAAAAAAACATATCTATTTCTGTTGTACATTATTTGCAGACAGGTGTTACTTGAACTGTAACGAAACGAATATTATAACATGGTTTTGTTATTGAGTGATCTGACATATTTGATACACAATTTATTAACCTATTATACATAGTTGCTGGTTAGCAACTTGTTCATTATTCAATACGAAACACCCCTACGGGAATTAAAGGTTTAGCGTATATATCCGCAGATGCGCTTCGGTTGTAAGAGGCGTCTAATGGGGTATTGGGGAGAAAATTCCGTTAAAAGCTTGTCGGTACAGTTTTGGTTAAGTTGTGGTAGTTGAGCTATGATAAAATGTGTAACACCATCACAACAGCAAACAACTTCCATAACATCAAACATCATTTAACCGTTTTATCTTTAACTCTTCTTCTAGAAAAGTATATAACCTATTTTATTATAGTTTTAAACTAAAACTTTAAGCAATAGAAAGTTTGTTGCAGGAGTTATTTTAATTTCTTATGACGTTTGGTAGTCTCCACAGTGAGACGTTGTACATCTAGTTTTATTTAGTAAGTCGACAATGATTCGAGTTTTTTTTTTGTCTTAACGTTATACTAGTTAGTGTAAAACAACATTTCATGCGATAAACTAGCTGGATCTTCCAACTTTGGTATATATATATATGAATGATATATGTGCAAAATCTAGCTTGAGTTTTAGATAGCATTAACGTGACATGTTAGTTTTAAGTTAGTTAAATTAAATTACATCATATGTAGTAGTTTCACGACATGAATAAATCGTGGTAATAATCCAAATTAAAACAAACTACGTTTCCCAAAATAATATATATACGAGGGTGGTCTGAAAAGTTTCCGGCCTCAACATGAAGATAGCAGCACTCGTAAATAAAAGCTAGGGAATTTCGTTGTTCATCAGTTGACAGTTACTCACCAAAGTTTCAGCCATTTTGGACTCATATATATAATTTTAAATAGAAATTAGGAATATAAAATTTCAACTCAATTTAACTTTATGAAGAGAACGAGTCATGCATACATGATTTATCTAATGTGAATCTGCTCTTATTGCAATTGGTGCAAAATAAACCTTCTTTGAGATATTTGATAAATGAAACTGATAGTGAAACTGCGATATGCATCTTTTGAAATGAACAAAATGTTGGGCAATGTATTGATACACTCTGTGTGTATTAAAGATTAAGGGCCAAGGGTTTCAGAATAAAGAATGTATGCACATACATACATATGTCATATACCCTTCCCTGGCACACTTTTATCGGTTCAGCAAACCTGAAGGTCCTCACATGAAAGCGTTATTCATTTCCTGAGATCGAGCGGATGGACATAACTGTGGGACGACATAGTAGAAAAGAAAGAACCTGGCATGTCCATCGCCCAGTACCAGCCATTTCACTTCCATTTTCTGCACGATGTACTTTTATTTCCGGTACAAAAGAATAACTATTTGAACAACGCTAGTGCATCGTTCCATTCCTTGCTTCACGTATTCTTGATAACGGAATTCCGTCCAAATGATTTCAATACACAAACTCATTTCATTCTGCTACCATAATGGAATACTTCATATAAATAAACTTAATAATTGGATAGAATAATTTAATTGTAACAGATTACTGGAATCTTTCATTTATAGAGGCGAAAGCAAATTACTGTGCAAGTCCATAATATCGAGCGATTAGCAAAGCTTTTTAAAATTACATAAATCAATAATTACTTTAATGATTGACCTATTTTTATTTTTTATCATAAACAGCAATTTTCCGGATGCAATTATTTTGTTATACGTACGCTAGTGTGCATTATATTTCACGTGTAAATGCACTTCCGATATCCGGATTACAATTTATGACATACGGTAGATAAGTTTGATATATGAGAGCAATAATTTCAATCAAAGTTCCAAACATATGTTTACTCTTATAAATCAATCTATAATTTATTATCATTTAAAATTTAATTTAAATATTTTCACCATTCCTAAATTACTATAAAATATTTTGTTTCCAATTTAATACTAAATATTAACACATTAACAGATAATTACAAAAGGACGCAAATAATATCACATATACATATCAAGTTGTTATTGACGTTGCAAATTAATAATAGTTGGTTAGAAAATAAAAGTAACTTTTGTCACTTTTGAACAAATTGAATCAATACTGTCTATTTTTATGCAAAGTTGAATTTTAAGTTATAATGATGTAATAGAGCATTAAGAAAAAAATTTCAAAAGTATACCTATCCTGTGTAAACCTCTAAAATTTATTGTTAGATTTAGTAACTGATCTTAAAGTAATATACGGTTTAGCAATGTGGGCAAAAAGGTAAACATTCCCATAACAATCGATGTAAAATTGTCGCCGTGGTGGTGATTCTTTCTTTATTCATCTCTCTGCTGCTTGAAAATGTTATATAGGTATGTACGAACGTGTGTGACATGAGGCAGGAGCAGGACTACGGACTAGAGCAGCAGCAGCGGCGGCGTACGCAAGATGTGGTGGGAGCATATCCCGAGGGATACCACTTTACAGTTATAGCTCGCAGGCTTCCTTCGTTTCTAATCCCTAGTGAGGTCCCATGTCAGTTTTTCATTACGTTAGAAACATCTACGGCCCTGTCTCTCCAGGGTCCGCACTGTTATCGCATTATGTCACGCGTTTACCAACGATTGTCACCTCTCACGCCGGAACTTCTTGCTTTACTTGACTTTTCATTGGAAACTTTCGGAATTTTACCCGTTTCATCATATTGATAAATATATATATACAACTGGCGTCAAACTTAACTGCCATCTATACCTTTTCATAAGATATTATTGATATAAGATGAACTAAAAATATATATTTTCAAAAATAATAAAAGTTTTGGTTCGAACCTCAATATTACTCAATAAATAAAATATCTCTTCATTACGGATGAAGTAGTGTCAGTTAAAAGATTTTGAGCAAAGGTTTTTTTTTTATTACTTTAGAAAATGAATTTTGGAGAAGCATGCAAATTTTGAAAATATTAGAATTCTTGTGATTAACGACATCAAAAAAATCTAGATATTCCCTAATTTTATGGATGTATTTTCTCATAAAATTTATCAATCATTCTTCTTTTGCACTTCATTTTATTTATGTAACAGATAATTCATTTCAGATCAATTACACCCTTTTGGACATTTAAGCTTTAGTCATGTGCGAATCACTTATCATGTTTAAAATTGAGTAAGTAATTAATTAAAGGATTATTAAATGTGGGAGTCATTAATTAATGAATTTATATCGTTTGGTAAAACCTTGTAAATAGTATTAAGTCACGTGCATTCCACACAGTCTCGCATTTTGAAGAAGAGGCCATTCAGGAAATTGGAATAAGATTCTGTCACGATAAACTCATTCAGAAATTTATTTCAAATTACCCTTGTAATCTGAGGCTTAAGATCTTGTTGCTTATTTGGTAAATGGTAACTTAAATTTATGATAAATTACACCGTACATTTCCGGGAATGGGGCGAACTGAAAGTATAGCCAGCTTAGCAGCATTTTCTTTATCTTCCCACTTTTCCATCCGTTTTATAAACAGAAAGTTATTTTAAACACTTAATTATTATTTCACAAAACAATATACTATATAATATAAAGCTGTGACAGATTTCTTAAATTATTTTAACGCTCACTTAAGATAACAATTGCCTAATTTGATATATTAATAATGTTATAACGTGACTTGGTTGACATTACGTTACGTACGTAGCTTGAATCGTTCCCAAATCAATTTTTCGCAGCAAAAAATAAAAAACGGCCCGGCAATTATGTATGAAAGTCACGGTCAAAATTGTTGACAGCAGTCGCTGATTTGCAGCAATTCTGATAAAATATTGCGTCGTTAAAAATGATTGAAAAACAATAACGAATGCCTTTATTATTTGTGTTATTAAGAAAATGTTGCTGCTATTGTGTACATACCTGTATAATACAAATTTTCTTGTATTTGTGCTATATACATACGAATGTATATATTATTTCTTCAAACAGAAATTAATTTGACAGTGTATTAATACATATAACAGGAATATACGTTTAGTAATTTACAGTACAGTATATAAACTAGAAGTGTAAACATTTTGATGTTTGGAACAAACAAATTTTACATATATTCAGAGCAGGGAACAAACTCGATATGGCATGGTACGAAATGTAACGTAAGTTTGAAGAGAAGGAACCAACGAACGTGACTTTACTGACTATCGGTATCTATATTACTATAGTATTCTCAAGTCAAGCAAAGGGACGCGAATGTTGCCGCGGTAATCAGGGTTTCACAGTGTGGCAAAGTAATTAAATTACAAAGTCTAGTAAACTCAGATGCCTCTCTGACGCCATCACCACTACATGGTATCCTAGGAATTATTCATTACGTACGCTGAACACATGCATAATTTCTAAAGCTTCGAATCTCTCTCCGGCGCACAAACTTATTTCAGTCAGCTTTCCGACGCATTTCTACTTCTTAATTATTTTTAACTTTATCCGTGCATTTCAACTTGTAACATGCTGCACCGGATCCAAGAATTCCAACGCTAAATTTATAAAAGGTGTTACCTATTTGTAATTTCGCGTTTCCTACCAAACGGAAATTACACAGAGAAACCCGATTTGTTACTTCAGCTCAATATTGCAGTTTTTGAATATAAACAACCAAGATCTTATATATTATTTTGAATTACCGTATGGTCTTATTTCTACTTACAAAAATGTATCATATTTTGTAATTTTACCATCGTGATGTTTGCACAATATCAAAAACATATGTTGATGCACATTAGGTACTGCATTACATACGAAATGTTCTATTTCCTAAGATACAGATTACAGATAACTAGGTATACATTATGATATTCAAGTTAACGTGTGAAAATTGGTGTTCTGTAGTTACAAAATGTCATGCATAACTTTCTACAAGGCTACAAGTGGTTGTATAGAATCAAAATCAAGTAACATAAAATTTACTGAGGTATTAAAACATGGAAATATAGTAGAACTTAACAATTGTATTTTATGATTCTTGTATTTAAGAATAAACTTGTGCGATATATTTGAAATAAAAATGCTTATTGCGGAAGTTAAATTATTAAGACATTTATTATTTATTGTTATGAATGTAAAGGGTTTCCTGCCACCCCATATGATAGGAATAGGCATGTTATGTATGTATGTATGTATATATGTATGCAAACCGTCAAAATAACACGTACTTCAAAAAGAAGCCAACATCTTATCTTTATACATATAATAATAGATAGTCGAAAAATATTGTTTGAGCATAACAAAAAGAAAATTAGAATTCCTTCATGAATTAATTGGAAAAATCAGTTTTCTATTTATATACAGTTGAAAATTGCAAAGTATGATTTTCATAAATAAATATCTTCTTTTCGTATAGTAAATAACGCTTGAGATGACAATTAGAATATGATCGTAAATTTCGTTTTGAATTCGATGAATATTTATTGATAGATTATTTGATCATTGATGCGTTAACACAGTTTCAAGAGAGTAAATTGAAGCAAATGCGAAAGCCAGTAAATAGTAGTGTCTACATAGGACGAGAGAAATTACAAGAGAATGAATTATGTATGAAGTCTGAACCGAACCAAAACTGAACCGGGATGGGAACGAATTATCGGAAACAAGCTTCAGCCAACTTACCGTGTGCGTTTAACAGATTCTAGATTTAACCACACTCTTGGGACTTTTACATTACACACGCCGGATAAGCCCTATATAATATGTCAATATCTTGTTTAAACATCTTTTGTTTAATACATATTACAATCTAATTTTATTATCGCGGTTCTCAAGCATTATTCTATTATTTAGTTAATCGAAAATGATTTATATTATTTATGCTTGTAATCCAGCTTTGCAACCAGACGCTTCCACAATATAGAGTTACAATTTAACCTAGTGTAATCCCACAAAGTGCATGTTTGTATCGAACACAATCTTTGAATTAAATTTTTATTTATTATTCGTCAAGTAATAATTTTACCGAAATTCAATCATTCTATTTTGCTTATTAGTTAAAGATACATATTTTAATTAAAAAATCTAATTTTATATGATCAAAGATTAAAAATAATATATTTTGTTCTTGAAGTTGTTTCAATATTTATTGAGGATTAAAGCTTCATATGCAGTACATACATACATAATTTCAAATTAGTTTCGCAAAACTCTGTTTTGAAAAGTTCTGCATACACATACGAATGAAACAAATCGAAAAGAAAAAATATGATATGAATTGTAATACAGCAAAAAAATTAAAGCAAATTTTTCTAAAATATTTAAATCAAATATTGTGGTCTATGCATATATCTGGTGTAATGTGTGAAAGATACTTTTTCAAATTACAAGTTAACTGAAACGTGCACGAACGAGAAGCACACGACTGCTGTGAATATTATGGAAATATAACACGTATTCTCTTTACAATAAGTCGCATTACCAATTCAAATTCGTGAAATAAGTTTAAGCTCCTGAGGAATATGAAACTTACATACATCGAGAGTAATATGTCTGTCATATTTAAGTGAAATAAAAATGTAAAAAGTATGAATATTTTTTGTAAAAATGCATTAAATATCCTACCTGCTGGCGTTTTTAAAATTTGCCAGCGGCTTTTAGAACAGTTAAATATGATTTTGCATATATTTTCTTTGAGTTAGCCGATTCAGGTTTGGCTTTATAAGAAATTATTTTTTCGAATTAAATAAAAGCAATGTTGAAGTGCACTGTAAAACAATTAGTAAGCATCAAAGTAAATTATAATAAAATTACGCTCAAAATCAAGTAATTTCAAAAATATGTCAAGAATTTTAAATGTAAGTAAAATAGTGTACAGTGTAACCTAAATTGGTATTGGGATTTTTTAAAAGCTATGTCATTTGATTATATATTTGCAATTTTTTAAATTGTTTCGATTAAAATGTAATAAATAGAACGTCACATTGCACGAGCAATCCAATTAGAAAGAAACTGTTTGAAATAGGAAGAATACTACCCCCGACGATATCGCCTTTCCGCTCATTGCACGCGAACTCAATTTATAATAGTTCAGGACAAACGAAACTTCTAAATAAATGAACGAATGTCGAAAGAAAATACGTACAAGCAGAGTTTGTTGTGACTTTGTAATAGACAAATTAAAAAACGTATAAAATATTTTCTAAGATTAGTTTTTTTTATGGAAGCAAACATTTATATAAAAAACAATAAAACAACTGAAAAATTCAATTAATTGCAAATGCGTATCTGCATTAAGTTATACTTTTAAAACTAAAATATTGATACATAAAATATAAACATTCGATACAGAATTCGGAACTATAGTACAGTTTGCTATTAGAGTTGCGGGCAACAAAAAAACTAAAATAAACATATGATAACATGAGTAATAACCATGATTTCAAAAAATAATTTTCCCATACACGATTAATTTTTCTAAAGAAAATACTTTATAAAATAGCAAAGGATATAAAGATATCGCACACGCAACTTAGACATGCACATGCATTGCTATGCTCTTAATGTTAAATAAATATTAACAAATATTTGCGATAAGGTTACTAAATATTCGCACAAATGTCAAAACATAAGAGGAAAATTGTATTTCTTGAAAATGCGAATGAAATACGTATTAATACTTATAAATAATTAACATTGCTTATTGTTGCTTTTTTCTTTCAATGCAACTTTCAACTATTAATAATATCATAAAATATATAATTTATATATACCAAGGTTGTGTAATTTAATAAAGAATAGCTTTTCATGTAGGTATAGAAAAGCACTATTTTAGTATTAAATATTGTATTCCTCTATTATAGTATATAGTGGCGTTACAGTATTTTATAAAATATGTTATAGCATTAAATATATCGGCAGGATTGCCCGTTTTTGAGTGTCTGTACCGCGCGGCAGTCATATTTTAGAATGCCCCATTTAAATTTAGTTATAAAATGAGACACTTGTGTGAATTTATGGATAAAAGGAATCGCTTTTATCCTTTATTATACGCCCTCGTTATATATTTGTGATAAATTCGAGAAGATATTTGTGCATTAAGCTCCAAATTCATTTCTACTATGCGGACAGAATGATGCTTTGAAATTTATTAACATGGCACAGCGCACGGTACTACCTAAAAAATGCGGTAAAAACTCGTTCAATTCTCCTTTCAAGCCACTGCATTCACATTGCTGTTTTAAGATGTTCATTAAAATATTTGTTTACCGGTTTAATGACCAAACTTTTCTTTTCATATTCTATACTTTTATCTTGGGAAATAAACAAAAAATGAGGTAAGAGGTACCAACTGTGCATACGTCTCATCACCATTCTATTTAAATTTAGTTCCGAATAAGATCTTTACCTATCTAAATCTATATTATAATAGTCACAAAATACCATTTGCGCTTAAATAAACCAAAATAACAGTTTTTTTTCTCTATATATGTATGAACATTACTGCAATATAAGCGTACTAATTTTATTTATTTATATCTAATTAAAATTATACAAATAGATACTGATGTGATGTTATTTATAGTGTATCAACACCACAACTAAAAATAGCAAAATAGCAAACTATAATGTATATATAGAGCAAGTTTAAATACGAACTACACAAATATGCTTTGTTGTGTAAACTAAAACTGAAGCATCACAATAATAGAACCTACGGGAATAATATATATTACAAGTAACATCAATATGGCGTTTTGTATGTTAAACGTACTCACATGTATGATAATTTTGATAATACAAGTTGTTAATGATACGTAATTACGTAACATAATATTAAATTTATACAATTTGCTGCATTACGACAGTGAGTAAGTTGTAGGCATTACATTATTGATGTGGGACACGCCTCGGGTAGATCGTAACTTATTGGGGCTCGCAGAGAATCAGATCGCGGAACTGTTGCAATTTCACACGAACTAGCATCCAATGAGGTACTGTCACAACACATGTACATTACATTTTGTTGTTGTTGCAGCACTGCGCTTATAAATTAATCATTTACTACGATTCTAACCATTTGTATCATACGTAGGTATAATAGATCCGTTGAGAATATATAATGTATATATGGGTAAACTTTATAACGTAATTTAGCATATTTGCAAAATATATCATTCATTTCAGAGACACAATCACAACGAATAATTTGTTGAATTTATGTTTTGAAATATGTATATATCATACTAAAAATTTCATAAACAACTACTCATACATTTTGATTTTATTTCTACATATAAATATGTTTGTTATATATATATATATATATATATATATATATATATATATATATATATATATATATAAACAGGAAGGGACAATTTTGAATAATATTTATGTAGCATCTGATTTACAATATGTTTATTTCTATCAGCATATAAAATTTGGAAAATTGTATATTCTTATATTTTGTACCAAATATATTCAAAGTCGACAAGTTCCTTGATTTTTGTTAGATAGTATTTTGTCGACTTTAAAATTTGTGAGCAACAATCATAGAAATAGTATATTTTGATTCAACTCAAACAACAAACGAATATTTTTATAAATATAGAGAGTAGAGATGTTTTTAGCCAATTAAGTCATATTATAAACTATTTTATTGAATTGAAAAATACTCTAGATTATTTAATATATTTTCGCGTCATTTAAAACTAATATAATCTAAAATAAATAAATATATTCTTGAAAATAAATCTTAAGCAGTTCTAAAAAACTCATAGAGATGTCTATAAAATATCTGGATTAAAATCAATTTCCCACTTTTCATAATTTTTTGAACTAAATCCCTCTTTAAGTGCCTAAAATAAAATTTATATCTTATTAAATTTTTGAGAACAACAAAGATGACTTAATGTCATTTTAGGCATTTTTATTCGCGTCATAATATATTTTTGTAAACATATCGTATGGATGTCAATTTGCGTTTAAATAAAATTGAATTGGATTTTTAAAATGTTGGATTTTATTAGTTGTTTTCATTTTCTTAAAAGACGATATTTTCATTTAATCTGACTTGGGCAATATATATAGGTATATAGCTAGTTTTCGACTGAAAGCACTTGCGTTGATTGCATATGTCCAAATAAAACACACATGTCCGATATCCATTTTGTTATAGCTGAAACTGAGTTGTACAATGATCGATGCTAGCTGAAAATGAATACTCTTGGTTACTTCCGCGGAATGCAGTGTGCGGTCATGTATTATAGTATACCATACGCTCGTGCAAATATTTCATCTGAAAATGCACTACTGGACCTTTCAATATCATTCCGAAACTTATTATTTACTGCTCTAGTTAGATAAGAATGATAAATGAAACCAATAATTTCGATACTATAAATATATGTATGTACCTATAGGTTCGGTTAAATAAATTTATCAACGTTTCGTGCGAGATCAGAAAATATATAAATATGTATTATAAGTTGTAGAAGTACCACAGCAAATATATCATTTTTGGTAAGCTCAGTATCAGAGATGTAAACAGGTTTCAACTTTTAATATTTTTGTTTGTAGAACAAATACAGTTATTGTTTTTTTTTTGTTTGAAATTTTAGATATTTGAGTTCGAATTCAAATGAATATTTTAGAAGGAAATAAAATTTAGCTTATAAGCTCGGTTATAAGGAAATTTTATCAAAACTTTGTATGTTTGCTGAACGATTTTATTTGGAAATACATGATTGAATGACGGATTCATATTTTTTTTAAACTAAATAAAGTACCATTCACAATTTTTAATATAAGATTCTATAAAAGTATTATTAATAAAACCTGTTTCTCGTCCAAGATGTTTTTTTAGTACCTATATCATAAAAAAGTATCCCTAAATATGAGTGGTAGTTGGTTGTGCAAAAATAAAGCCTTTTTTAATTTCACACAAAAACATAGCGGATTAAATTAAACGAATGCCTGGATAACATCAAAAATACATCAGCATTAGCATTCCGGAAAATCAGTTCACATTTTCTACTTTTGTTCAAAAACCAGTACAACTGGAGAAATAATACCATAAACAATTTATTCATTATTCATAAATATAAGTAATTCATGTATGTAACAAAAAGCCTATTTTGATCAATAAATAATAAATGTATAGATTTCAAGTGGCTTTAAATAAAATATAGTTGCGTATATAGGTATATGTAATTTTTTTAGATAAATCAGGTTAACGCACGGAACCATAAAAATAAATGATGATTATTTTTTTGAAAATTCATTTATGCGGGTGGATACAATCATGTTTATTTCAAATAATACTACGACCACGCACGCGACAATATGTGGGATGAATCCATTTGTAAGCGTTCATCCATAAAAGCGTTATTCATCTGGGACACACACATACACACACACGCACACACACATACTCCCTATACTATAAAACCCCAAAACAATTCAATTTTCTACATGGTACGTTTTGGTCCACATCAACATTTTCATGATCGGACAAAAAATTATACTGTCATACCTACAAAGTTAATTTGATATATTTAATTAAGTTGTGTTATTTTCTGTCCAAAAAGCAAAAAAAAACAATGGATGTTAACCATTTTGTAATTTCACAACGTTTCTAGTTTAGTCTTTACTAAGCAATTTTATTGCTTATCTGTATATCTAAGTATCAAATTTTTTCTCTCGATAAAATTGATTTCGAAAATATACTTAGATGTATGTATTTGTCGCCTTCTCTGAAGAGGCTCAACTAAATAACAACCGCAAAAATAAGTTAGGTAAAGTTCATGAAAAGACTTCCTTGAATACAATGTTGTAAGCACTATGAACAGGGTTTGTTTATGTGAAAATAAATTACGATATTACATTTACGCGACCGTGCAAGATAAAGTAACTTTTATAACTGTGATGCAAAGAATAATTCTCTGTGTAGAAACGGTAGGTATGTACGTAACAGAAGCACAGTAACACAGATAGTGCAAGTAGTACTTATAACTTTTTACTTCTTGGTGTTTTCAAGAGAACTTGCGGTGTCGCGGTCAAACGACCGTCTAGGGAATATGAACAGATTGCGAAATTTTCTGAACGTTTCATGAGAATCTGCTAAAATTATACTTCTCTCAGTAAAAGTCAAACAAAAATATCATTACGAAATACTTAAAATTTCGAGAGTTCAGCGATTAAGTCCATAAGGTAAGAAATTGAGATAATGAAGGATTTAGAAATACTAACAATGAATGCAATTACACGATTATAATTACAAAAAAAGTATATTGATAATATCTCAAAATATTAAAGGATATACCTATTACCTAATAATAAACGATAAATAAATTCTAAATGGTCTGCCCTACATGTAAAATCAACATTTTTTTAGACGTATATTTTAAAATTATGTAGCGTGTATCACGCGTTATGAGGTGAAACTTGTAACTAGTGCATACCTTTGTATATACGAGTGAAATGAGAGAATGCATAAACGTTCGTTATCATAGTAACGAGCTTTTTTATTGGTTATTACTCCTTACGGAAATTGTAATCATTTCTTTGATTGGACGCTGTCTAGATCAATATCGTTCAATATTTTTAATACACCATATAGAACAAATGACACAAGAATTTTGTAATATTTTATAGATCAGTGTACAATTATAATAACACGGAATATTTTAGTGTTATGAGATGTTTTTCAACAAGCATATTTACCTAAATTTAAGTAGAATATACGGGAATAGTAAATTGCCTTGCTTTAAACAAACAATAAGAACAATCTACAAAGACATCTTAAGAGGTTTATACTATAAGCAAATATGCGGGCATTTGATAAAAATGTCGCCCCAAGCCTAGCATATTCCTAATTACGCTGTATATAATGAATGCGAACTATTTTACTTACCTTTACATAATAATGCAGACACACACACACACAGGTATAGAAATCTAAACGCACAGGTTCTATGCAAGATACACGAAACAAAGCAAGGAAGACGGGAGCTCATTGTCATTAGAACGCGTTCCATAGCACCTACATATACCTAGTCAGCTTGAGGCTAAAGCATCTAGCTAGCTAGCTAGCTAGCTAGAATTTCGCCAAAACCACGCCTAATTAAATCTCGTCATGTCAAGAGAAAGAACAAAGCGGTCATTGTCGAGAATTGATAAATTAAAGCGCTCATAATGAATGCTTTTGTAAGACGGTAGAAAATACAGACAGAGCACCAACGAGAAACTGGCTTCTCTCATCTCATCGCCACCCGAAGCGATCTGTAATTATTCTTTTAATTACCGCCCCCTCACCGATCCCCTACTGCCACAAAATTTTAGAGCGAAAACAATTATAATGATGAAATAAATGAAATCAATTGGAACTCTAAGTAATGAATTCAAATTATAACACATAATAACAATGAAAGAATGATCAGTTTTAATTGGCCTTAATTTCATTGTTCAGGAAATTCAATTTGAATTTTAATTCAATCAAACAACCAAAAAATGTCTAGATAGGTACTATAACAAAAAATAACTTATTAGTTGAATTTCGTTATTGAATTCGCAAAATGTTTTAATTCTTAATGTCGTAATGTCATTCGGTAAGATTATTTAACTTCTTAATGGTAAACAAATTTGATTTCGATATTCACCTGCATATTAAACTGTTTTCTTGAGTTCAATAATATAAAATTTGAATAAAAGTTTTGCTCTTTTAAAATAGTTACATTTTGAACATATAATTGGAATTTTATTTAGTTTAAGTAATGTTGAAGCCATATTTTATAGAATCGCAAACAGTTGCGAAACAAAAAAAAAGTTTAAATACATTTTAATCCGAAAATGCTTTTAGACGAGCTTAATTATTCATGCTTTGTGACCATGAAATACAAATAAATATAAAGCTTAAAATGTCACAACTAATTTTAAAATTAGTTTAATACGCCACTTAAATTAATTACTTTAATTTATTTTTTATATTACTATAAACTTTTAATTTGACCTATTATCTATGTAAATTCTCAATTACAATTTGAATTAATGGTTGCAATTGAAGTGTTTAATATATATTTTTTAAAGTTTTTATAATCATAGAAATGAAATGTGAATTTATCAATTATGATTTAAAAAAATTAAATATGATTTAAGAAATTTAGCGTCGAAAAATTTTTTGGAAAAGAAGAATATTTACTGTTCCCTTTTAATAAAATATAATGATTAATATTTGGATGATAAGAGATTAAAGTAGAACTGGAAAACAGATGTATAAAAACACCATAACATTTTATTATTTCGGATCATCCGAGACTTACCTTTTAATCATGATTATATCTGAAAATCTGATCCCCAAATATACGTTATTTTTTATTGTTATACGCATGTATAAGGGTATTATCAAAGTGGGTGATAATATAGAAAAGTTAAAATGTCGGTACCAAGCAAATCCATTCGAATGAATTTGTTGCGTGATCGGGTAATAGGATTATATGAGAAACCAATTACGCAATGAATTGGATTATCAATGTACCAAATATTCTACCTACGTGCATTAACTTAAAGCTTAATGCAAACATAAAATTTGCTTATCTAGATATATATATATTATATAATGTTATGTATAACAAACGTAAATATTTATTTCACGAATTTTATAGTATTATAATACTCTATACGGTAATACATTTGTATAATACATTAAAATATGTTATTAGTCATTGTTAGTATTTTACTTAGAATTACATATTTTACACATTTACAAATCATCTTTCAAGTAAATAGTAAATACCAATTTATTATTGAGCTCTCACTTCAACTGTACCATTTATTTTATGGCGCGAATAGAATTGACAACTGAACAACTCATACACAAAGTCACGACTCTGACATTTATGTTCTGTATCAAAGATCTAACACAAATGTGTATTTACTAGATTCAATCACAGAATACTTTATTTTTCTATCAATAGTTCTTGTAATGGCCGTATCAGAGGTTTTGGGTGAAACAATAATTTCTAAATTGTAAACGAATGATTTATCGGTACGAGCGAATATATTGGAAAGGCTTTTCGGGTGTCTCATTCGATAGTGTAATCGTAGACGTGACGTTAATAATATATTAGCTGGGGTGATTACGTAACTAGTTAAACTAGTAGAAACACACATTTTAAACTTATGTTAAAAGCAAACCATTGTTTCAAAGTTACCACCACTGTACTGTATTTTACATGATATTAGAACCATTTCCAACAATATGTATTAGATAAGTATAAATGAAGTCAAACGTAATAAATTAAAGTACTAACTGTAGTTTGATGAGATATTTTTAATAATTATTATAGTAGGAAAATCGTTCAGAGCGTTTTTATAGATAGGTACAGATAAAATCGCAAAAAAAAATACATTTTATCTTTAAATATGTTGAAAACATAAATACGTTTAATATTTAATATATCTTGAAATAATCACAACTTTAGATAAAAGGCGAATTTTTAACTATCCCTGATTCTACAACCGCGTTCCATACACACAAGAAAAATATATTGATTATACCTAACATAGATGTTTTTTTTATTTACAAATAAATTAAAAGAAAAAAAACTTACCAAAAAGAAGAAAATTGTTTTACACATTACATATTGAATGACGTGGTGCATAAAACAAATATTGTAGCAACATTGATAAAATAAAAGTAAAACGATGCAAAGTAACGTTGACACCGGCGTTGCCTGTAACATAAACATTTTGACAGCGTGTTTATTCGCTCGCAGCAACAATATTTTACCTGAATAGTAAACGAACTCTCGTCGTACTGTGTAATTTGCAGCGAGAACGCGAAGTTCACATGCAAGGTCTGTGGGGACGTCGATCACGTCATCGGGTAATGTTGCTACTGCAGAAATATCGAATAATCCATCCGATTCGCGTCTCAATACGGTGGTGCTTTCAATTTCCCTAAATACATATATATTGTTTATACATCATATACGCATTCAAGATATAATAATCAATGGATTTGAAACATTCTAAAACATTTTTAACAATAAATATATTTTACTACGCAAAAAAAATCAAATGTTAAAGTAGACAAATCTGCAAATATCAGCAGAGTTTAAAAATTCATTTAAAATCAACTTGAAATGTTAATTAATTCATTTGAACTAAACACATTTTTTATTATTCGCATATTTTTATTTATTTCTAATGTCTTTTATTTTACTTTAGTAATATCCACTTATGAGTATATCTATGAAAAATATATGCATTCAATAATGTCATATGAAAGTGCCTTGTGTTTGTTTATATATGTAATATAATATAGGTACACATCATAACTCACTCATTCCCCATACGGACCGTCATCTCCGGTTGGGGAAATACACCCTCTGCTGTACACATGACATTGGGCGCGCCACTTTCTGACTTCCCATGTGCCACCAGTAAACTTCTCTCGGGGACTACATCAAATAAAAAACACATTCTCTTCTAAAACATTTGCTTTAAGTCTAATATTTACACTACATAAACAAAGACAGCAAACACTTCTATATATATATATATATTTTAATATTATAATTTTTATCGATTAGGAAATAAATCTATAAAAGAATAAAATAATCTTATACCCTAGCGTCATATTAAGCAATCCTCAAATGTATTTCTGAAAATATACTCATGTTGTCAGTTTTTTTCCCACCTAGTGCGCATAGTATAGCTGCAAACATGAATTCAAAATACCAACGAGCTTTCCGAAACATTTCTATAACTATAGTTTAAATATGTGGTTTATAAACATACAATTTAAAACCAAATTAATGAAACGTTAATCATTCATACTATTTGGCCATTTTTCAACGTAAATAACGACGCGTCAACCCCAAAAGAACGTAAAATTATCGCTGTGCTACTTATATATATATATATGCAAGTAATATAATATTTCCGGCCCGAGCATTAGCCTGCCATTGTTTGAAAGCATTCTTTTATAAAGTGACAATTTGGAAAAAAAAAACATTAAAATGTAAATGAATTTCTTTATAGACAAATTGAATATTATAATTTAATAGAATTTTTCGTTGTACAGGCTATTATTAATTATATTGTTTGTCCCTTGCATGCAACAAACTAAATATACTTAAAAGATAATTCAAATTTATAATGGCATGATATAATCTAATATGTATAATACAGGACATGAACCATGTTGCATATCCATTTTTTATTTATTCGTAAATAATGTTTCCTGTCAGGAGAAATATTTTATGAAGGATGGCCTACACATTTTATCAGTAAAACAACAAAAAAAACTATTAACTCATTGCCAAAAATGTTGCTTTTTATATATTAATATTTAATACTACATCTATAATTATGATCGAAATATAACACCTTTGCCAATGACGCATGTTTTATGAATTTTAATCATTAAATAGATACTTTACCAGTAATGGTAATTGTTATATAATTGAGCTATTACCAAAATTGGTAAATCACAAAAGAATGTATAGATATATGCATATAGCACATCTATTAAAAATAGAATTCAGGTTATGTCTGAAGATATAAATGTTTCGGTACCTAATGCGACATCTCAATTATGGTAAAATTAGATTTAGCAACTTTTGGCAGTGATGTGTAGGTAAGCCCATAAAACAAATTTTATACTGCTAAATATAAAATTGGTACGTTTTACGTTAAGTAGGCAGAAAATGTATAAGTATAGTTCGAGGAAAATTTGTATTTGCTCATAAAACAAAATATATTTGAGTTAACAAAATCGTTTAGTCTGTCAATCACTTCCATACAAAGGAAAGAGTAAAGGAAAATACCAATTGATTACTTACCAAATACAAGCATTCTCTTGGACTGTTTGTCCTCATTTTGAAATGTGGAAACGACACAGGTGTACACTCCGGATAATTCCGCACTCGGTTCTAGGATGTGTAACGCCCGGTGCATGGTACGTACGTCGGTGCTCGCCTGATACTCCAGATTCAGTTTGTTCTTCAGCACACCAAGCCCCTGTGGTTTCATCGCGCCTGGTATCCATTGATACACTGGTCGTGATTGATCTTGATCATTGAAAAACCATTTTACCACCAGCCCGTCATTGTGGTCAATCGAATCGTCCAATGTGTAATCGCAATCCAGCACTGCAGCTGTGCCATGTCTGATTATTTCAGGTACTCGTAATTCGTTTATTTTCACACTTCTGCCCACTGACATGGCCACTGTCACTAGAACATTTACACAATACATCACAATCAAAAATACTGTCGGAAGCTGTTATAAAACATATTTGATTCGATCCAATCCTTACGCAAACGTTTCTATATATTTTAAAAATGATTTTATAAAAAAAGACAATAAAAAATATAAGAAACGTAATAAAATATAAAATCACTCTTTGGCATATCTAAACTATAGAATATCCAAAATAATGCAACTACTGTGTTTTGATAAATGTATACACTTTATATCTTCTGGAAGTAATTTTTCTTGCTGTGATGTATTGCGAACGTATATTTTTTTTTAGTTTATTACTCATATTAATAATATAACGCCTGGGCATATGCAACACACAGTACTAGTCCTAGAACTTTACCGTAATCGTTATTTTGTCAATTTACGTATTAAATATATTTGAACGGAAATTACATAAACGTTTTAGTTGTCAGTTACGAACTATTACATCGTCATATAAAATCAATTATGTAATGATTTTAAATGATTGATTTGATAACTGTTTCAAAGCAATACTTTTCTTACGTCGTTCCAATGGTTTTCGTTAACTTCGTACTATCGATTTGAATGAAACGATACATAATAAATGTGATTTTGAAACGATAGCGTGATAAGAAAGTTTTGAACAAGGGAATAAATATGAAAGGTTTTATAAAATTTTAGGAACAAAATTACATATATATGTATATTATAGCGTAATTTGTTTTCATTTCACACCCCCTGATCATTTTACTTGGCTCTGCTCCTACGTAGTTTCTAATTAAGTTTTACGTCTCTGTTGTCATGAAGACAGTATATCTACCTACTCTAATTCATCCGACATTATCATGAAAACATAACGTAAATGTCAATACCTCGTGGTATGCCATTGTTATGTTTGACACAATATTTTTATAGTCTACACTACACGACCTATTATTATGTAAACAAAGCACATCTACGCCTTACTTCGATCTCTATTATAATATTTTTTTAGGGTTACTCCTTATTCTTCTCACAAAAACGTGAGAGAAAAATAGGTCTATTTAAAAATAAAATAGAAAACTGAAAAATATGTAAAAAAAAAACATAAATATCAATGAATATATATTAGCTGCACCAGATATGTGAATAGTCATTGTAATAAGAAAATAATTTGAATATTTCATGTACCAAATCGAAAACAAGATATTGTATATACATTCCAAAAATAAAAACAAAAAAATTCAGATTTATTTCATACACTAATATATCATAACGTTTACCTAGTCAATGTATGTATAATAAAAAGAAACAGAAGTTCACTTATTTGTGTTCCCACCTTACATTAAGAACATAAAGCATAATTAACTATAAAAATATGTGAACTTATAGAGAATTATCAATAAAATATGAGTGTAGGTATATCATTTGACTGTCAACAATAATTATTTTCGATTACTATAATTATTTCAATTGCAATTTAGAATTACCTATTTCCACGCGATCATAAAACTTGAAATACATGTATTCAGAATTCAAGAACTGAGAATAAGCACATTATTCTATCAAGTAATAAATAATTCTAATAAAAAATATTACAACACTGTTCAACTTCTTATATTTATTATTATTAATTATGTTGCTAACAAAATAACAATTTCGTACGTAATAATCTAATATAATAATGTAGATACTGTAAACTAGGCAAAAGAGAGTAAAGCAAATCAACGCATATAGTCTAGTCTAAATTTAGTTTAATCTGAAATCTGTCATGATGTATGGAGCAAGTTAGAAAAACAGGATTATTTTCTTATTATCTATATTAATATTTAGTGGTAATATGGGCAGAAAAATAAATTCCGTGCTGTAAGTGCGAAATATTCTTTTAGTTATTTTTTCGCAGAGAAAGGCTTTAAAAAGCAGACTAGAGAGGTTTTTTTCTTACAAAAAAACACAAAATGTTTGGTCCTCAAAAAAAGCATGAAAGCAAGAAGTAATCTAAATAAGGGTTGAAAGCTTCACGTGCTTCATACAAATCCCTCAGACCTTTCATACATGATCTTTTATTTGATGAATTATAATCCTAATGACTACACCTACATATGTGTTATACATATGTGAAACACAAGTTGCCGGCTGGTATACTTGACCCAAAAACGCGTATTTTGAATAAATTATAAATATACGTCATCGCTATAATAAATATGTTTACACTTTTCGGGCGTATATAATAAATTGCTTCTTAAAGCTTAAAGTTAAAAATACATATGTATTACACACATTTTTGACACCAAACACTAAAATTACAGATAAATATAAAAAAAAATATTAATAACTAATTTAAATACGATTAAATAGGCGAATAATCTATTTTAATTATATATCGCAGGAATATAATATTAACTATTTCAACGCTTAAGAATGTTTAACTAAATTAGAAAGTCGGAAATAAACTTTACACATCAATTATGTTGAATAATGAAGAAGTATAAGATGACGCATCAAAATGTATAAAATCAATAAAAAGCCAGAATTATGAATTTACAAGCGAATGCACACTTTGGCACAGGTGTGTCAATTAAACTAATATAAATATACCGGAAGGTTAACTGTTTTTTTTTTAAGTTTTCTATATGAATTATTTGAAATTGTTTTGACCTTACAAATATAAAGTGAGCGAGTGGGCCAAAACTGACTCAAATGAAATAAATTCACTAATTTATCAATTCCAATTCACTAAAATCCGTAGAATTTGGCATATATTATTATACAAGTTATTTGGATCGCACCAATTTAGTTTGCAACCCAATGACCTAATATCAACTTTATAAATGTGTGACATATAAACTGGTTAATAAGAATAGATTTTAAATGCTTCAAGAAATATTTATGTTATATCTATAAATTAACAAAATACTAGTTTCTGTTTGACAATATATATATATATATATATATATATATATATATATATATATATATATATATATATATATATATATATATATATATATATATATATATATATATATATATATATATATATATATATATATATATTAATTTTAGTCTCACATGTAGGAGTTGTTGTTAAGGAATTTAAAATATGATTGGTCAAGGCTAAATACACATATTTAAAACAAAGTATACATTCTTAACAATTCAATTATTATAAATATATATACTAGTAACAAACAAAATTATTAAAATTACTCATAGGAAAACTGTTAAATTTACATTATGGAAACAAGGATCCCACATTGAATCTATGGAGACCAGTATATTTTAAGAACGTCTTTAAAATTCTAAGAACACGCGTGTAAACAAATATACAATTTCTTTAGCATATATAGTGTAGTGTCAGGATTATAAGTTAAGCCTTTTGTGCAGGTTTTATAAAAAGGTGCTAGTTTTCTCAGTTGAAAAACAAAATTTAACAACCGCCCCAAAAAAGCAGTCAGGTGTTTCAAGTTTGGTGCCCGTTGAGGCTTTGCCATTTCCACCTTTCTTGCTACAAAGTTATACTATACCAGAAATAACGAACGTCACAAATCGCTATGGAAACAGCCGATAAACGAAGAATGCGTTATCCTATATTTGTATGAACCGGACATAAAATACATACGTGACGTAAGTCTCTTGCAATAAATTAGTAATATATCTATTTCAAGCATTTTCAACCAAGAATATTACTTTTGAAATATTTATATTTTAGTTCATAAATATCACTATGAGCTAGCTGACTCGGTATATGCTACTACACTAATCTGACATAGAATTGACAGTGTACTAGGCAAATGGATGTTTTTATACTAACAATGTGAAATTTGTTGACTGAATTACTTTAGCAACCATGTGGAAAATGGGCATGCATATTTCTAGATACTGTGTACTAGTACAATACCTCGTTATGTGCATGGCTTGATGTGGTACTATTTCCCTAAAGCTCTACTTAATAATTTACACTTAGAGTGCCGTTTGCCACTATAGCTTAGCTACAACTCATGCTAGACATTATTAGAATGTATTCATAATGAACTGAAATTGCATAGTTAGTAAGAAGTTAGTCGAGAATTGACAAGGTGCAGCATACGAACTGTAAATTACCAATTATTTAAAGAATGTCTATTCCATAAAATGCAATCACAAAAAATGACATTTAAACAACTCCACTTCATTTAATTTCACAAGTTTTTATTACTCCAGATTTTACGGAAACTAAAAGCTTTAAACATCCTTAATTTTATTTATTGCCGAGCTAATAAAAACCCGAAAATAGGAATGTTGTATTATAATAATAAAATATGAAATGTAATCTATTTTTGAGTAGAAGATAATAGCTCAATAAACTGGCCGTAAAATCGCACATTTATTTCGCGACGCATTTGGAAGGCGCCAAGGTTTTTCAGGATTAAATGTTAATCGAACTGCTTGTGACGTAGAGTAATTAAAAGAAACTATAATAATATATATTGACAAATAATATATGACATACTGACTTAAATTGGCTCATTAACTGTCCTTGAATTATAAATACTTTTTTTTAAAAAACATATTGAACTGGTTCCGAAATTAATAATTCTTAGTTTTTATGACGAAATATAATATAATACAATACTCATATCCGACCAAAGTTGTCAATGACAAAGTTTAAAGAATATCAATTTCTTGTTAAATATAAGGACAAATGTATAATCAATTTATAAACATTAACTTACTAGATATACGAATTAAATATTGTTTTGTTAATGGAATCGTTTGTCTTCAATTAATCGGCATTTGTAGGTACTTTAGTAAAAAAAAAAAAAAAATGACAAATATTTTTTTTATCGAAGAATTAATTTTTCCAAACAAATATTTAAAATCAACTAATACAATTATTAACTTAAAATTTCTAGACGGCGTTGCAAACAATAAAAATTCTACATACCCTATAAAATTAAATGAGAAATAATACATCACTTACACATTAGAGATAACGTAACTAAAACATCATTAATTTTATATCCCATTTTCACTCGAAATAATCACTTTAACTATAATTTACACAATTATTATAATATTGCATTTTCATAGCGCACAATTGCAGTCGTCATAAATTACACCACTACCCGAGAATCTCCGTGAATTTTAAACAATTGTAAATGTCCTGTTAGATCTGTCATGATAATACGTGATTGTAAACAAGGAATCACGTGTAGCGATTGAATTTTTAGCGTGCGACTGTGCGATACCAATGCCGTGGTTCAAACTAGCGTCCGTGCAGCCAAAACAACCCTTATATATATATAACATTTTAGACGCAAGCGCAAATACAATTTGAACTAAATTTTGCAATTTCAAAGAACAATAAAGTTCAAATTATTTACTCATAGCATTACTGTACTGTTAAAACTATATGTGCTAATTTCCCATAAGAATATATTTTGATCTAATAGGTAGACATATACAAAATTACAAATGATGATAAAAGATTATTTTCAATTTTGTTTGCTTGCCCTAGATAACATTTATTCTTATGGGAAATTAACGTTTATATGTTTAACATTGTACATATGTCTATTTGTTATTTTAAAATTAACAGCCTGTGTTATACAACGTAAGTGTTACGAATTCGCAGTACTGTTTAAACTTTTTGCAAAAAATAGAAAAACATTGCACCAATTCACAAAAAAAATTATTTCCGAATGTTTTTGACTATAGAACATTAAATAATATAAACATTTCAAACAATATTATTTATATTAGAGTGTAATATAATATTTAAATATTTAGACATTGCTAAAGTTAAAGGAGTTTTTCATAACTTTTCTATGGACAAATAATAATGAAATAAATAAATAATTTATAAATTAAACGAGATTGTTCTCTTTCAATTATATTATCGACAAGTTGAAAATGTTTGCGCTTGGAGCACCTCTTCTCATCTCATTCTGGCAGTAAATTGGATATTTTGCTGTGACAAAAGTCGTTATAGTTACTCGCAAAGCTAAGTTAGTTTTTAAATTGTTTGAACTAATATTCTCTTGCAATGACCCAAATAACGCCATTCTATTGTATGAAAAACTTGTGTTTACCAAGCCAAATACAAACCAGGAAACAAGAAAATGGATAAAACAGTTAAAATGCATGAGATTTTCATTTTTCAGTATACAATCATAACCTGATTTGGTAAAAAGGTTGGCATACTAATCAAACCACTGTCCATGCAATTAACCGCTGAAATTGGTTCCTAATACCTAGTCACTTTCCTTTTACAGATTCATGCTGAATATAGCTCGCTTTTTAAAAAAAATAATACTCAATGGTCAACTGAATATCTAAATTTCATGTGAATATACGCACAGATGAGAAATAGAGATATTTAATAAAACACAGTACTCAACTTGAACCGTAGTGGAAGCGATGCCTTATTATATTAAATTGAAATTGTAATACACAAAAATACATATACTGAAATAACAAACATGCATATAAATAATATTATACACATTTTTATATGATCAACTTCACAGAATTTAATAAAATATGGATTAATTTACAGCAATTCCAATTGTATATGGAGTTTAGAAATTCCGTTGTCTATGTTGTATTATTTTATGTAATAAAGCATTCCAAAATAATAATTAGTTTTCAATATATTATAACTGCTCGATTTTGAGAATTTATGTTTCTTAAAATGCCCACGAAAAGATTATTTCCTCTCTAAACTCGCGATATAAGGTCATGTATGTCCAGAAGATTATGAATACTTTATGAATTTTCATCAATGGATTTTTTCTTGAAGAAATATGAATAGGGTCAAGAATTAATACCCTTTAGAAATACACCTACTTTAAACTTTATACAGCACAGTAGAAGCAGTTTGGTCAATATAGAATACTGACAGAATATATAAAATGAAAAATATCTACACAAGTTTTACTGTAGAATAAAATCTAAATATACTTTATTGAATCATATACAAACTTGACAGATAATAGAATTTTTTGTTTATAAAAGTAAGGCTGTCGAAATTCCAATGCTATTGATGAATAAATAAATGGAAACTAAACTTTGCAATGCTAAATAACGACCGAATGTCTAACTAACTAACTAACTAACTAACCAACCAACCAACCAACTAACTAACCAACTAACTAAGAGTTTATGAAGATAGAACACATCTTGCGAATGGAATCACGTTCCTTCCGCAGTAAACAATTTATGAGTTAGCCGTACTTGTGGATTATTATGAATAATGGTCACCAGGCGACGAGCAAGTTGTACACCGTACGCCCAAGGTACAACTCCCCCGGTAATCATTTGCGGCCAGATATAATAGTACTTTCTTAAAAGTCTTCTCTTCGTGCAAGCGAAATTATGAACATTACGTTCAAGTTTTTCCCCCTTGTCCGTATAGGTTTATATCTCGAAAAACATATATTTTATATGAATTATAAATTAGGCCTTATACTTAAAAAGAAAAACATGTTGGTAGTGCATCTTAATTATTTCATATAGGTTCAGTTTAGTACAGTGGTACGCTTTAAGACCATTTTCTTGCTTTATTCGCATTATTTATATTCTTTTTCTTTTTAATATATACATATATACCTACATATATGAAATATAAAAATTTAATATTACATTTAAAAATAAGTGTAGTAGTAAATAGGTTGTTTCCCTGGTAGCTTAGTCCTAAGAAACAAAAGCCCTGCGTTAGAAGTATATTCATAGAATAAAGTTAATTAAATGAAATATTTTATTCATGTTCGTTTTACACACAAAATAACTAATATATTTTAATGCTATTCATGTAATACTTTAATTTGTCAATGTTCAATTTGTTCGTAAATCCAGTCGACGTAACGTGCAACATCCGTGAAAACAGCATAATGATTCGCATCGCACATTCCCGTTTTGTAATCGACAGCTGATAACGAGACAATGCCACGTATATACCATAATTTCGTAGCTTTGTCACGAAATACTAGACCACCTCCAGAATCACCGTTACAAGCACTCGCTAAAAATGATTAAATCTCAATAATGTCTTATTATTTGTGACCAGAAACAATAATAATGTAAAACAAGCATTAATGAAATTCACGTATACATTTAAAAGCAGAATTCGTGTATTTGTAGGCGAATCTCTAAAAATAAATATGAGAAAAAAGATCAATTTTCACTTAGATATCCATTAAATATCATAGTATAATTAGTTAGCAAATATCCATGGAACCATTAATCATACATGTCAAGTCGTATAAAATTGTAATTTCTGCATAATCATAAGTATTTCACGCTGCGAAATTTGTGCATTTAACCGCCACGTGACTTGTGCAGAAAAAATTTAACGGAAGAATTATTTATTCTTTCAAGGTTGCTAACTGTAATTTACATATGTTCTATATCATATAATAAGTATAATTAAGTTGCACTGGAGATTGAAACAAGTTATACACATAAATTTAGTATACTATAAACATTCTTAGACCCTATAACGGACACTTAGAAAAGAACATAGGTCACACCAGCCTCTCCCATTTTTTAAAATTTATTAGTGTCCACTAATTATTCTTTAGAACATCATATCGCCCAATTTTATACATATTGACTTTCAGTTTCTACGCTCACATAACAGATTTATATCAAAATCGACAGCAATTGGTTCAAATATCATTTTATTATTTAGCGTTTTAATCGTTTTAACTTCTCATGCTACTTCAGGCTAGTGTAATATCAAATATACTTACTACCGAGTATACCAGCACAAAACGACTTTGGTGAACTGTACTGCGAATAAAAGAATGTATCCGAATATATGCATTTTAGCTGATCGATCACTGGTATATCAGCATGTTGCAAAACGTCCGAAATTACGCCATATTTCGTGAAACCCCAACCGACAACGGTACCATTTTGATTTACCATATCTATGACTGGTATGATTTCACTAGATTTTCCTAGACAAATTGGTCTCACCTATATTCATGTAAAATTATCTATTACGCTATTTATGCACAATGCAGGAAAATGAAGAGATGACACGCAAAATTTATTGAATTTCTTCAAATTCAGAGTATCAATCTAGTACTTTTTTTAAAGAACCAATTCATAGTTGTTTCAAATAGGGAAGTAAATTTAATTTAAAAATGATATGATTTCACAGCATCACTAATAAACGTAATCTCACCGAATCTGTAATACGAAGCGGTGTTTTCAAATGTATGATAGCGATGTCGTTATGCAGGTTACTGCTGTTGTACTCGGGGTGTATGGTTAGTTTGTCGGGCTGTGCTTCTTGAATATGCGGTGAATGCCATCGTGACAATAGTCTTTTACCGAAGTACATAAGCAGCGATTCCAGATCGATGGGTTCCGTTGAGTGTTGCTCGACGGTGACACAGTGCGCTGCGGTGAGGACATGTTGGAGTGTTATCAGTGTCATACCACATCGATATGATAAACCCTTCGTGTCGCCGAAGTAAAGGGCGCCGTGCCATGGCCACTGACCATGTGTCGATACCTCACCGTTCACTATCAGTGGACTGACATTCGTCACCATTCTACCACATTCTATAATCAGATTTTTTATTGTTGTTGTTGTTTGTGAGAAAAAAACTTAATAGACTTTAGTTATTTTGATTTTAAATATGTTTTTAATTTGTTAACCCTTTGTTTCCTAGAGGTTTCACGATGAAACCATAACTTTATAAATGTATTTGAAGTTTCCTAGCAGTTTTCTACAATGTGCGTTTATATATAACCCACTTTAGCAATTTATTGATACGCTGAATTCTTCTTTGAGTTTTATATAATTATCTCAGATTTATAAAGAAAAATTGGATCTGACAACAAAGGGTTAACTTGTAATATACACTCAACTTGCGCATTATTTGGTGTATATTGATTGTTTGCTTCTCCATCAATTAATGGCCACCTATTCCAAATTTGAGGTGGTACTGGAGTTGTACTATGCAATAAAATATATTTTATTCGATATAAAATATACATTAATATTATTAATAAAAGAGATAGGTATATAAAAAACAGATAAAAAACGAATTTAAGAAGATTAAAATAATAAGCAATATATCATTTATATAACATATTAAAGCTGCCAATATATAATTTGTTGAATTGAATAAACATTATTTTTAAATCACTTTCCTGGAATCACAAATCATTTTCTATTTCTGAGAAACTAACTCATTTAGGAAAATAAATAGAAGTGTCACATAATGTTCACGGTTCTTGACGATAATCTATATCCAGACAATACGAGAAGGTAAAGAAATAGCGAGTTTATAAAAAGTGTTCACCTAATTTGCTCATTCTGCGGGCGTGGGACATATTCACCATCCAATCCTAGAGATACTGTTCCTGAACACACCGTTACCTCATTAACTCGGACGGCTATCAATCGAGGTATTGGACCAACCGTCGGAAAAACGACAAAAAATCGGAGTGGCACTTTCACGCCAGGTTTCACTACCATATTCGGGTCCTGAACCACGAACTCCGTACGATCGAAACTCTCGATTCGACCCTGCCATTTCTGCAATAGTTCTACATACAACGTGTCACACGTAACTATTATGTTAAGAAATCATATCAACTACGAATATAACATTTAAATTTAATTATTTAAATATATATAGCTAATTATTTTCATACACACAGGAGCTGACCGCAAACATCAAGGTTCAATTTTTATTTTTCATATTTTAAGTGAGCAGTTCACACGGACTCATGAACACTGCTTTTTATTTCTTGTAAAACAGGTTTTTCAAACATAATTGTTAGCCACAGTAAACATATTCGAAATAACACGAAATTACCAAAAATAAATGTGATACACATAAATATATATTTTAATTATTATATATATATATATATATATATATATATATATATATATATATATATATATATATATACATACATATATATATATATATATATATATATATATATATATATATATATATATATATATATATATATATATATATATATATATATATATATATATATATATATATATATATATATAGAACGCAAGTAAATAATATTTGTAATATTTTTTTATATATATATATACAGCGTGATTGCTACTTTTCTTTTTAATGGCAAACGAAATACTCTCCCCTATATTTACATAAAAAATTCCACCTCTAAATTATAAATTTGTTTCATGATAATATACTCTCGAAAAGAATATTTTTGTTTTAAGTATCAGGGTCATGTACCTGCTTTAAGGTGACTATGTTCATGTTTACCAACACTTAAATACTAAAAACCTTTCAAAAATCTTACCCACTATAAAAAAACATGATTTCGATCAGATCCAAATAAATATGCAAGCGGATATTATAAACTGTTTCAAAAACAAACAAATAAAGAGTGCATACGTACGTGGTTGTATAAACTAAGGTCAGCTGCAGGATTGTCCAACAAAATCCTTATAGACGTAACAACGGTCGGCTTTCTGGTCGCAAATAAGTATAATGTGCCATACCATTTTCTATTCTTTGGGCTTATATTATCGTATTTAAATATATCTGGACAGGGTGAAGTGAAATCTGTTCCATTTATCCATTCGGGTAACAACAATAATAATGATAGTATTGTTAGTCCAGCGAGCATAGTCTAAAATTATTTTATTTATATTTTTTTCTCTTCTATATATATATAATGAAGGACTGAATTTTCACGTACAATAAAAAGTTCATTTGTTTTGACTTTTACAGTAATATATATATATATATATATATATATATATATATATATATATATATATATATATATATATATATATATATATATATATATACATACCTATATATATTTAGTAAAAACCTTTTCTAATGTTCCAGAAAGATAGAGTTGAAGGGCGAAAGATTATCAAGATGCGAATGGATGTAAAGAGTGTTTTCCACCCCATTTCATTAGAAAAGGCATGAAGTTATGTATGTATTGTTCCAGTTTTATTGCTAAATATATATTTTTGTAGAAATTAAATATTTATATAAAACCGGATTTTAAGTCATTCAAATAAATTATTACATTTCAAATTAGAATAAAATTTGATGGAAAATATGTTTGGCCAATTGAAATACAATATTTAATAATATCTCTGAATAACCGCGTTAATATTTAGTTGGTAAAACCCAACAAGAAATAAACTTTATGGTTTGGATAAATTTTCATTTTATTTAAATGTAACTAGGTTTATATTTTTGTTTGTAATAGTGGTATATGATGTCTCTTTAATCGCAATTTATAGCAATATTATTAAGTCCTTAGCTTTGTAACCCAAATTCTAACATTTTGTTATATAAAAGAAAAGAAAATAATTCCCGTGATATGTAATTATGTGAAACTGAGTACAGTACATATAAAACATCGAAATTATATATTGTATCTGCTCGTGAAGGTAAATAAAATACGCATATCTTAGTAGCAAACCAGTTTTTCACAGAGACTATAATAATAGCAAATACATAAATAAAAACAATCTATAAACTCAAATTAAAATGAACATGGAATACGTCTAAAAGTTTCTAAATTTAATATCTATAATAAATTTCGCTGTTCTAACAATTTAAAAGCTAATATAAATGAATCTATTTTACGTAATTAAATTATTTAATTATGTTTAATTAATAAAAGCCTAATTCTCAAAGGCCTGCATGAAGAACTCTTAATTGTCAAGAGTGTACTGGCTTGGCAAAGTTGTTCAGTAACAAAATAATTGAATTGTTTCTGAATTCTAGCAACTATGTTACAGTTGTACCAAGTTTATAAACCACCTAGATAGGCGAATACTTTCATGAACTTTCAAAAACAATAATCAGTAATTCTTATGAATTAATGACAAATCACTCTCTCCATGATTACCACAAACGATCATGATTTCAATATCAGACAAACTGATTAAGAATATAATTTTTAAATTCCAACAACTTGTATTTAGTAACACAGTGTAGCATGTATTACAATTAAGTGTGTTTCTGATGATGGTTATATTTGATAAAACTGAGAGTGTTCTACAATTATACGTGCGATTTTAAAGTGACGCTTAAATATTTTACAGGACAGGTCTATAAATCATAACCTTGACTTATCTGTTTTACTTATTACATAATAGAGAAGACGGAAGTTATGTTTTATTAAAATATCATATCAGGGATAATGTATGATCATGAGAAAGTCTATGGGTTTTTTTAATGGGAATGTTTCCTCAACCTTTTGAATTATTACCAAATGTACTTTATTTTTATTTAATAAATGAATAATCTGAACTTTTTAACTAGTGTTCACAGTGGCTACAACTAAATAATATAGCATACTTCTCTTAAATTTCGTGAATAGTTCTGTTTTGCAAATAACTTCATTACAGACACATCATTAAAGTGTTTTCATGATATCCATTCCAAATCAAAATAAACAAACACTTGTGAAAACTTCAACAATTTTCCTGACAATGACACAACAATTTAATGAACACCACCACAACACGATACGATGCGATGATAGCACAGTTTATATTCAACTGAACTCTGGCTCCGGCTAAGACTATACGTTGTGGCTTCTTCATCGGGATTCCCACTTAACTGCCTAAAATACCATAAATACCTACACTGCGTATAGATCATACACATAACTTAATTGTATTGTCAAACATTTAGTGTTTGAGGTTTGATCATCTGCATTTATAATCGATTTAATATAAAACAACAATCACAAATACATACATGGGATTTTATATTTATTTTAAGAAATAGTTTCAAATTAAATAATTAACGCAAAAAGAATTTTAAAAATGCAAGTTGCTGTGAATTAAAAAGACGCATGCGCAGAGTGCATACTCAGAATGAATATATTCGGGTAATGTCGAACAAGTTCGACGGTTTTCAGTACGAAATAATAATTTTAAAACACATTTAACAAAGGTAGCACCAGCTCTGAGTTAATGGGTGACGTGCATTATCTATGTATGTATATATAATTAGATTTGTTGTATATTTGCATTTTAATAACTATGTTAAAGATCATTAAATAAATTATAAGAAAAATAAAGAAATCAAAAGTTATAATTGATGGTCTAGATTGAGTAATGACGTAAATTAAGATTGTTCTTATTATTAAGATTGACGCAAACAGATTTGGGTACGTTAATACGCATGTATAACAAAGCATCCGGTATTTATTGGTTTACCAAAATGATATACGAGTATTTCGTATTTCTTGGGTTGTTTATTCGCTTGATATCCTCAATTATTGAAAACGACACCGAGTCCAAATAAGCCTCATTATAACAGAAACAGTAAATTGTATATCTACTTTTACTTTTGACGCCTGAAGCTACAAACTGCACAAGTTCAAGTGCTTTAACGGTCACTAGAACACCTGATATGTAACCTTTGGTTGCGCAAATTCAGAGTATTTAAGAACCAGTAGACATGTCCACTCAAATTTAAAATACCAATCTTAAGACATGATAAACCTCTAAATATACATCAAGTACCCTAAAATATGCTTCCTTAAAAGAAGTGCCCTAATAATTAATAATATTAAATAATGTAATTATAAATTATATATTTGCTAATATAGTTTTTATGAACAAGTATGAAAACTTGCTTTGGTACTGCGTACATATTTTTTATAAATAATCTTTATAACATTTGCTACATGTCCCTGAGTCTGTACAATTCTAATTCGTACGTTGATTCTACGTAGAATAATAATGATTAGAAACACATACTTTGATAATCAGTCGTGACAAATTGTCAAAGTTTGGGGGACAACCCTAGTTTTAATGTTCCCAAACATGTATCCCAAAGTGAAACATAATTAAACAAGGTCAACCTTCATGAAAATACATGATTCACATATTTGTTCTATTTGTATCTTTTTCAAAAGGTCTGCCACAAAATGTCGCACTCAAGGCAGGAGACAGAAACTCAAGATGAATCTTTGAGGATCTTACTTGAAATTTCAATTGTCACCATCACTGATATAACACTTCTAAGTGGTTGCTACCAACTGAGATTGATCCTAATCAGAAATTGACGTGAATCTTTAGACATAGGTCTCTGAATATACAAAGTTGAATCAAGTTGAAAAGCTTTCATTCAAACACAAAACCGGAAAGGTAGTGTTAAGATAAAATATATGATTTAAGTTCGCTGGAAATATAAAGAATACAAAATTAAACATGGATTTCGTAAATGGTTTAAATCTTTAAACTACAAATGGATATTAGATATATAAAAATTACGATATCCTGCTCAATAATAAATAAACAAGATAATTTCTATAGGTATACATCAATTTGTCAGCGAGTAACTAGACTGAAATAGAATTTATTTCACTTTTACTTCTGGATTGACTTAATAAAGGAATGCATGCCCTTGAAGTAGGATGCTAGAAAAACTAAACATAAACGTAAAACACAGTTATGTGAGTGAAGTGAAGTGAACGAGGCCTTGTTCAGGGTGGGAAATTGTCGCAACCCACCCATTCGTTTGTACTGAGATATATATTAGTATTTAAATTATTACAAATACAAACAAACGCATTTACAGGGTATATAAACAGGCTGGACGTTAATTTTCAATCAGTAACAAAACGCTCTTATTTCTCGCGACAGTCCTGTTAGCAAAGGAGGTCGGTCAACCATGAAAGTACTTGTAAGTTTAATCAGTGTTTACTACCGGGTTACGCCCAAAGTTTTAACTATATTAGTGTTACGTGCACTTTGCTATAGCGAACCAAGGGCTTTATTAACCTGCAGTGTCAAATATTGGAAGCACTTCTGACCGTGGATACTTAAAACATAATTTGGCTTATTGAATTTTAAACTGCTTTTCAATTTTACTAATCTAAACATTTGAGATTGCCGGTTAAATTATAACCCTTACTACGAAATAATAAATCATGAATGAATTAAGCAATTTATTTATTTTTATGATTTTTTTAAAGAAAAAAAATTGGTAAATCGTTCAATAGCAAAATAAAAATTTGAATCTGCGCTTTAAATAGATTTTTAGAATAACTTTTCAATACAACCATATATTTTTAATGGTGCAGAAAATGGACATCTGAATAGAATTAAAGTGGGCGCTAAACGCTAACACATTATTCTTGTAACTTGAGGAAGTCGTGCGTGACGATTAAAAATGCATATCATGTATCCACGCAACATTTTAAGAATGCAGTTTTGAAGGATATGTAACACTACGCAAAGCTATATTGCAAAATTAACAGGATTCACTGGGTTTTACAATGTAGAAATCTTCTAATTTGTGGCTAATATATTTTAATTATATTTGTGAATTTCAATAGAAGCAATAATAACCGCGATTTCTTTTATTTAAATATATATATATATATATATATATATATATATATATATATATATATATATATATATATATATATATATATATATAATTATTTACGATCTAAGAACCGAAATGTATACTTTCGAATTTCAGAAATTAATAACTTCATTTCTTTTTGCTCCCAACCAGATCGCAGTGACATGCCTGTTGGCAGTAGCTTCCGCTCAACACTATGGTGGTGGCAACAACTACAATAACGGTGGTAATCAACGTTATAATGGCCCATATCACGTGCCCGTAATTGGACCAAATGGAGTACCACAAGAACCTCCAGAGGTGATCGCTGCCAGAAACAAGCATTTGGCTGCTTTCCAGGGCAATCAACCACAACAACAACAACAATACAACCCAGCACCTCAATACCAAGGTCAAAACAACTATCAACAATCTGCGCCCGTCCAGCAAAGATACACCGGTCCATTGGCGCGCATTGGTGCCGATGGTATGCCCCAATACGATTCTCAAGTAGCTGCCGTTCGACAAGCTCACCAAGCTGAATACGCTAAGGTGCTTGCCCGACACGGAAACCTCCAAGCTCAATCTGCTCATCAGTGGCACTGAAGAGATCCGTACTATGTAAACCAGAATTATATCTCAATTTCACAAGACGACGTTATAAAACTCCTTTTAAATGATGGTTTGATCTTCACGATCTAGATTTGCCCAATTTAATTTAAATGAAGATTTTGCGTTCATTCACTGGAATTTACAAACGTCGTGTAAGCAGATTTACTCATTCGTAGTCTTATGTCACCAAATTGGTGTTTGTATTGATTTACCTAACGCCATATTTCTACTACCGAAAAAGCTTACAAGTTGAAATGCGAAAGAGTAAAGCTTTGTAATCGTATATAATCCTGGTAAACTGTACTGTAAATAACCTGTCTGTGTTCGTTAATTAAGATACTCATTCAGTCAATCGAATAATAAAGTCATTTATCATAAACACATGTTGTACTTTATTCTTTGTACTTGCTTCCGATCCAGTCTGGTTTAATTCACAAATTGTTTCTTGTTCTAGTTCAACTATTAATATTACTTAAGAGATTCAAAAACGCATGCGTGTGTAGCATACATTAAATGAACTTGTTCGGTTAACATCGATAGAGTTCGGACGTTTTTGATATTAACATCAATTTTTAATTTGGTTGGTTTAGCATTTTAAGAGATTTTTCGATGTTTGTAAATAATAGAATCATATATTAAAAAACAACATTCTTTTAAAGTAGCCCATAGTTTTTTATTACATAAAACAACAATATACGCATGGTCATATAGTTTATACGTGTATTAGGTTAGGTGTGTACACGAATAAAAGTTACACACATTAAAAAAACGCATAACCTTGAAGTTATAAGGTCAATTCATGACATGTTACCAAGGTATTTAATATAAACAATAGTTAAAATTAATAAGAAATAGTTGTTTTATGCCGCTACGGATATTGCTAATATCCAACCTAATAATTATTGATGTATTTGAAATAATTTATAACACTAATGCGAAAACATTCCTATAATTATTATAATTCCTTAAGAGATAAAAAATAATGAAGATTTACTCGTCTAAAATCACTTTTTTTTTCGTTCGTTAAACATCGATTTTATTAAATAAAAAACATTGATTCCACGTAATATGAAGGAATTGTTTACAATTTTTTTTCAAATTGTAACTACCACAATAACATTTAACAGATGACAAAGAAATTCCTAACTAATTATTGATATTTAAAAATAGAAAGAGGCCAGTCTCGCGAAGGAGCAAATGAAGATTGTCTCCTATGGGAGTCATTTGGCTGCAACAGGGGGTTGTGGTACCGTTGTGAAATGCAAAATACCGTGCAGAAAATACTGCAGGAAATTTTAAATGACTCTCTTGTGTTTCATTATAATTTGTAACTCTTTTCATTACTATTGCCCATGGAGTGGAATTAATACACTATGACTTTTTTGTTTCTATAAACAAGTTTTTTCTTTGTTCATACCAAATTAACTAGATATTTACTTATTATTACTATTATAAATATATACCTGTTTTAAAATTATTTAAATAATAATTTTTACTTACAAATGGCAGCATTAGTAGATTTGATAACAGCATATTCAAAGTTCTGAAAAAGAGAATTTAATATTTAATAAACATGTGATTTGTATATAGATTGAGCATAAATGATTTACATCTTTAAGAACAGTAATTACTATAAGTGATAATATCGAAATTATTTAGTTATAGGGCTATTTTGTATACAGGATAAACGTAATTTGTATTTTATTCCTAAATGGATGAAGGATATTAATAATATTCTCCTTCTTGTCGCCATCTCTCAAAAGCATCCTAAATTTCTCCATTATTCAGTTACTTAACGTTTATTTAATTTCATTGGATCTTTACTCGTATACTCAACCACACGTTGAAGTCTTGACTATAAAACCACTCGTCAGATCTACTCACTAATTACATTTAACATTCCTTGGATTTAGGTAATAGACTTGCAGCTATAGTACCTCACCGCGACAAAAATAAGTAAAAAATAAATCCGATCAACATGTGTTATCACCCCTATAATGTTAACCCTACTATCGACTTGTTTCGATTGCGTATTTAGAACGCAATTAACTTCATAGAACTACAGGGCAAAATAAAACGGTTATTTAACCATATGCAAATACCAGATATAATGCAGCTGTACAAATATGCAATTTATTAGTCATTTAAGATATATTTTCTAATATTTCGCATGTAAATTCATAATAGATTCACAAAAATTATAAAATCCTACCACTCCATTCGAAGGTTAAGGAGTCGAACACTATAAGCTCATATTTATAAACAATTATTTAAATTTAAATAGATAGTATCACGCAATATAACCAGCTGTCACAAATAGACTGTAGCTGTTGAACTTGAATATCTACAAGGCTATAGCGAAAAAGTGTGTAATTTTGCTAAGATACTTAATTATTTAGCAAAGCATCATATGATTAAAATTCAATTTTTTTTATCTTAATTTAAAATTCATACATGATATGGTTGCTCAAAAACAAACCCGAAATGGTAGGTATTAAACACATCAAATCAAAACTCGTTTCATCAAAATACGACGCATAATGATTAATTATATCAAAGTGCGGTTTAAAAATATATATATATAGGTAATATATATATATATATATATATATATATATATATATATATATATATATATATATATATATATATCTATATAGGTTACTCTGACAAAAAATTTATAATATGTCAAAAGAAGCAATAAAAAATGGCAATCGATTATTCATTATTGTTAGCTTGTTACCACCTTGTTACTACACGGTGTTTAACAGTAACACAATTACGATTTAAATTGAATGGAAAGGACAAGTAAAATGATATATGCAAATTTTGATTGGCAATGAGGGGTACATAAAATTTTGGAACCCCAACGAATGCTTTGAAAGTAGTTATTGCGTCACTGGCGCATGAAACCATTAAATGAATAAATGAATTTAATAACTTTCATAAAAATAATTTAAAAGAATACTTGGTGTACATTTCATAATTTGAAGGATATATGAATTGGTGATTTTGCACATAGGTAATTATAATCGTATTAATATAGTTTATAAAAGTATAATAATATTTTAATTGGATTTCAAAAGAAATTCTAATATTTTATTCGATATTTATTAATTTAATCAAATCTAGACAATCATTATTTATTTATGAACAGTAACAAAATTGTTATTTTCTTGCGTTGTATTGACTCAAATATATATTGGGGCGTAGGCAAAAGTGAAATTATTAACTTTGTATTACTTCCTGGAATTATGTTTTCATATCTCTTCTATTAAACGAAACTTGTTTGACATTTGATCATTTAACGTTATTTCCGTCCCATATTTTGTTACTTCAAACGTACAGAGGCACACATGCTGTGTACGTCACTGGATTGAACATAAAATCAATGATAAAATAGAAATAACTCTGGAATGCAGTCCTGTGGGTTATAATTAATTTTTATTTCAACCAACCAAAACATCAAAATGTAATTTAATTTTTACCAAGGCCTGCATTCCCGAGTAATTTCCTTTTTATCATTTGGCTTATCCATAAATTGACTTCAATAAAAATCAATGGTAATAGGTATCCTGTGCGTATTAAAGCATATATGAGAAGGATTAAAATTGGGGAAGATGGCTAGCAACAAAATAAAATTTATTTCCAAATTTACGAGAGATTACGTTTTTAAAATGTATACCTTTAAATATATATAATTCATTATATTTTTTCTATAAACAATCCTTAAAAATGAACACAAGCAAATCAAAATATATTAAAGTTTTCTATAGTATCGATTCCGTTACCGAAATGTGTTCCGAAATATATCAGTAATTTCTGTAACCACAATGTAACCATCACTTTACCGCAAGTGCGGTTAGTAGATGTATGCTTACGGAATATACTACAAACTAACAATGCAATAAACGTATATTTCATCATTCCACTATTCTATTTCTCTATACATACAACAAGGCTTCCGAGAGCTGAGATAGAACCGGACTAGTCACAAATGTGGGGCTTATATATGAATAAAATTATATTATTTATATTAAAGATTTTTTAAACAATATTTTTGAGCTATGGACTTAGGAGGCGCTGGTGCGAAGTTACAAAAATAAATCGATCAGAAAAAAGAATGAACTTGACGATAGTGAAATATGCAGTGATTGCCTTCTTTAGTTTGTATAATGGTTTTGGCATTTTATCCCACACGTGTTCCGGGTGTGGAACTGGGTGACGTATTTCAAAAAATTAATCTTAAAGGTATAAGGTAGGATAACTTTTATATAAATAATTAATTCATCCTAAGAAAATGTTTAAAAGTTATTTTAAGAAAGCACTCTTCTATAAATACTTTAGACCCAGATGGGGTCTTCTAAAAAAAATACAAAAAATGTAAATTTCGCTCGAATAGTATATAAAATATTAGCTATTTTTGTTGATAAATAAAATTGATAAGACTTTGACACCTGAGTTTGACATTTAAAACGCAGATTTGAATCTGTGTCGTCACACGGCAGAACCTTAAAGATATTCTTTAATTATAGACGAATGTCCAGTATAGGGCACTGCAGATATTGTTTCCATTTTAAAACCATAATATTGATATCAATCTATATATTATTGTTAAGAATAAATATGACATTGATCAACTAAAAATATTGAGCGAACCTACACGACCACCCCCCATTTTTAGAAAATAGCAAACAAATAGAAGTTATCCAATTATAGATACACGGCTTTAAATCATTTTAAAATATGAACAGTTAATAATAATCTTTAAGGTTATTCTTAACGATCTTTATGTGTCTATGTATACAGGACCGTCTTAGCACAAGGTATCTAACATAAACGAATTATTATATACATATAAACGTAAATATACAGGGACATTGCTACTTATGACCAATAAGGGCATAAAGACGGATATTAAAGTAGCATTTATATATTGATGAACTAAAAAATGTAAGAACAGACCGAAAACGATTTAAATATTTCTAAATACATTACTGTATATATGTAGTTAATAAATCAATTATATTTTGCCTAGGTCATCGTTTAATTTAAATATAATCCTTAATATATAAAGTATATATTTAAAGTGTTTGATTATAATTAATAGTTACGTGAAGAAAGAATAATAAACTTACTTAATTTAAAATTAGTTGAATAGCAATTGCCAATTGTTTAATGAGATAATCTGGTGGTTTGATTTAAAAGCGACTTTAAAACTCTATGCATGTTTTAAAATGCCACATAACGGTATAAATTATTTGATTTATAGACTAGTTTATAGAATTATACCTTAAACGTAATTAAATAATATCCTTTGAACAATTCATTAATGAAACGAACTTGAAGTAAACAATTTCAATTACTTATACACATACGAATCACCTATAATTAAGTGGATGATTTAACAACATTGGCACAATGAAGTATACTTCATACAATACGATAAGTTGCTAACCGTGCACCCGCAAAGGTACCTTGACTATTTCGGCAGAGTGAAAGAGACCTTGTGGAGTTTGATGGGGCGTTGGCCCACCAAACGCAAACCATATATAAACCAGAGTGAACAATTTCATACAGCACAGTACGCTCAACAGTCCCAGTGTTTTCATACCTAGGAGGTTTAGCAGATCCAATTCACCATGAGAGTTATCGTAAGTTGACATTAGTGATACATACATACAGACTCAAGTGATCATAGTTCGGTTTCAGTTGAATCACAACTGGTGATATCTCAATGTCGCATCAGAAGACATTAAACATTTAAGTTTTTATTTCTCAATTAATTATTGGATAGAATTTAAATGCATATAAGTTGCTAGAAAATTTTAAAATGATGAGGTATCATCTGTATTTTAGATGGAAACGTTTGAACAATAGTGAATACTACTGTAAACTATTTCTAAATTAAAATTACTTAATAATCAATTAGTCTTATTTCTAAAAAAATATGTTTCCTTCAAACAGATTGCAGTATCCTGTCTCTTAGCCGTTGCTAACGCCGGCGCCTATTATGGCCAACAACAACAAATCCAAACACCCACCGGTGGATACAAAGGACCCCTTCACGTACCCGTGATTGGACCCAATGGAGTGCCAAAAGAACCCGAAGCAGTTATCGCCGCAAGAAACAACCATTTGGCTAACTTCAACGGCCCTGCTGCTCAACAAAACAACCAATACGATCAGGATCAATACCAAGAACCACAACAGCAACAATGGCAAGAACCCCAACAACAACAACAACAATGGCAACAACCCCAAGAACAAAAACAATGGCAACAACCCCAACAATACCAACAACAACCCCAACAATGGCAACAACCTCAACAGCAGCAACAGCAACAACAACAATGGCAACAACCCCAACAATACCAACAGAACCAACATCAACAACAACAACCTCTTCCCGTTATTGATGCCCATGGTGTTCCCCAAGATAACGCTGATGTAGCCGCTGCCAAAGCTGCCCATTTCGCTGCCTACGCTGAAGCTAACGCACGCAATGCACCCTCTCAATCCAACCAAAACCAAGGCCATTACCAACAAGGTCAATACCAGAACAACCAACAACATGGACAATGGCAATAAATTATTTTACTAATTTAGGAATTAGGATCAATCTTGACTGTGTTTCTTTATAACTCGAAATTTGTATTATTTCTTCTTCCTTCTTACAACACTATTTATTTTTTGTATAAATTGTGTACATACAGTTTAATAAATTAAATGTTATGTACAATTGTTTTTTATTACCTAGTTTTAGGGTTATAAAATGATATGCAACAACTAGACTATATAAATTTCATTAATATTAAATATTACAATAAAAATTAATGATCCTTCAAAATCGGAAATTAAAATGTAATGAGACTTTCTATTTTTTGTTTAAACTACATTTAAACAAACACGATATAAATTTAAAGTAATAATAACTTTTTTTTATTTCAATTATATAAAAAACTCTTTTGGATTTCACAAAGGTGCAATGCATATTTCCTGTTAGCAGGACATCGAACCAAAAACCGATTCCGGCGCTATCGATTTTTTAAACTCTAATATTAGGTAAATTCAATTCATTAATTGCATTTCCTTATTTCAACATGTTTCGTTTAAGATTAGTAATTCATTGCATAATAAAATATTTGAGCATTTTGGCATACGCTCCATTTAACGCTGTTTCGCTTAGCGCCCCATATTTATGACACCAATTATCTATATAAACACTGTTTTTATTCAGCTGAAGTGGTTCGATCTTTGTAAAAAGAATTACAATAAAGAATAAAAATGCATGGAGCAAAAAGATAATTATTGAACAAAAAAAACTTGCAATAGAGAAAGCACCTATTCTTGTGTTACCATCTAGCTGATGCATTAAAACAGTGCTGAATTAGTATAATTATATAAAAAAGGTCCTAAAATCTAAAAGTATAATAAATATGTCCATAATTGGAAATGAAGCATAATGTTATACGATTTTTTTTAATGAACACTCCATATTGGCAATTGTTTGTGTTATTATCCAGAAATAAGCTTGTAAGAGTAAAATAAAAATAAAACAACAAATTATAACAGAAGCGATTTATTTAGTAACAAAAACAACATATAAAATAATCAACAAAAACATTTTTCTTTGGTTCAAATGAAAAACATGATGAAAATGATAAACCAAGAATGATAAACATGAGTTTTATAAGTTAGTGCCATCCTCCATGTCCTGAAGAAGAAGAATGCTTGGAGTGAGTGTAGATATGCTTGTAGACTGGCACATGAACTGGATATGGTTTTGGTACACTAATATGAACGGGAATGTGCTTCTCGACTGGATACGGGATCTTCTTCTCAATTGGGTACGGCACTTGCTTCTCAACTCTGAAGTGGATTGTTTTGATCACTGGAATAGGGATTGGTTGCGGTACGTGAACATGAACTGGGTAAGGTTGAGCAACTGGTACAACAACTGGTTTAGGCACTGGTACTGGGATAGCGTGCGGCAATGGTACAGCAACTTGTTTGTAGACTGGAATCTGGACGGGTTTATGAATTTCAACAGTTTCGTCAACGGGTATCCCTTGGCCATGGCCGTGTTCTTCGTAATGGCCGTATCCAGGTCTAGCTTGCACGTATGCCACTAAACACAGAACTACTACGATCGTACTTGACTTGTTGAAAACCATCTTCACTGATTGCACTAATATAATTGAGTGATATGTGTAAGTATGAAAGATCAACGGAGAACTCATGGTGCAATTGAGGATCCATGTATCTTATATACCAAGTTCACTTTCACTGGTCAAACGATTCGTTCGCAGCTACAACTCTGTTCCTCTCACATTCATCTCTTTTTTCTTTCTTTAGCAATTTTTTTATCCATTGAACAACAATACTTTTTAATAGTTTGATGCTTGATAATGACTTTATGATCACAATCTATTTTTGTAAAGTAGCCAATTAGCTCACGCTGCATTTTACCCGGCACGCTCTTGTTGCAGGTTGGTAGAACAGATGCATTTTAATTTGCAATTATAACCCGTCTAGTTATCGCGTACATCAAACAAAATATATTCGTTGCATAAGTAAATGACGCAAATTAACACACCAAAAGGTGCTATCTACAGTTTGAAAAATAAAAAATCATCTGATGCTATATCTATATTATTACGTTCAAATTGTAGTTTTACATCATTTCTATAATAATTTCTATTAAAAATTAGCTCTATATTCTAATAGTAAATAATGTAAATTCGTCTTATTGTTAAAGTTGTCAAAAAGTGAAACAAATTTTTAAAAATATCTAAAGATAAATATATTTTTTAAACTATCTCTTCCAAATTTCTAAGTGTCTAACAACCGAACTATGATTAAAATGAGTCATAACGACATAAGAAATGGATCAAATATATAATATCATGCAAAATTAGTATAATAATCTTTATTATAATTTGAAATTCTTCACATAGTATTATTTATGAAATTATTTAACAGGATATTAAAACACGTCATGTTTCCCTCTCTAAAACGTGAAAGGCTACTAAAACCAACGTCTTTCTATATAAACGCTAGATTCAATTGAACAAGGTCGCATTACCTATGTAGTGAATGTCAGAAAGGCTATTGAACTCATTATAGATTTATGTATCATCCAGATTCACTTTCACACTAAAATTTCATCTATTTTAATCAGGATTTAAATATATTTTGAAAGATATTAAATTCTGAAAAACGAGTGGTACGAGTATCATTTTTTTGATCATGATTAATAAACGGAGAGTGCACTGAAAGATTTACAACTTTCCTTTTGTTACCCAGACATATATTACTCACTTTAGATAATTGTGGTAACATTAGAAAGACAGGAACGGTTTCTGCAATAATTCCCGCGAAAATACATTATAAGAGTTAGTTTTTTCATGTACAATTATTTTACCGATATTAAGAATATTTCTCGGTGTTAAATGAAATTTTACTAAAATACTGACGTAATTTTATATCAAAACTTATGCAATATTAGTAACTGTATTGTTTACAACATTATTATAGTTTAAAATAATTATCTCAGAGTGTTCACTTTGAAAATTAATGTACATTTGTTATTCTTAAGATCATAACATTCATTGCACATTCCATTAATCATATTCAGGCACTCATAAAGATAATAAATACAACAATGAACCAGACAGATAGGAAACAAATCTCTTTTTTTGCATCTTAATAGAAAACGGAATGGAAAACAAATTAATATTATAAAAATATTACTTTAGAGCGGCAAACAATGTACTGAAGATAACAAAATCTACATATATAAAATGAATGTTTTTTAAAGCCACGTTTTAAGCCAAAATCTGTCGCCTCAGATGAAATAATTAGATATTATTTGTCAACAACTTTCACTCAAAAAGAAAACTAGCTTATAAAGTCTTCTTAAAATAAAAATATATAGTTATTAAAATCAGGGTCAGGTTATTCGCTAATATATGATAACCAAGAAGCCTACGGGCTTTGCATTTTTAATTTATTCTTTTAATTTTAGAAAATTTCATTTCAATATAGTATTTTATTACATCAAAAAAATAAAGATTGATTTTTTGCCACATATCCATGAAAACGCTTTGTTGTAAAGGGTAAATAGCATAAAGATTTTTAAAAAAATATTTAAACTAATCACATAATGGTGTTTTAATCAAATATTCATTGCAAAAAAAGTATCAACCAAATTATCAGAAATGGAGACATTTACTATTTAAGAATTTAGCAAAGATAAACATTTCAATCATAACATGACCTTTACCTTTCAACAAACAATAATAGTGGTATGGAACATTTTATTTTAGTTTTGTATAGTTATAGCAAAATTACACAATAGCAATCATTAAATGTTAGTATATCGTATTATCACCGCATTTTAAATGAACCGTATCGATATCTGGATACGAAGAAAAACATTGTAATCGAGATTTACCAATAGCCACATAACATAAAGAAATACAAGAACTACGAAAGCGAAAATAAAATTCAGATTTATGTAATTCAAATAAAAGTATACTTTTTTTAACATGCACATTTCACAATTATGAATTTATTAGAAATCTGATGGTCAAGCTCAAAATACAAGGCGTGTGATGTTTTATAATGTTAATATCGATATAAATTTGTAATTAACAAAAAATAGATTTAAATATTTAAAAAATAGAAGAATTGACCAAATAATTTTGAGCCAAACTATACGTAATGATTATAAAATTTACAGTAAAATTACCATGTCCTAACCTAAGCGAATTTGAATGAGAAAATTAGAATTTCAGTGTTATAAACAAACAGATAAAATGTAATGTCGGATAATCGAATAACCGCAGCTCTACTGTGCTATTAGTCGTTATTGATTTCATATAAAGACTATAATCAACTATTATATACTTGATTTTCTACTACACACAATACAGTCATGCATATATATATATACATATGAATATATAATTTATATACTTAGACCGCAGATAGGTAAATAAAACACTAAACATGTTTAGCTCCTAAAGGATTTTGAACGGCATCTATTAGATAAAGATTGAACTTAAATAGATTTTCTAAATTATCATATAATGAACACTATTTTATATTGTCTTATTTATCAAAACCATTTTATTCCGAGTAACAATTACATATATTTATATATAATGAAACATTTTAAAGTCTGACTAGAGTATTATAAATTGAATTGTAATAAAAGTACAAATTAGCAACCATTTTATTCTTAATCATAAGTGCGTTAGGTAAAATTTCTGAATATACGTGAATAATACTGAAGTCTTTCCATGATCTAAAATTGTAAGATTGTTATCAAAAAAAAATTTTTAAATATATAAGTTGTTAATCTATGTGCATCCCTTGTTTCTTCAAGTACAGGCTGTCGTCAATAATGAAGCTATAAACAATTATTAATGAAACTAGGAATATTCCTATTATTGATTATATTTAAAATGCTTGAATACCTATAATATAATGGCCATATGAATGAGGTAGCTAAATGCCATATCGAATGAGAATCGAATGTCCACAACACCGGTGGAAAATCGAATACTTCAAGCACTATTAATAACGCGGACAGCGCATAGAAACTTGCACATTTCCATAAATAGGATTGTTTAATGCGATTCCAGAGACTCCAAGAAAACCAACTTGTTACAGTAACACCACCTTAGAAATGGTTGTATATTATTAAGATACTTTTAAAAACCACCGTATGTTTTACACTTACCAATCATTAAGTTTAATTTCATATTATAACCATAATCAAATCCGCCATAACTTAAATAAAGAACATGATTCACGAAAAATGCTAAATAAAACGAAGATATTAAAATCTTCATGTATTTAGGCATGCCGTAAAATATTCTATAAACAAGTTTTCAATGTTATTAGCGTTATACAAAACTGTTTTAAAAAAATAATTTACCGCATAACCATAGAATAACAGCTAAACATTATTACTGAAAATGCACATGTATAATCCATAAATTCAGTGAATGGAACATCACGAGTATGGAAGATAGTGGACCAAATCCATGCATTTATATTTACCTAAATTAAATTAAATATGGCTTAAGATGAAGAATTTCAGCATAGTACGTTTCACCTAGTTAAAAATTAACTTACTGCACAATAGCCTAACCATAACCAATATAGAGGAGCATCATTGCGGATTTGGCGCTTGAATTTTTTAAATAACGAGTAATGAGCATACATATTAAAAATTGAAAAAAGAACTGAAGCTGGTTCTTGGATACCCAAAATTCGAATAAAAGGCCACTGTAAAATGTGTATTTAAGCTTGATAAAGAAACAATGAAATATTTTATAAAACTTTACTTTTCCATAAAATTGTGGTACTTTCCAGTCTCTCTTTTCGAAAGCTGCCGTAGTTTTCCACATACAATCATATTCACATTCAGCCTGGCAATTCCACAATTTCAAATAAAACGGCTGTACTCTACCTTGCAAGAAATCAACTCCATCTAAAAAATTATACATATATATATATTAAAAAAAATCAAATAAAATTACTACAAAACTTTTACCTTCGGTGCAGTTAAGAATTAAACACCTTTCTTTACACTTTTGATAATACGGAGACTGGTCACCGTACGAACTATAAACTACGGGTATTAATAATAAGATATATGCTAAATATTTGAAAATCATATTGGATCACGAATATTATAACATTTTAATAAAAATCCCACGAATGTGACATAAACACAAACAATCCCACTTACGTATCTAACCTAAGTTATCTCAAAACAAACTTGCCGCGTCTCATGGATCAGAATTCCTAGAGCCAGAAAATTTTAAATCATTTTCTAGTACTTTGACCGCAACTAACTACTGTAGTACAAAAGGCTCTTATTGAATTTCCTTTAAATATCCTATAAAATTATTGTTTATGAATATATGACGGGTTTTTCAAATTATTATAACATTGAGAATTCAGAATTGGTCCCAAAACAATATTCGTATATTTTGCCGCCAAATCGGCTCAACTTACGCAGTCAATTTATCTTCTTAAAATAAAATAAGATTTAATTAATTATACGCATTTTCATTTAGCATTATAACTATGAACAACAGAATAAAAATATATAATGGTATAAAAATTGTTTTGAACAAAATTTCCTATTAGTTTTTAGTAATTCTGTTTATATTAATCTTATCTAACGTATTTTCAATTTTGCTTTAATATTGAGGTAGATAGGAAATATTATTTTGGTTACCTAAGGAGCCGGCAATATGTATTTTTAACTAACATTATTAATAGATTTTAAATCTTGTTTTGCAAGCGTCGTAATATCGTGTTAATAGTATTGTAAATAAAACGTTATATATTATTATGAATAAAGGGTGTTGGAAATTTGATGAAAATGATGAAGGTATGTTTAAATATTTATAATTTTTAAATCCATAACGTTAATAATATTATTCGTAATATTATTCATTCATACTTTACACTTAAACAATTATGTTAATATCGACACATGTTTTTTTTTTTTCATAAAATTAATTCAAGATTTAACAATCATTTTCTATTGTCTAATTTCCTATCAGTTACATTTTATATTAGACAAATTTAATCAAATAATTTTTTTTCGTATATAGCTGTATTTATTGATACTGAAGATGATAATGTAGAAGATGAAAATAAAGAATATTCTCAATGGTCCTATCTGCCCGACTTACTTTTGGAAAAAGTACTTTCGTATTTATCGATACGAGAAAAATACTATGCTAGTTTAGCGTGTAAATCATGGTATAAGGGATTTTATTTGCCTTATGTGTGGTCGCAATTTGTTTTAGAAGATAGAACGCTTACAAGAGGAAGATATAATTACTATACTGGATGGCAGGTTTTTTTTCAATATTTAAGAGGAATGTTTAAACTGTTAATACCTACTTACATGATTATTTTTGTATATAGTATGTACTAGATCATTATCGAACACAGACATGTTTGTCACAAGTGGGGAGGAATTTCAAAAAATTAACTTTTGAACCAATGTTGAATTTTTACAATCTTTATGAATTCATGAATATGATTTCATGGTATGTTGAACAATCACGCGAAGAATCCACCTTCGAAGAGTTGGGAATTGGATGTAATGTTGAAACATTGAAATTTACGTTTCCATGTAATATGAATTCCAGGGATGAAAGTGAACGAATGAGACTCTTTGGAACTGGAGGTATGTGAGTATGCAAATTAAAAAAGTACCTCTAATTATTATAATTATAGGTACTTTTATCTAAAGATTTTTATTTTTTTTATATTAAATAACTATTATATAAATATGAATTGATTATTTTAATTAATCCAAATGAATTGTCTCAAGGTAAATTATTACAGTCACTGAAACGCTTAATGAAAAATCTAACGAAAATGAAGCGACTAGAATTAATTGATTTGATGTTGGAATCGAAAGAAGCGCAACATTTATTGGATGAAGTGTGTGAAATTTGTTGTCTATCACTGAAAACATTGGTGTTAATAAACGCGACTAAAATTCAATGTCAGTTACTTCATATTGGAGTATTTTTAAATTTGCAAGTATAATTATAAACGTAATTTTTATAAATATATTAATATTTTAGCTGTGGTACTTTGTATTTTCAGGTTTTAGTTATAAGCCCGCAAAATTTGGGCGAGGATGCTGTTGAATTACTTGGTTACATACAACTCAAACATTTGCACATAATACAAAATCGTTTCACGCCAAATGATCCTTCGATACAATCAGTATCGTCAAAAACTTGGAGATTATGTAAAAAGAATAATCCGTGGTTATCCGTACATTTAGAAGTTGAAGGTACACGGGATAAAGAAGTAATATGGCAACATTTTGCACCGGTGAAAACCATATTGTATGATTCATGTCATACAAAGGTATTTATAAGATAATAAAAAATAATTTATTAGATAATAACGCGTGTATATATTAGTGGTATTTGGCGGCAGCGGCAACACCAGCTTTTTTTATTATTTGCTGCCAATAAAACTTAAAAGCGAACTAAATAATTTATAAATATTTGTATATTTATTGATTGCAATATCAAATAAACGTGCAACTAAATATATATTTATTTTATGTTCTCATAAAACATGAAAATTATAAATAAGCGATAAATGCTGTTTGCAGATACCAACGGCGTAAAAGACACATTTATTACCATTTTAGAAATCATATTTTAAAATTATGCAACCATTTTTAATATTAAATAAGCAAATTTTAATTCGCACTCACCCAAATAGAATTTCATTCCTCGAATTGAACGAAGTTATTTGCACTTAAAATGTCCACACACACACACACATATATATATATATACTATACTTATATATATATGTATAAAAACACTTATTTATTGTAGATACAATTTCACTCGTTATTAATGGCTATCGAACTTTATAAAAACTATTTAAAAATCTATGGACACAAAGGTTTACCCAAGTTTCACATGGCCAAGTCGTTTCACGACCGAATAGACAGTTCAATGCTGTTGCTTTGTCGACAATGCGTGTTTTTACATACATTGGTATTGAATTAATTTAAAAACACGTTTAACTAGCAATCAAAAATATGTTATTTATTTTAGATAATTCGAGAACGTGTTTCAACAGCAACTCTTCTCCTTCTAGCATATACCGCAAAGAATTTAAGGTACTTTTACGTAAGACGGAATGCAGTAATATTACGTTGTGATTGGCCCCGAAATCCCGAATGGTCCGAAGAATTTTTTACGTGGCTACAGATAAACAGTCGCTCTTACGATTTAATTGAAAAGGAAATCTCACAAATACTGGGTTATAGATGGAAAATGTTAACTGATCGAGAATTTAAATTTATATCTATAGATGTTCATGCTGATTACTAATAAGTACAACATATAAATATATTATTATTTTACAATTAAAATTTATCAATTATATGATATTAAATTTTTATATATATATACATATATATACTTGTTATAGCCTTTCGATAAGCAGGTTAATAATAAATTTGTTGCATAAGGAAATTAAAGTTTCATAAAATATAAATTAATAATGAATATAGAGAAGTAAAGATGCTCTTGTTTTATTTTTAGTAGCGGTTTTTCAGGTATAGGTCAACAAAGAGTAAAAATACATTTAAAACGTGCTCCACTAAAGACAGGTTCACAACCAACAATTACAATATACGGTGGTACTAAAAATGTTATTCATAAACGATTGGTAGCTCTTAAGTCCTATTTTGTTGCTTAGTTCAGTTTGGTATTTTTTAACAACTTACGTCAACTTGACGTTTTGTACCATTTTGCACTAATAATTTATGTACCTTTGTTGCACAAATTTATTTTTCTAAACGAGTGTAAATAAATAAGTCAAAATGGGGAAAGGCTTCAATAATTACATGTGTAAAAAATTCTTCCATCCTGCCTCTCGAGACAATCTCAAAAGGGTAAGAATCGCTAATCCACTATTTTAATTAAACAATAAATCAAGGGTTTTTAATAATATTTATATTAATTTCTAGGTATGGATGGCCGAACAAAAAACAGAAGCTTATAAGAAAAAACAGGAAGAACTTCGTATGCAGTATGAGAAAGAACAAGATTTACATGATAACAAGTAATTTTTTTAAATTTAAAAATATGTGTAGCATACTCATAATTTCAATTATTTTCAGGGCTATGCTAAGTAAAGAAAGCAAAGACAAATTAAGCGTAAATTTCATGTATGAACCGCCGCCAGGCGCTAAAAAAGAACGTGAAAAGGAAGATGATGAACCCGAGTATAAATTTGAGTGGCAACGAAAATACAATGCACCAAGAGAAAGCTACTGCAAAGGTGATCAAGAAATCCGAGATCAACCGTTTGGGATTCAAGTTAGAAATGTTCGATGCATTAAATGCCACAAATGGGGTCACATCAATACAGGTAAGCGTCTTCAAAAGATCTGATAATTAGAATATAAAAATATATTATCTAATTTTGTTTTTTAGATAAAGAATGTCCGATGTACAGTTTATCGATGAGCGCAGCGCGTACTGCAGAAGCAACCGAATTACTTGATCAAAATTCTCTTGTACAACAAATGTTGGAAGATGGTTTAGCATTGAAGCACAACAACTTAAATAATTTACCTAGCAGTTCTGATAAACACCAACTTATAATGAGCGATGACGAAGATGATAAAAATGTGCCGCCGGAAGTTGCATTTTTCAAATTGCTAAATCGTAAACAGAAAAAAAAGTTGCTAAAGTAAGTATTCACTACTCAACACTCCGGATATTTATTCGTTGAACGTTTAGTTATATTTGGTTTTATTTTAGGAAATTGCTTCGTTTGGAAAAATTATCAAAGCAGCATTCGAAGATATCCAAACGATGAAGATTTTAAGATAAAATTATGACATATTTATCAATATTGTGTAATCGTATTGTAATAAACATAATTTATAAAATTCCATAAATAAAACACGACTATTTTAAGTTCACAAAATATTTTATTAACTACAATTGTATTTTGAGATAATTCAAATATTTCGATACTAATTTTTAAAATTCGAAAACTGTTTTAACTTGAGAATAAAATCACTATCTGTTTTTCTTTTTGATATATATAAGCAAAGCAATAACTGTATTATTTTGTTGTACTAAAAAAAAATGTTTCGAAATTTTAAATGAGACATTGAAAATAAAGCAACTTAAGTTTATATTTGTATTTCACTCAAACTTACAAAATAAAAATGTTATAACTAATTATGTTTTCAAGAACGTAATGCAATAATTACAGTTAATATTCAATGAAAGAAATGAATATCTCACAGAACACGAAAAAAAAATCGTTTTTAAAGAGCATAATCCAACTCATATCGAATGTATTGATTTTTCGGATCGTTAGATATTCGTGGATAACCCGCTACTAACGCATCTTGACCTCCAATGTATAAGGAATTATAAATTTTCCAGTATACGTCACGCACCTTTCTTGCAGGATGGAACAAACCCTAAGACAAAAATAAACATTCAATCATAGACTTAAAGCAATTTTTTTAACATTCCAAAAGACATTTTTATATATTTTATAAATACGTTTTCAAATCGCTGTAAATATATAACTTACCTGTAACGTATACTGTAATATTTTAATGGGTCCAAGTGCAACGCGCATTCCTTCAATGGAATCCATAAATGCTTGCACCAAATGAGGCGAAGTTTCAAAAATATTCGGCCAGACATAATTCAACAAATGTATCAGCGCATCCTCACATCCAAATCCATAAACACCCAGCGCCATATGTTTAATAGCGGCGCAAGCGGTTTGCCGATGAACTAAATCTCTATCCATCAATGCGTCTTCCAACAACGGGCTCACTGCATAAATATAATCTTTACCCATTTCCCCGATATATTCAAACAAAAATGACAATGACTTAAGAACGCCATTTTGTACATTCAACTCTGGTACTCGATACTCATTCATTAAAGCTGGTAAAACAGTGAACGGTGAACAAGTTTCGGCGACAATTGCTATAGCTACTGTTGTGCAAACGCGATTTTGACGTTCTTGGACTTTGAGATTATTCAATAAAGTTGCTAATACATCATGAGGACCGATGGCTTTTGCGATGTAACCAAATGTGTTGACCGTTGCTCTTCTAATAGCTTTTTTGTGAGCTTTTAATAACTCAAGTAACTCAAAACAAATTCGCATCCATTCTCTAGCGGAAACGTATTCTGGGCCTCTATCAGCGATTCGACCAACTAAGTCAATACAATTTTCTTGGACTTTTTCGTGTCTGTTCTTGAGGATTGGTGTTAACCGTGGTAGTAGATCCTTAATTGGTGGTGTCATTTTTGTCATGCCGATTACGTTGACGATGGCCTTAAGTGCGCCTAGAATAGAACCTAATACTTCAGGATATTCTTCGCCGAGGTATTCGTAAAGTACGACACCAAGATGACCCATTAGTTTTTCCTAAATGATAAAATGTTATTTGTATTATCAGTATTAATCTAGCTATTTATTTATAAAATGATGTATTTACTTCTTGGCATGTTTTCATTACAACGGCAATTCGTGAAATAAGATCAGCAGCTTGCTGTCGGACTTTAGCCGATTTGTTATTCAAACGCCATAAGATTGTACCGCAAATTTGTGGTAAATATGGTTTTACACGTTTTCCCAGTTGATTTACTATTGTACCAAAGCCATTTAACATTACCACGTCCTGAAAAGAAGTAAAATAAAATAATACACTTTTAAAACCCTCTTGCAATAAATAAATAAACATACCTCTGTTGTCTGTTCCTGGAAAGCGTATAGAATACCATCAATAAGTTGTTCTTCCAACCGTGAATCAATATCCGCAGCTCCTAGATTACCCATAATTTTCTCAATCGTCTCCATAACCATTTTTCGGTACTGTTCATTCTCATCCTTCAAGTCATCCACAACTCTATTGATGATTTCGGACGCTCCTACTTTATTCGCTATTTCAACCGTAGTATCAACAAGTTGTCTATAATTTCTACGATCTAAAGCCATGCGGTGGTTCCAGAAATGCTTGAAAAATTGCGGCAGGATCTCCTCTTTAATATACTGCGATTCAACACCATCAGTACCACAACATTGTTTTACCACTTTCAACACGATTTTCTTCATTTCTTCATCAGGAGATTGAAATTCTCGGATAAGAATCAACATCACTTCTCTGGTGTAATAATTCGCATATTCAGCGTCCATAAGTGGGATTAAATAGCCGATAGCTTTCAGAAAAGCGGCTAGACCTTTGCCTCTATGCGTACGGATACCTCTCCATAGAGGTTTTAGTACAGAATCGAAACTTTCGATACCGTACGGAGTTGCAGCTTCAGCTAAAGCTGCGATAGCTAAAGCAGTTATAGTTCGAACTTTTTGTTGTTCATCTACTAGACCATGTTCAATAATTTCTACTAAAGATTTAAGATGAGGCAGAATAGCGCAACCCATCAAAATTGCAATTTGTTGAACAATTTTTATTCCTGTGTGTCTAGCTTGCCAAGATTTCTTACTGCGGCAGACAGCTTTTAAGAAGGGTAAAAGAGATGGTATACCCAAAGCTGAAGCGACTACTGCGAACGCTCTAGCAGTTGTGTTACGAACATATTCATCAATGTTATCAATATCAGGTCGCATTGTAGAGATCATAGTGGCTAAACCGGCGGCTTTAGCTAAATTTGAGATAATCTCACGTCCTTCTACACGTGCGTAATAATCTTCGTCGATTAACAATGGTTCAATAACTACGAGGATTTTATGGACATATGGTCGTACCAAATCATCTAATTTATACAGAATTCGATCGATGACCTTGACAAGTAAATGCCGCTCCTGATCTTCTAAAGTTGGACTCATCAACAGAGGAAGAATTTGGTTAAATAAAGGCCCAGCACCAAATTCTCTGGCTTTATCTGTAATTTGTCTCAATGCAGCTTTACGCATTGGTGGTGTACCATTCTTAATCTTCAACAAAAGTTTCATTATCTTTCTTTCTTTTTGTTCCTCTGGGTTTAGAGCTTCTTCATCCACATCTAAGAGCAATTTATCGAAATATTGTGCATCTTCAGGTTTCATAAACGGCAAATTTGATCCTTTCGGTTGGTTATCAATATATTTAGCAGATTTATCTTCTTGTTGGATAAAAAAGCCTTGCGGAGTTCCCATAATTGGCGTAGGAGTAGCTGTTAGTTTCCTAGCTGGAGTTCTTATAGGAATATAGCCAGCTGGAGGTTGTAAAACTTTGAAGCCTGGAGGGAACATGGTATCCAATTCCTCATCGGAATATGGTCGATTACGTTCGTCTATTTCGCGTTCCCAACGATAGGCTTGCAACTGTTCGGGTGTCATGGATGCTAAGTGGCCCGGTGTTGGGGTGGCCATCGCCATGGCTTTAGCTCCCATCGGTGTAGTTCCACCGGGCGTCATCATTGTTGGTGTGTGACCTGGAGTTGCGTGAGGCGTGCCGTGTGGAGTACCGTGTGGGGTTTGAGGTGTCATCGCTCCTGGCGTCATTGTGTTCGAAGGCGTTAGTTGAGAGGACGGGGTTTCATCCCAACGGGATCTACGCTTGCTTGCGCCTGGTGTTGGAGTCTCTTGAATGAGATCACCAGCACCAGTTCGATCAGTGCGCGGGGTTTCAGCCCAACCACTATTGTGACCGGGTGTTTCTGAAATATAAACATTTTCTATTGATATATAACATATTCTGTCACCGCTGTTTAACTAAATAATAAACGTATGTATTGTATATCTCTTTCATATTAATTGTTTCAATCAACATTTTACATGTTTAAACATCTTTAATTAATATTAAATATTATTGCACACCTCTTTCAGGTTTCGGTGTTTCATCCCATCGATTTCGCCGAGAAGTATTTTTATCGTGTCCAGGAGTATCTCGACCCGGAGTAGCTGCGCCTGGTGTTGCATGGCCCGGTGTCGGCTCCCACATTCTAGTACTTTGGCCCGGAGTAGCACCAGGAGTCTCACTACCTTTATGTCCTGGAGTTTCATCCCAACGTCGATCCGCTGGTGTTCTCTACCAAGTACATAATATATTAGTAATCATTGTAAATTCAATAAAATTTAATGCATACATCATTATCCCATGTTGGTGTTGTAGAGGCGTTTGCGGAGCTAAGTTTCTTTTTCGATGGTGTTGGTTCATCCACTGTCTGATCCCACCGACCACGTTTCTTCGGAGCTGATTTTGCATTATCCCCATTTTGAACTTTAAGAGAACCATCTTTTGCTTTCTCCAATATCTTTTTCCGTAACTGAATATTTAAAATGAAAAACGAGTTATTTAAAGCTCTGAAATCTAGTTTAGTATATGTTACCTCTGATTCTTCACCTCGGAGCAACTGCTCCTTCATAATATCGGTGTATGTTCGAGATCCGACATCTGGTGTCTTGCCTCCTGTAATTTCAAAATGAACATTGACATGCTAGTAATGCAATGGTCTTTTTTAATTTAATCGGTTAACATATTTACTGTTAAACCTTTATAAGAATTTATAAATTAAATTAAAAAGTCAATCAGTTATGATGTAGTATCTGTTCAATTCAGTAAAATACCAGATTTATTCATAAATCCACCTTTGTTGTTCGATTATTACTGATATAAGGATCAATATTAACATCAAAATTCTCAAAGAGATGTTTCTATTTAAATATATAACTCACTGACTTGGCATGTTATAATTGGTAATGTTGGCCATCGTATTGGAATTTGATTCTTAGAGCAAATAAACATTAATGGGTATTAGTGTAAAATAACGGTGTATTCATAAATCAAAAATATATATATTTTTGGTATGACAATAACGATAACTTGTCATCATAACATCGCTTTAAGAACTTGATTTGCATACGAACATTTTAGGTGGACATTACAAAATACGTACGTGAACATAGGATCCATCGCAAGATGCACGCAAGTCAAATTCTTCCAAAACCACTTAGTTTAGCGAACCTAGAAATATGCTGGGGTAATTAATAATTTTCTCTTGAACTCATACATACATTCACGCTAAGTTGTTGCAATTAATTAAGAAATGACGGCTGCGGCGAAACTCAATAAAACTATTTGATCTGAATAACTTACAAAATAAAGTCATTTTTGTATTTAACTATATTTGCAAATGTTACCAACAAACTAGAAGTTGTAGGTGGTGTATCTTCTATTCCCGTAGAAACCCTCTCGATTGGAAAACAAAACGGAATCATATTAGTTCGGATTGTATACATTACAAAATATAAGTAAATTAGGTTATAAAATTAAACTTTACAAGCCTCTTCAATCTATTGTTATTTATTTGTATTTGATTATAATTATTGAAATGGTCAAAATAAAATGCATTCACACACACAATCACCATCATGTATACACCCCAATGTACTTGCAAATAACAAGACAATCAAGAAATTTTATAAACTAGTCAAATATAAGAACGTTTCGAGATGCGCACTAACCTTCTGCAAATGGATCGACCCTCTCCGGCGATATAATCGCCATTCGCCTCCGTTTTTGTCGATATTCATCTTCTTTTTCGGCTATTGTTGGTCGTCTTCGATCCGCGAACGGGTCATAATCTTTGTCACTCTGTAACATTCATTTAAATCACAAATTATTATTATTATTGTTATGCATTTGTAAGAAACGAATAAAATTATATTTCTGCGAAATTTAAATTAAATTTACCGTTTTCAAGTTTTATAAACAAAGAAAAAAATTGGCGATTTTACTAATGATAAAAAACATACTATTAGAGATATACTTAAATTTATCTATTCATAGGGAGATTTCTATCGTTTCGGCATTTGTAGTACGTAGATTTAAAAAAAAAACTTACTTGTGCAACATCGTTGAGTAATGCTGCAGGAACGGAATAGCCAGATCTTTTAGTTTGTGTATACGAAGCTGATACGTCAAATTCTTCATCTTCAACTTCATCATTAGCAGCAATAGATGTAACGTAGCCCTCGTATTTGCCTTTAGCTCCACCGCCATCATAAATTTCACTGTCAAAATAACCACTTTCACCCAACCCAACGCCCTTGTCAGTTTCTTCTTCTGATACTATTTCTCTTTTCTTCGATTGAATTTCTCGAATTTGAGCTTCAATATCTATTCAACACAAATACAAATAAATCATCCATGGCAGGCAAATATTGTTGATTAACGAAATGTAACGTTTTGAAATCTTACCTTCATGTGTTCTAGGTATGTTATCCATTATGAAGAATAGTCTCGAAGCCTTTATGAGATATTCTTTGTTTAAAATACAAATTTCTTCATAAAGTAGCACTTAAAAAGTCAAATTAACACAAACATCAATAAATTCACTACTCGATAAACACGCCGTTGTTCATCCACCATATTTGACCATATTTTTTCAGGAACACCAACTGATGTTATTTAAATTACAATCATATGCGCAAATGTTTGGAAAACATTTATTAATGATTTTTAGGCTTCATTGTAGATTTATATATCTTCATATTTTGTAAAATAAATAGATCAATCACAAATTTGATTTAGAACTACTGTATTTAAATGTAAAATGATGTAAATAAAATAAAGCTAGTTGTGGAAAAAGTTGGCACAATGTAAAATTGTATCCAATCACGGAATGGATGCAAGAAAAGCGCGCTCATTTAATTATAAATCTTGAACCTTGTTATAAATTCTTATTTATCTATTTTAAAAAGTAGTAAAACTAATTTAAAACATTCTTTTCAATCACTTTTAGCACAAAGAAATTCTTAATTGCAATAAATGTGCAACTATTTCACAAAATAAAATATATTATATTTTTTAATAATTAATTAAAAACTTACCCCTGCCTCATTTATTTTGTAACATTATCCTCTATATTCAGTTGTACGGTTGACAATTATATATATAGGTACATATATTATATAAAAACGTTTTCTGCGAAACGCGCTTTTGTTAATTCCGTACCTGGTATTGGGTGATACTGTCCGAAAATACTTATTGATCAGCATCATTTTTGATTGACACACATTCCAGAAATGTGTAACTGTTTTATAAATTAAGATGGGAGCTGCAATGTGTAAAGTGTGTACGAAAAGAAGTAAAAATAATCTTGCAGTTGGTTCAGTATTAGATAGAGTTATTAGTCAGGCTTCAAATCAAGATCAATGTTTATTATATAAATTAGCTAATTACAAAAAAGGTATAATTAAAAAATAATAATTATATTACACTCGAAAGAATCCTCTTAAAATAAATTTTGCAGGTGGTGAATTAATTGATGCGTACAATCTCGGTGGGCAAATCGAGGTAGAAAAATTAATACGAGAACAATTTGGTATTTTAATGTATGGTGATGGCAAAGGGCAAATAATAAATCGAGCTGAATATTTGCGTTGGAAATTCAGAGATCATGAGCAAGTTGTTTTGCCGATTGAAGCTTCGTTAAACGTTCACGATCCGTTAGCAAAATGGGATGACCATGACGCCTGTTGGCAGATGCAATACAGGGGATCTTTGGGAGAAACTTTACTACATGTACTAATCATATGTGATACAAAAATGCATACAAAACTCGCTCGCATTTTATTAAAATGTTTTCCGAAATTATCTCTTGATGTTGTCGAAGGGGAAGAATATTTAGGTAATAATAAGATTCAAATACAAAATAAAGCATAACTATAAAAAAAAACGATAGGGCAATTAATATTATTTTAAATGTGTTGTTAAGGTGCAAGCAGCTTGCATTTAGCAATTGCTTACAATAATAACGAACTCGTTCAAGATTTAATTGAAGCAAATGCGAATGTGAATCAACGTGCTATTGGTATGTATTTTATTAAAATTATTCAGTTAATTGCTCTAATATTTATTGTTACTATTAGGAAGTTTCTTTTTACCGAGAGACCAACAACGAGAAAATCCAGCGAAGCACACAGAGTATGAAGGTTTAGCATATTTAGGCGAATACCCTTTGGCATGGGCTGCTTGTTGTGCTAACGAAAGCGTCTATAATTTATTATTAGATTCTGGAGCACATCCCGACATGCGAGATAGTTTTGGGAATATGATTTTGCATATGGTCGTCGTTTGTGATAAACTTGTAATTATTTTTAGTAATAGAGCTAGAAAACATTTGTTAAATAATTACTTTTTCTTCACATTACTAGGATATGTTTGGATATGCTTTGCGACACCCAAAACTACCCGCTAGTAATGGCATTTCAAACATTGCTGGCTTAACACCATTGACATTAGCCTGTAAATTAGGTATTTACTGTCTTGAAATACTTAGACTATATTTAGTTATAGTGCATGATAAATAAATAACAACAAAATTAATATAGACTTTTGTATTAAATAAAACAAATAGATTAATTTTTAATTAAATTGTTTTTATCATTTATTTATAGGACGCGCTGAAGTATTTCGTGAAATGTTGGAATTATCAGCAAAAGAATTTTGGCGATACAGTAATATAACTTGTTCCGCTTATCCTCTAAATGCTTTGGATACTTTACTTCCTGATGGAAGCACAAGTAATTATACCTAAAAATTTATATAAATAATATTTAAAATGTTTTTCTTTTTTAGATTGGAATTCAGCATTGTTTATTATTTTGAATGGTACGAAAGAGGAACATTTAGACATGCTGGATGGGGGTATTATACAAAGATTATTGGAAGAGAAATGGAAAACATTTGCTAGAGTATAATATGTTTATAATACAAATAAATTGTTTTAAAATTAAATGAATTTTGATTTTTTTCTAGAATCAATTTTTGAAGCGTCTATTAATATTATTTATGCATTTATTGTGTTTATCTTTGGCTATTTATTTGAGACCAACTTCACCGGAAGAGCCACTTCTAGGAAAAGTTGAAGATATTACTGATATTGCAAGGTATTCTTTCATATAGTATCCATAACGCATAAACCTAAATTATGAAATTAATTTTTAAAGATATGGATGTGAAATTGGAACTTTATTAGGTGTTCTAAGTTACGTCATATTTCAACAAGGAGACGAAATTAAAAACCAAGGTTTAGTTACTTTCTTAAAACAACAGGTATATTTTGTGAATGTTTAACTAAACAAATAATAAAATATAATTATAAATAATTTCAGAGTCATGCTCCAGCTAAAGCAATATTTTTAATATCAAATCTGTTGATATTAGCATGCATTCCAGCCCGATTAATGGACAATCGTGAAGCAGAAGAAGCAATATTAGTATTTGCTGTTCCCGGTTCATGGTTTTTGTTAATGTTTTTCGCAGGGTATACATAACAAAATACATCTAAATTAAATTTATGATTTGAAGTTTTATTTTCTTCAACAGTGCTGTACGGCTTACAGGACCATTTGTAACAATGATTTACAGTATGATTACTGGAGACATGTTAACATTTGGTATCATCTACACAGTTGTTCTGTTTGGATTCTCACAATCTTTCTTTTTTCTGTATAAAGGATACGTGAATGTGAATTCAACGTTATTTAATAGTTATGCAGCTACATGGATGGCTTTGTTTCAAATTACACTAGGAGATTATAATGTAAATTAACTTTATAAATAATCACAGAACAATATGAGTTTTTTTTTTTTTCATTTCTAGTATTCAGAATTAAGTATGACTACGTATCCTGTGTTAAGTAAGACAGTATTTGCTTTATTCATGGTATTTGTACCGATTCTGTTACTGAACATGTTGATTGCTATGATGGGAAATACTTATGCGCACGTAATTGAACAAAGTGAAAAAGAGTGGATGAAACAGGTATACTAAAGTATCAAACCATTCTTCATACACCCTCCTTTAGTTGGCTCACGACTTTTATTCAAATTCATTCATTATTAATTCTAGAAATTTTAGTTTATTAAAAGCAACAAATTATTTTGTTTAAAGTGGGCAAAAATTGTTGTAACATTGGAGCGAGCTGTACCGCAAGCAGATGCTCATCATTATTTGCAAGAGTACAGTATAAGTTTGGGTCCAGCAAACGATGATCCAACTACAGAAACACGTGGAGTCATGGTAATTAAATCAAAAAGTAAAACTAGAGCCAAGCAAAGAAAAGGAGCTGTATCTAATTGGAAACGAGTTGGAAAAGTAACGATTAGCGAACTTAAAAAAAGAGGAATAACAGGCGAAGATTTACGGTGCATAATGTGGGGAAGGGAATCAATAAGTACTCCAGTAAAAGTGAAAAAGTATGTTATTGTGTTAATAAAACTTTGCTGATGTTTAATAATAAAATTTTTAGAATTACAAATATTGATATACTTAAACCGGATGTAGCAAATACGACTGATTGTTTTGGTGGAGCATTAACAGCAGCTTTGGATGTTATGACATTTACGTATGATATAGACCCAAATGCACCACCACAGACAAGTAATGATATTGTTAACATGGAACACGTAAGTATCTAAATAATTCTAGAAATGGGATGCAATTTTTTTTCATCTTTTAAATCCATTCAAATATTTTATTATTATTATGTGCCTATATAATAGAAATAAACGCGTTTCATCTAATAACTTAGAGAGCTTCCAACAGAAGGAGCCAACACGCGTTCCAATAAACTATTGTATAAACACTGCTATCGAGTTATGTTAATCTGTGTCTATTTGTGTTACAAAACAGTTTGTAGGAACGCGTGTTGTATCTCTCTGTGTTCAATTGTGTATGCAATTGGAAAGCTCCCTAACATGGTATTCATTTTCTTCCAAAAGTAATACAATATTAACATTTATTCTTACAGACAAAACAACAAAATCTGTTATTACCTTCTAAAAATAATTTGGATACAGGTATTATCAAAAATAAACGAATTTGTCAATTCTATAAACAGTAAGAATTTTTAGATGGTTCAATGTTTGATGCATTATCACAATTAACGGATTCTCAAATGATTGATAAACCAATTATAAAACCGATACCCGGTGTACCTATACCAAAAGTTGTAAATATTAAAGATGTTTCAACAATATTCCACGATCCAATGCGTGAACTTGTAATATATTCGAATAATAAAAATCATCAAAATGATATGGTTATTGAGTTAGCTAAAAAGGCTGCTAATATAGATAACTTTGATACGATATCACAAAAGAATGAGGTTTCTATTAAAAATCTTACCGGTATATTTACTGGTACCGATACTTTTATAAAGAAAATTGAAGATAATGTTAAAAAGAAATCTCTTTTGATCGAAGCCAGTGATAGTGAAAGCATGGGTAATTTTTCAGATATGTCTAGAACTATTAGTTATTATAATTATCTATCGTTGTTAGTTGTAACAAAATTTATTTATAGCTAGTGTTTTTATTTTTAATTTAGAAACATCTTTATTGGGAAGATTGTCTAGAACAAGACGAGCCATTTCTGCTAATATCAGAAATATTTCAGCAAGATCTAAAAGTTCTAATAAAAAATTACTAGCGAATTCAGATTCTAGTTCAGTAGAATCGAATATTAATATTATTTATGAGCCAATGAAACAAGACGATGAACTTGATTATGCTGGAGAAAGAATAAGCATGATTAAAGAGTCACTGAAACAAACGATACTGTATAATTCAAATGATACTTTAAAGCCTATTTATGATGTTATATCTACATCGTAAGTATTAACACTTTGTAAAGCTTATAGTGGATGTATTTATGTACTATGGGAGAAGCGAATTAGTTTTGGTATACATTTCGTTTTTTGATAGTTATAATTTGTTTCAGAAATAATAGTGACGATGAAGCAAAAAATGGTAAACAGAAAATAATTGAAAATGATAGTCAATTTCTTAAGGAATGTAAAAATAAATCAAAATCACGGTCGAAAACAGCAAAGACTAACAGGTACTCCATTTAATTAGATTCTTCTACAATATACATTTTTTTTTCTTATTATCCAAAGAGTGACACCAACTGTGGATTCCCATCAACGAAGAGGTTACTCTGCTCAAGAAAAAGCAGATGAGGAACCCCAAGTTGAACCAGATCCTCTACAACCTTGGAGTGTGCAGAATATATCAAGTATGAATAAAATTTTAGCCTGGGATAATGAGACAAATAGTGAATAATAACAATAAAAATGTGTAACATATTTTCTTTTTTAATAAAAATTTTAAATTACAGTTTACAAAATGTTTACTTTATTTATTTTTAACAATTACTTCTCGGTTAAAATATATCAGAAAATGTCTGAAATATTTTTACCATTTAACATTCGCCAACTCCATTAGGGGATTTGCTGAAGTAGGTACTATAGTATAAATAATTATGGGCATAATAGTATATTTTGTTATATATGTAAAACTATTTTGGGAAATTTAATTTTTTTTTTGGTCAAAATACAACAATGTAAATAATATTTTAATTTATATAACTCTCATTTAATAATTTAATATATATATATATATATTAAAATTTCAATCCGAATAAAAATATGTTTTTGTATAACTATAGCACCAAGAATGGTTTACGATCTATTTGAATATAGAAACAAGAATAAATAAAAACAATTTTAAAACTATTAACTATTAAGTTAAGTACTTGTCGAACTTTTAAAGAATTTTCAAATGATTAAAATTATTATCAGTATTTCGAAAAACCTGTAATTATGAGCTTTATCCGACAAACAGCTAAGTGTTTATACGCAACATAAATAAGAAATGAATTCGTCATATCTTATTTATGTTGACTAAAAGTTGTATACATGACCCTTCATCAAATCACTTTAGAGTAAATTATGGTAAAATATATTAGAATTATTAATAATATTTATGCGTTGCATATTACTACAGATGTTACAAGATTCGTAATGCATATTTATCTAAAAATGATCGTAGAAATGTCAAAGTAAGTTGATTTATATTTAACCATGATCATAAAATAATAATTTAAAATAGTAAAAATTATTACATAGAAAAAATCAGTAGTACAAAATTCTGGTAAATATTTGTTTTCTCTTTGCATTGTACTTTTTGTCGTATAAGTAAATAACAATTAAGTTCAATTTTAAGTCTCTTTCAATAAATATTTAAATTGCTATAAAAATTTATAATTTTTCTAGTTATTTACAGTCACGTTGTAAGAGTAAATGGATGGCTTTTTTAACACCAATTTTCTATATTTATGGAGTATTCTTACATTTTTACCCCAGCACACCCGAAAGTATATGTTACTGTTCTTATGTCTCATATTTATGTTCCATAATAATTAAATTTTCAAAATGATGCACCAATGTAAAGTATTACACTCACATCGGTAACGGTGGTGAAAAGGCTATTCTCTATTCATTCGCTAATTTGGTTATATGTTTGCATTGTTATATGGAAATTATGCATAACTGTAGCAAAATTGTATTTCGAGAATGGGCCCCTAAATATGTTCAAATCAACATTATTTTTGAAATATAATGTATCAGAAATGTTACAGAGACATGCTGGGTTTATAACATCGAACTATAGTTTCTTATATATTTTTTTGATGAAACATTTTTTATTATAGTTTCTATTTAAATATTTTACTCTGGCGCATACAGTGCTTGACGTAGAGACAATAAACAAAAACGAAGACATCTTTCATGTTACCACAAGCGTTTCATTGCACATACTGCACACCAACTATTTTTCAAGATTATGCTTTAAGTGCGTAACAACAATGTAAATTGTAATACATATACGTATAATCATCACAACGTGTAAAATGTGTGAGATCATCATCTATTACCTATTATATTATTTGGTAAGTAATATTTGTCATAACAGATCTGCCACTATAAGATGTGTTAATAGTAAATAGCAATATCGCTGAAAAATTAATTTATCTAAAAAATTGAGCCCTTATTTCCCTATTTCAAGCACTGATGAATTCAAAACTACATATTTGGATAAAGAAATATATTACCTTCATTTGCAACTAATATATCCACGAACTTACATCTGTGGAGAAACACTGGTGGAAGGTCCAGACCGAATATCTGAATCATTATTAGGACTGACTGACTCACGTGGTATTGGTGTTATACTACTATCACGAAGTCTAGGTGCTGATGATCGTCTATTGGATCTGAAAGTGTTATACATAATTGATATAATATATACGCATAAGTTTTAGTATTATTAAATAAGCTATTAAAAAAATAATAAAGTAATTTTTAATAAAAATATGTTTTACTAATACATTATCGACGAAAACATAAGTATATGATGAAATAATTAAAAAATAAAATTATAAAAAAATGTAAATTAAAATTAAAGACGCCATACATAATTAAATTACGTTTGATTCAAATATTGATAATAATCATGAAATAAGCCTTATAAATAGATTAGATATAATGTATATACCTTTAGCGTCATACCTACATAAAAATCTAGTTCGTTTTTGAAAGTTTTTAGTTCACATAGATAAATATCAGTATTATAACTTACCCTCTTGGTTTTGCAATTAACGATTTTTGATTGTTCTCCCCATCATATTTAATTTTCTCATTTGGTGGCTCCATGTAAGAATTCGTATACGACATTGAATCACGATATCTGTTAGAAGTGTCGGGGCATAAATTATCACTCATAGAAAATCCCCGTCTGTATTCTCTAACGTCTTTAGCAGTTGGCATTAGTACATGAGAATTGGTCAACGATTTATTAAGTACATGTACATCATTTGTGTGCTCTTTGGTTTTCTTTGATTTTCCCGAATGGCTATTAGTCAGTTCAGTATAATAGTCCAAACTACTACCGAGAATAGAACTTTTCCTAGGTTTCTTCTTTTCATTAAAACGACTGTAGAAACTTTTTCTTCGTATTCTATCAATCATAGATTCATTCGCTTCTTCTTCAGAATTGGCTTTAAAATCTGAAACCGGTGACATATCTTGTAAATGGAAATCGGAACACATCGATAAAGAGTCATCACTTGGTGAAAATACGCCATTTTCTTCTTTATTCAAATTGCTACCAGTTTGAGATCCATAATGAGTTCGTTGTGGGCTATTATTTGAAAAGTTCAAATCTAATTTTAAATCTTTACGATCCGGTTTATAATTATCTGCTCCTGTTATATATTTCCTTTCATTCACCGCATTTTGAGATCTGTCTGATCTCCCTTTTAATTCAGCTTCTGGTGAAGAATATTTTAGAGGACTTACTGGTAATTTTGAGCGATTTGTGTTGTATTTTTTTGCTCCATTTTCTTCACTATTAACTTTTGGTTTTAAGTTACGTACACTACTAAATTGTTCAGTTTTGTTGTCTACATCTTTAACAGTTTTAGTTTTACTTTTATTACTTGTTGAGTCAACGGAATCATTCGTTTTGTTTTTCTTTGATTTACATTTTTTTCCATCATTCTCGGTATCTTTGCTTTTTGATCCTGGTTTATCCTCGTATTTCTTAAACAATCCTAGAATTTTCGATACTGATTTTCTGGATGGTTGTAAAGTTTTAATATTTTTCTTATTCGATCCAAAAGTAGAAAAATCTTCAGATGAAACCGCTCGTTTAATCAATCCTGATTCAGTGACACATGTTTCCATGTTTCTTGGTTCACTTTGTTCACGTAAACTTCGAATTGTACTTTTAACGCGTGAGTTTGTATCATTTTTATTTTTATCAGTGGATTCTAAGTAAATTGAACGAATCTTTTTTTCTATTGAATTTAAGAATTGGTTGCTTGAATGTGGTTCTGAACTAGTTGGGCTTTGTTTATCTACAGTAGTACTCCGACTGAATATTTTCTTTTTTAGCGTACTGGTTTTATTTTCTAAATTCTTTTCAGCGTCTTTACATTCAGTTGGAAAACTTTTTGGACGAATTAGTTTTGAAATTTTACTCTCTCGCTTAGTTTTCTTTTCTTCATTATTTATTATTGGTTCTTGAGCAGAATTTTCTGTTGCATTAGATTTGTCCACAACTTGTGCGACTTTTTCTACATTTTTTGGTGGAGGTGATAATGACACATAATTATTTTCTAAAACTTGTGGTTTTTTATCTTTGTGAGTTACACTTTTATCATTTAAAGAATTTTTATGAGCACTCGTATGGTCGTTGGAACTCGAATGATTTGTATGATCTTTGGTAGTTAAATGATCACTATGATCATTGTGCTTTTTATTCCTAATTTCTTGAAGTACTTTTTGTGTTTCAAGTTCTCGCTTTTGTTTTTCTTTCGTATAGACACAGTTGCTATAAAAATCTGGCCTGAGAAACCGAGACACTCGACGAGTAGAAGTTGATGGCTCTTGTGCTTGTTGTGGTCCATCATGATCTATATCACGAGATAAAGATCCACGCTGCACAATATTATACTTAGGAGTAGGAGAGTATGAATTTCTAGTAGATTTCTCGTCTTCATATACTGGCTCAACATTTCCAGAACTATAATTCGCATTTTTTCCATATAACGAATTCTTATTCGTATTATTTGGTTCCATTAAACTAGGTGACCGATAACAATGACGGTATGGTTTATATTTACCAAAGTCATCTCCTTTTTCTGTTTCTAATTGTTGTTGTTCGGCTTGCTTCTTCAAGTCACTTAATTTATAGTACTGCAAGCCATTATCCTCTGAGTGTGATCTGTTTTTATTGTATTCTGGCATTGTATTATTCGTTTTATAATCTAACTCTTCTGCAATGCCATCGTGTGAGGTGTTATGTTTAAAATATTCACTGGGTGTTTCTGAGTCACTTCTATGGCGGTCTTTAGATCTTTTTCGAATTTTCTGTTCATCATTGTTATAAGTAGATCTGCGACTACGCGTTGTGGGTAATTGTGAAAGTATTTGACTTTGTATCCTACGAGATAAACCCGGTGTAAGATATGACAAGGCTATAGCGTCTTTATCAGAGAGTTGTAAATCGTCTACATTTACTTCTTTTTGCTTCTTACTTTTATCTGAAACAATAATAAAATTATTTAATGTCGTATCATGTATTACATGATCTATTTGTAGAAGCAATATCTTTGAACCCAATAGAAAACTGAATTTTTAATTGTTTTTCGATAACAAGATCATATTCTTTTTTACACTGGTTTTTTAAATAAATCTATTCATGATAGAAAATAAAAACAATCAAGCTTAATAAATAATATAAAATACGTACTATTTGTTTAGTTGCCCCGTATTTTATAAAAACTAACACAGAATTGTACTTAGCATTTTGACTAACAAGCTTATATATTTTATAAATTACAAATCTAACGAATTATATTATATTTCAAATAGATTACTCTATTATTTTATAAGAGCCAGTGGTCACCAATATACTATAATAATGATAATGTGCTAGATTGCTCGATTTGTGCTGTAATTTAATTTTTTACACTTACACTCATACCACACTTAGTACATCCCATGATCCAACACATCAACGTCAATCTTCTGGACTACAAATCGTGATCAATGTGATGTTAATGATAAAATATACCTTGTTGTATATCAGGACAAGATATGTAACATAACACTCATCAAACAAAAATATTAGCTACTGAAGCAGTATAACATACCAAGGGCACATATTTATATTAAAGTCAAAATGTTAACGTAAAAAAGAGTTGAAATTCAAAAATAATAAATTTAATTGCCGTTGAGTAAAATCTATTAAAATTTACAAACGCATATATGTAAATCTATATAACACAGCAGTTATGCTGATACAACGGCCAGTTCACTGCGAGATTTCTCATAAGTTCGGGCTTAGTAGTAGTTAAAATATTTATAATCTAGATATACATAATTTTTAATAATACAGGTGCCAAACTTATGACAGAATCTACCGCAGCGATATATCCGAGATACGTGCAAACATGTCTAAAAAATATACAACACATTAATATTAAAAAATAATACAAAAATTAATGGCTTGTACCATAAGTTCAGTACTACGCTAATCCGGCAACAAACTGGGAGAGTAGTTATAAAAATATATGCATTTGAATAACGACACTATCCAATTTGTTAGCTTAGCTTAGTTCCCAATACGCTAATATTGAACTTATACTACTAACCAATAGTTTGTCGAAAAAAAAAAACACTCTTAAAATACAATACAAAATGCAAATAAAACAAATAATAAAATTTCAAAAAGTGTATGTAATGAAAAGAATAAATAAAAATAACCAATGATTATTTATATACTGAGGTACAGATAAAAACACAAGGAAAAGTAATAAAATACATAATTCTTTATTAATTTTAACAACTCGACAGCTTTATACTCTTGTCAAAAATTACATTTAGGTACTCATTTTAAAATGATATACTGCAATATACAAAAGAAATGGCATTACAAAATTTAAAATAATCTTTTCATTTGAAAATAATAAATAAATATATGATTTCGTTTAAATTATATCAAGGTTACAAACTTTTTGTGTATTTAAAATAAATAATTACTTAGCATTTTATTTTAATAAATAGAATCATTAAATTGTAGCTTTAATTAAAATATCAAGCGCTCATTACACAATAGACTTTAAACTTTAAAACAAAAAACTTTAACAATAATATTGACCACGAACACGTGATGTTATATTTCAGTTAGTTGGGTAAACATTTGAGACCATCCGATAGCAACTTTTCTAACTTAATAATAAATAAGATATTGATAAAGTAATATGAAATAAATATAATGTTGAGATACATGTATAGAGAAGCAAAACAGACTGAAGTTTACCCACCAATCTAGAAAATTACGTCCACATTATCACGTGATACCCGAGCTCAATAGAGTAAGTGTACAATTGCAACATCACTATTTTATGATGGTCAAACTTCTGAAATTGGAAACACTGAAGCAGCAGTTTTCAATTGATATGTATTCGAGAATTATTTATTAAATTGCTTGTATAAATATAAATGTATAAAAGTAATAATCCATAAATAATATGGATCATTTGGTATTTAGAAAGATATAGTTTTAGCAAATGATTATAAGATCATAAGTCATTTATGAGGATTTCACTATTACCAAGATATGTAAATGGAGTTAGACCAACATATTTAAAAGTGATATTATGAAGTACACAGGCTCTTTGGATAAGTGATAAAAGATTTTCAACTTTTGATATAATCTACTTGCCTAGATATAATTCTAGATCAGGATGATATTTATTTATTTCTATGGGTTTATATGTATAATCTAATTAGTGCATGCAGAGCCTACCGAGTCTGGTCGCAGCAGGTTTGCCATAGCCAGGCAGGTTAGTTGTTGCCCTTCTGACTTGCAGGTCCACATGGCACATGCACCGTGACGCGCACTCTCGCTGCAACCACACACAACTATCACAAGCATGCTCTACAATTAGATGTTGTCAGCTAACATCACGTTTTGCGTATGTGCATCCAACATTACTGTTAGCCTGAGAGTGGAAAAACATGTCATTGGATTGTATAGTAAACATTAAATGTGTTTAATTTTTTTATATATTTTTTAACAAAATCTAGTCTATTTAACTCAATAATAAATTTCATTAATACATTATAGTATTAATTTGCTTACTCCACAATCAACTGATGGTAAAGTCATTGCTCATGCATAGGTCTTTCGTGACGTAGCTGACACCACTCAATGTATATATTCAATTAAATCACTACAATACATACTTATTCAGTATGCTCAACAATATAATATGTATAATTTATCAACTGCTTATATTAACTGTTATGTGCCTTTTGGTTTAAAGTTCATATCTGAAATGTTCCATTCAGGATTATACTATACTGCAAATTAGTTTTATGAGTATAAGAATTATTATTATTTTGAAATCTGACGTAGCAATTTGTATATTCTAATAAAACGGTTCAAACAATTATTAAAATATTATTCTATTATGACACGAGTGTAAGTATCACAAAATCGGAATGATTTATATATTTATTTAAAAAAAAAATCTAAAAAATATCTCAATCTATATTATGAAAATCTATTCTATAACTATGAATATAAAAGTCATATTCACTTACCATTTTATACTTATGTAAAGAAACAACAGATTTTAAAAACAACACTAGTACCAATTACTTATTTGCAAAGCATCCCGTTTATAATAAACTTCGTCTATTAACACTAAATATCAATATAACAAAATTATTTTTGTAAATTTCAACTCTTTGTTACGGTTTACCGTTTAATTTTTAAAGCGGAAAATTTACACAATAACGTATCTTGGCAGAGATCTCAAAGATATTTAAAACATGTAGATAATTTTTAATTTTGCGTTTCCAGAAAATTTTGTGTATTTTTAATATGAAAGTGCTTTCTATTATAGCTGAAATATCATTGATGTTGCAACAAATATATAAATCTAAAACAATGCAAAAATAATAATAAAAATATATTTTAATATATAGGATGTTCAACATCAATTTCGAAAAATGTAACCCATAGGCGAAGAATAAGATATGAATAAAGTAGATGCACTGTTCCAATGTGGTCGAATTTCTTTTAAAGATTTGTCGAACCAATATATTTTTGTTTTTACTGTAATAGTAATATGTTTTGGTAACAAAGGTAACAAATGATAATTATTTGTTTAAGTTATAAACCGTCATTAAATGAAAGAAACAGATTTTCAATAGTAACGCAACTAAAGTAAACACGTTGCTATCAATTACCAACTAGCGCTATGTCCAAAATAAATCAAATTGCATACACCAACTGATATTACTACATTACACATATGATACATAAAGCATAATAATTGGTGCAGACGTAAGCGAATCTAGTGCAGCGTGATAACTCAATTTACCAATGACTGAATTCAAAACGAATAACTAATCTAATCGTTTTACAGACCATATAACTAAAAGTAACTTGGTGATTCTCAATCAAATCTAGTTACTTTGAATAAAAAATGCCTAGTATTATGAATATTTTTTTAATCGTACATTTTTGTGTCATATGTTATTCTTTGCTACACCGTGAAAAAAAATGTTTCTTCAGTATGAACATCATGTATATTTAAATATTGGCAAATATAATCATTCCAATCAATTACTTATGATCGTGTTATTCTTCGATTTTAGATACAGTTGAAAAATGATCTTGACCCACAATACACAATTTTATTAGAGTGGCGTTTAAATGACGATGAACGATTAGCTTTTTTTTTTTTAAATTTAAATTGTAGAATATTAATTATGGTAACATAATAATGGAACATTTTAAATAAATTAGATATATTTTAATTGACTTGTATTATAAAAATAGTTAAAATATGTGTGTTCAAAAATATACGATAAAAAACAAAAATAAAAAAGCTACGTCATAACATATAAACATTATCTTATATGATAATATTCATCTGTTTAAAAAATGATGTAAAAATCGGAAAAAAATCTCAAAAACAAAATACATCTACTATGCAGCACAAAACAGTTAAACTAAACGAGCAGTGATCAGCATTACTTATAAAACACAGAAACAGCTATGTTACCTCGTGGCATGGTAGCAGTTGCTGTTGGTGTATCATTATAAACACGTTCAATATCAGTGGCTAGATCCCGGCTGACGCTTCTTCGCCAAGGTGCACCGGACCGGTCTGAAGATGCCGTGGTACTGTTACTTTGATTTCGTAGCAGTGATCGGTCCATTGGCGAAAATCTATAATCATTGTTATAAACATCCATTAAACGTTTTATTGGCAACATGAAGTCACATGCAACACTAGTATCCTTTAATGCATAGTTCAGTATATAAGATCTTAACAAAGATGCACCATTTGTTTTTTGGAGTACAACATTGTAACTTATGTTTGCTAGTACAAGTTTCGTTCGAAATCAAACAAATCTACAAAATGACGTCTTGGCAGGGTGTATAATCTACGCTATTTACAACAAAAATGCAAAAAATACTGTTCACATGAAACTCACGTTACTGTTTCACTTGAATATGTACAACTGTAATGCATGCTTGCAAAAATTGACAGTAAATACATATTAAAACAGCGCATATAACAGTTTAGTTATGAATAAGACATTAGAAATACCTTGACATTGGATCTTTCCACAACTTTGAGCCGTGGTCAAAACTATCAAAAAGTCTACTTCTGGGAAAGCCAGAACCAAGTCTTCCATTGTCTTCAACATTTAACCTTTGAGTTAAACTGCGTACCTGCAGACAGGAAAATATATATACCATTACAATGCAATTCGTTTTATACAGTAAAGAAAGCTCATACTGCATTAATATACCTTTCCAGCTTTATTAATTTTTAAGTATAAACTTACTCTTGATAACAAGGTAGAAAATAATTTTTCAGCCGTCAAAATTTCAAAACCATCATCGTCATCTTCTTCTCCTGAGCTTAAAGAATCGGTGTGTTCAAGATTTGGTCTCTGTGTCGGTCTAGAACTCCTATAAAATTAAAGGTAAAAAAATATAATCAAACAAATGTTAACAAAGTTATTTATAAATGAATACCTGAGTCGATGCATATGCAGAGGTTCACTTCTTGAATCCTCATTATCACTATCTCTGCTCACTGAATTATGTCGGTGTAGTGAAGAGAATGGAAGTCCATCATCCAGACCCTCGTGATTTAGTATAGAACTGGACACACAATCGAATATACAATTTATTCAAATATAGAGTAGTGTTTATAAACTCACCTTAATCGTTTCATTTGACTTAACTTTGGTAAGGGTCGCCTACTTGACATGGTGCTACTTGAATCCGACGGTTCCAAACTTGTAGCTCGAGGTGTGACGTAGCCACCGCCTTCTACTGCGATCGGAATTATATACTCTCGTGGTGATTTACGAATAGGTTCCATACTTTCAGAAATGGTTGCCTCCGAGTCTGAGTCATGAGTAGATTGACGGGAAAGACTTCCAAATCTAGCAAACATGTTTTTTATATTCGCAAAAATATATACACTGCTAGATTGTACTATGTAAAACTTCTAAATCACAATTGTAGAACTTTTGTAATCTATTGTTATATCAATGCTAAGCGCAGGAATTTGAAAATTAGTCAACTTTTGAATTTCGACAAAGGTTCAATGCCAAAGGTAATAATGCACTACAGATAATAGCAATGTGTGCCATAGAAATCATTTTCAATAATAAAAGCCTGATTGAATTGCTCGGTATATCAATTTTAATTAAAAATTCAAGAATTATTAAAAAGCATATGTTTTTATACCTTTGTGACTGTACGGATCGTTGTGACTGGTAAGGTTTTGGCATTGGTGGTTTCGACTGAGACAAATCCGCCCTCTCGCCGTTATCTTCTTTTTCGAAAGAAATGGGAATAATTCTTTCCTTTGGAGATTCTTTAAACTTCATCTCTGGGTCAAGCGATGTAGATCTAAAATTACAAACCTCAAGTCATACTTTTAAACATTTGTTCGAAAATAATACCTGATTCTATTTGCTGTATCATTTTTAACCGGTACTATAATCTCTGATCTTTGTGATTTCAATTCTGGCCTGCTCTCAATACGGTGTGCCATTTCAGTTTTGAATTCCATTTGCGCTGGTTTCGGTGGTGGATAGTCAAGTTTGATTTCAGCTTTAGTTGTCTTCCTTCGTGGCAATGTGGCAGATTTCAGTGTGATTTCCGCTGAAGATTTTACATTAATTTCAGTTGGTGACCCTAGTTCACTAATATCTTCAGGCATATTATGTGCAGGCGACAGTTGAGCTGGAATCAGGCCAATGCTACCCGAAGCAGAGCGTCCATTAATGCCAAATGGAACCGGTGGTTTTCTCATCATACATGGCCTTGACTTAGATTTACGTGTTCCTTCTTTGCTAATGAAATTAGCAATCATACTGACAGCATTCTGTTTTCGAATTTTTTCTTCGTCATTAACTGGACTTGATTCATTCCCATTATCAACCGGTGATACTGTAGTCTCCGATTCTGACTTAACTTCATTTTCTTCGATTATTTCTTGTGTTATTGGGATTTGCGCAATTTCTTCGACAGGGGAATTATTTTCGCTCATATCTTTTGTGGTGTCTTCACTTTTATTGGGAATGCTTTTTCTCGACAATGGTTTTTTAAGATCCGGCACAGCAGTTGATGTTAAACTTGCTTTTCGTTCAAATTCTTTTTTGAATCCACCAACATTCACACCAGGTATGAAGATTTTCTTTGGTTTTTCTAAAACAGATGTTTTACTCTCATTGTTGGTTAAGAGATTTTGGAATTTCTCAGCGGTTTCGAATATTTTTGAGCGTCGTCTTTCTACAGGTTTTGATGGTGATTGAGATTCTTCGTTATCATTTTTCACATCTGTTTTTAATTTTGATTCTTCTGCAGGCGCAATAGGAGGACATTCTGGTTTTGATTTTTCAGATTCTTGACCTTCGGATTTCAATTCTGTTTTCGTTTCTTTCGATAAAACGTTAGCTTTATCGGTTAATGGTTTTTTCTTTATAATTTTTCGTTTAACTGGTATTTTTGTATCATCCTTCTTTTCAGATTCTGTTGTATCACTAATTTTATTCTCTTTATCGTTGATTTTTTCTTCAATCTCAGCGCTAGATTTACTTGTAATAGTTGTAGGTTTCTCAACTTTAACTACCTTTTTAACTTTGATCATTTTCTTCTTTTCTTTAGTTTCATTTTTCTTCGATTCCTCAATTAATTCACTACAAGCTGCTCCTTGTAAATTGGGATCCATGTCGCATTCTTCATCTGCATCATTAGCTGCCGTTTCGTCAGGTTTCAATTCCATATCAGTTACAATTGTTTGAGTTGAATTTTTTGTTACAGGAACTTGGCTAGACTGTGCCACGTCTGTGGCTGAGTGGGTTTCAGTCTTATTTAATAAAATGGCACTTTTTGAAATATCTTCCTCATTTTTCTGCGGCTGTTTTTCTTTTCGTTTTGCTCCGCTGTTTGATAAATTTGCATTTTCCGTGCTAACCGTTACTTCAAGTTTACGTTTTGGCGATTGCATACTATCTTCTGACACTAAATCTCTGATTCGCTTTTCTGCGGATGGCACCATATCCATTAAGCTGCCAACGGATTGTGATCGAGTAGGCACAGAAGATTCTGCAGCTGGTGGTACTATACTTGAAGACTAAGAAGTACAAAATATTTAAATTATTTCACTTGATAATATGGCTTTCAACCAATGAAATACCTCTCCTGCTATCATGAGCTGATCACTACCGGCTTGAGGCAGCGGGGGCACTAGTGATAATAACAGATCTAATCGAACAGGTGTTTGATTTGCTAATTCTTCAGCGATATCAAGACAAGAGTCAGGATAAGTTGTGTTTACCCACCAATGAGCACAAATATTTTCAATATTTGCACGTTTCTCAGAGACAACAGTTAACATATCTCGTATCAGGGGCGATGCGGCTATAAAATTTATATTTTGAGTTATGCATCCATAATTATAATAAAAATAATTGGGACGGAAAAATTCTAAAAGAGATCTTTATATTTTTCCTTTTGGTAATCATGAAAATATTCAACAAAATTAGAATAACTTAAAATCATTAGAGGCCTTAGGCTCCTAATAAAAATTTGTTGCTTTATGGGTTTGTTATGAGTTCAAGTAAATATAATTTATAAAAACTTACAACTTGGTTTTTTCGGTTCAAAATAATCTCCTTGCGAAATTTGTTTAACTAATCGTTTAAAATTACTGCCATCAAAAGGCATGGCTCCGTATACTAAAGTATACAACAGTACACCAAGTGACCAACAGTCCACTTCAGGACCATGATACGGAGTGCCTTTAACAATTTCAGGTGAAGCGTAAAGAGGTGAACCACAAAATGTCGAAAGTAATCGTCGTTCATCGAAAACATTTGATAGACCAAAATCGGCGATCTATACGAATTAAACCAATAATTCAAATCATTTTTATCTTAAGATTAAATTAAAATGATTTAAGTTTAATTATTGGTAAAGTGAATTAACACAGCGCTGGTGTCGCTGAAGCAAAACTATAAGCTAAATGTGTAATTCTTAAAGTTGACACCAGAGCGGCGTATCGTTAAATTACTGCCAATGTATTGTAATGGATATAGTTAGTTTTGTAATGTTTTAATTTTTGCGTATAACTTTTTTAGATATACCTAACTTTTTAGCAATAAATATCAAAACAGAAATAATGTAGTTCGAATAGCAGCTTGATGAATCAAACTCGTTTATGTTAATACCCAATCAAATTCATGTAAAATCCATTTTTATGTGTGTGTGTTTGTTTAAATTAAAACAAATGATGGTTAGTATGCCAAGACACAATTCCTGCATGTTCCTATTTATAAACATAAAGGAAATATTTTTAAAGGATTGTTAAGTCAATACATATTATCATCTGGCATGATTATTATCTTCCTTATTTTTATACAAGCGAGTTAGCTGATTTCAATTTTTTTATTGGCATGCAAACAAAATTGTTTTTGCTATTTTGCAGAGTGCGAATAATGAAAGATAAGGTCGTTAACCACTAGCAATAAAAAAAAAATAAAAAAAAAATATATATATATATATATATATATATATATATACTAATATCTTGCAACACTGCATGTAAAATTTGTTTTATAAGATGCTATTTTTCTACTCACATCTATATTTCAAAAATATTCAATACTCTGAATTTAAATTATCTTTTGAATATAAATTTGCTTGAAAAATATTGAACTATAATATTTAAAATAATTAGCATAAATAAAAATACTACAATCTAAATATATATAACGCAATAAATTTTATAATGAGAAAATAATTTATGTTTTGGGTGTAACTCTAAATATATATGCACTTCGGCAAAGATATAGTTGTGTCATAGATGGTGTATCATAAAAGTGCATATGCCATTTACATTGTTATTATATCTATCTAATTTCTTGTTTACCTCCTATATAACTTTTAAAGCTAATAATTATATTTAGTATTTATATTAGCAGTGTAAAATAAAAGAATAATAAATAACTCAGTTAACAAGCATATTGTATTAGTGCAGTGAACTAGCGATTTGTGTAAACAATACATGTATGAAACAATGATCACTTATACGCACTTTTGCACTGCCATTTTCATCAAGTAGAATATTTTCTAATTTTAAATCTCTGTGACATATTTTATGTTTATGACAGTAATAAACCGCTGTTGCTATTTGTCTGAATATTCTTCTTGCTTCGTCTTCTGTTAATACTTTGCGTTCTGATAAATAATCATATAACTCTCCCCCAGCCGCGTATTCCATTACCAAAACCATTTTTTCTCGATTTTCAAAAACTAATTAATTCAATTATCAGTTCCAATCAAATACATCTAACGAGAACAGTGCACACTTTATGGATCACAGAGTAGGCTAATAATATACACCTACAACACCTCATTTTGTATTTGAATATTTAATAGAAGGGAAAGTCAATATTATCCTATATTTGGAATACTGAATATTGTTAATAACTTAAGTAAATAAGTTGCATAAATAAATACAAATTCTCAAACGAAAGAAAGCGTTTGCTTGTTATAGAACATGTTTAAAGATAAAAGAAAATGTTTTAAGTATTCGTAAATAACTTAAGTAAAATTCAGAGAAATCTTGATTCTTAAAGTGTGTACTGCCCTTGTAGGTCAAAGTAAATGTTTTATTGTCATGATTGACTGTAATTAACCTTCATATATGTGGATGATATTTGGATGTTGTACACTGGACATAATTTGAATTTCTCTTCTAATACGAATTAAATCTGCTTCAGTTTCAATTTTACATTTTTTTATTGTTTTAATAGCTACTTCTTGACCAGTTTCCTTATTGATTCCTAATTGTACTTTACCGTATGTTCCTTGTCCAAGTTTTTTAATTATATCAAACCTTAAATTAATTATATTATTATTAGCAAAAATATAAATGAAACTTTTTATTTTTAATATGATTTCTATTCTATATGCGACATATGGCCATTTGGTAACGTAGAAGGGTTACAACAATAAATTTAATTAATAATTAGCAAAAACAATATAGTTCTAACTTGTAATTAACATAAGCAATAAAGTTAACATTGCGTAGTTTTTTTTTTTGCTTAACTGGTTTATACTCAATTTTTGTTCGACTTATAAATATGATGACATCATATGTAACAATGATTAGTTACTAAAAACTATAGTTACCAAATATCGCGTACTTATTACTTAAATTTACAAACTTATTGACAATTTGGAAATATTTTACAAAGTTGAAAAATTATAAAATAAAACAACGAGCATTCTTGTATTAGGTTTTTATATAAATATATGAATGTTTTACTTTTAAAATTAAAATTCGTTGTAATTTCGAACCCCTATTTTTATCCGTGGTCGATGGCCCTTTTACTAAGCTTCCGTAATCAAATATTTATTTACTAAATTCATGCAACAATAAACACATACCTTTGCTTTAATTTTCGCCGATGGTTATGCAAAGTAACACCTCCTGTATTTTCTATACCACCCATTATATTATTTATAGCTGATTCACAGACAACCATTGTGTTTCTAGAAAAATATAACAAGTATGACTAATACAATACAATATGCGTGTTTAATTATCCAATTAACACCAATTAATAAACATATCAACGTACAATACACCCTAAACAACCCTTCAAGTCACAAAATACACAAATGTCAAATATTAATCAACATGATCTTTTTAGAGGCGTGTACTTTATTGCACTGTTGCCAGAACTATTAAGTATTAATTTATATTTATAGTCATTGATAATTTCACTTTTAATCAATTTATTTACTTTTTAAAACGTTTAAAAGCTATTTCACATCTCCAAAAACATATCGTTATAATTTTTGGAAGCACACGTAAGGTCAAGCAGTTTTATTTTTACATTTATTTAGCAATGAAAATTTTCAAAAAATGTCTATTTTTTGCTTATGCATTTTAATAAGTTTAAGATGAATATTGTTTTGGGAATAATAACAATAATATTTATTTTGTACTCACTGAATGTATCTGGCAACACTGATAAAATATATCCGTGCATTCACTCTTTACGCAGCCACGCACGCCCGGACCTACATATACCGAATAGCCTAATGCCAAAATAACTTAGCAAAAATTTCATTGCCCGTTTATGGGTTTCGCGATCACATTAGCATCTGAACTTTTTGTTATTTTGATTGTGTATATACTCTAAATAAATATATAGATAACGATAACTGTCTATTGTTACATAATGAAATTATTCGAATAATATTTTATTCATTTTTAAACTTATATAATATTATATTTACTTTTATACATATACACAAAAAAATAATACATACACATACTTCCAATATAGAAAGCAAGTAATGAAAGTTATTTTAGTTACCTTTTTTGGTACACTTGTGCAACGCAAAATTAAGTATTCTCTATTGCAAATCAGTAGCTTTATCAATTAACTACTAGAGACTTAACTTTTCTACATTCCTTAAAATGAGAATTTAATTTAATAATAACGTACAGCTACTACCCGAACGCCGCCATTTTACACGTATAAAAATAGAAAAGTACGTAGTTTAAATTCGTAGGCGTTATTCAAATAACGTACTGTTGCAATGTATTAAAAATAATTATTCGTTTCAGTGGTTTCTTCTAAAAGTGGACTTTAAAAAAAAAACCTACAGATATATAGCACAATTTCGTTTAGTATGACGCCAGTCATTTAAAATAGCTTTTTTAAACAAAATAAATCATTTCTTTTTTTCGAAAACAATTCGAATTTGTTTTTTAATAAAGAAAAGAAAATCGCTAAAAACTAATCGATTTTTGGTAACAATCGGATATCCGTTAAGTGACATCTATTCAAACATAAAACACATATTACCTAATGAGAAATTGCGAAGAGATGTCGCTAGTTTAAACTCCTCTATTTTGCTCTAAATATGATTTCAAACAAACACCATATTATTCCTTGACATATACCACATACAGTAACCATGACATGATATGCAAGGTTCTTCAATTACATGATGCGCGTTTGTTTATTTTAAAATTAAAAACAAAACAAATGTTGAATATTCGATTGATGTGTCACCATTCCATAATTGTAAATATGTTTAATGTTTGAATTTATATTATAAATGTAATTAAACAAATGATAATATATATATATATATATATATTTTAAAATAATTTTTGTTTAAAAATGACACATTTGCTTAGAAGTAACATTGACGTCACTGCGCAACATGCAACATTATTGCGCATGTTTGGTGATGTTTTATTATTTAAATGTATATATCAAATGTTTATAAGTGAAGAACATCTAATCATTTATTTTAATACTATATTTTTAGTACTAATTACAACGAACTTTTGAGTGATACATCTAAATTTGTATTACATTTTTATATCTCGTTATAATATCATGTTTGTACAATAATTCTTTCACCATCTAAAAGAAAACACCAAAGAAAAGAAATGCTACATTTACAAATGATCAAAATAAGATTTGAGCGAAAACAATTACATGGAATGTATGATTAATTTTTATTGGTTTTTGGTTACCAACCGGCACTGTACACAGATATTAATTAAATTGAAAATATTCACATTTGGAACTTAAAGCAAAGCAAGTTACTCGGGGGAAACACTGCAAAATTTCTACTACATTATTATATTTTAAAATGTAATGATAATAATAATATAAATGTTACATTTATACATTTAAAACATTCCTAAAACAACTAACAAATTTAACAATAGAGAATCTCTTTTTAATGACGCGAATCTCGAGGATAGAATTCCGCGAGTGTAGTGGCTGGAATACGTTTTAACATTTCTTTGGGGAAGATACGCAATAATTGCCAGCCGATATCCAATGATTCAAATACAGTACGGTTTTCATAGTTGCCTTGTGAGATAAAGTTTTTCTCGAACTTGCTCAAGAACTCTAGGTAGAGGAGATCATCAGGAGTTAGAGCTTCTTCACCGACTACAGCCTTCATGGCTTGTACGTCTTTGCCAATAGCGTAACAGGCATACTAAAGAAAGAAATTATATTGAGTAATAAAATTAGCGTGTCAATTGAATAAATGGTTATTAATTAATTGCGAAATATATAGTTTTATTAAATAATATAAAATAATGGCTGAAAACGGTAAAATGTTAAGTAAATAAGTATAAAAATAAATACCAGTTGGTTAGAGACATCGGAATGATCTTTTCTTGTCATACCCTCACCGATGGCGGATTTCATTAAACGCGACAAAGATGGAAGTACGTTTACAGGTGGATAGATTTGTCTGTTGTGTAATTGACGATCAACGTAGATCTGTCCTTCGGTAATGTATCCGGTCAAATCAGGAATAGGATGGGTAATATCATCGTTGGGCATAGTTAAAATAGGAATCTGCGTAATTGAACCGTTTCTGCCTTCAACACGACCGGCTCGTTCATAAATCGTAGCCAAATCGGTGTACATGTAACCAGGGAAACCTCTTCGGCCGGGCACCTCTTCACGAGCAGCAGAAACCTCACGTAACGCCTCCGCATACGAGGACATATCAGTCAAAATGACCAACACATGCTTCTCACATTGATACGCTAAGAACTCGGCGGCCGTCAGTGCCAAACGTGGAGTAATGATTCTCTCGATAGTAGGATCGTTGGCAAGATTCAAGAACAGACATACGTTCTCCATAGAACCATTTTCTTCGAAATCTTGTTTGAAAAATCTCGCAGTTTCCATGTTAACACCCATAGCAGCGAATACAATGGCGAAATTATCTTCGTGATCATCCAAAACTGATTTGCCTGGTGTTTTAACTAAACCAGCTTGTCTGCAAATTTGAGCAGCAATTTCATTGTGAGGCAAACCCGCAGCGGAGAAAATCGGAATTTTTTGTCCTCGAGCAATAGAATTCATCACATCAATCGCACTTATACCAGTTTGAATCATTTCCTCTGGATAAATACGCGACCATGGATTAATAGGTTGGCCCTGAATATCTAAAAAGTCTTCGGCGAGAATTGGGGGTCCCTTGTCAATTGGTTTGCCGGAACCGTTGAATACACGTCCCAACATGTCTTCGGATACTGGCGTACGAAGAATGTCACCGGTAAACTCGCAAAGTGTGTTCTTAGCGTCGATTCCAGATGTGCCTTCGAATACTTGGACAACGGCTTTTGTGCCACTGACTTCAAGTACCTGTCCAGAACGTAGAGTTCCATCGGCAAGTTTCAATTGTACGATTTCGGCATACTTAGGAAATTTCACATCGTCCAAAATGACCAGTGGTCCATTTACACCTGATACTGTCTTGTATGCTAAAAACACATTTAGAAATCAGTTATTGTAAATATGATTCTGATATGCAAACAATACTTGTAAACTTAAATAAATTTCTAATACAATAAAAATATTAAACATCAAATGAGAAATATTGTATTAAAACTTGAATGATAAAAAATGTATAAAGATACTACACATTTTTGATATAAATCAATTATTCTAAATGTAACTTGATTGGGAAACAATAAGCACGTTTATACTATTTTTGTTTAATATTGCGACGATTTACTTGTGGGAGAATCAATAACAAATCAGAGTAAAACTATCGACTAGAAGAGATATAGACGCATGCGCGGGGATCATGTATAGAACGAACATATTCGACTGGGTTCGGCTATTTTTGATAAAAAAAATTATAAAATTTATTGGTTTTTAGATTTTTGTAAGTAGAACTTATTAAGACATTTATCGTGACATAATTTATGATTTCACCATAAAATGTGTTTACAAATTAACTAAATTTATCCTTTCAATACTAAAATACATTCAGCGTGAAGGACGTATCACTTTAAATTATTTTCAGGAGTACCCTCATGAAAAGCCTTAGTGCCGCTACTGTATACTAGTCGGATTTTTACAACAAAAAAAAGATAATACAAAAATATTAATTAAATCTAAATAGAACAGTTCCTATTAAAATAAAACTGAACAATTATGAACATTTGAGCAAAAACAACGTTTGACATACATTTAAAAGAGGAGTGGCAGTCATATGTCAAGTCACATGACACTTCAGTATACACTCTACATTAGCTAAAACTCAGAAATCTCTATAAATTATTTTAAACTTATTATATAATCATAAATAAAATGAAGCTAAACAAATAGTAATATCTGAAAACCTAGCATAGAACTTCCCAATGCAATTTTATGACTGACCGACTGACATCCCATCGATCTCAGTAAAATTGGATCTCATTACAAAATAGTTTTAACACTTACTTAATCTTGGTTGCGATATAAAATCTCTCGAAACAGCTAACACATGTTCTTTGAATGCAGCTTTCGCATTTATATTTGATGGAAACGACATTTTGTCCAGCAAAAAACCCACGAACTAGGAACGGAATCTTGCTCTGGGAAATACAAATGGACAAGTGTAGTTTCAGTCTTTCAGTAGACAGCTGATTTTAGATTTCACGTGCTGTCACGTGATCATGAAATTTCTTTATTAACTATGAATTAACACGGAATTCAACATATAGAATCATAACAAAAATTATAAAAACCTTAGAAATAGTTAATTTTTTCAATTTTATAAGATTTTTATCGAGTTTTTGATTAAATTTTTTTAAATAGTAGTAGTGTTAATATGTAAACAGTAGATGGCAGGTAAACCTTCGTTTTGTCAATTGAATATCCAATTGAATCAACCAATTCCTGGCCATATATTGGTCGCGTGATCGTAATATAGGCGCTGCGATTGGAACTGAGCGAAATATTTCAGTATTTGTAGCTTAAAGAACATATTCCTGAAAAATAGAAAAACATAGCGTTATATTCGTTTTCTCTCTTTAACCTAATAAATAAATTCAAGGATTAATTCTGATAAAAAATTTGTTCACTTGGTTTACAGCGAATGATAGTCAAATGAAATAAATTAGAATTAGATTGAAATAAATAGGTAGCTATTTTCAAAATTTTAGTGAATATATTAGAAGGTGGTGTGTGACTAAATAAATCAGTGTGCATATTCAAGATAAAATATTTGAATAAATATTTACAGTGAGAAAGTGACAGTTTGTTAAAAATTATAAATAATGGCAACAGCAGTTAAACTTGCCTTATTTCGACTCGGTGGTGTGCGGAGCACCTTAACGAAAGTACAAGGAAGAAATTTTCACTCTTATTCACCCGAACCAGCTCTGCCCATCAAGGGCAAGGAACCGAAATGGGTAACAGCCGATGAGGCTTTTGAATGTACCTTAAAATCATGTAAGAATAATTGCCTTTTAGATCATTTATAGATTTATTTACCAAATCATTTAATAAATATTCTAAAGTAGAATCATTATATACATCAGAGTCAAAGTTCATACTTTGATTAAAATATCGGTGATGACTTATGTGTTATGTATATTTCGGAGTTAATTAATCAGGATGAAAATGCCAAGAAGCTCCTACTGCATACATTACATCGATAATACGCGCTTTTTTTTCTATATGGTGGACAGCTAACCGGATACATTCACTTTTTAATCCTTGTTTTCAAAACTTTCTTCATTTTATCCATCCTACTACTTTTTTTTACTATTTCCCCTAATGCAACTCAGCTATCTATAACTCTAATTTATTTGTATTTTTCTTAATTTAAAATAAATTCCCAATTTCAACAAAGCTTAGAAAAAGGACGGAGTTTCGGAGTTCGTAGTATAACTAGCATAAAACTTAATACTAGGTTGTCAGAGGAAAAGAGGTAGCCCCTATAATTTATTAATTTATCTTATTATTTGCCTCCCACCAGTTTAATATTTTATATTTTTATTGGTAGAGCTTTTATAATATGTTGTATCCATGTAACTAATAGTCCCTATTTCAAGATATAACTGCATTATAATACATATAGGTCTACTACATCTACTACTAATATCATATCATTTTCTATATTGAACTTTATATTCTTAATCATGCAGTTAATCTAATCTTTTAAATTTTTAACTGGGATAGAAGGTAATATTTACTGACAAACAAAATAATTACATTTCTGATATGCTTTATAAAAATTAATCCTTTTTTATTTAATTTCTTGTTAGCATATGTCCGCATTTTTGCGTCAAGTTATTTCTTTTGATAGATATGCCATAGTAACTGATATTTTTAAAGCGTATTTTGAAATATTTGCCAGTGACCCTTTTACGCATATGCGTACTCTACTTTTAAATAGAAACACAAATATTTAGTTATCTGTGTCCTAAATAATTTAAGATTCAAAAATCACACCTGGTCTGGAATCTTAAAAATATATATTATTTTTGTTGAAAAAGCTCATTTATAAGCTATGTTCCGAAAAGGGTAGTCTTTCTTATTTATGATTAAAATCATAATAGCGATCGATCAAATACATGTCAACAAAATTATTTATAAGTGTAACGTGTATTTACTGAAATAGCTTCTAAAAAAGAAAAACATATCTATTAAGTTGTATGCGGGTTGCTTGAAGTGTTTTGGCTTGTTATAAAATTAAGAAATATATTCTTGCGTGCGTATTTTTTTGTTTTAAAGAATAGTATAAATAGGTTGTAATGCACCGACATTGGACTCAATTCAAATGTCTAAATATGTCACTGGCGCTGAAATTCTTGCCTCATAGTAATTAATAACTATTCAATTTATAATCTGTGGGTAAAAAATATTATTTTGAAAAATATAACAATAATCGCCTAATTATTGGGAACTGCTAAACAGTTATTGTAATACTAGAAACAAGTATCATATCACAATTATATATTTTTATTTATAGTAATACTTTTACACATGACTCTATTTTATAAACATTACTTTAGTTTATGTTTACTTAAGTTTTATTGATATATGATTTATTTTCAAACCAATTTGTATGTTTTTTTTTCATGTTATCACAATCTTACAATAGTAATTTTTAAACATTTGCTAGTTTTTAAATAAAATTCCTTCACGTGATTTATATTATTTATTCTAACGAAATAAAATGAATTTAATTTCTAGAATATGTTTATTGATAAACTCATTTAAAATATATTTAAATGAGTTTATCAATAAACAATAAAGCATGCATTACTCAAATATATATTTTGAAACTAGTATGTTAATTGCTTTATTATTTTATAATTAGGTCAAACTGTGTTTGTACAAGGAGCTGCGGCAACGCCAACAATCTTACTGGATGCTATGACAAGTCGAGGAAAAGCTTGCAATTTGGAAAATATAACCGTATGTCATATGCACACAGAAGGTAAAGCTGTCTACTGTGATCCATCATGTGAAGGAATATTTAGGTAAATAAAAATAGATTTTATCATTTGCTTACATTTCGCAATACACTTGAATTTTATATACTTATGCATATATAAAATAATATAATGTATAAGTTATACAATATAGTAGCTATGAATGGCACAATCCCAATTCAATGTTCATATTGTAACCGGATGCTTATTATATTGTATAAACATAATTATAGTGTCTAAAAATGCTAAAAGACCAATGAAAATTTATCAGAAAGCCAACTATTTTGTACATTAAATTTATCTTCGGATAAAAACGCAAAGCAAAATGATAATATAAAAAATTAGAAATAAAAAGAATTTTTATTTGTGTATATTATTTTACAATTTTTTTTATTCAGATTTCAATAGTATTTACAAGTCGAATGTCTATTTCTCTTTCGTAAATATTGCTTATCATACGGCATTGAAAAATCCTCGATTTAGTCTATTTTGTAAATATCTGTTATATCATGGATTTAATTTTAAACCATAGACGTCATGCGTGTAAGAAAAATGAAGTTACATTTTGTATTTTCAATTTTCATCTTGACGTCACAGTCCTATATTATTTTGATGATATGATTTATAGTGTCTAATTTATAAACAAAGTTTGCTTACATAATATATTTTTTATTATTTAACTAACATGTCCTTGATAAAGCAGAAGAAAAAGTATTAATTCGTCAAATAATGATTTTAAAGAATATTTTTTTTAAATAGCAATCTCAAATATTACACACCATAAACTTACATGCATTACTTCCGTTTGAATAGGAATTTGAACTTTTAAAACATTTATATTTTTGGATTTTGCTATCGTTTGTTTACTTAGCTCTAAAAGATAATTAGAAATCTCTTGATAACCATAATGTTTTAATACTATTTTTATATAATAGTATTTGTTTAAATATTTTCTCTTAGGGTTAGATAGTTATCATTTATAGTTCCAATTTATTTTATTCAATTTGTATGACTATGTTTAGCCAAATGAATTAAAATATAATTAATATGTAAAATTATATTATGCTCTTTACAAATTCGAATATCGTTATTTTGAAAAATATATATTTATGAATAGACAAAGAATAATGGGAAAGTATTCTTTTCCATTCATCTAAAAACAAGTTTCAGTGTCCTTCACCGAGAACAAAACAGAGTTGACATTGAAAAGTGAAATTAAATAATTATTCGCTTCAAGTGGAATGAAATTAAAACAGCATTTATTTTTGTTTCAGTTATGTAACACAATGTTTGTTTTCGCCTAAGAATTTAGCCATACCATAAAATTGCAAAAATAATATAAAAATAGGAATATTCAATTAATAATAATTGTTTATAAAATATATTAAATAATCTTTGGGTAAAGAAATTAATTAATAATCAACTGTACAATGTTATCAAAATGCTATAAATAAAAAATATATATTAGTAAATCAAAATATAATATCCTATTAGCGGAAAACAATATAGATTGTGGATTAGTAATACCTGAAATAATAAGACTTGCTAATGTTAGTAACATGTCATAAATAAGTAATATAGATAATAACGGATATTCCATATAAGAAAACCAGCTCAATTAAAAAATTAGAACATAATGATAAAATAGCCATAATAAAGCTTTAAAATAAATGTGTTGACAAAAATTGAATAATGATTAGCGTTAAATTATTATTTATTTCAGATCAAATTCATTCTTTATGGGGGGCAATGTACGAAAAGCTGTTGCCGAAGGTAGAGGCGATTGTGTTCCAATTTTCTTGCACGAAATTCCAGCTGTATTTTATAGGAAACTGGTGCAACCAGATGTTGCATTGATTCATGTAAGGTGTAAATGTGCATACTGAAAATACAATGTAAGCGAATGGTGCATCTTTTTTTAAGGTATCTTGTCCAGATAATCACGGTTACTGTAGCTTAGGTACAAGTGTTGATTGTGTGAGAGCCGCTCTCATTCACAGCAAAGTTATCATAGGTAAATAATCGATAATGTTTTACATTTGTACATATTCACAATTAAATTTATTACCAACGTGTTATTTGTAACATATTTGAAATGACGTTTATAATTTTATACAGCTCAAGTAAATCCAAAAATGCCTCGTACTTTTGGCGATGCTCTTATTCATCAGAGTCACTTCGACTATGCTGTAAAAGTAGATATTCCTTTGCCATCACATGGTGGCGGAAAATTGTCTGATACCGATAAGAAAATTGCGAAACATATTGCCGACAATCTTGTTGAAGACGGTGCTACTTTACAAATGGGTAACTTTATTCAAAAATGTCTATCATTTATTATTCTAAAATAAATCCTTTTTGTCAAGGTATTGGAGCAATTCCCGATGCTGTCTTGGCAGCTTTATTAAACCATAAAAATATGGGTATTCATTCGGAAATGTTTGCTGGTGGTGTTGTTGATTTGGTGGAGAATGGATGTATTACAAATCATTTGAAACCCCAACATAAAGGCCGTACAGTCGGTTCTTTCTTAAATGGAACACAAAAGCTATATGACTTCGTGGATAATAATCCTTCTGTAGGTATGTATTAAGAAAAATATAAATATCACTGCTGCCTATGAAATAATTTGATGTTTTTATTTACTTTGTATTTAATTGATTTATGTTTATTTGATTAGAAATGTTACGAGTAGAATATGTAAACAATACAAAAGTGATTTCTCAACAACCAAGAATGACTGCAATCAATTCCGCCGTAGAAGTTGATCTTACCGGACAAGTCAGCTCTGATTCGATTGGTACACGAATGTACTCTGGTTTCGGTGGCCAAGTAGACTTTATTCGTGGTGCCGCCGAAGGATACGACGGCAAGGGCAAACCCATTATCGCCCTGCCATCAACCACTAAAAAGGGAGATAGTAAAATTAGCCCTATTCTGAAACCAGGTAAGTTGAACGTTAAATTTATATTTGATTTGCTAGAAATATACTATGAATTGTTTGTAGGTGCCGGCGTTGTTACATCGAGAGCCCATGTCCATTATGTTGTTACCGAATACGGTATTGCATGCTTATTTGGAAGAAATATTAGACAGCGTGCCCATGCTTTGATTGAAATCTCGCATCCTGATCACAGAGAAAAACTGGAAAGAGCTGCATTCGACAGAATGAAGGTCATGCCCTCTCCATGTTAATCACACAAGCCTAGCGTGTTGCCTTCGTACTATCATTTGATTATATAAAAATTCTGTAATTATCTAGGAATTCATGAGTGCAATATGAAATTTTACATAAAAAAGTTTATTACTGAATACAATAAATTAGTTGCATGGCACAGTTTTGTACATTTGAATTAAGTAATAAATAATCAATCTTTTTAATATAAAATTTATACAATCATGTATCTTCAACATTATCTAATAAATATGTTCATTATTTTTTTTTAACAATATGTAATTTATAATTTTATGGTTGCGATTTTTGGCGACATAAATTGTGAGTAACTGGTCACATGTTACGTCATCATAGTTATAAGACGCGAAAATATGGTTACGGAGTTGATAATAGTAAAACAACCTATATAAGATCAGCTGGGAATCTTTTTAAGAATAAATGACGCGATCAGCTAAGAATAAATAAATAACACGATCTGCTCCCGAGGGAGGTAACCGTATGAGTAACTATAGTTAATAAAAGACATACCATAACTATGGTAATCGCCAAAAATCGCCTCTGGTTTTGTTGTCATCAAACTTTATAATAAATACAATGCTTTTATTTAAAAATTAAAATATAATTTTGCATAATAGAAATGATTTTAGAATGAGATATCTTTAAGATAGCTATCATCTTGTTCTCCATAAAGTATGTGAGTTGTTTATGCCCAGTTGCACCACTGTAAATTCAACAAAAGCGAATCTTTATTTTATTTCTTATGGCATTATAATATTAGTCTAAAATATGATTTGATATTGATACAACTGGGCATAAAGCAATTGATAATCGGTTTGAGCATTAGTTTTTTTGTTTTCTTATATTTTTATAATAAATAGAAAAGTCTACGTATGGCTTTAGCCGTTTCTGAATGTTGTTATCAGATATACTTATATCAGATAGAGTTCCAGAGCTATATGATGAATTTGTATTGCTTATAGTACTGTTTAGAATTGTATTTCTGGAAGAATCTTCAGAACTATTTGTAGCAGGATATGTAACGTTTTTGAGCGGAAAATTAAAGTTTCGAACAATCAGTGTGATATCTTCACGTTTACCGGGCAAACAACCAAGTGACTTTGAAATGCTGTTGTAGTGGAGGTAAACTGTTTTATCGACGACAGATTGTGCAACTCCGTCAAGTGTTGTTTGAGATCTAAACTAGAAACAGTACAAGTTCTGCTTTCAAAACGTTGTCTCAACCATAATAACCATTAACTAACAACTCTTTTTAGAACAATTAAATAATTCGTAACTTACATGTTCAACTACTAATTGTGCAACATATTTATTAACTTCATGTGCAGGCATTACTTCTTCCAATGATTTATAAAGTCCAGCAGACATTAAAATCATAAACCTGCAGGATTCGTCTAAGAAAATACCGCCATGAATTTCTGGTTCAGCAATCACTGGTTCGCTGATTGCTTGATTTAAATCTGGATATTCTCTATAACCGGCTTTTACCAAATAATTGCCGATACAGCGGGTAGTTTCTTGATTTCCAATTTGTGAACCTACATTACACATACAAATAACGTATAATAATCATTAGGAATAAATACAATCAAACATCTACCATAATTGAATTTCCTTGTTTCAATCCCAAGTTGCAAAAGTCTCAGTAGTTCGTCTTCATTTCGAAGATCATGATCAACACTTAACTGAACTACTCGAAGAACGGAGTTTGAATCTGTTTTACATAAAAGCGCTCTACTATTTCCTACATTCGCAACATACAATTTATTTTTAAATATAAGCGAAATAACGGCAGATGTTCCAGAAGAAAGTTCATACTTGATTGCTTTTAATTTTTCAAATATATGTGGATGTTTGTGATAAGCTTCAAATGCTGATATACCCTCAGGAATCTCACATTGCAGACTTGTTTTTTCTGCAAGTAAATCGTTTATAGTAATAAGATATTCTTTTTCAACCGAAATGTATGCCTGTCTGTAATAAAACAAAACATAAAGAAACAATATAAAAAGCATGGCTAATTTTGTTGTCAACCTTAGTATTTCTTTTATTTCTTCATCGTTTTGTTTATCTTTCAATTGTCCGAACAGTATTTCGGCTGCCATCCTTTGTAGCACAAAGTCAGCAGCTCTAACTCCCATATGACCATCGAATACTCCATAGAGATACGTTGTGTTATCTATTTGACAGTAAAAACTTCGATCTTCAAATGCATGAGCCTGTTGAAATCCATCGCTCACATATATCTGATTTGTGGATACACCTATACCCGATTTTTGGCATAGTGGAAGATCGTCAATCCAACTTCTCACGGAAGAATTATATTGCTTCATATTTATTAAATTTATTATTTATGTTTTCTTTCTGCTGCTACTGTTGTCAACTTCTGTTGTTAGTCATGCGCACATTCCAATTCTCCTGCTTCCTTCGTTCTTTATTTATTTATTTAAAATTATCAGCCTGACAGTGGCAGCTGCTGATCCTTTGCTTATCTTTCTGAAAAGTTTTACAAAAATACTATTAACAGAAGCAAATTAGGCTACATGTCACTATATGGGATACAAATACTTTTTATACGATGTGTGCTCCATATAGGACAAAAATCAAAAAAAAAATTATTATTACTAAATAGAAATCTAGGGAAGTATGTGTTTTTTATGTTGGTGACATTGTTTTTCATAACTGTTTGTTATTGGAGAAGAAAAAGATAGTGATAGGATATTTGAAAATTATCAGACAGTTGCAGAAAGTTTTCCAGTAACCACCAGTAACGTTTTGAAATAACGGCTAACCAGAGTGTTTGGCTCATGTTTGGATGGGTTTGTCTAAAAACAGTGCTAGTACAAGCGAATGAAAACAGAAAAAGGTAACTGCTTCAATCAAATTTTGTTTTAGATTGTTAAATTTCTATGTAAATTTTTTTATATATATGTTTTATGTCGACAAAATGTATGGCTTTTTTTGAAATTTCAAACAAGCTTAAAAACAATTTTAAATACTTTAAAACAGTACAAAAGTGCTCTTACATGTACAATTCATTTTAATAAGTTATGAACTATTTTAAAATCTATGCCGTTACGCTTTACGCCTTTTGGTCCAAAGTTTACCGCGGTGGAAACAAGCAGCAACCAAACTCATTAATATACGCATAACTATTTGTTTTGTGTACGTTCTTTATTTTGTTTTTATGTCTTGTTAATTCTAGTTGCGTTTGGTTAAACTGAGTCTTTAGTTGGCAATCTGACAGTTGCCAACGAAATACATAGAAAGCATACCCTACGAAGGGATTTGCCCTTTATGCCAGGGCAAAGTTTAGTTTTGGTGGCGGGGAATGTACGTCAAGTTAGCATCGCGATGTTGAGTCAGGGTGCCATGCAGAATAGGAAATTTGAAAACACAAAAATATTACTAGAAAATTAATGTTGCCAATGTCAAGTAAATCATAATTAAAACCTGTAAAATGGGTTATTTCTTAATATTTAAGCTTTAAACATAATGCAATCACTTACGACAGCAATAATATACTGTGTCTGCACACCAAAGTTTCACAGGTGTATTTTATTAGAGCAAAAAAAACCCTTTCGATGAACTATCTGGAACTATCCTTCAGCGGTTATGCTTTTTTTTTGACATACGTCAGTGGCCCTCATAAGACTCACTTTTACCAAATTTAATATATTGTTTGTAAAGTGTTTAACTAGAACTGTCCCAAAGCTTTTTTAATAATATTAAAAGACTTTTGTGTGATCAAGAAAACACTTTAGATGAATTATCTGGAACTATCCGTCAGCGGTTATTTGTTTTTTTTTTTTACTAAACGTCAGATTGCCAACTAAAGACCCAGTTTTAACTTGCGTTTATTGGGTGATTTTGTTCTGATGACAGTACTGTACCAAATATTCTACAAATATTTTTAATAGGCCACATTACGAAACCACAAAGAAAATGGATTTTCAAGAATATAGGATTCGTATTCAAAATTTATTCAAAGCAAAACCTTCAAACTTCGCTAAATTCTCAGACGTAAGTAATAAGAAACTCCGCTGTAAAGAGCAAGAGGTGTCACGTAAGAATACACGATCGAATGCATTATTAGAACGAAGAAACATTAAAAAAATGGAAAAAGTTAAAAATCCTGCAAAGGAAAAATTAAGTAAAAACGCTAGAAAACTCGATAAATCAGAAACTCTAAGACAGTGGAAAATACAGAAAGAAATGAAACTGAAAGCAATGAAACTGAAAGCTGAACGAGCTCAGAAAAAACCTATATTCAAACCTTGTGTGGCGGCGAATACAGGGTTTTCAGCTTTTAATTCTAAATACACTAATTTGAATCGAAAGCATATTTGTCATTGTGTGACAAGATTCCAAAAAGCTGTTGCATCACCACATTTGCCTTTACCAGTTCGAAGAAAAAAGAATAAAGCTCTTCCAGAAAATGACCCAAAACCAAACAATCGATGCAAATTCGCTACACTGCATTTAAAATCTAAACATTTAAAATTCAAAGCACAAAATGCAGTGAATGACTCAACTGTAAGTTCAAAGAAAGGAACTCCAAAACGAAGACAATCCAGACGGAAATCAAAAAGAAAAAATATTTTGAAAACTAATAGTACTTCGCTAGATGAACAAAATATAGATATAGTAACAGAGGAAGTCGATAAATTGTCTGCTAGTTCATCGGGAATGTCTACACAGTATGCAATTAGCGATAATTCAGGAGATTCAACTTGTGATGAAGTATTTGAATCCTCCAGTGCAATAGTAAGAACACCTGAACATAATAAAGGACTTGCGGCGTATGCAAGTCCATTCGTTACTACGTCACGCGGCAAAGGAAGTGTGAAAAAAGAAAATTTAGAGAGGTCCATACGAGGTATATACAAACATTATTTTACTTAGACGTATTTTAATATGAACATATTGAGAAAATACATTTTTAGTATTTCTCATTCGATTCTGACGCAACTTTAACTTGGAGTGAGCTAATTCGATTCTCTTTAGGGATGTCTGAAACTTATGCTTATAAACCTAAAGTCTTATTTTTGTTATGAAGACTAATAATATAAAATAATTTCTTTTTAAATAGGTTTGCCCTCGTTTTCTGAGCACAATACTCCTGATAATTTGGCAAATTCAAAAGTGCAAGCGACTGGAGCTGCATATTTTCATATATTACCAGATAAAGCGGTTTTATTCGAAAACCATAACAGTGATTGTGAAAATGATTCAGCTGCAATCAATATTCCTGATTTGATTACTTTCGATTCACCAGTATAAAAATGTAATATTATTTTATTAACAATGCACTGGATCTAGCCAAAGCATTTTTTTAAATTATAATTAATCAATATTTTGTTTCTCTTTTCAGAAAATCGGAACGTAATAAGATGAAAATCTAATTTTAGTATAGTTCCGTCAATCTTTATTTGTTTTTATTGTTAAAATAAGTTTTTATACCATTAACTTTTTTCGTTGTTCGTTCTCCACATAAGAATACCCCAAAAACAAAAACACCAAAGAAAGGACGTCGTAGTTTGATTGTGTCAGTTTAATCAACAGAAGCTAAAAAAAACTAGCAACCACAACGATCACAAATCTACTGGAGTTTCTATGATGAAGGCGTCTTGGACTGCAAAATCTTTTGAAAATTTGCAATCAGTTGACGTAAGTAATTCAATCATTCTATTTTGAATATAGTATTTCTTTTTTTTTAATATTCTTAAAATGCAGTAATAATTCGTATTGAATAATTATAGGATGAATGCACTGTACCAACACCTGGAAAAAATATATTAAAAAAATCTAAATACCGAAAAACATTGCATGACTCAAGTAAAGCGGTTTTATTCGAAAACCATAACAGTGATTGTGAAAATGATTCAGCTGCAATCAATATTCCTGATTTCATTACTTTCGATTTACCAGTACAAAAAGGTAATTTTTTTAAAATAAATAACAATGCACTGGATCTAGCCTAAGCATTTTTTTATTATAATTAATCAATATTTTGTTTCTCTTTTCAGAAAATACACCACGAAGAAAATCGAAACGTAATAAGATGAAAATCTAATTTTAGTATAGTTCTGCCAATCTTTATTTGTTTTTATTGTTAAAATAAGTTTTTATTATTAAAATAAGTTTTTATACCATTAAATGGATGTACGTAATATAATCTTTCTTCATTCAACTCATCATTCCATATTTGGCGTATATTTAAATTCATGCCCAATATCCATGTATAACTCACTCCATATCTTGTTTGTTCATACTACAACTATGTAGATGATTGGCAATAAATATATGATGGCCTAGCAGTCTATCAGATGCATTTAAAACATTTTTCTTACTATTGTAATTTCCAATTCTCTGCTTCGTTCTTTATTTATTTATTTAAAATTTATCAGCTGACAGTGGCAGCTGCTGATCCTTATTTTGCTTATCTTTCTGAAAAGTTTTACAAAAATACTATTAACAGAAGCAAATTAGGCCACATATCACTATATGGGATACAAATACTTTTTGTACGATGTGTGCTCCATATAGGACAAAATTCAAAAAAAAAATTATTACTAAATAGAAATCTAGGGAAGTATGTGTTTTTTATGTTGGTGACATTGTTTTTCATAACTGTTTGTTATTGGAGAAGAAAAAGATAGTGATAGGATATTTGAAAATTATCAGACAGTTGCAGACAGTTTTCCAGTAACCACCAGCAACCACCACACCACCAGTAACGTTTTGAAATAACGGCTAACCAGAGTGTTTGGATCATGTTTGGATGGGTTTGTCCAAAAACAGAGCTAGTACAAGCGAATGAAAACAGAAAAAGGTAACTGCTTCAATCAAATTTTGTTTTAGATTGTTAAATTTCTATGTAATTTTTTTATATATATATGTATATGTCGACAAAATGTATGGCTTTTTTTTGAAATTTCAAACCAGCTTAAAAACAATTTTAAATATTTTAAAACAGTACAAAAGTGATCTTATATTTACAATTCATTTTAATAAGTTATGAACTATTTTAAAATCTATGCTGCTGCACTTACGCCGTTTGATCCAAAAGTTTACCGCGGAAACAAGTAACCAAACTCCTCATTAATATTAATGCGCATAACTATTTGTTTTGTGTACGTTCTTTATTTTGTTTTTATGGCTTGTTAATTCTATTTGCGTTTATCGGGTGATTTTGTTCTGATGACAGTACTGTACCAAATATTCTACAAATATTTTTAATAGGCCACATTACTAAACCACAAAGAAAAAATACGGAAAATGGATTTTCAAGAATATAGGAATCGTTTCCAAAATTTATTCAAAGCAAAACCTTCAAACTTCGCTACATTCTCAGACGTAAATAATAAGGAACTCCGCTGTAAAGAGCAAGAGGTGTCACGTAAGAATACACGATCGAATGCATTATTAGAACGAAGAAACATTAAAAAAATGGAACAAGTTAAAAATCCTGCAAAGGAAGAATTAAGTAAAAATGCTAGAAAACTCGATAGATTAGAAACTTTAAGACAGTGGAAAATACAGAAAGAAATGAAACTGAAAGCTGAACGAGCTCAGAAAAAACCGATATTCAAAGCTTGTGTGGCGGCGAATACAGGTTTTCCAGCTTTTAATTCTAAATACACTGATTTGAATCAAAAGCATATTTTTCATCGTGTGACAAGATCCCAAAAAGCTGTTGCTTCGCCACCTTTGCCTTTACCAGTTCGAAGAAAAACGAATAAAGCTCTTCCAGAAAATGACCCAAAACCAAACAATCGATGCAAATTCGCTACACCGCATTTAAAATCTAAACATTTAAAATTCACTGCACAGAATAATAAAGAAAGTTCATTGCAACCGACAGCGATTTTTCGAAATAAATTAGTAAGACAAAATGCAGTGAATGACTCAACTGTAAGTTTAAAGAAAGGAACTCCAAAACGAAGACAATCCAGACGGAAATCAAAAAGAAAAAGTATTTTGAAAACTAATAGTACTTCGCTAGATGAACAAAATATAGATATAGTAACAGAGGAAGTCGATAAATTGTCTGCTAGTTCATCGGGAATGTCTACACAGTATGCAATTAGCGATAATTCAGGAGATTCAACTTGTGATGAAGTATTTGAATCCTCCAGTGCAATAGTAAGAACACCTGAACATAATAAAGGACTTGCGGCGTATGTAAGTCCATTCGTTACTACGTCACGCGGCAAAGGAAGTGTGAAAAAAGAAAATTTAGAGAGGTCCATACGAGGTATATGCAAACATTATTTTACTTAGACGTATTTTAATATGAACATATTGAGAAAATACATTTTTAGTATTTCTCATTCGATTCTGACGCAACTTTAACTTGGAGTGAGCTAATTAGATTCTCTTTAGAGATGTCTGAAACTTATGCTTATAAACCTAAAGTCTTATTTTTGTTATGAAGACTAATAATATAAAATAATTTCTTTTTAAATAGGTTTACCCTCGTTTTCTGAGCACAATACTCCTGATAAGTTGGCAAATTCAAAAGTGCAAGCGACTGGAGCTGCATATTTTCATATATTACTAGATAAAGAAATCGCGCGGTTATTAAATGTGTGTGAAATATGGAATAATTACAAAGAAGCAGAGGATGTTCCTGATGATGCTCAAGATATGATTGATGTAGCTGTCGGACAAGCTAATCTATTAATCAACAAGAAATTTCAACAATTCAGAGGATTGATACACTCGTGCCAAAACGGAGACGGTGACCAAAAAGTAACGTGCGAGGATCTGCAAGGTTTTTGGGATATGGTGTATATGCAGGTAAACACTATCAATATTACTTACTGTTTGAGTCATTTGTGATTAAATAACGAGATTTGTTCGTGTAGGTTGTAAATATAAGTACACGTTTTAATCGTTTGCAAAAAATGAAAAACAATAATTGGGAAGAAATCAAATCGGAAGAAATAAAAACAAAAGTTGTGAAAAAACGCGAACTTAAAAAGCGAACACAATCGGCTCCATCATCTAATATAAGAGCTGCTATTCAAGGTTTTTGAATTACAGACTTTAATTTAATAACAAATGTAAATCATGTGCTATTTTTAGCCGCTCGTCAAAAATCTCTTCAATCTAAATGTCAATCATCTGTAGAAGCTATTGCAACAAGTAATACTGAATCCGTTTTTAATGGTGGCTTTTTCGTTGTTCGTTCTCCACATAAAGAATACCCCAAAAACAAAAACACCAAAGAAAGGACGTCGGAGTTTGCTTGTGTCAGTTTTATCAACAGAAGCTAAAAAAACTAGCAACCACAAAGATCACAACTCTCCTGGAGTTTCTATGATGAAGGCGTCTTTGACTGCAAAATCTTTTGAAAATTTGCAATCAGGTGACGTAAGTAATTCAATCATTCTATTTTGAATATAGTATTTCGTTTTTTTTTTTAAATATTCTTAAAATGCAGTAATAATTCGTATTGAATAATTATAGGATGAATGCACTGTACCAACACCTGGAAAAAGTATACTAAAAAATCTAAACACCAAAAAACATTGCATGACTCAAATAAAGCGGTTTTATTTGAAAACCATAACAGTGATTGTGAAAATGATTCAGCTGCAATCAATATTCCTGATTTGATTACTTTCGATTCACCAGTACAAAAAGGTAATATTATTTTAATAAATAATGCACTGGGTCTAGCCTAAGCATTTTTTTAAATTATAATTAATCAATATTTTGTTTCTCTTTTCAGAAAATAAACCACGAAGAAAATCGAAACGTAATAAGATTTTAGTATAGTTCTGCCAATCTTTGTTTTTATTGTTAAAATAAGTTTTTATACCATTAAATGGATGTACTTAATATAATCTTTCTTCATTCAACTCATCATTCCATATTTGGCGTATATTTAAATTCATGCCCAATATCCATGTATAACTCACTCCATATCTTGTTTGTTTATATTACAACTATATAGATGATTGGCAATAAATATATGATGGACTAGTAGTCTATCAGATGCATTTAAAACATATTTTTCTTACTATTGTAATTTATTTTGGGTAATTCCCAGCAATTACTTTACTTTACTAGATAATTGCATAAAACAGGTAGTAGTTTATTTATACGCAGAAATATTTATTTTTTTAAAATACATAAAGTTAATTACATTTGCTAACAGTTATGAAGACAATATAAATGTTGATTGCGAAAAACAGCCAGGTGACGCTTGATTTGTTATATATTTAATTACAAATGGGTGCCACTTGCAGAAAATATGTCTGTTCATATATAACCTATTTTTGAAAATTATTCATATTAAATTGAAAAATATTGTTTTGATGATAAAAAATATATATTACTAATGACCCATTTACATATTATACTTATAAAATATTAAACTTTAAAATCTGATAAATATTATTTTTTATTACGGCCCGATCTACGTAGCGGAGTAGGTGATTCTTTCTTCGTTTTCCTCGTATTGCGTTTTACTTCCTTGACGGGCGATTCTTCAGGTACATTAAACCGAACGTTTGGAGTGGCTTTATCAATAACTTTTCGTTTTCTAACAGCCTTGGGTTTTACACCCAAAGCTTCAACATCCAACTGCGGTAAATTATTATGCTCCAAAATCACAACAGTATCACTTAAAAGTTCAGTTTTAGCTGTATTTCGGGTTGTGCGAGTGATTTTTTTTATAACAACTACCTCTTTTACATCTGGTGATTCGATTTTAACTGGTGTGACGTCATTTTTGCTTGTTCGACGTTTTTTAACTGCTGGTACGTCTGTTTCTTCTGTAATTTTTTGGTTTCTTTTTGTGCGTGTAATTTTCGTAACTTTTCTGGGTCTTTTTGGTTTTACTTCTGTTTGTAATTCATCAACTGTTTCTATTGTTTTGACACGAATATTTCTTTTTCGGGTTATTGATTTAGGTTCATCTTGTGGCGATGCTTTTGTATATTTAACTTCTTTTTTACCACGCAGATTTCTCTTTCGAGTTACTGATATAGGTTCATCTTGTAAAGGTGCTTGTCCAATTGATTCCCGCTCAATTTCTTCTGATTTAACACGACGATTTTTCTTGTGAGTTACTGGTTTAGTGTCTTCTTCTACGGGTGTTTTTTCAATACAGTCTGTCTCAATATTTACTACACACGCCATTAGCGTATCTTGATATTTTTTATGTTCTTCGAGCCATTTATCAACAGCTTTTGTATCTTTATCGATAAATCGTAAAGAATTTCTTGATTTGATTTCATTATCGATGTAACTTGATTTTACAGGAGAAATGCTCTTTCCTTTCCTTTCGAAAGTTTTTAAAGCACGTCTATGTGGAGAATGGTCTAATTCACAGAGATAATCATTTGTGCATATTAGTTTATCGAACATATCATCCATATTGCCGTTATTTCTAAACGAAATATTGTGATTTACTTGTGGAAATATTAATCCAGTTTTTTGTTCATTGATATCTGTATTTGTGAGGTTGCTGGTCTGACTGCGTGTATCACTCAATTCATTTTTGGGTTCATTTTGGTTACACCGTGGTGATCTCAGAAGTTTTTTAACACCAAATATGTTAGTCAAGTCGTTTTCAGGCCCCGATTCTTTCTTTTTCTCCAGAGGGCTTCTTAGCAAATACTTTACGCCAGCTACATTAGTCAGATCATTTTCAGGTTCTTTCTGTTTACGTCGTGGTGATCTCAGGAGTGTTTTAACACCAAATACATTTCTCAAATCATTTTTAGGTTCAGTTTCTTTCCGTTTGCGTTCAGGACTTTTCATTAAATGTTTAACACCAGCTACATTAGTCAGATCATTTTCAGGCTCCATTTCCTTTAGTTTGCGTTCAGGGGTTTTTAGCAAATGTTTTACACCAGCTACATTACTCAAATCATTTTTAGGGTCCATTTCTTTTAGTTTGCGTCCAGGGGTCTTTAGCAAATGTTTAACACCAGCTACATTTGTCAAGTCATTTTTAGGCTCTTTTTCTTTTTGTCTACGGCCAGGTGTCTTGAATAACTCTCTAATACCAGCAATATTAGTCAAATCGTTTCTAGGTGATTTGCATGTTTGTAATGGTTCTAGTAATTGTTTAACACCACGCAAATCACTCAGATCATTTTTTGGGCTTTTCGGTTGGGGGCCAGGAGTTCTTAACAATTGCTTAACACCCGCAACATGCGTTAAGTCATTTATAGGCGATTTAGGCAAGCGTTTGATACCTTTAAAGTTTGTTAAGTTATCTTTATGTGTCTGTCGAGCAGAAAATCTCGTCATTGAATCATTCTCGGTTATTTTGATTGGAGTACCAAGTGATACAGTCAGAATTTTTTGAGGTGTTTCAGATCTTCGTTTACGAGACATATTAACACTTCGATCATTAACTGAAATTTCTTTAGATTCAGATCTTAATGATCTATTAATAGTGTTTGTGGTATTTATCAGTGACTCATTAAAAATATTAGAAACTATAAAATCCTGTTTGGAAGTTTTTGATTTTCGACCTGCAGATACGTCGAAAGTTTCATTAAAAGTATTTTCAACTACTTTATTTTGTTTTGGCGTTTTCGATCTTCTTCCAGTTTTATCGAATGTTTGATTAATAAAGGCGTTAGTTTGATCCCTACTCAAATTATATTCTGGTGTTTCAGAAACAAATTTTAATGATCTATCTTTTGCATTGCTAGTAATATTTTTCGGTGTTTCCACGGTAAAATCAGCAACACTCCAATCGCTAACCGATTTGGATTTTGGTGTACTGTACAATATTTTTCTATTTTTAACAACTTTTCCAGGAGAATCAAACAAAACTACATGCTCTTCGGAAGTAATAGAACTGTTGCGCAAATCTCTAGGTGAATGTACTAGTTTATCAATACCGCTTACATTCATGCAAAATGATGCGGATTTTTGAGTAATATCTGATGCTAGATCTGGTTTCGAAATACCATAAGATGAAGAGTGAAGTTTCGCTTTTGGACTCTGTTGGAAATAAAATGAAAAGTTCAATTTTTGTACCGAAAAATTTATAAATATTATTAAGTGTTGTTATAACTTCATTAAAATCAAAACTTTAAAATTTTATGTGATCGATTTATATTTAAAACATCGGCCATGTGTTGGCCCTAAACTTTCTTTTACGATGTCAGTATATTTTGATTTGATAGTATATAAATTAAAATGTACACTTATTGAAGAAATATTTCAAACAAAAGTTATGCAGAATACTAATATCTCTCAATTTAATTCTAACTATTTTTACTGTAAGTGCAGGCGTTTCGGAAATATTGCAGAAATTGCAAAAAAAAAGTATTAAGTAAACATGCACTTCCGGTTTGAATATGCTTTTCAAAAATAGGACGTTTTCTTGCCAGGCATATACAAATCTTAAGTTTAAAGTTTCATAATTTTATCTTCAACAGTGTAGCCTGTAGAGCGCACACAGCCACACACACAGACGTCATTCCAAAAATAGTCAGGCTCGATTCAGGGAAGGTCAAAAGGTGTATTTCCGTTAAAATTTCGAGTTTTTTTTTTTCGTGATTACAATATTTACTTATTACTTCGTAAAAGAAAGTAAAAATTATTTAATAATGTATGACTTACCAGTATTGAAGTGGATTCTTTCGCGTTTGAGATGTCATGGAGACCTGAAAATAAAACATTTGAAAAACTAATTTATATTATTTAACTCGTCTATATTACTGGTATTAGATGCATCGGATCCCATGACATTGGAAATCTTGCGTTTCTTCGCTAGCATTTTATTATCTAGGCTCTTCTCAAGACTTGCATTTCGTTTATTTGTTGATTTAATTGCCTTGATATTCGGAGTCAATAACGGTTTATTCATGGAAGTATCAGGCGTTTTTACAGTTGTAATAATCGGTAGGGAAACTGTTTTATTCAAGGTGGGAGTTAAAGATTTTTTAGAACTTATTGGCGTTACAGCTTCAGTCATTTTCTTTGATGTTTTATGGGAAGATAATCTTAACTTTGATTTTTCCAAGCAATTTGTTTCTGTATTAATAACGAAATTATCCAAACTTGGATCGGTGCTAAGCTTAACCAATGATATTCTTGGTTCTAGTTCAACGAGAGACCGATTTCTTTTAAATGGTGTAAGTGAAGTGCTCTTTAATTTATCTGGTGACATTTCTGTTGTGGACACACTAGAAGAATGCGCCTGTACAACAAAAGTTGAGGTAGAAAATTTGGCAGGCGAATCTACATTTCGGAAAAATCTTTTAACTTTTCCAACACCTAGCGGAGATGTATCTTCCGCTAACATGCAAGGCTTTGAAGCTTTTGCAGGTGCAGTTTTTTCTGCTGTACTTTTACTTAGTGTCCCTAAGAAAACTTTAGGAATTTTTGATGGCATTTTTTTCATACTATTAAATATCTTATTAGATGATTTCGATTTTATTTGAGGTATTTTCTTGGTTGAATTTAATGGCTCTGAACTAAAACAAATAAAAAATTTAATAAATTAACTATTTGTTATTTTTCGGATAGTTATTTTACCATTCTTCATTTACAACAGGATTTAATGGTTTCGATAACGATTCCAAAATTATAAATTGTTTCATATTAAGATCATTTTTTGAAGACGAAACCGGACTATTTGTTTCTTCCCAAGCACTAAAATAAATAAACAAGTTAAAATATGCTACAAAAAAAAAAAAAAAACACGAATTTATTACCTGAAACAACCAGCGGTAGAATTTCGTAATTTTCGAGATACTTTTTTGGCATTTTTCAAAGTAGGAAATTGTTTCATTTTTAAATCTTCTTTTGAAGATACTAACATGCCTTTATTTGTTTCTTCCCAAGTCCTAAAATAAATTAAGAAAAATAAAAGAATGTTTCGCAAAAATAATAAAAAAGTTTTATTACCGGACACAACCAATGGTAGAATTTCGCGAAGATCTACGGCAATTTTTTTGAACATTTTCTGTTGATCCACGGCGTTGTTCTTTTAAAGTTCGTAAGAATTTCTCTACATTTGAACTCTAAAATTTGTTTTGTAATATTGAATAAAATGATCCAAATTGTTTAAAAAGAGCAAATACCTTTGGCCTAATGCTGGAAGGTGTTTCTGAATTTGTGATCCACTTGAATGTTTTGGAGCCAACTTTTAATACATCTCCACTTTTTACAAGCTTAGTATATACTACTGCTTCATTATTAATAAAAATCGGACATGATGATGTTTTTCGAAAGAGTACCTGAAATTGTTATATTATTTATCTATTAAGTATAAATTTTAGAATGTTTCAATGTGATACCTTTCCATGTATTGTTGATAATGTACAGTATTTGTTGCATTGTTTGATATCTTTTATATAGAATCGTAACTGACAATCAAAACTGGGACCAAATTTATAGACTTGATTTTCGATAATTGAGTACTTTGAACCCTCCTCACCATTCTTTTTAATAACCACTAATGTACCAAACATTATGGAATATTCTACCAAGAAATATGACAAATTAATATAACCCGGCCATAATAATTTTTAATAATATGTAATGAATAATAATATTTTCTTTATACTACTATAAAATCCAACATTTAAAATCTGAAATACATATGTTTTCTTTGGAAATCTGACAATAAACTAACTTTACACTTTTATTGGACAATGAATGAAAATATTTTCTTGAAATTTTAACATTTTATATTTTTATTTATATACTATCAAATCTAAATATACTGACTACGTAAAAGAAAGTTTAGGGCCAATACATGGCCGATGGTTTTTTTCGTGATTACAATACTTACTTATTACTTCCGTAAAAGAAAGTAAAAAGAAGTTACATAATATGTATGCAGAAATAATTCTATTTTAAACAGTCATCAAGCATATTGTGATTTTTAGATAAAAGTATAAAAAAAAACTACATAAAAAAATGGTTGATGAATAAAATTCAAAGCCGGTGATAAATGCTACCTAAATAGTCAGCTAACACGAACCTAAATACTATTTTAACCACATCAACTTTAAATGGATTTATATTTTATAACTAAAAATAAAAACAGGTTCTTTAATTACAGAATAACATTAAATAACCGCCAAATTCTCAGTTTACAATAAGGTTAAATACTTACGTGATCCTGTCTAGTAAATTGTTATTATTAAATATTTTTATTTGACTTTATTCCACAAGTCACAATGAGAAATAATAAAAAATAACACTACGACGCGAAAATAACACACACAAAATCACGTTATACTTTCTTGGCGTCACTATCCATTTTCAAAAACCGTTGATTAATTCAAAATTGACAATTGCACCAACTTAAACTTAGCACGAAATGTTACCACAACCAAACAACTAAATAACTTGTATCAGGGGAGGAATTGGATGGAATGCCCGGATTGGTCGAACTCGCAAAAAATAGAGATTGCTTGCCTATTCATAAAAATGTTTCAACATCTGTTGTGCAACTATACACTATAGATTATCTTTCAAACAATTTTATTTTTCTGAGTTCCTTTCGGCTTTTCACAATTTTTACTTTCTCCACCTTTGTTAGACAGTATTGCCAAAACGTTATTTATTTCATTTGATAACCATAGAGAATGACGATGTCGGTAAAGTTATCCACGGAAAGTCAGTGTTGCCAACTTGACAAACCAAATTCCCCTAGATTTTATCTCGCTTAGTACATGGTTTTAAAGCTGCAATTGTGATTCAATGTGTGTAAATATATATAGTCGAATTCACATTTTTGTGGCAAGAATCATACACTTTGTACATATAATCATATGGTGTAGCGATAATTCATGCCACAAAAATGTTCTTCTTATGTGAATTCGCCTATATATGATATTATTTAATTTAATATATAACCAGGATATTGTAAGAGGGCTTGCGCTACCAGTGAGTATGTTAAAATCACAGCTTTATTTTATTTAACTGTAAAATAGAATACAAAACTTAAAAAGACTATATATAAAAAGGTATAGAAAATTACAAAAATAATGACTTATGATACATCATGATATATGATTTCTCGCAAACTGTTTTTGAGTTTCAAAAATCTGCGTTTGAATTCTAAGCCGCAACCTTTCGAAAGTCGAAAATCCAACAGGAACTTGCCGTCCATATTGATGATGTTTGCTTTGAAAACTAGCTGCATTTTTCTGCTATCGACCGTTGATATCGTTAGCTGAACACAAATAACAATTTTAATATTAATAATTCATTGAAAAACAATTTAATAACTATACCAATCCGGAAGTGTCTGTGTTCCATGTGTACGAATATTGTTCCAATTTAGACGACAACAACTTTAACGTCTTTTCACAATTAGTAGTGACGAAAAATCGCGTCATACGGCTAACTAATTTTTGAAAATTTGTCTAAAATATTACAATACGAAATGTTATTAGAAAACGTTTAAAATAAACAATAATTACACCGACAAATATCAATACCTTATTTATTGGTGATTGGGTAAATTGTATTTGTGAGCTCACAATCAAATCATCGAAATGGGTCGGCTGTGAAAAACAAATATGATCGCGTTTTTCGATCATATTTACAACTAGACCGGTTGGAGGCGCTTCTTTTTGGGGCACAGGTTGCGAAAATGCTATCGGAATATTCTCAAATATAAAGGTTTCCTGAGTTGAGATTATATCGTCAATGGAACACAAACGTTTAGCAGATTTACATGAGTCCACACCGTCTACAACGTCTATATCTGAAAATATGGCACTAAAAGATGCGAATCACAAACTAAAACTCGTAAATAATATAATTTTACCGAAGAATCTAGACGATTTGATGCCGCACAAGTCTCCATGCTTTGGTAATCTAGCTTTATGAATTCATATAAATCATATTGCTATATTGCCAAAGTAGGGCGATTTGTTTTCCAATTATTTGCCACGTTTTCCTAAATTTGGATTAATGAATCAGTTATAGAAAAAATTACCGCATTTCTGGAAGACATGTTTCAGCCACCTATGTTGTGCAATCTTCTCCAACGTAAAACGATGTCCAGGATTTGCAACTAAGATGCATCGAGCGAGCGACAGCGCCATGTTATCCAGTTTCTTCCAGGGTGATAACAACATATACTTACCCTCTATCCAAGATTCATATTCTTGTTGGTCAGCAGTTGGTTGATCCCATGGTAATTCTAGTAAATATTTAATAATCACAAGAACGCCAATTTGTATTATAAATAAAATAGTAACCTCCTGATAACATTGCTACTAAAATGATCCCACAAGACCACAGATCGGCTGGTTGGGCTTTATAAGGTCGGATAAGCACTTCAGGTGGTATGTAAGGCAGTGTACCACATCGTTTCTCTAGCATACGTTCATTTCCGCGTAATCTAAATACGGTGGCCATTCCGAAATCAGTAATTTTCAAATTGCCATTATGGTCTAAGAGTAAATTTTCCGGTTTTAGATCTCGATGCGCAATTCCTTTCGTATGCAAATATTCAACCCCTTTTAAGAGTTGATTCATGTACTTTTGGGCTTCCCAATTGGGCATTCCAATATCGGGTTCTAAAAACAATTTAGTTTCAATGTATTACCTTCAAATCTTTCAATTTACTACAATGTTTTAAAATACCTATTTTATTAAATAACTCCCCTCCAGAAGCATATTCTAAAAAAATATACTCCCTGAGGCTCTCTTTGCGTTGCCCTAAGTATCTGATGATATTCGGATGAACCAACATTCGATGTATACAAATTTCTTTCTTAACAGTATTTGTAGCGTCTTGATGTTTTTCAGAATCTATTATTTTAACAGCAACTGCATCGCCTGAAGTTCTATGTACTAATAATTTGACCCTAACAGTTAAAATCATTTTAGAACTTAAGTTTGGTAATTATCGTATTTATAAACCTACTCTCCAAAAGCACCTTCTCCTAATGTATGCAAAATACTCCAGTCCTTAACGAATTCTGTCATTTTGTATGTTTTAAACACCTGAAATTATGTAATTATTTTTTATCTGCTAACGACGCATATTACAATTGATAGATAGTTAATACAATAGAAAAAAATAACGTAATACGAGAATTTATTATGACCTACATAAATAGTAAAGTACAGTGAGACGATTAGATGAACAGGTCATCTTTAGAATTCCACAATTTATAAAATCGTTCAAAAACCAGTTTACTTTTAATGAGACAAATTTTACATGTTTACCTACATTTTGAACCGGTTCTTACACATTTAGCACTACATAAGAATATATGTTTAACTCTAACTTAGGTATAATCAATAAATAGTATAACTTAATTATTAATGTACTCTCTGGTGTAAAATACCGGGATTTTTTTAAGCAAACACTAGAATATACCAAACGAAATAACATGAAAAGTAAATCATTTAATTTGCAAAAAATAAGAATAAATACATTATAACTTTGCAAACTTGCAATTACCAAAGAGTGCGATTACTAAGAAAATATATGTTAAGATACTAATCCAGACTTAAC